>CM046042.1:9655492-10258592 GCA_025215565.1 Flaveria ramosissima | reverse complement strand
ACTATCAAGAAATTAATTGAAACAAACATTTTGAATGACAATTTAAAAGCTGAGCAGAAACAACATGAGATCAAAATTTTCTCACTTAAAAATGATTTAAACAAACTTTTGTGTAAAAAACTAACACTAGCAGCTTAGGGTTGAGCAACTCTCTGAATCCTTGACTCAATCTAAAACACTACAACTAAAGTGAAACTTCAAAAGTTTCATGTGAGCAATAACATGTTTGAATAACTTCTTACAAAACAAAAGGCTTTTAAAGACCCATCAGGACTGGGATAAAACAAGGTTAACCCACCTTACAATGAAAACTATATCCTACTGTCTGAATCAATGACCAGCAAACATGGGGAATCACATGATCCTCATGACAGAATAGATGACTCAAAAAAATCATGGTCATCATCATCAAAAACATCATTAATCCAAATCATCTCTGACTAAATCTGTTAAATGTGAAGCACCATTATAAATTAAGTCAACTGATTCTTATCAAAGGGAAAATAATGAATTTGATGCAAATACCACAGATGAAGATGATGAAGATCTGGTATATGTTGACTCTGATTAACCAATTAGTGAAACTGAAAAAGTTTCAAGTGTGGTTGATCCAACCCCAAAACAAATAAAGTAGAAGCAAATATTTGATACTTGCCCAAGTGGAAGAAAGGTTGAGTCTTACACTACCCCTCTCAAAAGACCAAACAAAGGGAATGAAAAAACCTCCATTCAGCCTAAACAAGAAACACTAACTTTTGATATTCCACCAAAATCAAAATTAATCAAAAAATTTTAACAAACAAAGTACTACAAATTTACCTTACTCTGAATGGTGTGGTCAATACACCCACAACACAGAAAAGTGAAAATATGAAACGTAGTCTAAATAATTTGACATGAATAATCAGAGTATAGAAACATGCCATTTTCATAATTGTTGTTTAATTTGTGAAAGGAACAATCATAATACAACCAATTGCTTTTTCAATAAAAAGAATAAAAAGCAAAACAAACAAGCTCTGAGAAATCAAGGGAGAAGCAAATAGTTGTTCCTAATAAGAACAAGGGTGGAGTACCAAGATAGACTTCATACACAAAAGTTCTATTAAATAATGATAAAACATTTTATGACAACTTTAAAAAAACTGACAGGAGAGATAAGTCTCAACACATACAACAACCAGACCTTAGCACTAAAAGGAGGAAAGCTCAAATCACTTCTCCTAACAGAGCTAAAAACATGCAAAGGAAGTCTAGTATACCTAGAGATTCCAAAGCCAGTATACAATGCATCATTAGAGAAAATTTGTGTACCGGGAAAAGATGGAAAACCCAAAACCATCTTGGCTTGGGTTGCACCCTCTAATAAATTTCTTTGTCTATACAAGGACATCATTGAAAGCCTGACAACATCTGGTATGTTCATAGTGGGTGTTCCCGCCATATGACTAGAAACTATTCCTCCTTTGGAATTTCAAAATCAAACATGGAGGAAACATATCATTTAGAGGTGCAAGGCAGGAGGAAAGATTACTAGTGAATGAACAGTATCAAATATGTTGATTAACTTTAAGAATCTCAAATACTACTCCAATCCTTTTAGTGTATCCCAAATCTGTGACAAAGGATATGCCACCCTCTTCGACTCCAACAATTGCTACATCCTCAAGACGGGTTTACAATTACTAGAAAATTGTATCCTTTTGAGAACTCCCTGTCAAAATAGCAGATACATTGTTGATATGAACACAGTTTCAACATCCACCCCTAAAACTTGTTTATTATCAAAAGCATTAGAAGATGTTTCCCAATTACGATACAGACGATTGGGACACTCTAACTTTAACAGAATGAATCAATTGGTTAATGGAGACCTAGTAATAGATCTACCTCAAGAAGAATTTTTTTGTATGTGCACTGCATGTCTGAAAGGCAATCAACATAAGTCTAAATTGCTAAACTCTAATCATACACCACTCAAATTGCTTCATATGGATCTTTTTGGCCCTAAAAAATATCAAGCATAGGCAAGAAACAATATTATCTTGTGATAGTAGATGATTACTCATGATTCACCAAGGTATTTTTTCTTCTACACAAGTCAGAAATAACACAAATTATCAAATCCTTAATCACTAAAATTGAAAATCAACTAGATCGGAATAAGTCAATAAATCATTATGACAAGGACTCCTCAACAAAATGGAGTTGCTAAACGTAGAAATAGAACATTAATAGAAGATGCTAGATCTATGCTAGCACACTCTCTATTGCCCATATCATTTTGGGTAGAAGCAATCAACACAACTTTTTTTATACAAAATGAACACCAATCAACTTACCCATATCCTTTTAATGAACATTCTTTCACTAAGAAAGTCACTGTATCTAACTAGTTGTTTGATATAGATTCAATAAGAAAATCATTTGACACATCTTATCTTGATGTTTCAGGTACCAAGGATGATATTCAATATCCCATGGTTCTACAAACATTGACTACTGATCCTCCAAGGAGAACAACTATTACTCCTTCTAGTACAATAGTTACACCTCCTCCAGATCAAAGAAACACCTCAAGAGGAACATCAATAAACACCCCATCATCATCAACTCCTTTAACCAAACAACCATAAACTTTAGTTAACCCTCAACCTAGCAACCACACAAGGACACAATATAAATACATAACTGAAGAAGATGATGATTATCATTCATTACCAGACACACATCATGAGGATGAGATCTTAGATTTCTTCCATGATTGCCCTCAAACATTCAATGATAATGCACAGCTACATTGTAAGGCCCCGTTCCCGGGAAACCTCACAGTTGGTGAATCATAGCGTAAAATCATTTGAAATAACAAAACATTGCAGCGGAATTAAATAGACATTCATTTAAAACTTGGAAATCATATTGTACTCATACATTTGTCCTTTAATTGTAAATAAAACATACTACTTTTTCCTTTAAATTTCAATAAAAGATTTCATAAACAGGAATGCCATCCATATCCATCCAAGTAGCCTCCAACCGGTGCTATCCTCAGCATTAGCAATTACCTACCAACTATTATGCATAAAAGTCAGCTTCGCTGAGCGAGTTCTAGTTTTATAAATAATATAAGAAAATATAAACTTTATCCTTCATATAATGACCACGCATACATCATAATACATAACATTTCTTGCATCATAATAAGCATGTTCTTTATCTTTCATTCTTTCATTATCTTTCACTTTCATCATAAACGAGAATGCACAAAGCAAGAGCTCCATGTTGATCGACAACAAATGTCGATCCCTGTCGGTACACATGAAAACAGTAGCTAACCCCCGACAGTTGATCCACACTGCAAGGCACATAGCCCGCTCATGAATACGGATCCATCATCATAAATCAGACTCACATAAGTGAAGTATATCATAGTGCTTGCAAGACTTTCCATCATCAAATGGGCCCGGGGTTAACATTCATTAAGTTTCGCTTTTCATTAATATCATCTTCACTTTAATATATAATACTTAACTTATTAAGTACACAGCACACCAAGTACTAGTCGTCATAAAACATAACCGACCCTCCGCGGGACAGCGGGGGTTCGGGGGCGGCAGCCCCTGACAGCGGGGTCCTAGGGGCAGCAGCCCCTAGTGGGGTCCAAGGGGCAACGCCCCTTGCTGAGGCCATGTTGTTAATTATTTATATAACACATTTCCTTATAGAAAAATCGATCTTTCTGTTAAAACCTCTTAGAATCTTGGTCATTTAAAAACATATATTTAGTATGCATAATAGCCCCAAAACATGCAAAAACTTATAAATAGGGGATCTAGAACTCACCTGGTTACCGAGACCAACTTCTAATCTAAGCTTACAAGGCTAGGATCTCACTACACAGCCTGCAGATGATTTGACACTTAAAGGGGTTAATTTCTGCCTAAATTCGCTGCTAATTTTCTTGCAAGATCAACAATTTCGCAGCTAGATTCGACAACAGTTTCACTGTTAGTTTCACCACCAGTTTCGCTGCTAGTTTCGCTAGCATCTTCGCTGGCAGTTTCGCTGGCATCTTCGCTGCCAGTTTCGCTACAAGTTTCGCCCAACTTTTGTTGGAAAACCATGTCTGCGAAACTACCTGCGAAACTATAGTTTTGCAGGAAGTCCTCATAGTTTCGTCGATTGAATATGCAAATTCGCTGGATGCATGTACAATTTCGCAGATCGCATAAAACTTACGAACCAGCCCGTTTTAACCCAAAATCATAACTTTTTACGTCCAATCTCTTAGTTTATCATCCATGAGGCTAAATCTAAGCTTTATACATGTTTTCATACGTAAAAATGTTACCTTTATGCGATTCTTTGCAACTTTTCAAAACCCAAAACCCTAGAATCTGCGTTTGATCTTACCTGGATTTGTTGCTCCATTCTTGAGGTTTGATGCTCCAACACCCAGATCTTCAATCCCTTGACCTTTGAAGCTCTAAATCTTGAGTTTCCTTCACTTCCTCTCTCTACTTTCACTCTCTACGAATTTTGGGAGCTAGGGTTTCAAATGATGGAGATGGAGGGTGCTATGGGTGGGTTAAGGGGCTGATTATGGGCCTTAATCACTTAGGCTCTTGACCATAAACCCAATTTAGCCCATAACCCTTTTCCTTCTTTTATTAAATACCCATTAATTAAGCCCATTATCCTTAATGACTCGTTTTGAATTTTTGGGGTGTTACATAGATGAGCCAACAACATACAATACTCTGGCTCAACCATCAACACCTAACCTAACCATCAACAATTCTGATTACACCAATTGTAACATCCGGCCCCTCGAACCAACAATATTGTTCACTTTGCCCATGAGGAGCTCACGGATTTGCTTTTGGTTGCCCGAGTGAAAACTTCCCAGGGAGGTCACCCATCCCTGGACTGCTCACATGTTTTTGTAACACTCCAGGCAGATCCCACATCGGCTATGGACAAGAGAGATTCCTAGTTCATAAGGAATGTCCTGCCACTAACATCAATAACCCGTTTTAGGAGTATTGGCTGTGAATAAGGGGAGAACTCCACAGTTAAGCGTGCTCAGGTGGGAGCAGTCCAGGGATGGGTGACCTCCCTGGGAAGTTTTCACCCGGGAAACCAAAAGCAAAACCGTGAGCTCTTTGTGGGCAAAGCGGACAATATTGTTGGTGTGAGTAGCCGGATGTTACCGAATGGTATTAGAGCCACTCCTGTGCCATTCAGGATGGTGGGGCAAACCTCATCAAAAATAGTGAGTCTCCGGGGGGTGTTCAAAGGAAAACCTTAGGCAAATCCCACATCCATAGATGGGATGGTGGGGCAAACCTCATCGAGGACGATGAGTCCAAAAGGGGGTGTTTGTAACATCCTAGGCGAATCCCATATCGGTCGTGGACAGGTTAGATTCCCTGTTCATAAGGAATGTCTGGCCTCTAAAATCAACAACGCATTTTAGGCGTATTGGCTGTGGATGAGAGGAGAACTCCACAGTTAAGCATGCTCAGGTGGGAGCAATCCAGGGATGGGTGACCTCGCTGGTAAGTTTTCACCCGGGCAACCAAAAGCAAATCTGTGAGCTCTTCATAGGCAAAGCGGACAATATTTTTGGTGTGAGGGGTCGGGTGTTACACCAATCCCTGTTGATCAGATTGAAACCCTTGAGCTCAAAAATAGTATCCCCTAGCAAACATTATAGGTATTATCAATATTAGATTGACACGAAGTCAATCTGATATAGCGAACATTTGCTAGTACTTCTACATTTCGTTCCTTACTGTACCTAAGAACATCATAGAACCTCTTAAAGACAATAGTTGGATAAAAGCCATACAAAAGGAACTTCATCAATTTAGAAAGCAAGAGGTGTGGAAGTTGGCTGACTTTCCTAAGGTCAATATGCCATTGACACCAGATGGCTATACAATAACAAAAAAGATGGCAGAGGGTTTGTCGTTCGAAAGAAAGCAAGCCTAGTTGCCAAAGGTTACACCCAAGAGGAAGGAATTGATTATGAAGCGTCTTTGCTCAGCTAGCTAGCTGGTAAGCCATCAAAGTGTTCCTTGCATATGACTCATCTAAGAGATTCACTATCTTCCAAATGGATGTGAAATGTGCATTGCTATATGGCAAGATAGATGAAGAGGTATATGTTGTCCAACCACTAGGGTTTGATGACCTAGAATTCCCTCACAAAGTTTATAAGTTAGATAAAGCTGTGTATGGTCTTCATCAGACACCCAAAAGCTAGTATGAAAATTTATTAAAGTGTCATTTAGAATGGATACACCTGAGGGAAGATCAATCAAACATTATTCTTGAAGAAGAAAGGACAAGACTTGTTGGCTGTACAAGTTTATGTGGATAATATCATATTTGGCTCCTGCAAAATACAACTTTGTAGAGAGTTTTAAACTCTTTTGCAATCAAAATTCCAAATGACCTCAATAGGAGAACTTAAATTCTTCATTGGTCTTCAAGTACGACAATCAACTGAATGAATTTTTATCAATCAAAGCAAGTATGTGTATCAAAATCTTAAAGAGGTATAACATGGCTGATTGCATATCAAGCAAAATACCATTTGCAACCGAATTAAATTTTGGACCATCTAGAGGGAAAATCATTAGATAAGAAGCTGTATAGATCAATGATAGGCTCTTTCATATACCTTATTACTAGTCGACAAGACATCATGTATGCAGTTTGCATGTGTACAAGATATCAGGCAGATCTAAAAGAATCATACATCCATGTAGTAAAAAGGATTTTAAGATATTTGAAAGGCAAACCAACACTTAGCCTTTGGTATCTTAAAGATGGAGATTTCTGTTTATTTGCATACACTGGCAGTGATTATGGTCGCTGCAAGAATAGAAGAAAATAAATAACATGAGGATGTCAGCTTCTTGGATCAAGATCGATCTCCTGGAAGTGCAGGAAACAAACAAATGTGTCGGTGTAAACAGCTAAGGCAGAATACATAGGTATTCTGGTTGTTGTTCTCAAGTGCTTTGGATTCAAAACCAAATGCTTGACCATGGCTTTAATTTTTTTTAAAAAACACCCATACACATAGACAATTTTGCTGCCATGTTTGTAAGTGATAATCTTGTTTAACATTCAAAAACAAAATTATGGACATCAGATATCACTTTCTGAGAGATTGCTCAGAAAAGGTGAGTCAAATTGATTAAAGTTAATACTGATAATCAATAGGCTGACCTCTTTACCAAACCATTTGATTCAAAAAGATCTAAATTTTTGGTTCAGTCACTTGGTATGGTCAACTATGAACCAAACAAGTAATGTTTTTTTCAAAACATTAATATCATACAAGCTAGATTTTGTAAAAATCCAACTTTAACATCAAACCCTCATCTTTTTATAATTATGATATCAGACAAACATTCATGTTTTTAGAATAATAGAACAAGTTTGAATCACACATTGTTACTCATGAGAAATGATAGTACATTAGATTCTTTCTTTGCTTGAGTCATTTTCCATCAATAAAGACTGAAATACTTTGTTTGATGTGTGGATAGGCTCAGAATGGGACACCTAACATCACATTTCTTATGATTGTATGGTAAGCAACACCCATCTTGGTGTATGGAAAGTTTTGATCTATCTAATAAGACTGCTTGTAAAATAACTCATATTCACCAAGTGAAACAGTTTAGAAACTGCTCAATCAAACACAAGTGTCTCCTTTGTTATGATTATCACAGACTTGGAATACAATAATGCATTTTTTTGTTGTGCTAAGAATAGACTTGCATGACCTCCATCATGATCCAAAAAGATTCCCAATAGAGAACACATCCATATTGGATAAATCATCAATAAAGTCTTTCATAGACTACATTCCTTGTGAACGCATCAAAAGAATCCTAAAAAGGATCACCTTCCGAAGTGAAGTTAAAAAAAAGAGTTGTAATGTGGATCAATCATAAGGATAAAATTAAGCATTTATACTCCTAAGTAGCTAGGTTATAAGCATTAGAAGTGCTTTCTAGCATATCTTGAGGAGGGTTGATCTTAACATATAATAAGGTGTGGGGTACATACAAATCATTCAAATATACTCAAAACATGATAATCACACACTGTTAGTTAGACGAAGTGTCATCTCTGTAAATGTTAATCATTTATCATGCAAGCAAACAAATTGGCTTTTATTATTTCAAACTTTCCTCATTTTATAAAGGTTTTCATAATTATGCAAAAATTTAGTTGGAAAAAGATAAACTAGGAAATTTCAAAGCCAACAGAATATGTGCATAACCAAACATTTTTTTATTTTTGAAATATATAAATTCTGAGCTTTTTTTTTATAAATTTCAAGTTTTAAACAAAGAAAAAGAAACCAATCCAACCAAGCACTCAAAAATGGCTAGTTGACACATATACATGCAAATTATTCATTGTGAGTGATATCTTAACATCCATATATCAATCATGTTAAAATTATAAAATTTTAACAAACAAACAAAATTTTTAAAATATTTCCAAAAATTCCTTTTGTATGGTAAACGCATGAACAAACACAAATGCGCTGCAAATTTAAGCAAAACCAGAGTAAACAAGTGTTCACAACATATGTATTAAGTTACATAACAAATGAGCAAAATTTTCAAAACAAAGAAAGTTTTTTAAAAATTTTCAACTTTAGACACAATGGACACATTAAAATTCATCCATTATAGCTACTAGTTGTTGGTCCAGATGATCGTTTAAACATGCTTTTGATGATGATTTACCACAAGAATCAACAAGTTATCACTTGTAAGGCTTATATAAAGGCTGATGCATCCAAAACAACCCAAGTGCTTCCTTCATGTATGCACTTGGTACTTAGTAGAAGTTGCTTCAGAAGTTTCATACTTTGCACAAGAAAATATTCTAACTATGAAATCTTCCGAAGGCAAGACCAATATCTTTCTAAGGCAAGACCAATATCTTTCTAAGCCAAGACCAATATCTTTTGAAGCCAAAAGTGAAGTTTTTCAAAGCTTCAAGACAAAGTCTTCCAAAGCAAATGAAGTGAAGACAGATTTCTTCCGAAGACGTTGAAGAACATGTTTTCTCTGATGTACTTATACATAAAGCTGACCAACTTTCCGCTACAACTCTAGAGACTCACCAACTTATACAAGTTGGTGAAAGGTCGATGCTTATTGCAACTGTATATTGAGGTCTTGAGTCTGTATATTTCTACTTTATGTACGTTTATCCTTTTTGTAATATATTATGATGTGAGCTATGGAATGTCATAGTCGCTAGTCAAAAGATAAATCCATCTTTTGACTTTACATTGATCTTGTTGTTGTCTAGATTAGTGTTTCTTGTTGGCCTTCAAAGTATGGCCGGTTGTAAGATGTAGTATAAAGTATCTCAAGTCCTTGTATCTTCATATATGCTTTGTAACACTTGTAAAAGAACTTGAGAGCAATATATAGCATTCTTGAAAACCATTACTTTGTTTTGCTTGTGTTCATAGCATCATAACATTTGTCCCTGGTTCCCTATTTGATATGTTAATTGTTCTAACACTCTCTTTATTGTGACACTGATTGTATTGACCATCCGTTAAACGGTCCCACAATTGGTATCAGAGCATTTCAGGCTCTTGATTGTAAGATGTCACCATCTTAGATCCCATAGTCTCACAAAACACTTAATATCTTAAATAGCAGAGCTCAAAAAGGGTGATATGGAAACCAGAACCTGGACAAAGTCCCCACTGCTCACTCCTGAAGTCTTTGATACTTGGTTCCAAAGGATGGAAGGCTTCATCAAGTCTCAAGACTCTAGGATGTGGGAGTCTGTTGTCTTTGGACCTTACATACCAAGCACCTCTTCAGCTTTTGCTGGGGGTGGAATGATACCAAAGGAGGTAGCTGAGTTTCCTAAAGAAGACAGGAAGAGAATTGACATAGATCAGAAAGCCATGACTACCCTTCAAACTGCTCTTCCTAACTCCATATATAAGGGCTTCAAGAAGATTAAAACTGCTAAGCAACTATGGGATGCACTGGAGCTCATGTATGACAAGTCCACTGAAGCAAAAAAGAACAAGAAGGACCTGTTGAAGCAGCAGTTTCAGAACTTCACCTACAAGACAAGCGAAACCATGACTCTACAATACTTTAGTTATGTTGAGATTGTGGATACTCTAATGGATGTTGGAGTAACTCTTGAAAATAGAGATATTGTAAGGAAGTTCATGTTCTCTCTTCCTAGACAATGGACATATTATTGTGTTGTTATCAAGAAAACTAAGAACTTTAAGACTCTCACTCTTACAAAGTTGTATGGTATTCTTAGTGGATACCAAATAGAGATGAATATGCAAAATCCATCGGGTAGCTCCGCCAATCAATAGAGTTCAGCCCTTCATGTGGTTGAAAGGCATTGCAGAACCACAACATCATCTTATCTGCTCCACTGAAAACTCACAAAAGGGTGCTTTCATCACCTTTCCAGAAACACCAAGGGAGAGTTACACTCAAGGAAGTCCATTCCAAGACACAAGCTCTTTACAAGCCTTTGTGTCTGCTAATGAAAGCATTGGAAACTTTCTCTTCTCCCTTCAAGATCTTGACTATATCTATTCGGATGATTTGGATACATGGAGATAGTTCAGCAAATGGCTCTTCTCACTCACACAACCAAAAACTTCTATAAGAGGACAGGGAGGAAATTTCCTAGCAGTGCAGCAGTGGAAAGTTTGGGTTGGACAAGAGCAAGGTAAAGTGTTATAACTATAACCAAATAGGACACTTTGCTAGAAAGTGCAAGGCACCAAGGACAAATGATAGAAAAGCACAACCCAGACCAAACTACACTAACAAAGCCTACCAAAATGAGAAGCCAAAGCAGCAAGCTGCAGTTGCTGTTGAAGAATGAGGCTTTGACTAGAGCTTTGAGGTGGAAGATGCATCTCCAAATCAAGCACTAATGGTTGACCATGATGAAGCCAAGGTATCGGAACATATCCGTACACCTGAATGCATTGCTAAAGTTAACAGATATAGGTTTTATAACTTAGAGATGAGATCTGACATTGAGTCTTTAAATATCATAAAATTTGATTTCAAAATAGTTGAAAATGATTACAAACTCAAAATAGAAGATTTAGAGAAAACAATTTCAACTCTTAAACATGAACACACTAACTACAGGATTCAGATCAAAGATCTTATCACTTAGTTAACTGAATGCCAGGCTGAGCTTGTGATTAGCAAAGCCAAGGCAGAAAGATGTTTTCTTGAAGAACAGACCTTCTAGAACATAATATCCTCATCCTTGCATGCACAAGTTTGTTATTAGATTAAGCAGGGATTGGGTTCTACTAAGATAGCTCCTCCACAGACAATATTATCTATAAGATCTCCAAGCTATGGAACTTGAGAAGATGAGCTTCCCCTCATAGACCGAATAAATGAAGTGGATGAAAAGGAGATAGTGAAGGATGACTTTGAGAAGAGTGAAGAAGAGCATCCTAAGAAGGGTCACCATTCTCTTGAGGATAGAAAAGGATTTGGGATGACCAAGACTAGATGGAAGAACTTGATTAGAAAAGCCAAGAGGAAGTCTCAAAAGGCTCAAGAGATAAAGGTCACCTTCAACTCTATGCAGAAACAAATGTTCATCTCTGCAGGTTTTGAGGTGGTTAAGGCTGAAGACTTAAACTTGAACTCTAGTACCAAAAGTTCTAGTTTTTATTCAAATCAGCCCAACATCATGAAGAAGGCTAAATAGTTGTGTACCATTGATACACAACCTGAACCATCCGGCTCCAAAAGCAGTTCTCACCATAAAAGAATTGTTATATCATCTGCAAAGATGAAGATGGAGAAAGAAAGTGATCAAGTTCAACTATGATCTCAAATGAGGACTCACAGAATGAAGAAAATGGATTGTGTTATGTGTGATAGTACTTCTCATCTTGCAAAGGATTGCCTCTACAATCTAAAACGTATTGTCCATATGACAAAGAAAGAAACTTCTTAGAGGATGAAGAAGAAGCATGCTTCGAAAGGAAAATCTCTTCCTTTTGGAAGCTCCAAAATGAAGAAGAAGACAAGTGAACACTTGCCTTCTTAAGTAAAGTTAGTCTCGAAAGAAAGGAATACTTCAGAAGTACTGTAGATCTTCCGAAGGTCCAGTCTCCAAAACTTCCAAAGTTGTCAAAATTTACGAAGTATTGAAGGTCAAGTCTAAGATTCCAAAGGTGGTACGGAAGACAAAGAAAGAACATGTGACTGAAAGCTCTTCATCAACATCAGCAAATGATCCTTGAAATCTGACAATAGGATCAATTACTGTTGCATTGTCTTCAACTTCTTTTGATAAGAACCAAGACCAACAAGGCTTGGGTTTCCAAATGTCACTAATCAACTCTTTTGTGCAGGAACAACTCAAGACAAATAGGAATGTATGGATCATTGACAGTTGTTGTTTCAGGCACATGACATGCAATGGCTCTTTACTCCAAAATTTTAGAAAATTGATGGAGGGCAGTTGCTTTTGGAGGAGATCCTGTAGGTTACATTAGTGGAAGGGGCAGGGTCACAAATAGTAAGCTCAGTATTGAGAAGGTAAACATTGTCAAGGAGCTTGGATACAATCTCCTGAGTGTATCTCAATTTTGTGATTAGAGACATAACATGCTTTTCAATGAGCATGAGTGCATTGGTCTCAAGCCCGGGGTGGTTATTCCTCAAGAGCATATCCTGATTAGAGCCCCCGGGAAGGGGAACATGTACAAGATGGGCTTGCAAGAAACACCTCCTTCAAGAGAAGTTTCATGCTTTCTATCTACAGCAAATAGTGGTGAGTCTTTCCTCTGGCATAAAAGAATATGCCATGTAATATTTAAAAACATGAATAAAATGATTAAGCATGATTTGGTAACTGGAATGCCAAAGAAAGAGTTTACAAGTGATGACCATTGTGTTGCATGCCTCAAAGGGAAGCAACATAATGTATCTCACAAGCTAAAGGAAAGAAATTTCATCACTACACCCCTACACTTGTTACATATGGATCTCTTTTGTCCCATTAGTGTATTGAGTCTAGGAATGACCTCATATTGTTTAGTGATCACAGATGACTTTACAAAATTCACTTGGGTCTTCTTCCCTAGAACTAAGGATAAGACTCCTGACATTTTGAAGAATTTTCATCTGAAAGATTGAGAATCAATGTGATCACAAGGCCAAGATCATAAGATGTGATCAAGGAACTGAATTTAAGAACCAAATCCTTGATACATTTTGTGATGACAAAGATATTACAAGACAATATAATGTTCCCAGAACTCCTCATCAAAATGGTGTTGCTGAGAGGAGAAACAAGACACTAATTGAGGCTAGAAGAATTATATTGTCCGACTCTAAACTGCCCATCACCTTCTGGGCAGAGGCTAAAACAATGCTTGCTATGTGCAAAATAGAGTTTAAGTAGTCAAGACTCAAGGTAAGAATCCGTATGAACTTTGGCACAAGAGAAAAACTTTCATTGGTTTTCTCAGGTCATTTGGATGTCCTTGCACTATCTTGAATACCAAATATCAAATAGCCAAATTTGATGGGAAATCAGATGATGAACACTTCATTGGATACTCTTCTCAAGCTATGGCTTATAGAGTATACAATCTTAGAACTAGAATAGTTGAGGAGTCAGCCAATGTGACTTTCAATGCGCACACTCCTAGTGTGAAAGGTTCTGGTGCTGATTGACTGTTTGATCTTGATTTAGTTACCAATTGTTTTAACAAATCTTGTGAGAATGTTTCAGGATCCGTAGATATCTTATCAACAGGAGATCGTGACCCAGGATTTGATATGAGAAGACCTGAAGACCATACTACTTCAACTCCAATGGTAACTAACCTTGTAGATGGAGTTCCTACCAGCACAACCATTTCAAATCCAGTTGATACATCTAAGGTGCCATCAAATTCCAGCTCAGAGGCACAACACTCAAATGAAGGACCTTCAAATGTGGAAGGAAATGGTGGTGGTGATAGTGACCAAGATTTATTTGATGTTGACAACCACTCCATGGAAGATAACATTAATGATGTCACACACTCATTGGATCAAGTCTCTTTTGATAAGTGTGCTGATGTGATGGTGAAACTTCATTGTCTGATCAAACCTTTTCTAATTTAGATCTATCCAAGCAACTTGTTGTGATCCCTCAACTTTGGATTCACAAGTCTCATCCCACCACAAACATCATTGGAAATGTTGATTCATGGGTAAGGACAAGAGGACAAAACCATGATGCAAATGTTTGTCTCCTCTCTTGTTTCCTATCCCATATAGAGCCAAAGAAAGTTGATGAGGCTCTAAAGGATGAAAGTTGGGTTGAAGCTATGCAAGAAGAGCTGCTTCAATTCAAAAGACAAAAGGTTTGGAACCTATGTCCTCTTTCTCAAGGGCAGACTACCATAGGAACCAAATGGGTGTTTAGAAACAAGAAGGATGATAGAGGAAATGATTACACAGTTGTCTTTGCTCCTGTGGCAAGACTTGAAGCTGTTAGGATATTTCTAGCTTTTGCTGCATCCAAGGATTTCAAGGTCTACCAATTTGATGTGAAGTGTGCTTTTCTATATGGGGTGATTGATGAAGAGGTGTATGTCAAATAACCACCTGGCATTGTAGATCCTCATCATCTTGATTATGTCTACAAGCTTGATAAAGCTCTTTATGGGCTGCCCCAAGATCCAAGGAAGTGTATGAGACTTTATCTCAGTATCTCTGTCAGCATGGCTACAAAAGGGGTACTATAGATGGATCTCTCTTCATCAAGGAACATGGAATGACTTAATGCAAGTTCAGGTATATGTAGATGACATTATCTTCGGTTCAACTAATCCGAAGCTCTGCAAAGACTTTGAGAGGCTGATGAAAAAAATATTTGAAATGAGTGCCATGGGGGAACTCAATTTCTTTCTAGGAATTCAAAAGAAGCAAGTTGACAATAGCATCTTCATAAATCAATCAAAGTATGTACAAGACATACTTACAAGATTCAACATGACTTATTGTAAGGTTGCAAAGGCACCCATAGCAAGAAACCAATCCCCTGGACCAGATTTTGAGGGGGAGTGTGTGGATGAACCCCTGTAAGTCTCTTATGTATTTTACAGCTAGCAGGCCTAATATCATGTTTTCCACATGCATATGTGCAAGATATCAAGCCAATCCCAAGATGTCACACCTAGTCACTGTTAAAAGAATTCTAAGATATCTAAAAGGTGCTGCTACACTAGCCCTTTGGTATCCAAAGAATTCTGACTTCAACCTGTATGCATATACGACTGCAAAGTCTACATCTGGGGGATCTCAATTCCTTGGTGGAAGGATTGTCTCATGGCAATGCATGAAACAATCCTGTGTGTCTGCATCAAGTACTAAAGCTGAATACATTGCTGTTGCTAGCTGCTGTGCTCAAGTGCTATGGATTCAGAATCAGATGCTGGACTATAGATTCAACTTCAAAGACACTCCCATCCATATAGACAACAATAGTGCTATCTCTATTATAGAGAATCATGTGCAGCACTCAAGGACAAAAACATCAACATCAGGTATCATTTACTTAGACATAATAATCGAACTAGTCAAAGTTAGCATAAATGAACAGTATGCCGATCTATTTACCAAAGCTTTTGATGAACAGAGATTTAAATATCTTATATCAGCTACTGGGATGATTAACTTTGAGTAGATTTTCCTTACACTTAATTCATATTATTTCTAAAAACTTTGTGTCCTAAGTTGAGAGGAAAAATCTTTTAAATTTTATTACTTAGATTTTTGAAATTTTTTATCATTTTCTCTTTCAGAAGATATCTATTTACCTTCGGAAGAAAATTATAACTTCAAGACAAATAACTACTTATGTGCATTTGTCTTCCGAAGAAATTTTACATCCGGATTTCAAAGTTTATCTTTTTTCATTAACTTTGTCTCAAATCCATTCATATATATATACCCAATGGTTTTTCCGCTCTTTCACTCTCTTCTTCATCTAAAATCTTTCTAAACCTAAATTCACCCACAACCGACCTTTTTCTTATCTTCCTTAACTCTTAAGCTTTCACAAATCGCCAACCATAACCACAGAAACAACCCAGATTTTTCCATGCAACTCCACAGGCAGCACAACTTGGTTGTCCTGTTGGACTCTAAGAAAGATCCGTATCCCACATGTATATCTACTTCCAGATGCGCATTCGAGGATCCCTTCAATGTCACTGCACATGAACGCAATGAAGTCTGGTGAATCAGTGATATCCTTCTCTTTCATTTCATTAGCTTAAGGCACTCATTCATCTCCCTTCTTTCATCAATGCTACTCTAGAATATAATACCACTTAATCATCATATATTTGGTTTTGAGCAGAAGAGATGGAGGCAATTGTATTTGATTTTGAGTAGTGAAGTTGTTCTAGAGTTTTGATTATTGGTACAAAGAGCGTCTAACATTGAAGCTATTGGTAGATTTGTTCAATTTTGCTTATTTGTTTAATATATCATTAAATTCTACGAAGCGTCCCTAATTTCAATTCCCAAATGACTATCTTTACCAGGTCGATTCATTTAAAATTCCTATCTTTCATTAATCTTTTCTTTATCATTTATTTAAAGTAAAGATTTCTAACTAAATTGAATGATGAGTATTAGGTTAGGCGTTGAAGTTGTCGGTCTTATTTCGGTTTTTCATTTCATTGCATCAACATTTTCTTTCAAAGTTTTAGAACACATAGAGATTTTGATAGATATATACATACATGATTGTAAAATATGGACATCTATGCTAAAGGAGCAGTTGCATTTAAAGGATCAAGTAGAGAAAACTGGTAAACAACAGTCCTGCTTAGGGAAGGATACTCCGGTGACACAGCCATTTCCTTTTCTTCGCTGTCATTAATTTAAGGTACGCATTGAGACCGCTTCCATGAATAATCACACAACACAATATTATACTACTTTGTCATCATATATAGCATGTTTTGTGCTAGAGATCACAAAAACTTTTGCTTTTGTTATATTAATACATAGATGATTGTAAAATGTGGGATCTATAATAATAGGAACAAATTTCTGTTGTGTCTAGTCCTGATAGGTCTAGATACATCGTATAGGCTTAGAACTTTAATCAATTTTTAGTAATAAACTTTTGTAAATCATTATTTTAATGTATGCTTTATATGCATAGGTTAACCCATAATTGTGTTGATTTATATGTGTGATTGAAGGTTTAACAATATACTTAGTCAATTTCACAAAATTGACTAAGTGTAAGAAACATATACGGATGAACATTTTTGTTTTTCCATAGATAATCTTTCGAAACAAAGTAAAGTACATCTGGGAATCATCTGCGGAAGAACAACTTGCTACAGATGAAGTCTACCAAACATAGTAAAGTACATCCGTTGTTACATAGTGTGCTTGGGTGAGTGATTTGATCACATCAGGAAAAGACATATCTGCTTGATACTCAAAATGGAATTTCCCATAAACAGACACCTTTTCATTATCTTATGCATGCACTTACTGTATTTTCAACTCAGGAAAGAAGCAAAGACATAGTGTACTAGCATTTCCCATCAATATGGACTGCTAGATATGAAAACAAATAACTAAGACATTCTTTTTGTAGCTTTATATTGTTTTACGAATGTTTTTGGATTTTGCATATGAATATACAAGGACACACTCATGCTTTTTAGTTGGCAGATGATTAATCTAAGTTAATCATGACCAATAATTCAATCAGAAAATTAAATCTAACTTAATCAAAGCCTTTAATGAATAAATAAGCAAACTGATTTGTTTTATCTATTTTGATTAACTTGATTAAACCTTTTTCTGAGCAATATTTTAGAAAATGGTATCTAATTTCTATGTGTTTTGTTTTACTATGTTGCACTAGATTTGTAGTGATGAACATAGCAGCAGAAGTATCAATATGAATTGGTGTTTGAGGGAAATTGTAACCATAATCAAGTAATTGGTTTTGCAATTAAAGAACCTGAGAGCAACCATAAGAAGCAGCTATGTACTTAGCCTCAGCTGTGGATACTGAAACATTTGTTTGCTTCTTGCGCTGCCAAGAGACAGGTCTTGGTCCTATGAATTGACATCCACCAGTTGTGGATTTTCTCTTGTTTTTGCATCCTCCAAAGTCACTATCAAAGTATGAGTAGAGGTTGAAATCTCCATCTTTGGGATACGAAAAACCAAGAGCTGGCTTTCCTTTGAGATATTTAAAGATCCTCTTAACAACATTTAGATGTGACTCCTTAGGATCTGATTGGTACCTAGCATAGACACACAAAGCAAACATTATGTTAGGTCTGCTTGCAGTTAAATACATTAAAGATCCTATCATTGATCTATATAGTCATTGATCAATTGATTCCCTATAGGATCAGGTACAATCTTGTTTGTTGGGGATGCTGGTGTTTTGCATGAAGAACTATCAAAAAGATTTTACTTGTTCAAGATTTCATGGATATACTTCTCTTGATTAATGAAGATTCCATCTGGTTTCTGATAAACTTGTAAACCAAGGAAGAAGATAATTCTCCCATTGAACTCATTTGAAATTAAGATTTCATTAAACCTTCAAAGCTTTCACACAATCTCTTGTTTGTTGAGCCAAAAATAATGTCATCTACATAAATCTGGACAACCAAGAGGTCTTGATGTTCTTGTTTGAGAAAGGGAGTCTGATCTATTGTTCCCCTTTTATAACTATGCTTGAGTAAGAATGATGATAATGTTTCAACCACTTTCTTGGAACTTGATGAAGTACATAAAAAGCCTTGTCAAGCTTGTATACTCTGTGTTGGTAGTCAGGATCCTCAAAGCCTGGAGGTTGAGCAACATAGACCTCTTCATCAATTTTCTCATATAAGAAAGCACATTTAAGCGATGAAGTAGAAGAAAGTGAAGAACAACATCCCTACTTAGAAAAGGAAACTATAGTATTATAGAACAATTTTTGTCCTATATTCAGTAAGTTACTTGAATGGGCAGAAGACAATGCATGTGCTAACCACATTAATCTGCAAAGTTAGATGATATAATCATAATTAGACCAAAATTAGTAATGAATAATGTCATCACAAACCACCAATTAAGAAAGTTGATCACAAGGTACAAGCAACCTAAAATAGCTAAATACTTTAGAAACTCCAACGACAAGTCTTTAGACATACCTGCCCGAATTCTCTCATACCCATGTACTAATAATAACATATTATAAAACCCCATCGGACTGTCAACAATGAACATATTATCCTAGGTGTGGAATACTAACAAGCACCAAAATAAATACTTCAACATCATTAATACAAAGCATTTAGGAGTACATTTAGCATTCAATGATCTGTGATTATATATTTCTGCTTTATAATTACTGACTCAATCATCATATTCGATCGTGTTAATTCACATCAACTGAGATTATCATTCTCACCACCCAGTCAATTGGTATTAGAGGTTTGGCTCTCGGTTCATCTTCTGATCTGCTCAGATCTGAATTGAAACTCGATTGATCTGGTGATTGAGTTAGTATTAGCAAGTTTCTCAACTTCTATACGTATTCATGCTGAAATCTCACTAAATCATCCACTGCATTCTGTATTTGATTGCACCCGTAACCAGAATTCATCTTCAAACAGTATAGTTCACTCAAAAATTAGAACAAATACTTCATCATCATCAAAAACTTCTGAACTAAAATCAACAGTATCATTTCAGCAGTATTCTCGAACTGCTCACAGAAACAACAGATTGCTACTGTTTATAGAACCATTCTAATTTTCAAACTTTGGATTGTTTGGACTATCTGGACTTAAAAATCAATCTAATCCATATTCAAACACTCTAAAACAAACTTATTAAAATGGATTCATTTAACTTATCAGAACTTGGTCATGCTTCTAAACCTCCTATGCTTAAACATAAATCTGGGTTTAAGCAATGGAAAATCAGGTTTATGAATTATATTGCAGGTGTAGATCCGGATTATTGGATTTCAATATGCAAAGGAACTTACATCCCTGTGTCACTCACTCCTGATCAACCTATACAATACAAGACAGCAAGGATTCCCATTGAAGATCAAAATCTAAACCTTGATGATGATGAGTACAAGAAAATGAAGATTGACCTCAAAGCACACTCCATCCTCACACAAGCCTTAAAAATGGATGTACTCAAAAGGCTGGAAAATTATGGAAGAGCAAAAGCTGTATGGGATGCATGCTCATCATGTGTGAAGGATGTAGTGAAGTAGCTGAGATCAATAAAGACAAGCTAGTGAATCAGTATGAAACCTTCCACCACTCCAAAAGGGAATCAATTTCAGAACAACTGCACCCGTTTGTTTAGTTGGTTAATAATCTGGAGATTATGGGAGTTACATACAAGGAGAAGGAGATAAACAAGAAGATGTTACATAGTCTGCCTGAAAGTTGGAAGCAGAATGTAAACATGCTTAAGCACCAGTCAGGATATAATGATTGCAAAGATTAAAGCTCTTGAACTTGATGAGAGGAGTAGGAACCTCAGTGGACCAGAAGTCATTGAGGCATATAAATTTCTATCAGAAACTGAATCTGTGGAAAATGGATTCATTACTAAAGAAGATGATTTCCTCTCCTCCAGGGAACAAGCAAGATCAACTGGATTCATAGCTGCTCCTTCACATGTCAAGCTATCAACTTCAACATCAACAACAACTCAATCAACTACAACTCACGCACACATGCATGCTGACCAGACATCTGAATAGCAAAAGGCTACTTATAATGCCTATGTTGCAAGTTTGGAAGCATACTTGGGAGGAAAACTCACTTCACCTCATCTGATCCAAGAAGACTTAGAAGAAATGGATCCGGATGATGTAAAGAAATGGATCTGCAGTGGAAAATAGCCATGATAGCCATGAGGGCTAAAAAGTTCTTCAGGGAAGGGAAGGAAGTTGAGTTTGAATGAAAATACTAAACTTGGATATGACAAGTCCAAGGTTAAGTGTTTCAACTGTGGTATGATTGGCCACTTCTCAAGAGAATGTAATGCACCAAGAAGAAACACCAATAACTTTCAAAGAAATTCTCATTGTCAATCACCATCACAACTTAGTTCAAGCTTTCAGCAAAACAATCAACAATAGTTTCATCATCAAAGTCAACACCATCCATTTCACCAAACTCAGCATCAACCATCTCATTAAAGTCAGCCTCAACTGACCAATCAACCCCATGGAAGCAGGCAAAGTATTTCAAATGCTCTTGTCATCAGACAAGACAGAGTATGTGATTGGAGCCTGTATGTTGAGGAAGTAAAACCTTAATTTCAAAATCATGCTCTTATGGCTTGCATAAATGATGGCCTAAATCCTATTCATTTTGAGGTAAAATCAAATCTGTTGGGTTTGTTACATGTTTATTAAAGATAGTTTAACTGTAAGGCCCCGTTCCCGGGAAACCTCACAGTTGGTTAATCATAGCATAAAATCATTTTTAATAACCAAAACATTGCAGCGGAATTAAATAGACATTCATTTAAAACTTGGAAACCATATTGTACTAATACATTTGTCCTTTAATGGTAAATAAAACATAGTACTTGTTCTTAAATTATAATAAAAGATTTTATAAACGGAAATGCCATCCACTGCCATCCAAGTAGCTTTCCACCTTGTGCCATCCTCAGCAGCATCATTTACCTGCCAACTATTATGCATAAAAGTCAGCTTTGCTCAGTGAGTTCTAGTTTTAGATAAATAAGAAAATATAACTTTATCCTTCATATATTGACCACGCATACATCGTAATACATAACGTTTCTTGCATCATAATAAGCATGTTCATTATCTTTCATTCTTTCATTATCTTTCATTTTCATCATAAATGAGATTGCACAAAGCAAGAGCTCCATGTTGATCGACAACGAATGTCGATCCCTGTCGGTACACATCATCATGGTAGCTAACCCTAGACAGTTGATCCACACTACAAGGCACATCGCCCGCTCATGAATCCGGATCAATCATCATACATCAGACTCACGTAAGTGATGTCGATCATAATGATTGCAAGACTTTTCATCATCAAATGGGCCCGGGGGTAACATTCATTAAGTTTCACTTTTCATTAATATCATCTTCCACTTTAATATATAATACTTAACTTATTAAGTACACAACATGCCAAGTACTAGTCACCATAAAACATAACTGACCCTCCGCGGGACAGCGGGGGTTCAGGGGCGGCAGCCCCTGACAGCGGGGCCTTAGGGGCAGCAGCCCCTAGTGCGGTCCAAGGGGCAACGCCCATGGCTGGGGCCGGACTGACCTGTTAAAACCTTTGAGATATGGGATCTAGAACTCACATGGATACCGTGAGTGACTTCTAAACTAAGCTTTCTAGACTAGGATCACACTACACAGCCTGCAGATAACTTAACACTTACAGGAGTTAATTTCTGCCTAAATTCGCTGCTAATTTTGCTGCTAGAATAGCAGTTTCACTGGCAGTTTCGCTGACAGTTTCGATGGCAGTTTCGCTGCCAGTTTCGCCTGCCAGTTTCGCATGGCTGTTTCGCCCAACTTTTGGTTGAATTTCATTGCAGCGAAATTACCTTCGAAACTATAGTTTCGCAGAAAAACCCACAGTTTCACAGTTGGAATATGCTAATTCGTTGGATGCACAGACAGTTTCAAAGATCGCATAAAAATTACGAACCAGTCCGTTTTTAACCTAAAATCGCAACTTTTTACGTCCAATCTCTTAGTTTATCAACCATGAGGCTATTTCTAAGCTTTCTACATGTTTTCATACGTAAAAATGTGACCTTTATGCGATTCTTTGCAACTTTTCAAAACCCAAAACCCTAGAATCTGGGTTTGATCTACAGAAGGGTTTAGAGGCCGATTCTTACCTGGATTTGTTGCTCCTTCTTGTGGTTTGATGCTCAATCGTTCAGATCTTCAATCCCTTAACCTTTGAAGCTCCAAATCTTGAGTTTTATTCACTTTCTCTCTCTACTTTCTCTCTCTATGAATTTTGGTGGCTAGGGTTGCAAATGAGGAAGATGAAGGCTAGTTGAATATGTTAAAGGGCTGATTATGGGCCCTTAATCGCTTAGGCTCTTGCCTATAAGCCTAATTTAGCCCATAACCCATTTCCTTCCTTTATTAAATACCCACTAATTAAGCCCATTATTCTAGTTGACTCGTTTTGACTTTTCGGGGTGTTACATTAACCATTTAAATAAAAAAGCAGTGGATAAAAGAACATATATAACATGTTTATATTCCAAAAATTAAACATTTTATATGTCAAGATAACAAACCCAAGAACAAGGATCAAATATATGTGAAAAGAAATGCTATCAAACATAAACAACCATAGGGTATTCATAGACTACAACCTTTCTATGAACAAGAAGAGGGATGGAATTCGATGGAGAAGATGATGATGTTATTGAATCCAAAACCTCCAAAGGAGAAGGCCTCAAGCTAGTATACCCACAAGCTCTAGCAAACACCCCACTTGTTAGGAAGTGCAACACCAAAGCCCTCTTCTTGCTCCTCTTATCAAATCCAAATTTTCAGCAAAGAACCACTTCTAATCTGTAAATTTCAGCTTCAAAACAAGAAGAGAGAGTTTTTATGTGTGTAAGAGAGAGTGTGTATCTTGGTAGAGTGTGAATATGGTTTAAGTCTTGCTTAAAACAAGAAAAAGAATCCCAAGAAGGGGATCCAAAGGGGCAGCCGAAAATCTGCCATTTGAAATGGGTTCCCACACATTTTAATCTTATAAAATTACACTCCTTAACCCTTAAGTTTGTAAAATTAAAACCCTTTTAATTTTATAACTTGAACACACTTTCATTTGTTATTATTTAACCCACTTAAATAATAAAACAAATAATTTCTCATGAACAAATTATCCATATAATGTTGTTCTATTGCAAAAGCAATGATTTAGAAAATGCATTTTCTAAATTTGTCTCAATATTTATTTGTTTGATCTTATCAAAAAATAAATATTTATTGGTGTTTGTTTAGCTTGTTATTGGGTATGAGCCGACTTGGATCATAACGTATAACCACATTAATCTTGTATGTGTCTTGGGCATACAAGATCCAACAATCTCCCACTTGCACAAGATTCATAGAAGATTTATGCAAGCAGTAAATACCGCCTAAAAATGGTTTACTACCCTTAATATGTATGACTAAGTGCCATTCAATAACATCATCCCCTTCAAGTACCTTACTCGAAATGTTTTAGGTGAATCAATCATCTATCCTTTTGTCATAGATGTCATGTTAAATCCCTGAGACACAAAGTGATCATTCTGCATTGATTTAACTTTATCAGGCATTAGACATCTTACTCTCAACGAATAAGAGGAGAAATCCCATCTTGACTACATACTTCTCTCACAATCACCTCGTATTATACCTGAACTCAGCCTTATGGTTACCATGTTTCAGAACAGTGAAGAACTAAGTCAAAGTATAATATTCGGTAAATATCAAGGCCCAATATGTATCTCAGGTCCCAGGATACCAAATGATATTCACCTTCACTCAAATTTACTTATGATCAATCAAGAAGATTCAATATAGTAATATTTGAGATGCGGGTCAGTCCAATATTTGTATCCCACAAATATCTATGAACCTTGGCAGCAATTCTTTGCTCTATATTCATCCATATGAATATCTACCAATCCAAGTTCATAATAGTCTTACCCTCGTATTTGTTCCCACAAGTATAACGACTACGGACGGTCTGAGTAAATGATTTACTCATGGATTTTAAACATGCGAAATAGGAATATTAGTTGAACCATTATAACCAAATAATTCATTCAAGTAATAAAGAGTTACAACATCTAAATACAAAATTAAAGATCAAATCCAGTCAATAGAATATTGAAGTCCCATGGCACAAGTATGACTTTCATGCTTTGCCTTTTCAAGAAGCTTTGTGAGTGGATCCGTAATAGTTTGATCTGTGTGAACTTTACGTATACATATCTTTCCCTTTTCAACATCATCCCTTATGTAGTTGAATCTTCGTTCAATGTGCCTAGTCTTTTGATGTGCAGGGGGTTCCTTGATTTGAGCAATCGCACCCTCGTTATCACAAAAAATTTCTAGGTGGTCCTGAATGGAAGGGACCACCCCTAGACCGGCAATGAATTTCTTCAACCATGCAGCTTCTTGAGCTGCTAATGAAGCGGCGATGTATTCTGACTCTGTAGTTGATAATGCCACCACATCTTGCTTAGAGCTCTTCCAAGAGACCGCTCCTCCATTCAAGATGAAAATGTATCCCGATTGTGATCGTGAATCATCCCAATCTATTTGGAAACTTGCATCCGTGTAACCTTTTACCACGAGTTCCTCTTCACCAGATCCATAGATTAGGAACATATCTTTAGTCCTCCTTAGGTACTTAAGTATGTTCTTGACAGCCATCCAATGACTATTTCCAAGATTTTGTTGGTATCGGCTTGTCATGCTCAAAGCGCATGAGACGTCCGGCCTAGTGCATATCATTGCATACATGATGGACCCAGTAGCAGACGCATATGGGATACCTTTATTTTGTCTTGCTCATCCTTTGAGCTTGGACATTGAGTCGTACTCAGTATCGTTCCTCTTTGAATAGGTACGGTACCTTTCTTAGAGTTTTTCATCTTGAACCTTTTCAAGATCTTATCAATGTATGCAATTTGATTCAAACCTATCAACCGCCTTGATCTATCCCTATAGATCTTTATTCCTAAAATATAGGCGGCTTCACTAAGATCCTTAATGGAAAAACAGCTTCCAGGCCAGGTTTATACACCTTCCAAGGTTGGAATGTCATTTCCAAATAGTAGGATGTCATCGACATACAATACTAGGAGAGTTATAATGCTCCCACTAGCTTTCTTATACACACATGCTTCATCAGCGTTTTTGATGAACCCAAATTTGATTACTTCGTCATCAAAACGGTCATTCCAACTTCTTGATGCTTGCTTCAATCAATAGATTGATTTCTTTAACTTGCATACTTTGTTAGGATGTTTTGGATCGACAAAACCTTCGGGCTGAACCATTTAGACATCTTCCTCAAGATATCCATTTAGAAAAGCGGTTTTGACATCCATTTGCCAAATCTCATAATCATAATGAGCAGCTATGGCAAATAATATCCTAATAGACATCATCATAATCAACTCCTTGAGTTTGAGTGAAACCTTTTGCTACAAGTCTAGCTTTATAAGTATCCAAGTTTCCATGCATATCGGTTTTCTTCTTGAAAACCCACTTACTTCCAACTATCTTGGAGTTAAGAGGTGGTTCAACCAGGTCCCACACTTGGTTGTCATACATGGATTGCATCTCAACGTTCATGGCTTCAAGCCATTTGTCACAATCTAAATTGGATATCACATCATGGTATGTGGTTGGTTCATCGGAATCTACCACATAGCATCCATCCATGAAAAATCCATATCTTTCAGGTGGATTACTAGTTTTACCAAATCTGTGAACGTTTTGTGTGTATTGATCAACCATTTGATCATCCTCAACATCCCCATGTTGAGAGCTAGTGTCAACCAAATGTGTATCGGGTTGTGGTTCTTGATCTTCTTCAAGATCCACTATTCTAGTGCTAGTCCCTTCCATAAGGAATTTAGCTTCTAAGAACTCAGCCTTCTTGGCAACAAACTCCTTTTGTTCCAATGGATCATAGAAATAATATCCCATAGAATCTCTAGGATATCCAATAAAGATACACTTAGTGGAACGTCTTTCTAACTTGTTTGAGGTGGGAGTCTTAACATAAGCCTCACAACCCCACACCTTTAAATATGATAGAGATGGAACCCTTCCATGCCATATTTCAAAAGGTGTCCTTTTCACTTTCATGGTTGGGGCCATATTCAAAATACGGGTCGCAGAGAGCAAAGCGAAACCCCAAAATGATAGAGGCGGTGAGGTTCTAGCCATCATAGATCGAACCATATCCAATAGAGTTCGATTTCTCCTCTCGGACACACCATTGTGTTGTGGTGTTCCAGGTGGAGATAGTTGTGAGAGAATCCCACAACTTCTAAGATGATTTCTAAAAGCATCACTTAGGTATTCACCTCCTCTATCGGTGCGGAAAATTTTTATTGACTTGTTGTGTTGATTTTCTACTTCATTCTGGAAGATTTTAAACATTTCAAAAGCTTCATCTTTTTGTCTTTACAAGTACACATACCCATATCGACTATAGTCGTCGGTAAAGGTAATGAAGTATCTTTCATTGTACATAGTTATTGGCTAAAAAGGACCACATACATCCGAATGTATGATACCTAATAAATCTTTTGCCCTTTCGGATTTGCCACTAAAAGGTGCCTTAGTCATTTTACCTTGTAATCAAGATTCACATACATCAAATGAATCATATTCACTTGCTTTTAAAAGACCATTCTTTTGAAGTGTTTGTATGCGCTTCTTGTTTATATGACCAAGACGGAAATGCCAAAGATAGGTGTTACTCAAATCCAATTTGAGCTTCTTGGTGGTGGTTTGGTACAATGAGCTATCATATAATGTGTTTTCACAAACCAATTCATAAATACCATTAATAGGAATAGCTTTAAAATAAAAGATGTCATTTAAAGAAACATGAATTTCATTTTCAATAAATGTCATAACATAACCATATTGTCTTAATTGGGAAACTGAAATAATGTTCCTAGTCAAACTAGGAGCATACAAAACATTGTTCAAAATAGCTTACAAACCATTTGGAAGCTTCAAGACGTAGTCCCATCGGTCTTCAACTTGAACTTTTTTACCATTCCCCATGTAGAGGCTAACATGCCCTTTCTTGAATTCCTTACTTCTTTTGAACCCGTGCAAAAAGTGGCAAATATGAGTTCCACATCCGGTATCCAATACCCATGTGTTAGAGGATATTAAATTGAGATCAATATGAATCATGAAAATTGTACCTGAGGTTTGCCGGCATCCCTCTTAGCTTGCAACTCTTTGAGATGGACAGGACAATTTCTTGCCCAATGCCTATCTCCTCACACTTAAAGCATGGGTCATTCAAAGCAACCTTTTGCTTCTTCTCTGCTGGTTTTGGTGGTGGTGCTTTTACCACTCCCTTTCCCTTTCCCCGAACGTACCCTTTATCCTTGGCAACACTTGCCTTGGGTGCGGGGTGAGGCCTATTCTTGTCCCACCTTCATTGATGGTGAGAACGGGTAAAACCTTTTTACCCATGGCCGCCCGGCAGTTTTGAGCATAGAGTGAAGCTCACTTATGTTTTTGTCCCACCCGTTCATGTTATAATTCATAACAAAGTTGTCAAACCTTTTTGACATAGAGTTGAGGATCAAATCCGTAGCCAACTCTTTCGAGACGGGACAATTCAGCCTTTCGAGGCAGTCAATATGGCTCTTCATCTTAAGTACATAAGATGAGAACGATTGGGTGTCATCCATACGACATGCATGGAGTGCTTGAACCGTTTCGAAGCCCTCTACCCTTGCTTGTTGTTGGAACGTTTCCTTCAACTGCGTAATCATGTCGTACACTCCGTGATGTTCGTACTCCTTTTGGAGATCCGGAGTCATACTTGCCAACATGAAGCAAGACACTTGGACCGAGTCCTCAGTGTATTTCACCCAATTATTGAAGGCCTCCTCATCTTCCTCATTGGGTTGATCGGGAATCGGATCGTCTAAAATATATGACCGTTTCTCTTGCTTGAGAACAATTCTCAAGTTTCGATACCAATCTATATAATTATTATGGTTTAGACCCTCCTTTTGGAGAATGGTCCTTAGTGATAGTGAGTGATCGGACGGGATATCATTATTTTAATTGTTGTTGGTGGCCATTTACAAAATTTAACAAAGTTCAATTTTAGTATGTTCGATATTATAATATTTTAATTAATAATACCCTTTAATGTGTCTTACACAATTTTAATATTCTAGAATCCAACGTTACATTTAAATAGTGGTTAGGTGACCTTTATCCCATTAAATTAACAAGGTAGTCAACATTTGACAATTGCAACCCTTTGCAACTTCTAGAGGTATGAGATCGACTTAAACATCATATGTATAGTCAGCATGTTAATCCTATCAACACCATTTGTAAACCATATCTTAGGTGATCCATTTAACATGGTTTGCAAATCAAGTCACCCTACTTACACACACATGTGGGTTTACCAACACAAGTGGTTAGGTGACCTTTATCCCACAAATATGGTATTCCCACCTCAAATCACAAGTTCCCTCAAAATGGTTAGGTGACCTTTATCCCATTAAGAGTTTCCAAGTTACTCAAGTGTTGTGCAAAAGGACGGTGTTAAACTTGTTTTCAAAAGAAATTTTATGTTTTCATAATTCTAGTTTAGAAAACTCTATGTACCTTGTATTTGCATGCTTTCAAACACATGGTAGCCTATGGTTCTCTATTAAATAAAACCCCTTTTATTAAAATCATTAATCCTTTTAATAACCATTTATTAACCACTTAATGATAAGGAACCATAATATTTCAGCTTGTTATGTTTGTTAATAAGTTTGTTATGCATATCCATATATTAAACAACAACCATAGAACAAACAACCAAACAAGCATAATCATACAATCACAAGTGCATAACCATAGCCACTAAGTTGACTACACTTGTTTGCCATCACAAGTGTTGTCATTAGGTCTTTCCTAAGGGTTAACAATGACACATCAAAAGGTTTTTCAAGTGTCCATGTCTCTTTTGTGTCCTTCCTTTGTGTCTTCCTTTCGGTCTTCCTCTTGTGCATCTTCTTTTACAAAAATTATATCCTAATACAAATTTTCTAATAAAAGAAATGCACCTAATCTATTTATTACATAACCAAAGAATGAATAAATTACAACCCAAGGTTACAAACACAAAATATTATTACAACCCTTTGGAAGAATAAAACCAAACATAACAAACATTCAACCAAATCCAAAGCACACATGGTCAAGGCTATGTTATGCACCAAAACATGTATCCAAATACAATATTCAAGAACAAAATGAACTCCCTTTTTAACCTAAAATTTCAGCCAACATAAACCAAGATTTTAGGGTTTTTTGTCCAAACAACATAATCAACCACTTGACTTTAATCTTTCAAGTTTTATTCTAAAGCCTGTAAAATAAAACTTGAAAGACAAGGGATTCATATATTCATAACAAATCAGCCCCTAATGGGTTGAAAAAGTCCAAAAAACTAACTTTTCTTGGACTTTTGAAGTAAGTTTTCCACATAACCGGCTCTAGATGCCATTGTTGGGTTTGTTACATGTTTATCAAAGATAGTTTAACCATTTAAACAAAAACGCAGCGGATAAAAGAACATATATAACATGTTTATATTCTGAAAATTAAACATTTTTTATGTCAAGATAACAAACCCAAGAACAAGGATCAAATATATGTGAGAAGAAATGCTATCAAACATAAACAACCATAGCGTGTTCATAGAATACAACCTTTCTATGAACAAGAAGAGGGATGGAATTCGATGGAGAAGATGATGATGTTCTTGAATCCAAAGCCTCCAAAGGAGAAGGCCTCAAGCTAGTATACCCACAAGCTCTTGCAAACACCTCACTTGTTAGGAAGTGCAACACCAAAGCCCCCTTCTTGCTCCTCTTATCAAATCCGAATTTTCAGCAAAGAACCACTTCTAATCAACAAGAAGAGAGAGTTCTTATGTGTGTGAGAGAGAGTGTGTATCTTGGTAGAGTGTGAATATAGTTTAAGTCTTGCTTAAAACAAGAAAAAGAATCCCAAGGAGGGGATCCAAAGGGGCAGCCAAAAATCTGCCAATTGAAATGGGTTCCCACCCATTTTAATCTTATAAAATTACACTCCTTAACCCTTAAGTTTGTAAAATTAAAACCCTTTTTAATTTTATAACTTGAACACACTTTTATTTGTTATTATTTAACCCACTTAAATAATAAAACAAATAATTTCTCATGAACAAATTATCCATATAATGTTGTTCTATTTTAAAAGCAATGATTTAGAAAACCCATTTTCTAAATTGGTGTCAATATTTATTTGTTTGATCTTATCAACAAATAAATATTTATTGGTGTTTGTTTAGCTTGTTATTGGGTATGACCCGACTTGGATCATAACGTACTAACCACATCAATCTTGTATGTGTCTTGGGCATACAAGATCCGACAAAATCTTTGCAGTGATAAATGGATTATTGAATTACAGGGATATCATGAGCATAATATCAAAGTGGCAACTGAAATCTAAGAAGAGAAAGTAAAATCTGAGATGCTTAAATGTGAAATGAAAAGCTTTGAAATTATAATCAAATCTTTGATAGCTGACATTGAAAAACTACGTGGGTAAAAGTATACTCTTACAGCTGAAAATGAAAAGTTAACTGAATTTTTAACTCAATCCAAAACTAAGAAGAAGTGAAACTTGAAATGTTTTAGCATGGGAAAAATTTAACTTGCATGAGGAAAAGTATACTGTTGCACTGTTGAAGTGGCTGAAGTTGATTGTGTTAAGACCCTATCTAGAAGAATCTTTGAAGATCATACTTTGTCCATCACTAAACAGACTGTGAGACAATGTCTACAGATTGATGATGATGATATCACTCCATTAGAGTTTGATGATGATGTTATTACTACCTTCTTTGCTAAGATTAGATATGAAGGAGGATATGAAGGGAAGCAAATAGTGAGGGATTGGTGGATCTACAATGGAGATTTCTTATCCATATCTTTTAGCATTGATTATACAAAAGGAAGACTGGATGGAATGATATCCCCATCACTACATCATCTGTTATATGTGATTTATGCACAAACAGACCATTTAACATGTTTGCATATGTGTTCAATGGTCTGGTCTCTAACATATAAGAAGGAATAAGGCATATGTTTCTTATGTATCCAAGGTTCTTATAATGCTTAATCAGTGAGGGATTTCAAGAGAATGTACTTGAAGGACCAGTGATGGAAATTCCTCACTATAATGCTAAGTCCTACAAGTAGATAAAAAAAGAGATCTAAGGAACTTTTACTGTGGGACTTTCTTCCTTTGCTGCCTTGGATGCTACTACAGATCAATAAAGAAGAAGAAGCTCCTATTGATAAGCATGTTCAAGAAGAAGAACAACAAGCTGCTCTTGATAACACAATGTTGATGCGCATGTTGATGAGCATGGTGATGAGCATGATATAAAGAAGAAGAAGCTCCTATTGATAAGCTAGTGTCACCACATGTGGATATGGGTGGTGATCCTCACACTAGGCCTTATGTTCAAGAAGCTGACATTGCATCACCGTTCATGCCATAACCTATTCACTCACCACATTTCTCATGAATTCTCATCATCATATTTCTCATATTCCTTCACCACCTGGTGTTGCAGAACCTATTGAGTCTGGTGAATCTATTAGCTCTCTAGAGGATTACAAATCATCTTATAATGAGGAGGATCACACGATGAGAATGCCTGTAAGTCAAGCTACTTCTGAAGCAGGTCCTTCTGAAAGTTATGCTGAATCAAAGCTAAATCGGCCTTATAAGAAAGATCAAATGATCTCAGAGTTGTTACAAAAAGTGGCTCATATAGAAAAACTCCTTAATAGAAGGTCTGGTATCATCAGTGACAGACTTTTGGAGTTAGATGAGAAAGAAAAGGAATTGAAGGAAGTTGAAGAGAAGTATGAAACAAAAAAGAAAGAGAAAGATAATGAAATTAAAGAACTCAAGGCGGCTCTTCAACATGCAAAGGATGAGATTTGTGGGCATGTAGATACTCTCTACATCCAAACTATTTCCATGGAAGAACAAGAAAGCCTACTTGAAGCACAAACTGACATCATCACTGATTAAGCAAGTGATAGAATAAGAAAAGGAAGAAAAAGATAATGAGTTTAAAATGGAAAAGGAAAGTGAAAGTGACAAAGAAAATAAAGATGATAGTTTTTCAAGAGAGAGTGATAAGCATAATGATGACAATCCTCCTACAAAGAGGATGAAAACAACTGAGTCAGTGAAAGAAGCTGGACCCATTATGACTAGACAAAAGGAGCAAACCATGGCAATAGTGGTGTACTCTAGTGAACAAACGAAAGAAACCCAAGATGAAGAATCCGAACATAGAGAAATGATCAAAGAGCTAGATATCTATTCTTCTGAGGAATTCATTATTGCTGATGAATTCTGGGATTTTGTGAAAGATCAAAGACAACCTTTTGAACCCATAGTTATAATTCCATACTCTCCAGTGCCATTAGAAAAGGAGCTGAGCTTACAGATTGTACAAGTTGTGATCTTATTTGATGAGCAAAAGGAATTTATTAGGAAATTATGTGAAGAAACGCAAGAACAGGAAGATATAGCAGCAAAGAAACAAGATCAAGAAAAAGAAGAATCTGTCAAGAAAGCAACCAATTCAGAAAAGAAAGAAGTTGAAAAACCAGAGTCATCTTCATCTGATCCCTTATTGCACACTTACACCAGAAAAAGAAAGTATCTTTCTGAAAAGGCAAAAGGGAAAAGGCCCATTGTATAGAGTTTGATGATGTTGTTATTACTACCTTCTTTGCTGAGATTGGATATGAAGGAGGATATGACAGGACGAAAATAGTGAAAGGATATGGAGATTTCTTATCCACATATTTCAGCATTGTTTATCCAAAAGGAAGATTGGACGGAATGATATCCCCATCACTACATCATCTACTATATGTGCTTTATGCACAAGAAGACCATTTAACATGTCTGCATATGTGTTCAATGGTATGGTCTCTAACATCCAAGAAAGAAGAAGGCACATGTTTCCCATATATCCAAGGTTCTTACAAAGCTTAATCAATGAGGCATTTCCAGATATTATACTTAAAGGACCAGTGATGGACATTCCTCACTAGAATGCTAGGTCCTACAAGTACGTAAAGAAAAGAGATCCAAGGAACTTTTATGGTTGGACTTTCTTTCCTTTGCTGCCTTGGATGCAGTAGCAGATCAATCAAGAAGAAGAAGCTCCTATTGATGAGTATGTTCAAGAAGAAGAACAACAAACTGCTCCTGATCAACACAATGTTAATTAGAATGGTGATATAGCTGAGGAAGGACTAAGGAAAGTGTCATCATATGTGGATGTTGGTGGTGATCATTTCTCTGGGCCTTCTATTCAAGAAGCTGACATTACATCACCATTCTTGCTATCACCAATTCACTCACCACATTTGTCACCAACTCATCATCATCATATTTCTCCTATTCCTTCACCACCTGTTGCTGCAGAACCTGTTGAGTCTGGTGAAACTACCTGCTCTTCAGAGGACTCCAAATCTTCTTCTAATGAGGAGGACCACACTCTGAGAATGCTTGCAGGAAAAACTACTTTTGAGGCAGGTCCTTCTGAGAGTTATGCTTAATCAAAGGTATACCAGCTTGATGAGAAAGAACAAATGATCTTAGAGTTGTTATAGAAAGTGGTTCAGATATAAAAACTCCTTAACAGAAGGTTTGATATCATCAGAGACAAACTTTTGGAGTTGGATAAGAAAGAAAATGAATGAAGGAAGTTAAAGAGAAGTATGAAACAAAAAAGAAAAAGAAAGAAATAAAATTAAAGAACTCTAGGTTGCTCTTCAACATACATAGGATGAGATTTGTGGGCATGTAGATACACTCTCCATCCAAACTATTCCCATGGAAGAACAAGAAAGCCTACTTGAAGCACAAACTGACATCATCACTGATCTACAAAAACAGATAGAGACTATGACTAAAAGAGTTTATGAGTTGGAGATTTTGATCATCATTAAGCAAGAGATAGAAAAAGAAAAGGAAGAAAAAGATGATGAGTTTAAAATAGAAAAGAATAATGAAAGTGACAAAGAAAATGAAGATGATAATTCTTCAAGAGAGAGTGATAAGCATGATGATGACTCTCTTCCAGCAAAAGGATGAAAACAACTAAGTCAGTGAAAGAAACTAGACCCAATATGACTAGACAAAAGGGGCAAAGCATAGCAATAGTGGTGTACTCTAGTGAACAAACCAAAGAAAACCAAAATGAAGAATATGAGCTTAGAGATATGATCAAAGAGCTAGATATCTATTCTTCTTAGGAATTTATTATTGATGATGAATTTTGGGATTTTGTGAATGATCAAAGACAGCCTGTTGAACCCATAGTTATAATTCCACACTCTCCAGTGCCACTTGAAAAGGAGCTAAGCTTACAGATAGTACCAGCTGTGACCCTATCTGATGAGCAAAATGAATTTATTAGAAAATTATGTGAAGAAATGCAAGAACACGAAGAATTAGCAACAAAGAAACAAGATCAAGAAAAAGAAGAATCTGTCAACAAAAACCCTATCTCCTACTTTACCTAAACCAACAAAAACCCTCAAAACTGAAGCTCCAACATCTCTATATCCCTATGTTATGACTGACAGGGAAATAAAGGATTACCTTTCTGACCAAAATTACACCAAGAGAAAGCTTAGAAACATGAAAACAAATTCATTGAGAGCTGCAATTCTCCGATTGATAAATGAGAAAAAGGAGAGATTGAAGAAGCTAGAAGAAGAAGTTATAAGCAGAAAACCAAGAAGTGAAAATGAAAAGTTTACTTGCATGGGGTAAATTATACTCTTGCACTGCTGAAGTGGCTGAAGTTGATGGTGTTAAGACCTTATCTGGAAGAATCTCTGAAGATCATACTTTGTCCATCACTGAACAGACTGTGAGACAGTGTCTACAGTTTGATGATGATGATAACATTCCAATAGAGTTTGATGATGATGTTATTACTACCTTCTTTGGTGAGATTGGATATGAGGACGATATGCAGGGAAGAAAATAGTGAAGGGATTGGTGGATCTACAATGGAGATTTCTTATCCACATCTTTTAGCATTGTTTATCCAAAAGGAAGACTTGATGGAATGATATCCCCATCACTACATCATCTGCTATATGTGCTTTATGCACAAAAAGACCGTTTAACATGTCTGCATATGTGTTTAATGGTATGGTCTCTAACATCCAAGAAGGAAGAATGCATATGTTTCTTATGTATCCCACGTTCTTACAATGCTTAGTCAATGAGGTATTTCCAGAGATTGTAGCTGAAGGACCAGCTATGGACATTCGTCACTATAATGCTAATCCCTACAAGTACATAAAGAAAAGAGATCCAAGGAACTGTTACAATGGGACTTTCTTTCCTCTGCTGCCTTGGATGTTGTAGCAGATCAATCAAGAAGAAGCTCCTATTGATGAGCATGTTCAAGAAGAAGAACAACAAGCTGCTCCTAATCAACACAATGTTGATAAGCATGGTGATATTGCTGAGAAAGGACAAAGGAAAATGTCACCACATGTGGATGTAGGTGGTGATCCTCACACTGGGCCTTCTGTTCAAGAAGCTGACATTGCATCACCATTCATGCCATCACCCATTCACTCACCACATTCGTCACCACTTCATCATCATCATATTTCTCCTATTCTTTCACCACCTGTTGCTGTAGAACCTGTTGAGTAAGGTGAATATACCAACTCTTCAGAGGATTGCAAATCATCTTTTGCTGAGGAGGATCACACTATGAGAATGCTTGTACGACAAACTAGTTTTGAGGTAGGTCCTTCTAAGAGTTATGCTGAATCAAAGGTAAACCGATCTTATGAGAAAGTACAAATGATCTCAGAGTTGTTACAGAAATTGGCTCAAATGGAAAAACTACTTGAAAGAAGGTCGGGTATCATCGAAGACAGACTTCTAGAGATGGATGTGAAGGAAAAGGTATTGAAAGAAGTTAAAGAGAAGTATGAAAAGAAAGAGAAAGATAAAGAAATTAAAGAACTCAAGGCTGCTCTTCAACATGCAAAGGATGAGATTAGTAGGCATGTAGATACTCTCTCTATCCAAACTATTGCCATGGAAGAACAAGAAAGCCTACTTGAAGCACAAACTGACATCATCACTGATCTACAAAAACAAATAGAGACTTGACTAAAAGAGTTTCTGAGTGCGAGATGTTGATCATGATTAAGAAAGAGATAGAAAAAGAGAAGGAAGAAAAAGATGATTAGTCTGAAATAGAAAAGAAATGTGAAAGTGACAAAGAAAATGAAGATGCTAGTTCTTCAGGAGAGATGATAAGAACGATGATGCCCCTCCTCCTACAAAGAAGATGAAAACAACTGAGCCACCGAAAGAAACTAGACCGAGTGTGACTAGGCAAAAGGAGCAAACCATGACAATAGTGGTGTACTCTAGTGAACAAACCAAAGAAACCCAAGATGAAGAATATGAGCTTAGAGATATGATCAAAGAGCTAGATATCTATTCTTCTATTGAGTTTATTATTGATGATGAATTTTGGGATTTTGTCGAAAGATCAAAGATAGCCTGGTGAACCCATAGTTGTAATTCCACACTCTCTAGTGCCATTAGAAAAGGCGCTGAGCTTACAGATTGTACCAGTTGTGACCCTATCTAATGAGTAAAAGGAAGTTATTAGAAAATTATGTGAAGAAATACAAGAACAGAAAGAATTAGCAGCAAAGAAACAAGATCAAGAAAGAGAAGAATCTGTAAAGAAAGCAACAAATTCAGAAAAGAAAGAAGCTGAAAAACCAGAGTCATCTTCATCTGCTCCCTCATTGCACACTTACACCTGAAAAAGCAAGTATCTTTCTGAAAAGGGAAAAGAAAAAAGGCCCATTGAGAAAGATGAACCTGTTAAAAAACAACAAAAAGATGACCCTCGAAGTATACCTGCTATTGCTGAATTTCTTAAGGAACATGAACTGGCTGAAAAAACATGTTAGATCTAGGAACAATAGATCTAGATCATTTATTATAGGCTTAGAACTTGATCAATAATTGTAATGAATATTTGTAATTCATTATTTTGATGTATGTTTTATGTATATAGGTTACCCCATATATGTGCTGATTTGTATGTATGATTGCAGGATCAAACATTAGACTTAGTCAATTTTAAAAATTGACTAAGTGTATGAAACATCTACGGATGAACAAATTTGTTCTTCCGTAGATAATCTTTTAACTGGAAATGCATTTGAGGATTTCATACGGAAGAACACCAATGCAGAAAAGTCTAAGGGAGTAGAGAGATCAAAGACCCACGGATGAACAACTTGTACAATGAAGATATCAAGTAAATACTCCTATGGAAAACAAACTCCTTCGGAAGACAAAATAGCTGCGGAAGACCAAACACTTGTACGTGATTGATTCAAGTAATTCAAGTCAACAAATAAACAAGTTAATCATGAATTCCAAGAGATTTGTTGTTTCCTTAACAGAAACACGCGTGTCTATAAATATGAGTCCTAGGTTTCACATCACAAGACGGGCAAAGACGACAACTTACCAACCATCACATCAATTCACACAATCAATCAACACAAAACCTTAGCAGCCATCACATCAATACATCACAAACATCAACACGTTCAAAGAAATCTGTTGATACATATGTCCCTAGTTTATGTGCTTAATGTAAAAATCTGTCATGGCTTACATATGTGTAATGAAACAATGTAATCATATATGATTTGTGCTTTGATGTTTACTTATATCTGATTCATATATATATAAACTCATTATATAGGTTTGAAGTTGTAATATGATGATTCATGCTAATGGACCATACTTATGGACCATACTTATGGACCATACGCATGAATACATCATGCTAATGAACAAGTCGCACGACTGAACCAGACGACTGGATCAGTCGTACGAGTGAGACATGAGATTGACTCAGTCGCATGACTCAACTTTCAGTCGTGCGTATGAATCAGTCGCACGACATTACCATGGGAATGGTTCAGTCGCATGAATGAAGACTGCAAACCTATAAATACCACTTAATTCCTGGAAACGAGACTCTTGACACATACTCATAACCTAGCCGTCCAGAGCGTCCAGAAAGCCTATTCCAAGTTCATAGTTCGCATCTGATCTTTTTCTACTCGTTCTTAACGTTTTGTTAATCGTTAGATTGATCGGGTTTGCGTTCTCACTGAATGGATCGCCAATCAAATAGGATTCCGCACTATTTGATCTGGTTTGTTATCAGGTAGTATTCCGTACGTACATGGTCCTGACAAGTGGTATCAGTGCTTTGGCTCTTGATTTTGCGTGTGATTCAATTAGTCTCGGTGTAAAAATCACGTTTTTCATTCAAAGGAGTCACCTTTTTTAGTAAAACAGTGTTTTCGACGTCTTCAGGTCTCAAAGTTTATGTTTTTCAGAATACGGCAGATTAGGGTTCTTGAAAAATCATGTTTTTGTGTCAAAGTTTCAAAAACCTTCGATTTTGGAAAAACAGCAGCCTTCAGTCGCACGATTGGCTCAATCGCACGACTGAACTCAATCGCAGACCCCATTCGCACGATTGAACTCAGTTACTCACTCATTCGTACGACTGAACAACCCCATTCGCTTGTCTCCAATAGCACACTCCATATGTACGACTGAATCCAATTGCACGATTGAATTCATTCGCACACTTTAAACGCATACCTCATCCGCACGATTGAACAATTCCAGTCGTTTGAGTCCATTCGTCCATTTCAATCTCACGTCTGAATCCAATCGCACGATTGAATTCATTCGCATGAGTGATCCATACGTATAGTTCATTCGCACGAGTGACCAGTCTAGTTTAAAGTTCAAATGTTAAAAAGATGGAAGATCAGTTCTCTGCTTTTTCTGCCAGAAGGGACTCTCGCATCCAGAACCTTTTGCTTCTGGAAAATGAAATTCGGAATCACAATAAACCACCAAAACTTATAACATTAGATGATTACCCACAATGGAAATAGAGGTTCGAGATCTATCTAAATGGAGTTGATCCCAATCTTTGGGAATCCATTGAGACAGGTTATAGTATGCCAGTCGGTGCTGATGGTGTTAAGCCAACTTTGGGAGGTATGACTGACAGCCAGAAAGTTAAGTACAATGCTGAAAAGAAGGTGTATGCCTTGTTGTCTCAATCGATACCGAGAGATATCTTTCATCAGTTTTCTGAGAACAAACTAGCAAAAAAGTTATTTGAAGCTTTGGAGAAAAGATATGATGGGAATGCAACATTAAAGGCTTTGAAGGCAAAGGCTCTATATTATCGACAGATTCTACCATCTAATGAGTGAGCTGAACACTCATGGGGTAACAACATCTATGGAAGATAAAGTGTCAAGTTTTGCAGATGGTTTGCCAAAGAAATAGGACCCGTTTGTGTCTAATCTGAGACTGAACGGTATTCTTGCAAAGTTGGATATAAATGATTTCATAATGAAGTTAAGAGAGGAAGAACTGAGAATGAAGTACATGTCACAGAAAGGATCCTACAACCAAAATCCTTCACTTTATAACTCATCTCCCACTCCAACCAGCTTAAGAGCACCACTTCAAACTGCCTTTGTGTCTAGTTCAGCAACTCCTTCCCAAACCACTGCTTCAGGATCAGAAACGTCAAGGTCATCTTGCACCCAATATATAGTACCTGAAGCCAATGCTACTTAGTTGAAGACCGAGAATCTCGGTAATATCACAATGGAAGTTGCAAAGGAGCATATGGATCTTCTAGAAGCTGTTGTCCATTCCTATGATGGTCTAGTTGCAGGGAAGATTGGCAATTGCCATCTTGCAGATGAAGATTACGAGCAGGTGGACGAAATTGAACTAGAGAGAATGGATATCATGTGGGCCTTGGCCAGTGCTGTCAGAAGGGCGAAAAAGTTTGTGAAAAAGACAGGACAGGATTTAGAAGCCACAAAAGACACAACCTTTGGTTTCGACAAAACCAAAGTTACCTGCTTTAATTATGGTGAAAAGGGGCATTTCAAACGTGAACGCGTAGAGCCCAAGAAAACAGGTAACGGAAATCCGTTGTCAACCGTCAACCGTCAAGACCAAGACAGGAGTGGAACTACCTCTTCAAGCAAAGAGAAAAAGGCCTTGACTGCTCAAAGTGCCGAAGGGCAGGACTGGACCTTCCGTTTTGTGTCTCCGGGTGAATCAAACATTGCCTGTGTCGAGGGATTTGATGATGGCTCTGCGAGTGAAGGTGAAATCACAGTTGAACAAGTAAGGTCAGATAACAAATAAGCTGTGAATGTGGTAAACCACCTGGTTGATGAAGAACTCGGAACGACATGATCAGAATCTCAAGCATCCAAAGAGTGTAACTCTGCATTGATGGCTGACTCAACTAATTCTTCACAGGTAAGTACGAAAGACCAACTTTTTGAAAAACATGCTTGTATTGAATGTAACAAATTTAGAGAAAGCATTGATTTGAAATTTGCTAGGTTATTAGACCACAATGATAACTTAGTAAATGATTTACAACTGTGCACAGAAGTTAATCGTATTTTAAAACAAAATGAGTGCAGTTACAAAGAAAAAATAGAACTTTTAGGTAAACAACTAAGGGAAACCGAGGTTGTTGCTTTTAATCAAGCTAATGATATAAAGTTTTATTTAAACTCTTTGGAAGAAACAAAGAAAGAAAAAGCAGTTTTAGAAGTCGAGGTAAATTCTTTAAAACAAAAACTACATAGTTGGACCAGTTCTTCTCACATAGTTCAACACTTCGTGAAAGAACGAAATAATGGGGAAGGGTTGGGTTACAAAGTAGTTCCACCACCACATGAGATCATGTTAAATACAAAATGTAGACCTGTAAATAACAACCCAATTAAGGATCATGTGGTGTCCACTCCTCTGGTTAGTGATCCAGATTCCACTAGTAAACCGGTGAACTCTGTCACTAAACAGAAGGAGTCTATTCTAAAATCAAAAGGAAAGATGCCCATTGAAAATTTGGATAATCAATTTGAAAAGGTTAATGGAAAGTCAGGTTCACACATGTCTACTTGTGAACCCAAAATGACCAAATCAGTTAACCAAACACGTGCTTCATGTCAAAGTCCAAATAAACTAAAGGCTAAAGATGTTTAGAATGTGCAAACAATTAATTTTGTTAAAGAAGCAGAAACATCTAAACGAGTAGTGACCAAATCCAACTAGACTCATGTCACACCTGTATCACACTCAACTCTACATAAACAGTTTTCTCAACATGTAGAAGGGAGATCATGCTACAGTTGTGGAAAGAGAGGACACATTTCTTCTAACTGTCCTTATTATCAGACTCCCAGACAGAAAATTGAACTTTATGATACAAAACCAAGTTCTACAAAAAGGAGTTCTATTACTCCACCAAAGAGAATTAATGAACCTAAAGTTCAAACTGTAAGCCAGTCGTCTGTTTATCACAAACGGGCCTTACACAAAACTGGCTTATGGAAAGAAAAGTCAAGTCCATTGTTTGATAATGAGAACAATAAGTAGAATGATATGCCCTCACCCTCAAATGGACAGTGGGTTGAGTTTATGATATGTGATTCCTCTGGGTCACCCAAGCCAGTTAAGGCTTGGGCCCAAACCTAAACTGTTCATTTCCTTTTAATGTGTAGGGTGTCCGTTACAGTGCTATCACAAATACCTGGATTGTTTATAGTGGGGCGTCTAGGCACATGACCGGGAACCTGTCTCTCCTTTTCAATGTCAAACAAATTAAAGGGGGACATGTATCATTTGCTGGAAATAAAAGAGGATACATCACCGCTCAAGGCGAAGTGGGAAACTTGAAAGTCAAGTTTGATAAGATCAACTACGTTCAACAACTATAGAATAACTTGCTTTCAGTCTCCCAGATCTGTGACAAAGGATTCAAAGTTGTTTTTGACAACAAGAAGTGATACATATTGAAGAAGGATTACATTATCCCGGAGGACAAAATCTTAATGTCAGCTTCAAGATATAATGATTTATATTTCTTGGATCTATCAAAAGCCTCCACAACCGATCATAAAGTTCAATGCTTCTTGTCAAAGGCAACAGAGAGGGACTCAATCTCCTGGCATAGGAGAATGGCACACATCAATCCACGGAAGATGAATTATCTGATCCAGAATGATTTAGTGAATGGAGTAAATGTCAAGAATTTTCAACTTCCGGATTTTTGTGTAGCGTCTAAGAAGGGTAAACAGACCAAGAAGTCTCACAAGGCAAAGAAAGTTAATTCCATTGACCTGCCTCTCGAACTTCTACACATGGATCTGTTTGGCCCGGTTAGTACAAAGAGCATTGCTGGAGATCTGTATTACTTTGTAGTAATGGATGATTACTCAATATTTTCTTGGGTGATGTTTCTGAAAGCCAAATTAGAAACTTTTGAATCATTCAAACATCTAGTTACCACTTTGGAATCAGTCTACAAGCTGAATGTAAGGCAGATTCGATTAGACAATGGAACAAAGTTCAAGAATCAAGGGATGGAGGTATTCTGTAGAGAGAAAGGAATTGTACATCAATTTATATCTGCCTACACTCCACAGATGAATGGCGTTGCTGGAAGGAAAAATCGGAGCTTGATAGAGACTGCCAGGACAATGCTAGCGTACTCAAAACTGCCTATTTAATTCTGGAATGAGGCAGTGGCTAATGCTTGTTACACGCTCAATCGAGTCTTAGTGGTCAAACGACATGGGAAAACATGTTATGAACTGCTCTAGCGACGTAAACCAAACTTGGAGTATCTAGAACCGTTTGGCGCACCGTGCATGCTGCTGAAGAAAACTTAGACTGGGAAGTTTAGTGAGAAGGTTGAAGAAGGGATCTTTGTAGGATAAAATATACGAGAAAAGAGAGTTTATAACAACTCAACGAGTCAGGTAGAAGTGTGGTGCAACGTTGATGTTCAGAGATACACCACCCCCCTGCTGGAAAGGGACCCTCATTCTTCTTCGACTATGATGGATTCTTTAAGTCCTTCAACATCCCTCCCTCCCTTCCTGATGATTAGTTATCGACTAGAATGATGTACGATGTCTTAAACACACCGTCACTAGACTCGACAACATCAGTTCCACAAGGTGAATCTTCTAGTCCTTTAGGGGGAGCACTTGATATAAGCGACTCCTTCTCTGACGATGAAGAAGTGGAGACTGAACAGGTGGACCAGGAGGAACAGGTTCCTGCTACAGAAAGTACACAAGCATCAGATGTTGATGCCTCTAACAATTCGGAACCTCACACTCCAACGGCTACAGATTCTGAACCGGGAATTCAAAATCTGGATCAGGAAGTAGTTGTTCCCACCAATCCCGGATCTCGAATAAATGTATATCATCCTCTGGACAACGTCATAGGGGATGTACAATCGGGAGTACACACACGAAATCAGCTCTACTCAGCTGATTATGCCTCAGTCATGGAAAAAGGCTATATTCACGACGGTGCTTATCGATGTTTTTTGTCTCAATTTGAGCCAAAATATGTAAGTGAAGCCTTAAACGATGAGGCATGGGTTAGTGCGATGCAAGAAGAAGTCCTAAAATTCAAGAAGCTAGGAGTATGGACACTGGTGGATAGACCAAAAGGTGCTAAGGTAATTGGCACTAAATAGGTCTAGAATTGCAAGAAAGATGACCAAGGGGTCATAATTAGAAATAAGGCTCGACTTGTGGTTCAAGGTTTGAGACAAGTCGAAGGCATTGATTACAATGAAGTGTTTGCACATGTGGCTCGAATGGAAGCAATCCGTATCTTTCTAGCCTATGCATCTTACATGAAGATTAAAGTTTATCAACTAGTTGTCAAAAGTGCATTCCTTCATGGTGAAATTCGTGAGACAGTCTACGTCAGTCAACCCGAAGGATTTGAGGACCCTTATCATCGTGACAGAGTTTACAAACTAGACAAGGCTCTCTACGGGCTCCCATTGATCCTGGTATGAGAAGCTCTCGACTCATTTGTGAAACACGGTTTTCACAGAGGAGTGATTGATTGTACGTTATTCATCAAAGAAAAAGACGGTGATTTATTGTTGGTATAGATATATGTAGATGACATAATATTTGGTTCCAAGAATGAAGAATTATGTAAAGAATTTGAATATGTACTAAAAGCAGAGTTTGAGATGAGTGCAATGGGGGAGATGATGTTCTTCCTAGGACTACAGGTGGATCAGACACCAAAAGGAATCTTCCTGCATCAGACTAAGTATGTACGGGACATCCTCAGTCGGTTTGACATGGAGAATGCTTTAGCTGCTGGAACTCCATTTGCCACGAATCATGATGTAGCACCCGACAAAAATGGTGATCTGGTTGATGCTACAATGTATAGAGGAATGATCGGATCCCTTATGTATCTCACAGTGTCTCGTACTGATATCATGTATGCCACGTGTCTTTGTTCAAGATATCAGGCAAAACCAAAGGTAAATAATCTCATTAGTGTGAAACTAATTTTTTGCTATCTGAAGGGTACTCCAACACTCGGGTTGTGGTATCCTCATGACGATGATTTTGAGCTTACAGCGTATAGTGACTCGGATTATGGTGGTTGCAAGATGAATTACCAGTCAACTTCTGCAGGATGTCAATTCTTTGGTAGATGGTTTGTCACCTCGCAGTGTAAGAAGCAGACATCGGTTGCTCTGTCAACTTGTAAAGCTGAATACGTTGTTGCTGCAAGTTGTTGTTTACAGATCATTTGGATTCAACAGGAAATGCGCGACTACGGTTTGCAATTCTCTAACACTCCTATTTTTGTTGATAATTCTGCTGCTATTGCTGTCACCAAAAATCCAGTCCAACATCCTAAAACTAAACACATCGGCATTAAATATCACTTTATTGGTGACTGTTTTGAAAAACAATTAATCGATGTTGTTAAAATTAATACGGATTTTTAACGCGCCGACCTCTACACAAAAGCATTTGATAAACCGCAGTTTTTATATCTTTTAGAGGTTAATGGCGTGAAAAAGAAAAGTGATGTGATTCTAGAAGACGAAAGTGCGTAGTCCGACAAGTTTTTTATTCTTTTTATTTTCTTTTATTTATTTTATTTTCCTATCTCTTAAAATCCAAACACACAAAAAGATTTTCGGTTTTAGAATTTTAGGGGGAGAATAGGTTAGCTTAGTATTTAGTTCGTGCAGTATTTAATTACTTAAAAAAAACGAGGGAGGAGGGTAGCTTAACTAAAAGAAATGAAATCAAATCTGTGATTCTGATTCAACGCTTATGGAAAATGATAGTACACAGGGAACAAATTGTTTGGGACCTCAAAAGCACCTAAATGATTAAGATGCAAAATTTAAAGTATAAATCTGAGAAGTCTAAGCAAAATAAAAGGAAAAATAATAGTAAAACTAGTCTGCTACTGATGTAACATAGAGAAAGTAGACGTAGAGGTTGGAAGTCCATTGTATGATGTGTCGGTAGATTCAACACAATAGATGAGTAGACCTCATTGGTGATTTAAATTCAAACTAAGTTGTTCAACGTAGTTCCAATAAGGGGTGACGAGCAAAATAAACGCCACAAATGTGTGCGGATGACCATAAAAATTGAGCAAAGCACATGAAAAAAATGTTAAGCGCAATCAAGCTAATGACTAATGTTGTTGGTGCGTTACGTGCAAAAAGAAAAGAAAAATGCTCTCACAAGAAGATACGTTGTCTGCCTCTCTGCTGTGCGATGGCACTGACCTGAGGATAAGTATAACCTAAATATTCTAGAACTCATTGTTGTTTGCGCCTCTCTACTGTGCGATGGCACTGACCTGAGGCTTGGCATCTCTTTGAAAGCTCTTAGAATAGTCTCTTCTTGTCAAAAACCCGTAGACCGCTCAAAAATCTCCTGAGGAATGGTGATTACCATATAAGCGTGGGATCCACAAATGCTTGTTGAAATAATTAAACCTTAACTCATCACCAATGTGTGTCGAAAATCTGTGTATGGATTTAAGAGGACAAATATACTGACAATCATCGTGGCTGCAATTCTTGATAGTCAAAATCATTGTGTGCATCTTATAGCTCTAGTATGATTTCCTAAAATTTGCTATTGACTCTCGGTCAAAACAAGAATCTAGCATCAAAATGTTCTACTAAAACATCCCAAATGATTCTGATATACATGCATGATTCCATAATGAATCATTTTAGAAATGATCAAATTAACTTGAAGCTGTGCTGTTCAGGAAGAAAATCTACTAGACGGTTTTCTAAAAGATTTGAATCCATCTCTAAACAAAAAAACCCAAAAATATGTCTTATTATGTCTTTGATTTCAAGTTGTTCTTTTCTATTTATTTTTAGTCATTTGGTAGGTAAAAGTCAGATTATACATCTGGATTCAATCTGTGAATCACTCACTAAAAGGGGTCACGCCTGAGGTGACTAATCATGTTTTAAATTAAAAGGGTCACGTCTGAGTTAACCAATCAGTTTCAAACTAAAAGGGGTCACGTCTGCAGTGACCAATCAATTTTAAATTAAAAGGATCATGTCTGAGGTGATCAACAGTTTTTCAAATTAAAAAGGTCATGCTTGAGATGATCATCGGTCATAACGTCTTATCAATAGTTAACGCGTAAAGTGTTTGAAAGTGTATGAGGTCAAACTCATAAGTCTGAGCCATTCGCACGACTGGACCATAAGTATGGACCACTCGCACGATTGGATTATAAGTATGAGCCAATCGCACGATTGAACCATACGTATGGACCAGATGTACGATTGGACCATAAGCATGGGTCAATCCATGCGATTGGATCACCAGAATGAACCAATCACACGAATAGATGTGACCGACTGCGCCACTCGCACGACTGAGCGCCAGTCGCACGACTGAAGCGTGCGAATAGGTCCATTCGCACGATTGAAGTTAAACTTAGTATAAATAGAGGGGAGTCGGTCGCACATTCTCATCACTCCTCAATCGCTCTCAAGTCGCACGAAAGCACCGATACTCTGCCAAAATTTTGTTTCATTGATTTAGCATCGTGTTTGTGATTCTAACGTTTCCTCTCTGCATCCACAGGTAATGTGAGACCAAAATCGACTTCAATGTTCGGTTTAATCAAGACCTAATGTCCGAAATCACTCAAAACAAGAACTTAGACATAATATTCAAAAAAAACACTAAAATGGATGTAATCATTAATTTAAAGAGTATTAGGTGTTATTATGATTGTTTTCGAGTCAAATGAGCCAAAACACAACGTTTAACATCAAGGTTATACCAAGATTGGAATTTAAAGTGTCAATCAGAGATTCTTGCGAATGGACATGCTGATGAACCGCAATCGCACGTATGAGCTGGGCGTATGATTCAATCGCACGAATGAACCATACATATGAGTTCAGTCGCACGACTGGTTCCGCATGGGACAGTATACGACTAAGCTCAGTCGCAGGCTCCATCGTACGACTGAGCTCAATCGCACGACTAAGACTCAGTTGCATTATCCATTCGCACTGAACAAAATAATTCAAGTTCATTAAAATTTAAATGTCATCCATTTACTCAAATTCTAACATATATATTTCTTGTGTTGCAGCAATATGGCTGAACGATGGATTAATGAAAACCAATCACAACATATGTGCGCAGGTAGATGCTTTTCTGAACATGAAGTATACTGGGGACATCAACGCAGGTTTGCTCAACAAGAGAAACTTGTGCCCCCAGTTCAGGTGCTTAGATCATGTCATTCGTAAGTGCATAGCTTCAAGGAGAGGAGGAATTGATGAGATGTCTAACCAAATCCAGAAGGCATACGTAGCACTTATGTTAAACCACCTGTTCAAGTGCTCTCACATGATCTTTTCCTACTTGATGGAGAGGAAGAAGACAATGTTTTTGGATAGAGATGGGAATAATGCTATGCAAATGGGTGGTGGTATGGATGATGAAGATTCTCAAGAAGCTAACGAGGTTATGTCACTTAATGTACAAGATGTTGATGCTTATTGGCTCCAGTGGAATATCTCTCAGGCTTATGAATAGCAGATTGATCCACAACAGAGCCAAAAGCTTACTGAAGAAGTACTAAAGATCCTAGAAGAAGGCGATGACCGTGAAGTTGAAACTAAGCTCCTGGTGCATCCGAAGTGTGATACTTTCAGCCCGATCAAGTATCCTTTAAGGAACTGATTGAAGATGGTGTGGTGTACTCGTCTGGCTCAAGCTGAAAAGACTACAGATCAAGACAAAAGTAGTTATTATATGTTTGTGTATTTGAAACATTTGTACTTAAATTACGTGTTACATTAATGTAATTAATGATTATTTATGTTTAAATGTCTTGATTAATGATTAATGTGTGATGAGTTGAATGCTTAAATCAAACCGATGACTAGCTAGCTGAGATGTTCCGACTCAATCCTGATGAAATTGACAAGGATGCTCCAAAAGTTGATGTGGCTAGTGATGATGAGCTGAACGATGTTGATGAAATTGAGATCGAGGACGTCACTACTGAACATTATTTGGAGTACACTGACCACGAAGGTAATGGTATATCTAATTTGGGTGAAACCTTCGACAGTGGTACTTTTGAAAAGCTGGATGAAGTTGAGAAAGAAAAGGAGAAAGAAGATAGCTCAGCCCAAGCTTCAGACGAAAACGTTGATATCAAGAAAGCTGAATGGGCAGCTTGTTTTGCTTAAATAAGAGCCCAGCGCACAGCTCAAAAGCAAAATGCCTACACCAAACTCTACAAAGTCAAGAAACATCAGAAGGTGTCTGGCAAGATCATAGCGTTGGTGTATTTTGAGGACTTAAACGTTTATGCTGTAAAAAGGGAGAAGGGAATATATTACTTAAGGTATCCTCATGATCTGAAGACTCTCCCAGGTTTTGAGCTCAACCGACTGGCATGCTTAAATCTGTTGTATGCTGATCCCAGAAAGATGTCAGGTTGGTTTGAAGCTGCATTAAAGAAGGAATATCACACCAGTTGGGTAAACTTCAGACCTTAACAACAAAAGAGGTTTATTTGCTAGTATGAGGTGGATCCCATATCTGGAAAGCTCAAAGTAGTGTTGAAGTGGAGTCCCTCGCGCACGATGTCGAAGATTCCCTTACAGGAAATGCCTAAGGACTTAACTCCACATTTGTAATTGTGGTATTATGACTGGAGGACGGGTGAAGCAGTCATAGTTCTAAACAGAGAAGGAAAATGGAATCTATCAGGGTATTTGACCCAATGTGGCTTACCAACTTGTCAGCTGAAGATGTCTACACTTTATACAAGTGGCTACTGTTCTATGACGCGCAGGATATTATACAAGCTCTCCAATTCCAGAATGTGATACGGCTCTGCTTTGCGTTTGAAATACATGCATGAGTCACAAGAGAGGATAAGTACAAGAGGTTTGAGGAGCATATGAAGGATGTTAAACATTAGAGTAAACTAGGTCCAAGGGGGAGTTTGTTGATACATATGTCCGTAGTTTATATGCTTAATGTAAAAATCTGCCATGGCTTTCCATATGTCTAATGAAACAATGTAATAATATATGATTTGTGCTTTGATGTTTACTTATATCTGATTCATATATATATAATCTCATTATATAGGTTTGAAGTTGTTATATGATGATTCATGCTAATGGACCATACTTATGGACCATACGCATGAATTCCTCATGCTAATGAACTAGTCGCACGACTGAACCAGACGACTGGATCAGTGGTACAAGTGAGACATGAGATTGACTCAGTCGCACGACTGAACTTTCAGTTGTGCGTATTAATCAGTCGCACGAATGAAGACTGCAAACCTATAGATACCACTTCATTCGTGGAAAAACGAGACTTTTGACACATACTCATAACCTAGCCGTCCAGAGCGTCCAGAAAGCCTATTCCAAGTTCATAGTTCGCACCCGATCTTTTTCTACTTGTTCTTAACATTTGTTTAATCGTTAGATTGATCGGGATTGCGTTCTCACTGATTGGATCGCTAATCAAATAGGATTCCGCACTATTTGAACTAGTTTCACGCATTATCAGTTAGTATTTCGTACGTACACGGTCCTGACAAAATCTTTGTTTATAGCATTCATTATTTGTTCATCTGCAATCATTAACAAGTTTTAAAGAAATACTTTTGAATCAAATCTTGTTCTTTTATTTATTGTGTTGATATCATTGTATTCTTTAGCATTAATATTCATTGTCATTGATTTTTAATAATTAATCAATTAAACAAAGATTAATGATCATTCCGCAATCATTAACTCGATTCCAATCTAACACTGATAATTCTAGATTGCGATCCTTGGATTCACAGGTGGTATCAAAGCCATGTGCTCATTGATTTAGATCGATTGATCTATCGGTGTTAGAATTGTTTAATTGTTGCTGATTTCATTAGATTTATCAGTTCCTCTGATTATATCTATTGTTTTTTAGCAAAAACATTTTTATGTGAATTAATTTTAAAACAATAAAAACGGGGATCTATCTTTCAGCGAGTATTGATTCATTGCCCGGTTAACATAGATCTATTTTCATATTAATTGAATCATAGATCTATGTTATTGATTGATATTTATCAATTGTTCAAATTAATTGAAGAAAAACATTTAACAAAAATCCTTGATTTGTTACTTAATTATCACTTAAAGGATTGATTGATTGGTGACTTCAATCACTTAATTACTCATTAATTAAGTTTTTGTCATAAATTAGTTCTTTACTCAAAAGAAACTATGTTTTAGTTGAATTCTAATATTTTAACTAAAAATGAGTAATTTTGTCGGTGGATCATCATACCCACCTCTAAAGTTGGAAACAAAAGCGGATTTTAAATCCTGGAAAATCAAGTTCAGGAATCATGTGAATTACACTGTTTCTGACTTATGGGTATCAATAACTGAAGGTCCTACATTCCACCCACTCTTGGGCCGGATTACAATGACAACAACCAACCCATAAGTAAAAAAGATCTTTCACTTGATTATGTTAAAAAGGTTAAAGTCGATATTAGAGCATACAATCTGTTTAGTATGGCTTTACCTAAAGAAATATTAATCAGGTAGGAGGATTATAAAATAATAAATTCTTTGTTGAAGATACTGTATACACTCTGTGAAGGGAGTGATAAAATCAGAAGCATTAGGAAGGACACACTTCGCTCACAATATGAAACATTTCATCATATTGAGGGTGAATCAATTCCTCAACAACTCCATCGGTTTATGCAATTGGTAAACGAGATGAACATCATGGAGTTAAAGTACACAACTGAGGAATTAAACAAAAAGATGCTCCATACTTTGCCTGAATGTTGGAAGCAAACTGTGTCCTTGTTCAAGAACACCATTGATCTCAAAGCAACTGGTTTAGATACATTGGTAGCTAAAGTTGAAGCTCTTGAAATGGATGAAAAGTCAATAAACAAGAGTGCGTGAACACAAGTCACACCTTATTATTTTAAAGAAACTGGGAACACAAGAACACCTTGCTGCTTTCAGTTCAAGCTTTCAAGCTTACCTGGGAAGCACTTTAACGCCTGCCAACATCTGTCAACAAGATTTAGAAGAACTACATCCAGATGTGGTAGAAGAGATGGATCTTCAATGACAAATGGTAATGATTGCTTATAGAGCCAAGCAATACCTGAGAAGAAACAAAAATTTGGCTGCAGCAAGTAAAACATTAAAGATTGGTGTTGATAAGTCAAGAGTAAAATGTTTCAAATGCAATCTTTATGGGCACTTCTCAAGAGAATGTAATCAACAATCAATTTCTAACATGAGAGAACATCAGCAACATCAGTCTCATCAGCATCAATTTCATCAACCAACAACATCTCAAAGATCTTTCAGACAACCACAGCTAACCAACTCATCCCCACCAGCCACAAATGCATCAGCGGGACCAAGTAACTCTAAAGAAACTGGGCTGATCATTCTTCAAGATGGAACCTGTGACTGGAGCATGTATGAGAATGAAGTTTTGGAAGACAATCAAGCTTTAATGGCCCACATGGAGAACAAAGTTCCACCAATGGCTAGATAGGTAAGAGATAGGTTGTGTTCATAGTATGTTTTGAGGAAGTTGAAAGATATAGAGTCAATGCTCAACAACTGGTTGATAAAGTGAAAGAAACAATGATTTTGAATGAATCTTATTTAAGAGAACATAAATTATACCAAATCAAAGTTAACTCTTTACAGAAAGATTTAGATAAACTTGTTTCAGAAAATTATAGTTTAAAAGCCCAAATTGAGCATCTGACCACTTCTTTAACAAAACCCATGGCTGATCATGCATCAACTTAGGTGAAACTTTAGAAGTTTCTGTTGGGATTTGTTGTACCTTAACAATGTTGTTTAACCATTTAAACAAGAAAAACGCAGCGGAATAAAAGATTAATATCATGTTGTAATCTGAAAATTAAAAGTTTATAACTTTGTTTCAACAAACCCAAAACATAAGGATCATTCATATGTGTTTGAACTAGCTATCAAGAGAAGGAAACAACCAAAACAACATCAACAAACTACCTTTGTAGGCTGCTGAAAACGTGAATGAAACACCTTCCATAAGGGCTGCTAAAAACGTGATTTGGGTGAAGAAAAGACTGCTCTTGAATGGCCAAAACACCAAAGTAGATGTCCTCAAGTGTCCATACCCACAAGCACCAAGCAAGCACCTTTGTTGCTAGGATTTGAGCACGAAAACGACCAAGATGATGATCTTCCAGCACCAAAACCGAACAAAATGAGGCTGCTGGAACAACTTCCAGCCGTGAATCTCTTCAAGAAGGAGATTATCTTTTGTTTGTGGTCCTTGCATGTGAGAGAGGGAAGAAGATGGAGTGTGTGTGTTCATGGAGAGCCTCAAACTAGAGAGAGAACAACAACAAAAAAAATGGAATGGGGCAGCCATAAGGGGGCGGCCAAAAACCCTTTTAGGGTTGTGCTTTCTTTTGATTTTCCCAAAATGGTCCTTTTATGTTAATCTTTTGTCAAACTAAAGATTAATAAAGATACATATATATAATTAACCTTTTAATTATATAACATACACACACTTTTATTATTTGATGTTATTTAACTAAATTAAACAACATTACAAATAATATCCATGAACAAAATATCCATATAAGTTGTTCAATCTCATATGCAACTTATTTAGAAAACCCATTTTCTAAATTGGTGTATTTATTTAATTGCATGATCATATCATCAATTAAATATTAATTGGTGTTTGCTAAGCTTGTTATTGGGTATGACCCGACTTGGATCATAACGTACTAACCACATCAATGTTCTATGTGTCTTGGGCATAAGGATTCCAACAATCTCCCACTTGCACAAGATACATAGAAGATTGATGCAAGCAGTAAATACCGCCAAACAACGGTTTACTACCCTAATACGCATGACTATAAGCCATTCAATAACATCATCCCCTTCAAGTTCCAAACTTGAATTGATTTAGGTGAATCAATCATTTATCCTTTTGTTACAGATGTCATGTTAAATCCAAGGACACAGAATGATCATTCCTTTTTGATTTAACTTATTCAGGCCTTAAACATCATACTCTCAACGAATAAGAGGAACAAATCCCATCTTGACTACATACATTTCTTACAATCACCTTATGTCATACCTGAACATAGCCTTATGTACTGACCATTATTTCATATCAGCGAAGAACTAGCTCAAGGTATAACACTTGGTGAATATCAAAAACCCAATATGTATCTCAGGTCAGAGGATACCAAATGATATTCGCCTTTACTCAAATTTACTTATGATCAATCAATGAGATTCCATGTAGTAAGATTTGAGACGCGGGTCAGTCCAATATTCGTATCCTACGAATATCTATGAACCTTGGCAGCAACCAATTGCTCTATATTCATGCCTTATGAATATCCACCAATCCAAGTTCATAATAGTCTTACATTCATATTTGTTCCCACAAATATGACCGACTACGGACGTTTAGAATAAAAGAATTATTCATGGATGTAAACATGCTTAAAGGGAACATAACTCAAATATATAAAGAGTTAAATATTACAATTGTTCCATGTTTTATATGCTAAACAGATCAATTCTAATCACCAGTAAATCGAAGTCCTAAGGCACAAGTATGACCCTCATACTTTGCTCTCATCAAGGAGCTTCGTTAGTGGATCAGCAATGTTTTGATCTTTATGAACTTTACGAATATATATCTTTACCCTTTTCAACTCCATACCTTATGATGTTGAATCTCCGCTCAAGGTGCTTAGTCTTTTGATGAGTACGGGGTTCCTTGATTTGAGCAATCCCACCCACGTAATTACCAAAGATTTCTAGGGGTCTTGAATGGTAGAGTCCATCCTTAGATAAGCAATGGACAAATTTATCCATGCAGCTTCCCAAGCTGCCAATGAAGCGGCTATGTATTCGGATTTTTGTAGTGAACAATGCTACCGTGTCTTGCTTTGAACCTTTCAAGGACATTTCTTCTCCATTCATAATGGAAGTAGACCCGATGGTGATCGAAAATCATCTCGATCAGTTTTGGAAGCCTGCATCCGTGTAACCCTTTACAACGACTTCCTTTTCAATAGATCCGTATATTAGAAACAAATCCTTAGTCCTACTAAGGTATTTCAATATACTTTTAAGAGCCATCCGATGGTTATTTCTATTGGTATCTACTTTGTCATACTTAATAAGCATGACTCGTCCGGTCTAGTGCATATCATCACACAAATGATGGATCCTATAGCAGATGCGTATGGGATATCATTCATTTGATTTTGCTCATCCTATGAGCTTGGACATTGAGACATAGTCAACACTGTCCCTCCCTGAATAGGTACCATACCTTTCTAAGAGTTTTTCATCTTGAACCTTTTCAAGATTTTTATCAATATATATGCACTTTGGTTTAACCCTATCAACCACCTCGATCTATCCTTATAGATCTTTATTCCAAAATATGGGTGGTTTAAACGAGATCTTATATGAAAAACATCTTCCAAGCTAGTTTTAACACCTTCCAAGGTTGGAATATTATTTCCAAATACTAGTGTGTCATCAACATACAACACTAAGAATACACATATGCCCACTAGCCTTCATATATATATATATTAACCTTCTCGATGCTTGTTTCAATCCATAGATTGATCACTTTAACTTATATACTTTATTAGGATGTCACGGATCGACAAAACCATCATGCTGAACTATACAGACAGTTTCAACGAGATGTCCATTAAGGAAAGCGGTTTTGACATCCATTAGCCAAAACTCATATTCAAAATGTGCAGTTATGGCACTTAATATCCTAATCGACCTTAGCATTGCCACGGGCATAAGAGTTTCATCATAATCAACCAATTGAGTTTGATGGAAACCTTATGCTATAAGTCTTGACTTATAAGTATTCAAGTCTCCATGTATATTTGTTTTCATCTTGAAAACCCACTTGTATCCAACCGGTTTGGAGTTAAGTGGAGGTTCAACCAATTCCCAAACTTGGTTGTTATACATGAATTGCATCCTTACGTTCATGGCTTCTAGCCATTTGTTCCAATCCAAATTGGACACAACATCTTGGTATATGGTTAGCCTACAGGGGTCAACCACATAGTATCCATTCTTTGAATATTCATATCACTTAGATGGAATACTAACTCTACCAGATTTGTGAACGTTTTTTTGTATATTTATCAACCTCTTGATTATCATCAACAACCTCTTGTTGGTAGCTAGTGTCAACCAAAAGTGTACCGGCTTGTGGATTTTGATTCTTATCAAGTTCCACAGTTCTATACGTCATTCCTTCCATAAGGAACTCGGTTTCCAAGAACTTAGCCTTTCGAGCAATAAATACTTTTGCTCTGTTGAGTCAAAGAAACAGTATTCCATACAGTCTCTGTGGATTGTCAACTTATATACACTTTCTTTGTCCGGGTCATATTCATAATATGAGCCTTAGAGAGCAATGCGAAAACCCAAAATGATAAAGATGGTAAGCTCATAGCCATAATAAATTGAACCATATCCAAATAAGGTTCAGTTTCTTCTTATCAGAATGAAGAACACAGATTGTTATTTGGAGTTGATATTCTACTTCATTATTGAAGATTTTGAACATTTCAAAAGCTTCATACTTATGTGTCATCAAGTGCACACAATAATAGCGACTATAATCGTCGGTAAAATAATGAAGTATCTTTCACCAATCTTTGTCATTGTCTTAAAAGGACTACATACATCCAAATGTATCATTCCTAGTAAGTCTTTTGGTTCACACTTATCAAATGAAACATTTTCATTTGTTTCCAAAAGACCATTCTTTTGAAGTGTTTGAATCCAATTCTTGTTTATGTGACTAATACGATAATGTCAAAGATAATAATAACTTAAACCCATTTTAAGTTTCTTTGTGCTTAATGTGTATAATAAGTCATTGTAGGACGAATTATCATGAACCAATTCATGGATATCATTAAAAGGTATGTCCTTAAAATGAAATACATCATCCATTAAACTTAATACCATTATTTACAAACTTTAAATCATGATCACATTGTTTTAATAGGAAACCTTAATTATGTTTCTAGTCAAACTAGATGCATATAAAAGGGTTTTAGAACAACTTCCAAATTATTTGAAAGTCTCAAAATAGAGTTTCCTTCCTTGAAGCGCACATTTCTTTTGAACCCCTTTGCAACAATTGCAAGAATGAGTTTCACATCCGGTATCCAATACCCATGTGTTTGAAGAAATGACATTTAATACAATGTGTGAATCATGGAAATTGTATTTGAGGTTTGCTCAACATCCCTCTTGTCTTTCAACTCCTTGAGATAGGAGGAACAATTCCTATTTATTGTCCTATCTCTCCATACTCAAAGCATGAAACGTTCTTCGTTACCTTAGGCTTCATAAGCTTAGGCTTTTCGAGGTTTCGCATTAACCTTTGCTTTGATGTATTCCTTTCCTTTGGCAATAATTGCCTTAGGATCGGGATTGGCCATTTATTATAGCCTTCCTCATTGATCGAGAGAATAGGTAGAACCTCTCTACCCATCCCTGCCTCGGTTGCTTTGAGCATTGCGTGAAGTTCACCAATGCTCTTGTCCCACCCATTCATATAACAGTTTATTATGAATGTCTCAAACCTTTAGTTAGGCAATCAAGGATCAAATCCTTGGCCAACTACTTTGAGACAGGATAGTTAAGCATCTTGAGGCTATCAATGTGGCTTTTCATCTTAAGAATATATAAGATGATATCGATTGGGTTTCTTCCATGTGATATGTATGAAGTGCTCGAACCGTTTCGTAGCAATCTACTAAAGTTTGTTGAAGGAACATTTCCTTCAACTAGATTATCATGTCATATGCCCCATGATGCTCCAAACCCTTTTGGAGTTCGGGAATCATATTCCCAACATGAGCTAGGATACTTGCACAGAATCCTTAGTGTGCCTAAGCCAATCGTCAAAAGGCCTTAACATCAACAGCGTCGGTTGGTGAGGTATGGGATCGTCAAGGACATAGGCCTTTACTCATTTTTGAGAACGATTCTCAAATTTCAAAATTGAGTCCATAAGTTTATTATGGTTAAGATGGTCCCCTTTTAAGATGGTTTGCGATGATAGGGTAGGGACAGTCGGGGTAGTAGCATCGTGGTTTGCGGCTATTACTACAAAATTCCAAAGTTCATTTTAGTATTTCTGAAAAAAAAAATGCATTTTAACTATTAATACCCTTTACATGTCTCATAGACAATTAATAATTAAAATCTAGAATCCAACGTTACATTTAAATGATGGTTAGGTGACCTTTATCCCATTATTTAAATTAACAAGATAGTCAACAGTTGACAATTGCAACCTATTGCAACTTCTAGTCTTATGGGATCGGTTAAACATCATATGTTTAGTTGGCATGTTTAATCCCATCAACACCATTGTACGCCATGCTTCGGTGACCCTAATCACATGGTTTCCAATTCAAGTCGTCCTACTTACACACACGTGTGAGTTTTCACATACAAGCAGTTAGGTGACCTTTATCCCACAAGTACGTTAGACTCACCTCGAAGATACAAGTTCCCTAGAAGTGGTTAGGTGACCTTTATCCCACAAATAGTTCCCAGAGATTCGAGTGTCGTGTAAAAGGATGGTGTTAGACTTGTTACCAAAGAGATTTAAGTTTCCATTAATTCTAGTTATGAAAACTCTATGTACCTTGTATTCGCATGCTTTCAAATACATGGTACCCTATGGTTTATTTTTAATAAAACCTCTTTTATTAAATCATTAATCCTTTTAATAACCTTTTATTAACCACTTAATGATTAGAAACCATAAATTTTTAGCTTGTTAAGTTTGCTAATGAGTTTGTTTTGCATATCCAAATATCAAACAACAATCATACAACAACCAACCAAACAAGCATAATCATACAAACATATGTGCATAACCATAGCCACTAAGTTGATTACACTTGTTTGCCATCACAAGTGTTGTCATAAGGTCTTTCCTAAGGGTTAACAATGACACATCATATGTGTCCATGAACTCCCACTTGATTCCACATCCAAATGCTTCAAGTGTCCATGTCTTTTGTGTCCTTGCTTTTGGGTCTTCTTCTTGTGCATCTTCTTTTACAAAATTATATCCTAATACATTTTCTAATAAAAGAAATGCACCTATTCTATTTATTACATAACACCAAATGAATAAATAAATTACAACCCAAATACTTAAACAAAAGAAATTATTACAACCCTTTTAAATGAATACAACCAACATGACAATTCCACAATCAACCAAATCCAAACACACATGGTCAAGGCTATGTTATGCACTAAAACATGTATCCATATACATCATTTCAAGAACCAAAATGAACCCCATTTGACCCTAAATTTTCAGCCAACATAAACCAAGAATTTAGGGTCTTTTTTCCAAACAAAACACAATCAACCATTTTGATATCTTTCCTTTCAAGATTTAATCAAAAGCATGCAAGATATAACCTTGAAAGGTTGGGGTATCATCATATCATCTCAAAACAGCCCCTATTAGGTTGTTAAAGTCCTACAAAAACCAATTTTACAAGGACAAATGAAGCTATTCATCCACATATCCGGCTCTAGATGCCAATGTTGGGGTTTGTTGTACCTTAACAATGTTGTTTAACCATTTAAACAAGAAAAACGCAGCGGAATAAAAGATTAATATCATGTTGTAATCTGAAAATTAAAAGTTTATAACTTTGTTTCAACAAACCCAAAACATAAGGATCATTCATATGTGTTTGAACTAGCTATCAAGAGAAGGAAACAACCAAAACAACATCAACAAACTACCTTTGTAGGCTGCTGAAAACGTGAATGAAACACCTTCCATAAGGGCTGCTAAAAACGTGATTTGGGTGAAGAAAAGACTGCTCTTGAATGGCCAAAACACCAAAGTAGATGTCCTCAAGTGTCCATACCCACAAGCACCAAGCAAGCACCTTTGTTGCTAGGATTTGAGCACCAAAACGACCAAGATGATGCTGCTGGAACATCTTCCAGCACCAAAACCGAACAAAATGAGGCTGCTGGAACAACTTCCAGCCGTGAATCTCTTCAAGAAGGAGATTATCTTTTGTTTTGTGGTCCTTGCATGTGAGAGAGGGAAGAAGATGGAGTGTGTGTGTTCATGGAGAGCCTCAAACTAGAGAGAGAACAACAACAAAACAAAATGGAATGGGGCAGCCATAAGGGGGCGGCCAAAAACCCTTTTAGGGTTGTGCTCTCTTTTGATTTTCCCAAAAATGGTCCTTTTATGTTAATCTTTTGTCAAACTAAAGATTAATAAAGATACATATATATAATTAACCTTTTAATTATATAACATACACACACTTTTATTATTTGATGTTATTTAACTAAATTAAACAACATTACAAATAATATCCATGAACAAAATATCCATATAAGTTGTTCAATCTCATATGCAACTTATTTAGAAAACCCATTTTCTAAATTGGTGTATTTATTTAATTGCATGATCATATCATCAATTAAATATTAATTGGTGTTTCCTAAGCTTGTTATTGAGTATGACCCGACTTGGATCATAACGTACTAACCACATCAATGTTCTATGTGTCTTGGGCATAAGGATTCCAACAGTTTCAACTTTCATCTTAGCAAGATGAAAAATTATTAAATTCTCATATTTAATCAAAGAACATGTATGGCTTAGGATATAATGTTGTTGCACCCCCTTTGAATGATAACTATACAACTTTACCTGAAACAATGACAAACAGCTTGTCAAACCATTTTGTGCCATGCACCAAGTTTGAATCGAAATGTAATGAACAAGTTAGTAACAATAAATCCGAGGTGAGTGAAACTGAGTCTTCTAAATCAGATAAAGTAAAAAAAAATTACTCAGAATTTGGCTTTGATGAATATGATGACTTGGATGATTCAGATGAACAAGATGATGAATGTGCGGATGAACTAAATATTCGTAAGAATGTGTCATTTGAACCAATTATTCCCAAAGTCCTTGAAGAAACCAAGCTAACATATCCTCCTTAGCAAAGAAACAAGTTGAAGAGTATTTGCAAGATAATAGCTCAGTTAAATAAAGGTCTTTAAGAACTTCGTCAGCATAAAAAACCTTCAACTGGAGTGATTGAAAAGTGTATATCTACTGAGAAGTACACACATCTCTCGTAGAAAAAGGAAAGAAGCAACTATCAGCAGAAATTCTCCGGAAGAAGAAACATGTTTCAGTAGCAGATCTGCGGAAAACTAAATCTAGTTAGTCAGTAGAAGATCTGCTGAAGGCAAAAGCAACAACCAATAAGAAATCAATCCAGTGATTGGTGAATCCTAAGCAATAGAAATAAGGAAATGCTAAACAATAAATGTTTGACATTATGTCAGGAAAGGGAATGAATTCTTCAACTGCAAAGATTGAAAAAGAATTGAAGTCACAAAGAGATCAAAAGAAGAAGAAAGTGGATGACTCTAAAAAAGAATCAGAGGAAATGTATTGCAAATGGTGTGATATGAAAAAAACACAACATTGAAGACTGTTACTTCAGTAGTAATTGCTCTATTTGCAATATGAACAATCACAAGACTTATGACTGCTACTTCAACAAACATTGTGCAATTTTTAACAAAAATAACCATTCCACACAGGAATTTTATTTCAACAAGAAAAACAAGACAAAGAGAACAAAAAAGCAACAATCTGAGAAGGATGAATCACACTCTCAATACAGTGAAAGTCAAGAAGATTCAAAAGCAAAGAAGAAGCAGCAAAAACATCAGTTGCTAAAACCAAAGAAAAAAACATATGTTGATGATAAACCTCTGAAGAAAGAGAAACCACATAAGCAACTCTAAACACCTCATAAGAAGGTGGATTTGACAAATAAGAATGAAAATATTGATGATAAATTCTTTGATCATTTTGAAAAGGGTACACATATACCAAAGTCAAAATCAAAGGATGGTGAAAGTTTCAATCATCAAGGTTCATCAAAATCAAAGCAGCGGATAACAAAAGAAAAGGTGAATGAAAAAGAGATTATGAAACAAAAACAAAACTCCACAAGCTCATCTTCAACATAATCATCCTCACCACAACCAATAAATATTGAATCAATTGAGTCTAAATTTAATACTGAAACATCAAGACTCATTCATGAGGGAGTTACAATTTTAGACACTACTGGAAAACCAAAGATCATTAAGACTTGGGTTCCTAATTCTAATTGATTTCTTTTTGTGTGCAGGAACAATCATGGAGAGCTGACAACAAGTGGTATGTTGATAGTGGTTGTTACAGACATATGACAAGAAACTATTCTCTTCTCCATGACTTCAAACATAAAAATGCTTCTTATGTGGTATTTGGTGGGGATAAGAAGGGAGGTAAAATTGTTGGTGAAGGAATAGTGACTAATGGTGTGCTCAAATTTGAGAAAGTAAATTATTATGAAAATCTACAATATAAATTACTGAGTGTCTCAAATTTGTGATCAAAATTATACCACATTATTTGATAACACTAATTGTTACATTCTTAAGTCAGGTTTTTCAGTTCAAGAAGATTGGATCCTTCTTAAAGCATCAAGAAAAGGAAACACATATGTTTTTGATATGAACAATACAACACTCACAAGGAGTAAAACATGCCTGCTATCTAAGTCATCAGAAGATGAATCTCAGTTGTGGCATAGAAGGCTTGTCCATTCTATCATGTAGAACATGAATAAATTGGTGAAATATGACCTAGTCATTGAATTGCCAAAGAAATAATTTTATTGTTCAAACCATTGTCCTTCATGTTATAAAGGAAAACAACATAGAGTGTCACATAAATCCAAAATTATCAATACAAACACTACACCACTCAAATTGCTTCGCATGGATCTTTTTGGTTCAACATTGATGAGCATGGATGCTATGGTTGGTTCAATAAAGGTGATAGATGAATGGATGTGGAGAAAAACATTGTTTTGGTGGTTGTGTGGATAGATTCATATGGTCATATTTTCTTTAAAAACAGTCATATATCAGAAACATGAACAAGAGACCAAGTTTTGTCACAAGATCACAAATCAACTTGATTTAAAAATTAAAATTTCCAGGAGTGACAATGTGACTGAATTTGTTAATGCTGTCTTAGACTCTTTTTGTAGGAATAAAGGCATTGCAAGGCAATTCAGTGCACCAAGAACTCCACAACAAAATGGAGTTGCTGAGAGAAGCAGAACTCCCATTGAGCAGCAAGGACAATGCTAGCTGATTCACAATTTCCCATCACCTTTTGGGTTGAAGTAGTGAACACAACATGCAATTTTCAAAACAGGACATTAATTGTCAAAGAACAAAATAAACACCTTATGAGCTTTTATTTAAAAGAAAACTTTACGTAGGATATCTTAGAGCTTTTGGGTGTCATGCATCTATTTTAAACACAAAAGAACAATTGGGAAGGTTTTCAGAAAAATCCCATGAGGGTTTCTTTGTTCGGTACTTTTCACATCTTAATCATATAGGATTTACATTCCATAACAAAATATTATGGAAGAAACTCCTAACGTGTCATTTGATGAATCCTTATTTTCTAAATTCGTGAAAGGATCATGATGTTTGTTTGATATAGATGCACTCACAGACTCATTTAACTCTGGTTATTTGATTAATGCAGGTTCTACGAATACATGCTATCCATTTGTTCAAACAAATATAAATGAAGTGTCATTATCTGCTGATTCTCCAAGAATACAAACTTCAAGTATCATGGAACAAGGAACTCCAAATAATGCCAATAATGCAGCACAAGACCTGCCTAATGGATCTACATCCTTAGATGAAAACAATTCTTCAGCAGCTGCTAACTCTGCATCCACAGAAGAGTGTTCTACATCCGGAGATATGGATATTGCATTAGCAGATGTTCCATCCACATCAGTAATGTCCACAACTCAACAAATACCATCCGTAAAGTTAATGTCAAAAACTCAACAAATACCATCTGTATATGTTCATGTAACTTCTACGGAAGCACAAAATACATCCGTAGAAGTTCCTGCTGAAGGCATTCACAATGCAGCTGATGTACAAACTCATGAGGAAAATCATTCAGCTTCCAATGATCAACATGATGATCAATTTGATTACTTCATTAATTCATCGTCTCAGCTGGATCCATCTGCATCACTAAATATGACTAACTTGGAATCATCTATTCCAGTTGAGTCTATTCCAACAACAAGAATTCATAAGATTCATCCAATAGACAACATCATTGGTGATCTTAATGAAAGAACCACAAGAAGCCAAGGGGGAGCTGCAAACATCTATCTCTTCACTTGTTTTATTTCACAAGTGGTTCCTCGAAACATCCTAGCTGCACTAAAAGATTATAGCTTGATTGAAGCTATGCAGGAAGAGCTTCAACAATTCAGAAAGTAGAATGTCTGGAATCTAGTTGATATACCTAAAGGTCAACATCCAATTGGCACAAGGTGGCTTTTAAAAAAACTAGATGACAGAGGTATAATTGTGAGAAACAAAGCAAGGCTATTTGCACAAGGCTATACTCAAGAAGAAGGGATAGACTATGAGGAAGTTTTTGCACCAGTTGCAAGAATTGAAGCCATAAGAGTATTCCTAGCCTATGCATCATATAAGAAGTTCACTGTCTATCAAATGGATGACAAATATGATTTCTTATATGGGAAAATTGATGAAAAAGTCTATGTAGCTCAACCTCCTGGTTTTGAACATCTTGATTACCCACACAGGGTATACAAGCTTGACAAAGCTTTGTATGGTCTCCATCAAGCACCAAGAAAGTGGTATAAAACATTATCATCTTTCATGTTCAAGCATGGATATAAAAGGGAAAATATTGATCAGACTCTCTTTCTCAAACAAGAACATCAAGACCTCTTAGTTGTTCAAATTTACGTAGATGACATTATATTTGGATCAACAAACAAGAGACTGTGTGTAAGCTTTGAAGAGTTGATGAAATCTGATATTCTGATTAGTTCAATGGGAGAATTAACTTTCTTCTTTGGTCTACAAGTTCATCAGAAAACATATGGCATCTTTATCAATCAAGAGAAGTATATTCATCAAATATTGAAGAAGTACAATCTTGCTGATACATCTTCATGCAAAACCCCTGCTTCAACAATTGATAAGATTGTACCTGATCCTACAGGAAAATATATTGATCAAAGATTGTATAGATCAATGATAGGATCTCTTATGTATTTAACTGCTAGTACACCTGACATTATGTTTGTTGTGTGTTTGTGCTAGTTATCAATCAGATCCAAAAGAGTCTCATCTGAATGCTGTGAAGAGAATCTTCAAATATCTCAAAGGAAAACCAGCCTTTGGACTTTGGTATCCAAAGGATGGTGACTTTAGTCTCTACTCATATTCAGATCGTGACTTTGGAGGACGCAACAACAACAGAAAATCCATAACTCGTGGGTGTCAATTTATAGGACCAAGACTTGTTTCATGGTAGGGCAAAAAGCAAACAAATGTATCTGTATCCACAGCTGAGGCTATGTACATAGCTGCTTCAGCTGGTTGCTCTAAAGTCCTTTGGTTCCAATACCAATTACTTGATTATGGTTACAATTTCCTTGAAACTCCAATTTATATTGACTATTCAGCTGTTATGTTTATCACTGCTAATCTAGTGCAATATAGTAAAACAAAACCTATTGAAATCAGGTACCATTTTCTGAAAGATTGCTTAGAAAAAGGTTTGATCAAGTTAGTCAAAGTGGATACAACAAATCAACTTGTGGATTTATTCACTAAAGCCTTTGATTCAGTTAGCTTTAATTTTCTAATTGAGTCTCTTGGCAAGATTAACTTAGATTAATCATTATGAAAAAAGAAAAGCATGTGTCTGTCCTTGTAAATAGTAATATATAAAACCCAAAAGCCTTCTGAAAAATAAAAAAAATATCCTTAGGAGGATATATAATAACCTTAGAAAGAAACTTATGTCTTAGAAAACAAAAAACAAATTCAGTACATTTACCTTCGGAAGAATTTTTTGAAATATCTTCCGAAGCTTAAAATTAACTAAAGTACTTATATGTTTTCAAAGAACAATTTTCTTCTGAAAGCAATTTATTTTCAGAAGTTTTTATCATTCTTAGAATAAAAAAATTGTCTTCCTTTTTGTGTCTTTTCATTCAGCATGACATATGTGTGGGAAATGATAGTACATTATGCTTTTGCTTACTTCCTAAGTTCTTAAATATCATAAAATCTGATCAAAGTTTCTTGATATGTGAGTAGGTTCATCTTGAGTGGAAACTACACTAAGAGCATGCCTAACATAATGCAAAGTGACCGTTTGTTAGAATCTCCATTTTGAGGATATAGAAAGTGAGTCTTATTCTGATGTGACCAAATCACTCATCTAAGCACACTATGTAACAACACTTTATAATATCTATCTTTGCAAATCATATTCCCCATGTTTTGTGTAAACAAAGACCTGGGTGTATGATCACCATAGTATATATTTGTAACTATCTGGTGAACAGATCATGATCCTCATCATCCCTTTGTTTTGTGTAAACAAAGACCTGTGTTAAAGGCACCTTTGTTTTACGGAAGTAAAGACCTGGTGACCTGATGATGATTATATCTTAGCTCTCAAAAGAATCCTCTGTGATCAACTGTATATTAACTTCGGAGCTATTACATAAATGGATTAATGAGATGTCAAATACATCTCAAGATAGAACTTATAATTTAAAGTACATAGTTTCTAAGTGTGAAAAAGTGATGATTTGACTCACAAAGGGGGGACAAACTCTAAGTGATTTGAATGTGGAGCCCATAACCGTTACTCTCTAATAAACATGAAAACATGATAAACAACATGCCTAGTTGATACATTACTCTTGTTTGGATTTAAGTGGACAAACATACTTGCAATCAGAAGTAGAATCAGGTATCATATCATAAAACAAATCAAACATGAAGATGTTTAGTGTTATAGTATGATCCCATTCTATGTTTATATATGCTTGTGTATAGTACTTAATTCAATTTTTGTTTATTTTAATTTATTTCTTTTTTAGTACGTTTGGACAGTCATGTGTCTTTCATGATATTCTTCTCATAAATTTATGATAAATGCCTTCGTTTAACATTGATCACAAATTTAGGGGGAGTACATAATTTCATGAAAACAAAGTCAATTTAACATCAGAATTATCAAATAAATTGTCAATAGGGAATATGAAGGATTGGAACTTGGCCACTAACTTGGCTGTAGGATACATGAAGTTTTTTTTTAATTTATAACTCTTTTTGTGCACAAATTGTCATGGAAACAAAGTCAACAAGGTCCAATAGCAATAAATGGGTCTATCACTTGATTAGGACCATACAATCAAAGAAGTTTCAAATTTTACATTTAAGCATCAACAGAAGCTACAGTGCATTTAAGCATCAGTAGAAGCTACAATGCATTTTTAGCATCGGTAGAAGCTACAGTGCGAAACTTGATCAAGTAAAATATGACTATCCGTAGATTGGTAACCTACGGATGAGTTAATATTTTAAAAGTATAATCTATTTCCATAGATTGGTAACCTATGGAAAATCTAGTTATACTTCAATATAAATTCAGTCTTTAAGTTAGGCATCCGCAGATGTCCTACGGAAGAACTGAAATCTACGAAATAAATAAATTCCATGGAAGTGTAATAAGGAAAGTCGGACCCACTTCATTACTTAAATGAAATTAATGTGTCTGCGGGAATATAAATGATGTTTTTGACTTGGTATTCATTATTCACTTTTACAGAGCCTTTTTGACCTAGAATTCCGTTAGTCAAAACCTCATCCCTCCTTCATCCAATTTCAAAATTACTCGAACCTTAAACATCAAACAAAGTTTAAATTTTATTTCAGGTCTTAACTTCAAGGTACATCATATCATAAACATCAATAATGAATTGATTGATTAATCATTTGTGTCTAAACTATTCGTATTCTTAGATGTGATAATGTTGTTCTAACATAATCTTCTTCATTCTTATGAACAGATGGCGAATAGATTTGCAAGAGAGTACAATGTATGTGCATTCTTAAATCTTGACGACCCTGTATTGGAAGGATGTCGGGATATCATCAGATACTTACGACGATCCAGGATTTTCTATGCTTTAACAACAGAGCCTGTGATTCATCAAGCTCGTATAGTCGATTTTTGGAATTCAGCACAAATATTGGAAGATGGAGAATCTGAAGTGATTGTGGCTGATATTAAGAATGAAAAACTAAGAATTGATGAGCAGACAAGGGTACTAGAGTTGGGAGATCAAGAAGCGGGTCAGCAGGATGTATTTGAGAATGAGTACATAGAGAAGGTGTTCTATCTGATGGGATATGATGGTGATTTGATAAGGGAGAAATAAAGAAAGGAAGATTGTGCAAGCCATATAGATTTTTGTGTCACACTTATCTCAAGTGTATCTTCAACAGGAAATCCGGATTGAATAGATTCTCTAGACACATTTCTTATGGAATCATTGGCATATTTGAGGGGAGGACATACAACTACTTAAAGTACATCTTTGGGTGTCTGTGTGACCGAATCAGAGTACAGAAAGCTGACAATATATATATATATATATATGCTTCCAAGGTTCTTACAACTGATCATAAATGTTGAGCTTCCTTGAATAGACAGAGATGGTGATGTGTTTGTTCAATGACATTTAGGAAGATCTGTACTCAATAAGATCAATGGAAAATACCAAGATGGAGACATCCCCATGTTTGCTCATGTGATTGATCCAAATGCCAACATTCCACTAGAGCTGGTGTGGGAAGACCAGCAAGATAATTTATCAGCTGATACTGAGCAAGCCTCACATTCCCCACAACCTCAATCACCCATACACCACTATCATCAATCTTCCCAACCTTAATTTCCAGCCAGTCAAAACACCCAACCAATCTCTCCAATTCACCCACAATCACCAATCCAATACCAATTATAAATTTTTCAACAACCTCCAACTCTTGAGCATCAATCATCTGAGAGCAACATTTACACTGGTAAGACTGAGTTAGCCTCACAAGCCAGTACTCTTCAATTATCTCAAACCAAAACTAAAACCCCTGTTCACTCAAATGATACTGAGCCTGTATCTCCAATCATTGATCCTCAACAGCAACAACGACCACATCAAGAACAGGCAGATCAAGCTGTTGAATCCAGTTCAAGCTCAGCCAGTGTAGCCGCTGATGAAGTGAATGATGATGAGATTGCTGCTCAACATCAAGAAGGGGAAGAAGAAGCCAATTATGTTGATGTGATTGCTTACAATGAAGATGATCTCAGTGATGATGATATCCCAGTCAGCAAAACTTATCTGGTGGCTGAATACAACAAGCTAATCATAAAATCAAACAAAAGGTTGGAAAGGATAAGAGATTAAAGGGAATGATCAGGGAGAAAGAGGAGTTATTGAACCAACAAGAATCATCTTTAAAAAAGGTTAAGGGAAGATGTACAAAGCAAAAATGAAGTAATTGATGCATTACATCAACTGGTGAAAGAACTTAAGGAGTCAATGAGGACAGAGAGGGAAGAAAAGAAGAGAATACAAGTTGATTTGGAGATAGCTAACAACAAAATGACCAATCTGTCTGAGATTCTAAAGAAGAGAGGTTGAGGAGTTAAAGGTCACATTAAGTGTTTTTGAATTAACAGTTCCTGAATCAAAACCAACAAGAGAATTGGGTGAAGCTTCAAATGCCAATCATTAAATATTCAAGGAAAAGGAATTACTTCGGTCCTGTTAAAAACGAAGTGATTGAAGTACAAGATACTCGTAAGAGAACAAAATCTACTTCTTCAGAGCACACTCCTTTAGTGGATGTGTCTACCTTGAAGCCAATATCTCATGCTGAAGCTGAGAGTGATGATGAATGGGATGAGCTGACTAAAGTTGAGTCTCCTAAAGAACAAAAAGAATCAAAGGATGATGATCTGATGACTACCAAAGATATACTGGAAGAAAGGCCAGGATCCTTAGTGTTTATGATCCTGATCAACCATGTCTTCCGTATGACATGGTAGAGAGGATGAATATGACTGAGATGAAAGATCTGCTGAAAGAGTTTGAGCTTGAAAGATTTATGATCCCCAACTGTAACTATGAAGCATTCATAACTTTTCAATCAATTCAGAAAATCAAGAAGGATTTGAGTCACTGTGATACAGCAAAGCTAAGCAAATACAATATGACCTGTTGGCTACAAGGTCATAACTACAAGTTGCATGAGCTGAAGGGAAGATCAGTTGGTGAGCTAAGGAGAATGATGAAGCATGAGATTACTGTTAAGCTTTGTTAGGACCTGGTATTTGAACGAAATACCGAGTGATTGCGTGTTAAACCAACTCAAATAGTGCGGAATCCTATTTGATTGGCGATCCAATCAGTGAGAACACACGATGAATCAATCAAGAATTGAAATCAACGTCAGAAATCGATTAGGAACCGATCTGATGTGTTCTATGAACTTGGAGAACGATTTGGGAGGCTTCTGGACGGCTAGGGTACGTCTGGAATCGTAATGGGATGAATGCTTGCGTTTTCCCACGAATTGGGTCTATTTATAGGTTAGTATTGTTCAATCGTGCGACTGGGCCATAAGTATGGTTCAGTCGTGCGATTGAACCATGCGGTTGATTCATCCGCACGACTGAGTGTTCAGTCGTGCGATTGAGTCAATCTTATGTGTCAATCATACGACTGATCCAGTCTCCTGGTTCAGTCGTGCGATTGAGTCAATCGTATGAAGTTATTCATGCGCGTGGTCCATTCGCATGGGCCATTCGCATGAGAACTTCATTAATTTTAAGTTTGAATGTTTTAATTAATATAACATAATGTGTAACCATTCAAACAATCATAAACCCAATCAATTCAATCACGACTCATTAATGAAATATTAAACATTACAAGTAACAACCAATTCATGTCATTTCATTAATCAATACAAATTACATCATAATCAGACAGACAAGATTCATTACATTACAGCTCATGATCTAGGGACATACATGCATCAACAAGCTTCAAACTGGTGTGAGATTCACGACTGAAGCTTCAAATCCTACTGTTGAGCAACAAGACAAACTCCTTACTGAGCCAATCACAGTTGAAAGTAAATACCAACACAAAGGGAAAGAAAAACTTATCAGAGAGCCATGTTCAGTTATACCTGGCAAAGTGTGGCCATTGGGAACAACAGTCAGAGAAATAACTGAACAGAAGTCTACCTTGATAGAGCTGTTTGATCACATCACAACTCCCAGCTCTGTGGAAGAAAACAGGATCATGTCCTGGAAATATGATCCAGACTGGGATTGTGCAGTCATAAAGAGATCATCTGGAAGGATTGAATACTTCCATGATGTAGAACAAGTATTGTGCATGCCTGAATGTGACATTAAGGATCTACAGAGCTTAATTATCACTAACTACCCAATTCACCCAAGAGGAAGAGACTTCTCTGTCTCAGTAGGTAGACTAAAGATCAAACTTAGAGATGATGTGCTCAAAGAAGCTAGAAGAGAAGATGCTGAGCATAAAAGAAGAATGGAAAGGATGAAAAGATCAAGATCCAACTCCTCTATATTTGTACATGATGAGCATTTAAAGAGGGTTGGATACAACAACAGGAATGTAACAGACATTAAACGGTCTGAAGGGAATCAATATACATATCCTATAACAGAATGGGGATATGTTGAGAAGACCAAAGAGCTGGTGCTGCGGAGGAATGAAGATGGAAAGAAAGCTGATAGGATAAGGATCTTTGATCAAGTGGAGATCAAATTGCTTCACCCAAGCTATACATCATATTTACCTGAGAAATTCTTCCTAAAGCTGGCTGATGAAAGAGCTTAAAATAATCTATGCCTATATGTTCATATGATTCAAGTAATTGAAAAATTGCATGCAAAAGCATACAATAGAAGAAGATATGAGGCTTGGCTATTGAAAGGATCTAACATTGAGGAAGTATCAAAACTAAGAATCTCAAAAGAAGATGAGCTTGAAATAGTGCACAATCGGAGTGTAGTTGAAACACTTCTAAAGAAGATGTCTTGGGATTGAGCTTTTAGACACTACAAAAGATATGCGGAATGGAAATCAAGTACAAGTACGATGATCAAAAGGATGCAGTGTCATATTTCAACAAGAAAATGGTGTCAAGGTTCAAGGAGCTTTCAGTTATGAAGACCTGATTACAAGTGTCTAAACCTAAAGGGGAGTATTGTTAGATCTAGGAACAATAGAATCTAGATCATTTTGTATAGGCTTAGAACTTGATCAACAATTGTAATGAATATTTGTAATTCATTATTTTGATGTATGAATTATGTATATAGGTTAACCCATATATGTGTTGATTTGTATGTATGATTGCAGGATCAAACATTAGACTTAGTCAATTTCGGAAATTGACTAAGTGTAAGAAACATCTACAGATGAACAAATTTGTTCTTCCGTAGATAATCTTCTAACTGGAAATGCATCCGAGGATTTCATACGTAAGAAACAAGTCTAAGGGAGTAGAGAGATCAAAGACCCACGGATGAACAACTTGTACAATGAAGATATCAAGTAAAGACTCCTACGGAAAACAAACTCCCGCGGAAGATAAAACAGCTGCGGAAGACCAAACACTTGTACTTGATTGATTCAAGTAATTCAAGTCAACAAGTCAATCACGAATTCCAATAGATTCAATGTTTCCTTAATAGAAACACACGTGTCTACAAATATGAGCCCTTGGTTTCACATCACGAGACGGGCAAAGACGGCAACTTACCAACCATCACATCAATTCACACAATCAATCAAACACAAAACCCTAGCAGCCATCACATCAATACATTACAAACATCAACACGTTCGAAGCAATCATTGTTTATAGCATTCATTATATGCTCATCTGTAATCATTAACAAGTTTTAATGAAATAGTATTGAATCAAATGTTGTTCTTTTATTTATTATGTTGATATCATTGTATTCCTTAGCATTATATTCATTGTCATTGATTTTTATTAATTAATCAATTAAACAATGATTAATGATCATTCCGCAATCATAAACTCGATTCCAATTTAACACTGATAACTCCTGATTGCGATCCTTGGATTCACAAAACAGATGAAGAAAGGGATTGAATTTGTAGACCTGGAGGAAGGAGAGATTGAAGTAGGCTATGTGGTTGATAAACAAATAGAACAAGTGAGTCCAATGAAGGCTGAAACTTTAGTACAAGAGATTGTTGATAAAACACAAACATATGATCTAATGATCAAAGCGATGTTTCTGATCAATCATGGATATGATGCTGATGAAGTTTTTGGGATGACTTATGAAGCCATGGTTGAAGAAGAAGATATGTTGAACAAGCTTCTTGACCCATAATTTGTGACTTAGTATGAGAAAGCTAAAATAGTCAAGTCTTGTACTTCACCTACACCAACAAAAACCCTCAAAACTGAAGCTCCAACATCTCTATATCTGGATCCTTATGTTATGACTAACATGGGAATGAAGAATTACCTTTCTGAACAAGGTTACACCAAGAGAAATCTTGGAAACATGAAAATAAATTCATTGAGAGCTACAATTCTCGATTGATAATTGACAAAAAAGAGAGATTTTCAGAAGCTAGAATAAGTAGTTATAAGCAGAAAACCAAGAACAATGGTATCAATCCAAGATATCCAGCTCACTCCAAAGGATCATGATGCACTGGCACCTGTACACTATAAGAATCATGGGTGGTTTGCTGAGCCTTCTCAACTGAAACTCCAAAAAGGGCTCACCACTTCAAAGATGATTTAGGGTGTGTCTACTCCACAGGCCAAAATTGATGTCAAAATCATTGTCTGGAAGTATGATAATAACTGGAACATGTTTATGGTGAAAAGGATCTCAAGGATGGCTCAATTCTTCATAGAGTACTCTGCTCTAGTGAACTCCCTGCAGAATCATCACTTGAAAGAACTGGCCAATTTGGAATTGATCAACCATAAAGCCATGCACAAAGGATATGAGTTTGAAGACATACTGAAGATGTTCAAAGGAACCAACAACTTCAAATCTCTAAAAGCAAACTGTATCAGAAAAGAAAACTCCTTTAAGAATCCTCTTGATAAGAAGTCAAAGATGAAAAGGGCTGAGGAGTTGGTGTTTCTTGAGATGAATGTAAAGCCAACTTAGTCATTAAAGAGGAAGATGGTGGTAGGAACTCATACTTCTAAACCAACATTAAATGTATTCTATGATGAGAAAACCTATGAGTTGGTGACAGAAAGGATGTGCGGAGGTAAAGAAGGTGCTGAGATTTGGTTATTCAGTGGGTATGAAGTCAGACTACTTGATGCATCATACATCCATTAAATCTACACAAGACACTTTAGGGAAATCAACAATATGCTTGGAGAGGCTGATATGTTTTTCTTTCTTAAGTCCAAGAAGATATGCGGATTAAGAATCTGCAAGAAGAAAACAAGTGTCGTATGTCTCCATTTGTACATGCAGATGACCATTGAGCAAATGCTGACAAGTATTTGTTTTTCCGCATTTACAAATATGAACAATTTGAATAAATACTGATAAGTATTTGTACATCGGCATTTACAAATGCGGATGTTTAGCAACAAATGCGCATAAGTGTTTGTTCATTCACATTTGTCAATGCTAATGACCAAACACCAATGTTAAAGACCACAAATAAATGCTCATGAAGAACAAAACATCCGCATTAGTTAATACGGATGAACAGAAGAAATGCAGATTAGGATTTTGTACTTAGACTAGTTTCCTGAGGTATAGTACAGAGGTAGTTTAGTCATTTTGTAAAAGCCTTTTTGTCAGCCTATAAATAGAATAGAAAACCCTACTTTTGGGTAATTTTAGACAATCAGAATATTAGAATCTTCGATCAGTACTATATTTCATTAGTGTCTTGTTACTGTATTTTGCTAAACCCTAGCATTAATTGTAACCTTTCACCATCATTAATATAAAGCAATTTTTAGAATATTTAGCATTCAATGATCTGTGATTATATATTTCTGCTTTATAATTACTGACACAATCATCATATTCGATAATAATTGATTCAAATTTGAGGTAGTATCACCTCTGAAGTATGCATAATATTACCATAAACACATCAGTCTGAAACTGCTCATACTGTCATCTTTTAAAACCAGGTCAATATTATCTTATCTCCCTAACATTGACCATGTCTTCCCATTGATGTATACAAATTGGTTTACCATCCTGATTCATGGAACTAATCAAACACCTTACTTCACAGTTAGACATGGGAACATATAAATAAAGCAAAGTAAGCATTGGTTTCAGCATACACCGTCTTTAAAACTTATACGGTATCCCAGGCAAAAATTTGCCCTTCGCATGCATTGTCCATTGTCACCAAAAACAACCTACAGACCTAGAATGCTAAAGTCTTATTAACAAAAATATTATAAAAGGCCAAAATATTCTAACACCCAGAAAAATTACACTACGTGAAATATATTTTAGATCCTCACTACATCTCTCTATGAATGTTGTGACTTGCTTACTTTGCTCCGTGCAGCTACCTCCAAAATAGCAAAACAGATATACTACATGAATTACTTACAGTTTAACCAAAAATAACTTCCACATGAAGGTGAGGCTGATAGGTTGTATGAATTCCTCTATTACGACATCATATATAGTAGTTACCACTGCTGTCAAAATGGTTTCCTCATCTTGTCCATAGGCTACGATATTGCTCACCAAAACAAATGACCCATTACAGTCATGAACAAATGGTATTCATGTACGAGTGTCAAATCAGTAGAATTCATAATAATCCCTTCCTATTGTATAAGAAGTTAAGAACTTTGCATTTGTTGAACAATATTTGTAGTCTATTGTACAAAATATTTTTTATTTTATAAAACTTTGAAAAGAGCTGTACATTAACATTGTCAGGGGCAACAACTCAAGATCCTAACTCTCTAGGGGCTTAATTTTTTTTATAAAATTTAACATATTAATATATAATATACATATACAAATTAAAGAAAACATTTATAGAATTGACCTTTAACACTTAAAATTAAGCCAAATCACCAAAATATTATTTGGGTTAATCCATTTAACTTATTTAATTTGCATGCCACACATATATTTTTAAAACAAACTATCAAGATAGAATGTATGAATTCCTTTGTTATGATCTCATATATAGTAGTAACCATTGTTGTCAAAATGGTTTCCTCATCTTCTCCATAGGATGTGATATTGCTGACCAAAACAAATGACCCCGTACTGTCATCAATAGATGGTATTTAAGTACGAATGGAAAATCACTAAAAGTCATAATAATCCCTTTTTATTGTAGAAGAAGTTTGCCTCTCTTGAACAACATTTGCAGTATACTGTAAAAAAATAATTTAATTTTATAAAACTTTGGAGGGTGCTGTACATTGACATTGTTAGGGGCAACAACTCAAAAGCCGAACCCTCAAGGGGCCTAGTGTTTTTTTATAAAGGTTATATATATTATTAACATATTATATAAATATACAAATTAAGAACAAACCTTCGTAGAATTGAAGTATAACATTTTCAATTAAGCCACTTGATACTTCTATATGTGGTGACAACTTAGGTATCATATACAAATTGAAACAAGATGCAAACTCAAACTAATAACATTATAATTGTTTATGATGGTGAACGCTCTGACCATGCACCCATGTGTGATGAAAGTCAAGCTGAACATAGAGTGTCATTCATTTATTTGAATGGCTGATCTTCCTCTACCCATACTTTCCAATGATATTTTCTTAAGGATACCAACGGACAGCCTAGGCAGTTGCATTCGCGTGTGCAAGGAGTGGATGTCTTTGATATGACTGCCCGAGTTTCGCTTCAAGCATTGCCCATTCATTCGAACCTCCTACCATCAAAATTATTTATCTATCGACGTTCATGGCACTACGATGTCTCCCATTCCTTTTGAAACGCATCTCCCGATCTTGAAGACCACGAATGCCCCTCCATTCAACATCTGCGCCTCTAAGGTTACCATCCTAACAACGTTGGAATGACTGGTTTGCCTGTGCGTTCGTGATACTATGAACAAGATTATTTGGAACCCTGTAATCGGTGCATCTATAATAGCCACCAACACACAAAGTCAGGGCTTATGTAAACCTAAACCGATGGTATTGGACTATATCTCAGCCTTGCATATGAGTATATGCTCCTCCATATAAAACGACGTAATGGTGTAACACCCCGAAAAGTCGAAACGAGTCATTAAGGATAATAGGCTTAATTATTGGGTATTTTAATAAGGTAAAGAAATGGTCATGGGCTAAAATTAGGCTTATTGGGTAGTGGCCTATGGGATTAAAGGCCCATAATCAGCCCTTAAGCACCCAAAACCAGCTTCATCTTCCTCATTACAACCCTAGCCACCAAAATTCGTAGAGAGAGAAAGTAGAGAGAGAAAATGAAGAAAACTCAATATTTGAAGCTTCCAATGTGAAGAGATTGAAGATCTGGGTGTTGGAGCATCAAGATCTAAGAATGAAGCAACAAATCCAGGTAAGAATCAACCTCTAAACCCTTCTGTAGATCAAACCCGGATTCTAGGGTTTTGGGTTTTGAAAAGTTGCAAGAATCGCATAAAGGTCACATTTTTACGTATGAAAACATGTATAAAGCTTAGATTTAGCCTTATGGATGATAAACTAAGAGATTGGACGTAAAAAGTTATGATTTTGGGTTAGAAACGGTCTGGTTCATAATTTTTATGCGATCTGCGAAACTGTATGTTCATCCAGCGAATTTGCATATTCAATCAGCGAAACTGTGGATCTTCCTGCGAAATTATAGTTTCGTAGGTAGTTTCGCAGACATGTTTTTCCAACGAAAGTTGGGCGAAACTGGCAGCGTAGATGCCAGCGAAACTGCCAGCGAATGTGCTAGCGAAACTAGCACCGAAACTGCTTGTGAAACTAGCAGCGAAACTGCTGGTGAATCTAGCAGCGAAAGTGTTTGCGAATCTAGCTGCGAAATTGCTGATCTTGCAGCGAAATTAGCAGCGAATTTAGGCAGAAAATTAACCCCTTAGAGTGTTAACTTGTCTGCAGGTTGTGTAGTGGGATCCTAGCCTAGAAAGCTTAGTCTAGAGGTTATTCGTGGTATCCAAGTGAGTTCTAGATCCCCTATTTATAAGTTTTCCATGTTTTGGGGCTATTATGCATACTAAATTTACGTTTTTAAATGACCACGATTTTAAGGGGCGTTGCCCCTTGGACCCCAGCCAGGGGCGTTGCCCCTTGGACCCCACTAGGGGCTGCTGCCCCTAGGACCCCGCTCTCAGGGGCTGCCACCCCCGAACCCCCGCTGCCCCGCGGCGGGTCAGTTATGTTTTATGATGATTAGTACTTGGTATGTTGTGTTCTTAATAAGTTAAGTATTATATATATTAAAGTGGAAGATGATATTAATGAAAAGTGAAACTTAATGAATGTTACCCCCGGGCCCGTTTGATGATGTAAAGTCTTGCAAGCACTATGATAGACTTCACTTATGTGAGTCTGATGTATGATGATGGATCTGTATTCATGAGCGGGCTATGTGCCTTGCAGTGTGGATCAACTGTCGGGGGTTAGCTACCATTTTCATGTGTACCGACAGGGATTGGCATTTGTTGTCAATCAACATGGAGCTCTTGCTTTGTGCAATCTCGTTTATGATGAAAGTGAAAGATAATGAAAGAATGAAAGATAATGAACATGCTTATTATGATGCAAGTAATCTTATGTACTATGATGTATGCATGGTCATTATAAGAAGGATAAAGTTTATATTTTCTTATATTATTTAAAACTAGAACTCACTCAGCGAAGCTGACTTTTATGCATAATAGTTGGCAGGTAAGAGCTGGTGCTGAGGATGGCACACAGAGCTACTTGGGGAGCTATGGATGGCATTCCTATTTATGAAATATTTATTGTCATTTAAGAACAATTAGCATGTTTTGTTTGAAATTAAAGGACAAATGTACGAGTACAATATGGTTTCTAAGTTTTAAGTGAATGTCTAATTATTTCCGCTGCAATGTTTTATTATTAAACTGATTTTATGCTATGATTAACCAACTGTGAGGCTTTCCGGGAACGGGGCCTTACAAATGGTTACATGTCTACTTACACTTATTCATCAAGGTTTGACTCGTGGTGCAATATTGGGTTCTTGCATGCACACAAGTACAACGACTACGATGTCCCACAACACATTCACCAAAGGCAAAGTTATTGAAAAAACCATTTCCCCCAGTTACATGTGCAAACCTGCAAGCAAACTTAGTTCTAGTTCGTGCTCAACTTCACATGTTTGTGGCTCATGAGACTCCTTTACGACCCCCCCGACCTTTGGAGGTTGGAGGGTAGTGGCTGGATAAAGGTATAGGTTCACCCACCAACCCTGCCACCAATACCTTTAGGCCCTACTGATACATAGATAGTCAAGACGCCAAACTTCCTCTTTGTTTCAACCATTGGAGATGCTACTGGACTACATCCTACTAAGTCTAGGAAAGAATGCTACACTATCGTGTTTTCTACCCCGCGTTTGCAGGGTGTTGTCTCACTACAACTTTTACTTCACCAAATTGTTAGTTTACCACTGTTAAATTTCATTGATGATAATGTCATCGTATTCCATAATTTTACATAACTCTATGGTGCTCCTCAATGTACCTCTTATAAAATATATTATGACTTATCTTATAACCAAATTTACATCAAATCGATGCGTACAAACCATATACCATAAGTTTTCGAGTACTCTACCGTGTTTTCTACCCCCTATTTGCCGGGTGTTGTCTTCACTGCAACTCTTGCTTCACCAAATTGTTAGTTTATCACTGTATGTTTTGTTGATATTGATGCCATCGTATTCCATAATGTTACATAACTCCATGGTGCTCCACAATGTGCATCATATAAATATACTACGACTTATCTTATAATGAAATTTACATGAGATCGATGCATCCGAACCATATACCGTAAGTTCTCGAGAACATTATGACTGTTGTATACAAATACATATCAAATTACATTATGATTATTACATGATCGTTCAATGGATGGTCACTTACAACACAACACATAATGAGAAGAGATCTTTAAAACACTTAACAGATCAAATAAGGAACTGGTAACTTATAAGATTAATACTAAGAACACAAGTAAGTATGAGACAGAACAAGAAGCAAACAACACAAATATTGGTTTTCAAGAATGTTGTATATTGCTCTCAAGTTCTTTACAAGTATTACAAAGCATAAAGAAAGTTACAAGGACCTGAGATACTTTATACTACATCCTACAGTCGGCCATACTTTGAAATCCAGCTGGAAACATATAAACTAGACAACAAAATCAAATGTAGAGTCAAAAGGTAGATTGTCTTTTGAGTAGTGACTATGACATACCATAGCTCATATCCTAATATATTACAAAAGGATAAAAGTACGTAAAGTTGAAAGCACAAACTTAATACCTCAATGTATAGTTACGAAAAGCATGGACCTTTTCACCAACTCATGTAAGTTGGTGACTGAACAGAGTTGCAGCGGAAAGGTCGTCCAGATTTATGGAAAATTACATTAGATAAAGCATGTGTTCAAAAGTCTTCGGAAGAAATCTGTCTTCACTTCTTGGCTTTGGAAGACTTTGTCTTTGAAGCTTCGAAAGACTTCACTTTTGGCTTCGGAAGTTGTTGGTCTTGGCTTCGGAAGGTTTTACACTTAGAACATTCTCTAGTGCATGGTCTAAAACTTCCGAAGGATTTCTACTCTGCACTTCAGTGCATGCATGCAGGAAAGACTTTGAATGTTTTGTGTAACACCCGGAAATTTATCCTTTCCGAATCATTGCTCGAGTAGGAGAGGTGGCCTATAGACTGGAGTTACCGGATGAGTTAAGTGGAATTCACCCGACATTCCATGTATCGCATCTAAGGAAGTGCTTAGCAGATGAAGATATGATTGTCCCATTGGAAGATATCGAGATAGATGAACGGCTCAATTATGTGGAGCAACCAGTGGCAATCATTGACCGAAAGGAGAAAAGGCTGAGGAATAAAGTGGTTCCTCTTGTGCGTGTGCAATGGAAGCACAGGAAGGGATCCGAATCAACGTGGTAGACTGAGGAAGAAATGAGACAGCATTACCCACGTTTGTTCGAGGGATAAAAGGTTTCAGGGACGAAACCTATTTAAGGGGGGTGGACTTGTAACACCCAGAAATTTATTATTTTGAAGCCGACGAAGAAAGAAAAGAAATAAAGTCCAAAGTCGAGGGACCAAACTCGCCAACGAAGAAAAGTTGGGTAATGAGGTGATATGTGTAGGGAGAGGGCAGCCCACTCTCCCCACACTTCACATAATTTCAGCTCACAAAGAGGAGAAGAGAGAAAAGAGGAGAAAAAGGAGAAAAAGTGGTGTTTCGGGTGATTCGGGTGTCCAAATCCGTCGAGTAGCAAGCCAAATCGAAGCTCTTGTCTTTGTGCTCGATTGTGTGAGTTCTAGGACCCCACTTTTACTTGTTTTCAACTGATTTTGGGGCTGGAAGATGTCAAAAACCCGTTTTTATGTGTGTGTATGTTTGACCCATTTGGGTGTGATGTGTATGATGTGTTTAGTGTATGATTTCGGGCTTGTGTGTGCTTGTATGGTGTTATGGTATGCATTCCTAAGGTCCAGGAGGGTTAATTTAGGCTTAGAATGTGTTTGGATGAGCTTGGTGGCCGAAAATGGCAGATTGGGTTCGGGATGAACTCCATTCTGCATCAGCTAGGGCTAGGCGACCGAATGAAGGCCATACGGCCGAATGAGGGCGATTGAAGGTCATTCGCACGATTGGATTCAGTCGCACGACTGGGAGTCCAGTCGCATGAGGGTTGTACGACTGAGGGTTCAGTCGCATAGATGCTTAGTCGCATGAGTCCATTCGCATGAGGTTAGTCGCATAGGTGCCCATTCGCAGTAATCCCATTCGCACAAGGTCCATACGCACGATTGGATGTTCATTCGCATAGATGTACATCCGCATGAGTCCAGTCGCATGATGTTCAGTCGCATGGAGGCCATGCGACTGAAGGGTGTCCATACGCCCGAATAGGGCTGTTGCACTTGAAGGAAGGTGTAGTTTGACTTTTGGCCTTCGGGGAAAGGTGCAGATGTAAGTTTGGACGTAAGGTAAACCGTAAGAGCATGTAAGAGTATGGTTATGGCCATAGAGTGCATATAGGGCATGATGATGATGATGATGATGTCGCATGTTTATGCATATTATGAATGTATGACGTTGCCCCGTATGATGTTGATGAATGTGTATGATATGTTCCTTATTATGATGTATGATTATCTTTCTTATGGCTTTACGTATTATGATGAATGAAATGAAGTATTACGTAACGTAAAGTGGAAGAAATGACACGTCTTGCATGCATCGGATAACGGGTCCTTCTTTGTGATTGACCATTATGTGGAACCTCTACCGCTTACCCTTAGTACTGTGGCATACGTTTAGCTGTTCATTTATTGACTTCGGCCCCGTGGCTATGACTGATCAGTTATCATTAGTACTGTGGCATACGTTTAGCTGTTCATTTATTGACTTCGGCCCAGTAGCTAAGACTGATCGCTTAACCCCAGTACCGTGGCATACGTTTAGCTGTTCATTTATTGACTTCGGCCCGGTAGCTGAGACTAATTGGGGTGTAGCATATGGTATTGGTATGGATGATGTCCGATGTGCAAGTAAGTTAAAAGGAACGAATGAACGAATGAATGAATGAAGAAGATATAATGATATTATCTATGCGTATGTATGATGTGTGATCACGTTAAAGTAACGAATGGTTTATATGAAAGTATAGTATGTTTTATTATTAAAACTAGAACTCACTCAGCAACGCTGACTTTTATTACATTTTCCAGTTGGCAGGTAAATGATTGCTGAGGATGGCACGGCGAAGCTACTCAGCTCTTTTGGGATGGCATCCAATTATATAGCTTTTGTGATGTAATGCAAACATGAATTTTGTAACCGGATAATGATGTATTATTTGGCAAAAGTATTTATAATGAAATGTGATGTCATTTTTGAATGTTTCCGCTGCAATGTTTTCATAATGTAACTGAAATTATATGTTTTATGAGCGATGAATGACCAACTGTAGGCGTCCCGGGAACGGGGCCTTACAAGTTGGTATCAGAGCCAAAGTTTAAGCGAAATGGGTATATTTTCAAAATAAACCTTAACTTAAACTGAAAATGGGACGAATGGGGAATGGGATGCCAAACTGAGTTGTTGCGTGCCATCAGGTATTTTCTTAAAGTTAACCAGTTTATGTGCACATGGTATATGTTATGTGTTGTATGTAGATTTGAATACTGATGTAGTCAGGACAGGTAATACTTGGGGTATGAAGAGTACAGTAAGTGGCTAATCACAACTGGCCACTGTAATTAGGGACTTACTATACTTGACATAAACTGAGTTGTTTCCTTGAATGACCGTGTTGGTGTTTGAATCTTTCAGTGTGTTAGAGTATGGCTGGTGGTAGATCTTCTAGAGCTTCTAGGGGTGGAGGCCGTGATGGCCCTGTTGCTGAACCACGCCCTAAGAGAGGAAGGCCTAGAGCTGAGAAAGAGGTTCCTGCAGAACCTGAGACTCCTCATCCAGAAGCTGGGGATGAGAGTGCGAACTTAAGGGCCTTGGTAAAGGAGGCTTGTCGTCGAGGAGGTACATCAGGTCATGCAGACAATCTTACCGTCTGTGGTGACCGAAGTCATCAAGGCTGTGAAGGAAGGGGAAAGGAAGGAGAGAAACCGGGCTTCGGGGGAGCAACCGGAGCCTGAAACTATTTTCTCCGATAATGAGGAGGAAGAGGAAGAGGAGCCTGTGCGGGAGGTGGCACGAGGCTGTAACTACGGGGTGTTTATGAGATGCAAGCCCCCTACTTTGATGGTAATGGCAATGCCGCTGCTGCTCACCGATGGGTGAGAGAAATGGAGGCTGTTCTCGACATAAGCGAATGCCGAGAAGATCAGAAGGTAAAGTTTGCCACCCACTCCTTTGTGGACTCGGCACTATGCTGGTGGGACAACATTGTCCAAGCAGAGGGTAATCGGGCGATCGGGAGAATGAGGTGGCCCGAACTGAAGAAGATGGTGATCGAGGAGTTTTGTCCTCATAGGTAAATGGATAAGATTGAGAGGGAGTTCCTGCAGCTGGAGGCGGGATCCATGACACACCAGCAATATACTACCAAGTTCAACGAGATGGCACGGTTGGTGCCGGATCATGTGACGCCTCTTTCTTGGAAGATCAAGAGGTACATTCAGGGTTTACCGGTGGATGTCCGCCGGCATATGATCGCCGCCCGGCCAAGTACGTTTAGGTCGGCGGTTGATTTGGCCGGAAGACTTTATGATGAGAGGGGAGTGGTGGTGGTTGAAGCGAATAGGAAGGGTGGTGGTGATCGAAGCTGGAACGGGAAGAGGTTTGGTCGGGGTGAGGCCTTGACGGGTAACAAAAAGGCACGGGTGGATGACCGCCGCGTGGCCACACCGGGAGCAGGGTCGAGGAGATGTGGAAAGTGTGGAAAGGAGCATGCGGGAGAATGCAGGCTGGGTTTGAACGTGTGCTTCAAGTGTGGGAAGACGGGGCATATGGCGAAGGACTGCCTGACGGGCAAATGTTTTAACTGTGGGGAAATTGTCATATGAGCAGGGATTGCAAGAAGCCGAGGGCTGAGAGTTCAGGGGCGAAGAGGACGGGAGGTGATGGACCGAGGGCGAGCGCCAGGGCATTCACCATGACACAGCAGGAGGCTAGGACGGACCCTGACGTTGTGTCCGGTACGTTTCTGGTGAACCAAACTTTAGCTTCTGTGTTATTTGATTCTGGTGTGAGTAAAAGTTTTATTTCTGCTGCTTTCTGTGCTAAGCTGCCTGTTAGTAGTAGACGTGTTGATGCGCCCTTTGATGTAGAAACTGCCATAGGTAAGTCTACCAGGATTTCCGAGATGATAGAGAATTGTGATGTGGAACTCGAAGGTCATAAGTTTCCGGTTAGACCGTTCGTGATGGCCTTAGGTGGTTTTGATTTGGTTCTTGGGATAGATTGGTTGGCGGACTTCGAGGCGAACATTGTGTGTCGCAAGAAGATGATTCGGTTGTCGGCGCCTGATGGTAGTTCAGTGGCGGTATATGGTGATCGGGTTACTACGATTCCGAAGGTGATCTCGATGGCAGTGGCGGGAAAGTGTATGAGGCGTGGATGTAGTGCCTACTTGGCCTATGTAAAGGATGTGGATACGCCAACACCACAACTAGCTGATGTACCAGTTGTGTGTGATTTTCCAGACATGTTCCCGGAAGACTTATCAGGAGTGCCACCTGACAAAGAGATCGAGTTTCAGATTGATTTGATACCGGGTGCCCAACCTGTTGCCAAGGCACCGTATCGGTTGGCCCCGACCGAGATGAAAGAGTTGATGGAGCAGTTGCAAGAGCTGCTTGATAAGGGGTTCATTAGACCGAGTATCTCTCCTTGGGGCGCTCCGGTCCTGTTTGTGAAGAAGAAGGACGGTAGTATGAGGATGTGCATCGACTACCGCGAGCTAAACAAGTTGACAGTGAAGAACCGATACCCCTTACCGAGGATAGATGATTTGTTTGATCAGCTTCAAGGTGCCAGTTGGTTTTCAAGGATAGATCTTCGATCTGGTTATCATCAGTTGAAAGTGAAAGAGCAAGACATTCCTAAAACAGCTTTCCGTACGCGCTATGGTCACTACGAGTTCCTCGTCATGTCTTTTGGTTTGACCAACGCGCCAGCTGCTTTTATGGATTTGATGAACCGTGTGTGTCGGCCTATGTTGGATAAATCAGTGATTGTGTTTATTGATGATATCCTGATTTATTCGAGGAGCGAAGCAGAGCACGCCGGTCACATTCGGGAAGTTCTTGAGACGCTGAGAAGGGAGAAGTTGTATGCAAAATTCTCCAAGTACGCGTTCTGGTTGCGCGAAGTTCAGTTCTTGGGTCACGTGGTGAATCCTGACGGGATTATGGTGGACCCGGCGAAAGTGGAGGCGGTTATGCAATGGAAGTCACCAAAGACGCCATCCGAGATTCGCAGTTTCTTGGGTTTGGCAGGCTACTATAGAAGATTCATCCAAGACTTCTCTAAGATTGCTTCTCCACTAACCAAGTTGACCCGAAAAGAAGTAAGGTTCGTATGGGGTCAAGCTCAAGAGAAGGCGTTTGAAGAATTGAAGGCGAGGTTGACTCAAGCTCCTGTTTTGTCATTACCCGATGGAAGTGAAGATCTGGTGGTTTATTCTGATGCTTCCTACTCAGGGTTGGGGTGTGTGTTAATGTAGAGAGGAAAGGTTATAGCCTATGCATCCCGACAGTTGAAGATTCATGAGGTCAGTTATCCTACTCATGACTTGGAGCTAGCAGCTGTGGTCTTTGCATTAAAGATTTGGAGGCACTATCTGTACGGGACGAAGTGCACCATATTCACTGACCACAAGAGTCTAAAGTACTTCTTTGAGCAGAAGGATTTGAACATGAGGCAGAGGCGGTGGTTGGAACTTATAAAGGATTATGATTGTGAGATCCACTACCATCCGGGCAAGGCCAACGTGGTGGCTGATGCCCTTTGCCGGAAAGAGAGGCCCGAGCCGATCCGGGTGAAAGCCTATCAGTTGATCATGACCTCCGATGTGATGAAACAGGTTAAAGAGTTTCAAGATGAGGCATTGAAGGAAGATCAACTTAACTCTGAAAGAATGAGAGGTCTGGTTGGAGAATTGGGTGAAAACACGTTCGGTGTTAGAACCCGATTCGATCGTGTGTGGATTCCTCGTTTTGGGGATCTACGGGTGAAGATAATGGATGAAGCTCACAAGACTCGGTACTCCATTCATCCTGGTGCCACGAAGATGTACCATGATATGAAGAAAGATTATTGGTGGCCGGGTATGAAGCGCGACGTGGTGGAGTATGTGAGTAAGTGCCTTACCTGCTTACAGGTGAAGGCCGAGCACCAAAAGCCGTATAGGAAGATACAACCTTTGGATATACCGGAATGGAAGTGGGAGCACATCACCATGGATTTCATTACAAAGCTGCCGCGTACCCCGAAAGGGTATGATGCCATATGGGTGATAGTTGACCGTTTGACGAAGAGTGCTCACTTCCTACCGATCCGCGAGACATATTCATCTGAGAGGTTGGCTGATCTGTTCATCAAGGAAATTGTGACTCGTCATAGTGTGCCGATGTCTATTGTGTCGGATCGCGACACTCGGTTTACATCTAAATTCTGGAAGAAGTTCCACGATGCTATGGGGAGGAGGTTACATATCAGCACGGCTTATCATCCCCAGACTGATGGTCAGTCAGAAAGGACCATCCAGACGCTGGAAGACATGCTTCGGGCATGTGTGATTGATTTTGGCGAAAGTTGGGATGACCACCTACCGTTAGCCGAATTCTCATACAACAACAGTTATCATGCCAGCATTGGCATGCCTCCATATGAGATGTTATACGGTAGGAGATGCAGAACGCCCATTTGTTGGGGTGATATTGGTCAGAAGGAATTGGGAAGCGTCGAGGTAATCGAGGCTACGACTGAGAAGCTTGAGAAGATTAAAGCCTGCATGAAGGCAGCCAAAGACAGACAGAAGTCGTATGCTGATAAACGACGCAGGCCGATTGAGTTCCAGGTGGGTGACCGGGTTATGTTAAAGGTCTCACCCTGGAAGGGTATCATTCGCTTCCGAAAGCGGGGCAAGTTGAGCCCAAGGTATATAGGCCCTTTCCGAATCATTGCTCGAGTAGGAGAGGTGGCCTATAGATGGAGTACCTGATGAGTTAAGTGGAATTCACCCGACATTCCATGTATCGCATCTAAGGAAGTGCTTAGCAGATGAAGATATGATTGTCCCATTGGAAGATATCGAGGTAGATGAACGGCTCAATTATGTGGAGCAACCAGTGGCAATCATTGACCGAAAGGAGAAAAGGCTAAGGAATAAAGTGGTTCCTCTTGTGCGTGTGCAATGGAAGCACAGGAAGGGATCCGAATCAACGTGGGAGACTGAGGAAGAAATGAGACAACATTACCCACGTTTGTTCGAGGGATAACAGGTTTCGGGGACGAAACCTATTTAAGGGGGGTGGACTTGTAACACCCGGAAATTTATTATTTTGAAGCCGACGAAGAAAGAAAAGAAATAAAGTCCAAAGTCGAGGGACCAAACTCGCCAACGAAGAAAAGTTGGGTAATGAGGTGATATGTGTAGGGAGAGGGCAGCCCACTCTCCCCACACTTCACATAATTTCAGCTCACAAAGAGGAGAAGAGAGAAAAGAGGAGAAAAAGGAGAAAAAGTGGTGTTTCGGGTGATTCGGGTGTCCAAATCCGTCGAGTAGCAAGCCAAATCGAAGCTCTTGTCTTTGTGCTCGATTGTATGAGTTCTAGGACCTCACTTTACTTGTTTTCAACTGATTTTGGGGCTGGAAGATGTCAAAACCCGTTTTTATGTGTGTGTATGTTTGACCCATTTGGGTGTGATGTGTATGATGTGTTTAGTGTATGATTTCGGGCTTGTGTGTGCTTGTATGGTGTTATGGTATGCATTCCTAAGGTCCAGGAGGGTTAATTTAGGCTTAGAATGGGTTTGGATGAGCTTGGTGGATGAAAATGGCAGATTGGGTTCGGGATGAACTCCATTCTGCATCAGCTAGGGCTAGGCGACCGAATGAAGGCCATACAGCCGAATGAGGGCGATTGAAGGTCATTCACACGATTGGGATTCAGTCGCACGACTGGCAGTCCAGTCGCATGAGGGTTGTACGACTGAGGGTTCAGTCGCATAGATGCTTAGTCGCATGAGTCCATTCGCATGAGGTTAGTCGCATAGGTGCCTATTCGCAGTAATCCCATTCGCACAAGGTCCATACGCACGATTGGATGTTCATTCGCATAGATGTTCATCCGCATGAGTCCAGTCGCATGATGTTCAGTCGCATGGAGGCCATGCGACTGAAGGGTGTCCATACGCCCGAATAGGGCTGTTGCACTTGAAGGAAGGTGTAGTTTGACTTTTGGCCTTCGGGGAAAGGTGCAGATGTAAGTTTGGACGTAAGGTAAACCGTAAGAGCATGTAAGAGTATGGTTATGGCCTTAGAGTGCATATAGGGCATGATGATGATGATGATGATGATGATGTCGCATGTTTATGCATATTATGAATGTATGACGTTGCCCCGTATGATGTTGATGAATGTGTATGATATGTTCCTTATTATGATGTATGATTATCTTTCTTATGGCTTTACGTATTATGGTGAATGAAATGAAGTATTACGTAACGTAAAGTGGAAGAAATGTCACGTCTTGCATGCATCGGATAACGGGTCCTTCTTTGTGATTGACCATTATGTGGAACCTCTACCGCTTACCCTTAGTACTGTGGCATACGTTTAGCTATTCATTTATTGACTTCGGCCCAGTGGCTATGACTGATCAGTTATCATTAGTACTGTGGCATACGTTTAGCTGTTCATTTATTGACTTCGGCCCAGTAGCTAAGACTGATCGGTTAACCCCAGTACCGTGGCATACGTTTAGCTGTTCATTTATTGACTTCGGCCCGGTAGCTGAGACTAATTGGGGTGTAGCATATGGTATTGGTATGGATGATGCCCGATGCGCAAGTAAGTTAAAAGGAACGAATGAACGAATGAATGAATGAAGAAGATAATAATGATATTATCTATGCGTACGTATGATGTGTGATCACGTTAAAGTAACGAATGGTTTTATATGAAAGTATAGTATGTTTTATTATTAAAACTAGAACTCACTCAGCAACGCTGACTTTTATTACATTTTCCAGTTGGCAGGTAAATGATTGCTGAGGATGGCACGGCGAAGCTAATCAGCTCTTTTGGGATGGCATCCAATTATATAGCTTTTGTGATGTAATGCAAACATGAATTTTGTAACCGGGTAATGATGTATTATTTGGCAAAAGTAATTATAATGAAATGTGATGTTATTTTTGAATGTTTCCGCTGCAATGTTTTCCTAATGTAACTGAAATTATATGTTTTATGAGCGATGAATGACCAACTGTAGGCGTCCCGGGAACGGGGCCTTACATTTTGGGTGCATCATCCTTATATGAAACCTTACAAACTCCCCTTAGGATGATGCTACCAATACATTTGTAGACCTTTAGATGTTGACAGTCCTTATCATGATGATGACCATACCCTTCTTCATTAGATGGTCAGGATCACTCAGACTCTCATAGTATCTTCTCATCTCAAAGAGATTATGCAGACGTAGGTTGAATAGGTCTTGCCATGTGTAGACATCTTCACCACGTTGATCTCTAATCATATGCCATCTTATTGGATTAGTTGTGAAGGTCCATGAAGATCAAGTATAGGTTGGACTCACCTTAGTTTAGTTAAGATTATGTTTATATTACTTTGTAATATGTTCAATGTTAGTTACTTTTGAATGTAATACATTTTGTTTAGTTTTGTAGTCCAGTGAAAGTACGAGCGAAATTACAGTTTTGCTCATAGTCAGTTGTTATAGTTCATCCGGCGAAACTGTTGTTTCTGTCGGGCAAAACTATAGTTTCAGCAGAACAGTTTCGCTGACAGCGAAACTGTCTGTGAAACTAAGACTGCTATATATAGTTTTGATCATTTTAATTATTGGTCAATCTTGCAAAAACCCTAATCGTTTATCCTTGTTGCAAGTGAGTATGTAAGCAGTCATTTCACATAAATATCATTGTGCTTTGTTATTATTGAGTATATTGATCATCATTGTCTTACTATGATTCATTTGTGGTTGTTCTCAATCTTCTTCATCTTTGTTATCTTTTGTTTGTATTTGATATTGAATATTCAACAACTCATTTGTACTGCAAATAGATCAAATGGACCAACAATATGGTATCAGAGCCTTAGTGCTCATGATTTGTTGAGTTTTTGGTTGTTTGTGTTCAATATCAAGTTTTCATCAATTTCAGATCAAATTCTAGTGTATTTGATATGGAATTTGCTTGAATTTTCTTTGTTTTTGGTTGGAGAAGCTCTGTGAATCATTAAAATTCAAATCCATTGAGTTTTTGATGATTTCAGATTGATTTCGTATTAAAAAAGGTTTTCAGCTTCATCCAACGAAATTAGAGATTCATTCAGCGAAATTGTAATGCTCATCCAGCGAAACTACATGTATTATCCTATTTGAAGTTGTTTTCAGCTGTCCTAGCTTTATTGAACGAAAGTTCAACAGTGTTTGTGGGTGATTTTCAAGCGAAGTTGCTGCCGAAAGTATCATTGATCGAAAGTTCAAGCTTGGTTCGTGCGAAATTGTCGGCGAAACTAAGCAACTTCAGGCATTTGGCTAGCGAAACTGCGGCCAAAATTGCCTGCGAAATTAAAGCAGTTCAGCGAAACTAGATTTCCCTTGCGAAACTATCTGCGAATTTACCAATTTTCAGCGAAACTAGTTTCTTCCCAGCGAAACTAGTATATCAAAGATGACTTCCCTCACTCTTGCTGATCTTGAAAGTGTAGCTCCCAATAGACCTCCAAGACTCATTAACGGGGATAATTTCGAGGATTGGAAGAGATGTCTCAAAGCCTTCTTCTTCTACACTGACCACAATCATTGGGAATCTATCATTTCTGGTCCTTACATACCAACTATCACTATTGGTGATGTTGTATCTCAAAGCAAGGACTCGTCTACATTCACTGAGAAGGATTTGAAGCTCATCGATCGTTACCAGAAAGCTTTTGGAGCATTAATTCTCTGCCTCGCACCAGACAACTACAACTGATTTGCTAAGTATAAAAATGCTAAGTCCCTCTTCGATGCTTTATGTGAGTTCTATGATGGTAATGATGAGTTGGCGAAGGATAAGAGCATTCAAGCCGAGAAGGAATTCAACTCCTTTGTGGGATACAAGAACGAGAGTCTCACAGATCTCACAAATTATTTTCTAACAGTCTCAAGCTCACTAAAGAAATACGATGAAAAACTTTCCAACAGTGATCAAGTAAACCGCTTGCTAGACTCTCTCCCACCTCAATGGAGCCTTCTGGTGAGAATGCTAAAGCAGGAAAGAGGTTTCACTGATTAGAAGCTGATGGACATCATCAATAAACATAAATCCTTTGAGTTGGACATGAAGAGAAGGGAATTTAACCAGACCATGATGCCTTCATCTGGTTTCACTCAAAATGCTGTATTACTGTCTTCCGCTGCTAGCTCTCATATGCAGACATCTATTCAAGGAGGAGTGAATACTGGTAATTATTCAGGAGGTTGTGGTAGTATTGGGAGAGATCAGGCTAATTCCAAAGCAAGTGTTGAAGCTTCAGTTCCATCCAAGACAATGACTCTTTTTGGTATGTTTGTCCAGAGCTATGAAGCCTTAGTGGCAGGGGAGTTAAAAGGCAAGGGGATGACAATGGAGGATATGTATCAGGTGGACCCTGATGATCTTGAAGAGACTGATATTCAATGGCAAATGGCAATGTTGACACTTAGAGCTCGGAGTTTCATGGAACGTACTGGACGAAAGAACTTCGGAGGTCAGAGCTCTAACTCTAAACTGAGATTTGATAAATCTAAGCTGAGGTGTTTTAATTGCAAGCCGTTGGGACATTTCAAACGTGAATGTCCATTGCCAATCGTCACTGATCCTAATAACTCAGGAGTTCCACGACTGGTATCTAACAGGAGTAAAGAGGATATGAGCCACAAGAAAGAGACAGCTTTGATCTCTAATTTTGGATTGGGTTGCTGAGGTTGAAGAAACGAGAGATGAGATTAATCAAGCACTGGTGGCTGAAATTGTTAAAGGAAAGGGGAAGGTAAACTGTGAGGATGAATTTGATCCATTCAAGGAACTTAAAGACGAAGCTGAGCTGTCTATGAAGGAGAAGGGAAAGGAGGATGAGAGGGTGACAGAAGGTAAATTTAAAGAACTGAAGAAGGGAGGAAGTCCATCCACTAAGCAAAGAAAAGAAAAGGATGATGCTGCTATCACTGTTGAGGAAAGCAAGTCAAGTACTCCGGTGTGCCAATGTGAGAAGTCCTTAGCAGCAGAAAAGGTGGTGATGGGACTTCCGTATGAGGTAATTCATGACATGTGTTCTTTTGCATGTAAAATCATATTATTTGGGGTTTATAAAGCTATCGTTTATTAATTGATAATGAGAAAGATTTAAAAAGAAATAATGAGGAACTTAAAATAAATGAATTTAAATATTTTGTTAAATTAAAAGAGGCTTTGAAAGAGAATGATCACTAAAAACGAATTGTTTTGGAAAGAAATATTGAGATTAACAATTTGACTGAAAGGGATGCTCTTGCTGAATTTGAAGCAAGCAAACTTCAGTCAAAGCTAGATAAATGGATGATATCGGGAATGAAACATGATGATCTATGTAAATCTCAATGGGGGGCTAGGATTAAAACAGAATTGGGATATGAAAATGCTAAGGTTTATCCTCCACCAAGTACTTGCTGCTATTCTCCTCTGCTTGTTCCTCATCCTTCTAATGATTTGATCAATACAGATACTAACAATATGTCTGCAGGTCTAGATGGTGTGAATCCTAAGCATGTTTGTGAGGACTACGATTATGGACCGACTAGCGGACTTGGATGCACTAGTCTTAGTACACCTAAGTTTCAGCATCCTGTTTTAGATCATAAATCTAGTTTAAATTATATTTTTGTTTCTAGTAAATCTGTAATAGACTCTGTCTCATCATGTTCTCGTGATGCTTCTATTTCATCTTTAACTTCTGTGGATTGTGATGATGCTTGTATTTCTAATTGTGTTAATAGTGTAAATGATTCCAGCAAAACGAACATTAAGAAAAATCAGACTAATTGCTATGAGACATACAGTGATGTAGATTCTAATTTGTCTGAATGTGATGAGGAAATTCATATTGATCCTATCCCTACCATGTTACATAACAGACCTAGATTAAAACCACACTGTTTTAGGTGTGGTAAACATGATCATGTTAGTTCAGAATTGTCCAGAACTACATCATAAACATGTCAATAGGAATTCATTTGGAAATAGATTATCAAAATTAGTTAATAATTTCTCCTGTAAGAATATGTTCTTCCTAAACCAAAATTTGTTCAAACTTGGGTCCTATTTTCACTGGTTAATCTGTTCTTCGATATGTTTTGCAGGAGTCATCCACGAAGGTCGTCAATAGTGTATGGCATGTGGATAGTGGATGCTTCAGACATATGACGGGGCTCAAGGACTTACTGACCAATTATCGAATAATAAATGGAGGATATGTCGCATTTGCTGGCGACAAGAAAGGAGGGAAAATGATCGGTCAAGGAGAAGTTTTTAATGGGTCTCTAACTTTAGAGAAAGTCAATTATGTACCTGAGCTTGCGTTTAATATGTTGAGTGTCTCTCAGATCTGTGATAAGGACATTCCGGTCTTGTTCAAGTCCAATGAATGTCTCTTTTTAAAATCTAAGATTGATATTCCAGATGAGATGGTACTAATGAGGGCTCCGAGAAAGAATGATACATATCATCTTGACATGGGTTCAAGGGAGTCAACATCTACCATCACCTCTCTTCTTTCCGAAGCCTCCACTTCTGAGTCTTTTCTATGGCATCGCAGATTGGGCCACGTTAATTTAAAAAATATAAACAAATTGGTTAAAAACAATCTCGTTAGGGGACTACCTTTAAAAGATTTTTCTACGGTCGGAAAATGTATGGCATGTGCCAAGGGTAAACAACATAAGAAACCACACAAGCCGAAACTCAAAAATAGCATATCTAATCCCCTCGAGTTGTTACACACCGATTTTTTTGGTCCAATTAGTGTTAAATCAATTGCTAAAAAAGGTTTCTGTCTTGTTATAACAGATGATTTCTCAAGGTATTCTTGGGTGAGATTTCTTGCTCACGTAGGAGAGGCTGCCGAGGAGCTGCAGAAGCTAATTATTTCAATCGAGTCTATAAGCAAGAGAAAAGTTATGGAAATCAGAAGTGACAATGGTACCGAATTTAGAAATCAGATCTTTGATTCGTTCTGTGCTGCTAAGGGAATTTTAAGACAATTCAGTGCTGCAAGGACCCCTCTATAGAATGGAGTACCTGAACGAAAGAATCGCACCCTTATTGAAGCCGCTCGTACGATGCTGATGGAATCCTCCTTACCCATTATCTTTTGGGCGGAGGCGGTAAACTGCGCTTCATATGTTTTAAACAGGGTGTTGATAGTCAAGGACAAAATGAAGACTCCTTATGAACTTTTTCATAAGAGAAAGCCTTTAATTGACTTCTTTCGACCATTTGGCTGCTCCTGCACTTTATTGAATACTCAATCACAGAAGACGAAATTCGGTGTCGTGTCTGATGAATGTTACTTTGTTGTCTATTCTTCTTCTCAGAAGGCTTATCGGGTATAACAAGAGAACACGTATTGTTCAAGAGTCGTTCTATATTGATTGGCAGGAATCCTCCGATGTTCAATCTGACCCAACATGGTTCTTTGACTCCGATACAGTGTTTAACTCTTTAATCTTCTGATCTTCGACGATGATGCGTCTATCTCCAATGTTCGAACAAATATCATTCCTCCAACTCCATTACCTATCATTCCTCAAGACCATTCCACCTCATCTACAAATGATGTCACGTCAGTTGCTATTGCATCGTCTTCATCATCATTTGATCTTCCACCTCCACCTTTTTCTGCATCCTTTCCTTCATCACCAACATCTACCTCATCACAGCCAGTACCATCTCTTTCACCTTCATCTACACATCCACAATCTATCAGCCAACCATCTCCAAACATCCTTCCAATACCCACTGATTTCAAAACCTTGAAAGATCATCCTCATGATAACATCATTGGATCTATCACCGATGGAGTACGGACGCAGAGTCAATCTGGTTTGATTAACATTTGTTTCTTCTCTTGTTTTATATCCCAAATCGTTCCGAAAAACGTTCATGCAGCTCTACAGGACCCTTGCTGGGTTGAATCAATGAAATTAGAGCTACAACAATTCAAAAAACTTAAAGTGTGGACTCTGGTTGATCTTCCACCAAACAAATGCCGAATTGGCACGAAATGGGTTTTTATGAACAAACCTGATGACCGTGGCATTGGGGTGCGGAACAAATCAAGATTGGTTGTGAAAGGATTTGCTCAAGAAGAAGGGATTGGCTATACCAAAGTTTTTGCTCCTGTCGCCCGTCTTGAAGCCATAAGAACTTTTCTAGCTCATGTCGCTCATAAACAGTTCAAAGTTTATCAGATGATGTCAAATATGCATTCCTGTATGGAGACATTGACGAGGAGATATACGTGTCTCAACCACCTTGTTTTGAGGATCCCGATTTTCCTGACAAAGTATATAAACTTGACAAGTCTTTTTATGGTCTTTATCAGGCCCCTCGAATCTGGTATGAGACTCTAACACAGTATCTGTTAAGCAATGTATTCTCTCGTGGCACCATCGATATGACTTTATTCAAGAAGGAAGTGGATGGTGAGATGCTAATTGTACAAGTCTATGTCGATGATATTATCTTTGGCTCCACCAATCCAAAATTATGTCGGGATTTTGAGGAGGTAATGCGTAATCGTTTCGAAATGAGCATGATGGGGGAGATGTGCTTTTCCCTTGGGCTTCAAGTTGAAAAAAAGCCATAAGGAATCCTCATTCATCAAGAGAAGTACATTAAAGGGATGTTGAACAAATTCAAGATGGATGACGCTTCGACTGAAATGACTCTAGTTACTACTCAAACGTGTCTCACTCCTGACGAGAACGGGAAACCTGTTGATCCTAATCTCTACAGATCTATGATCGGTTCCCTTATGTATCTTATAGCAAGACGTCCTGACATCACCTTTGCTGTAGGATATTGTGCTCGATACCAATCTGCTCCGAAAGAGTCTCATGAAAAAGCAGTAAAACGAATCTTTCATTATCTTAAAGGCTCTTCTCGTTTGGGTCTTTGGTATCCATATGGTGGGTGTCACACCCCCGCTAAAAGCGGAAACACGGGGATGTAACGAGATCGGGATCGTCATAACACATGATAAGCCATAGAGATGCAATATAATAAATGATGACAAGCGTGTCATGACGACACCGACAACAAGGGGACTTTTGTCGTGTTTAGTCAATATTCACGACAACATAGCCATAAGCATAAACATGTTAAATGATTCACATAACCAAAGATGATAACATTGTAATGTAAATTCCCACAACCTGGGAACATGTATCAAAAGAATAAGCTTGTTTAATCAGACTACAACATTGTTCAAAATAATTGTTTGTCAAATATGTTTAGTCCCAGAAATGCATCCTAGGGTCTCCACTAAGGCAGCACACCTAGATTCCTCAATTTGCATGATCACCTGAAAAGATATGCTCAAAATGGTCAACAAAATTGTTGGTGAGCTCGCAGGTTTAAGTAGTAAATAAGTAAGTGATGTTGTATATAGTAAGTGATGTGGAATACCGTGAATACAGTTATATAAACAAGTAAAATCACATGGCAATGAGCTTTGCAACCAAACCTAGCGACGTACACAAAGGTATTGTCGGAATATATTCACCCAAGGGCCCGTTCCTGGCCACTGATGGTACTAACTAGTATACCAACGAACAAGGGTGGGGGTGTCATCCCAGTAGTACTACCAATACCTATCCGTTGGTTCCCACACTGGAATGAAATAGTTGCAAAGAAAGAACCACACAGCAGACCCAAGCATGTATCAGATAAGTACTTGTAAAATAGTATCACGTTGATTCCAAGTATGTAAATTGTATGAAAATTGTACAGCATTGAAAATGGGTGAGCATACTTTTCCCCCAAGTTGTAAATGATTGAAATATTGTATAATCGTAAAAAGGGGCCCCGAAACTCACTTGTTAGGTGGTAAATATGTATGATCAATGTATCCAAATGTTGTATGCAAATGAACGGTCAAACACCTATTGACAGTTATTGTTAAGCATTAATGATATGAATGAAGCATATAATATGTTTGGTCGGTTCAGGTTGTATCGGCTGGGTCGCGTGTAACACACACAAACAGACACACGTATTAGATCTTATGTAGATCCAAGTACTAGACATTGTCGCCATTGCTGATGATATTTGTGTAAACGTTTCATCGTTATTGAAGAAGTATTAGATAAATAGCAGTAGTTACAAATCGGTTGTTGATATTTGTAAAATGTTAGATTGATTTGATTTTGAATAGTATTTGTGGGCTTTATAGCGTTGACTTTAATCTTTGTGGCTGAGCAATGGCAACCGTGTTAATGTTACCTCAACATCACACGACATACACACACCACGCACAAGGAGGAAATCACACACAGCAACTTCAGTCGCACAACAGGACCAGATGCACGACTCAACAATCCATTCGCACGAATCAACCCTCAATCGTGTGAATTAGCTTCATTCGTACGATTGAACCTTCATTCGTATGATTGGCATTCAGTCGTACCACACAACACTCAATCGCACGACTCAACCTCCATACGCACGAATCAACCTTCAATCGTGCGAATCAGCTACATTCGTATGATTGAACCAGTCGTGCGATTGGACTCCAGTCGTGCGATACACGCACAATCGCATACATTCATTTGCTCGCATGACTCAATCGCACACATTTATTCGCTCGCATGACTCAATCGCACACATTCATTCGCACGCAAGACTCATTCGCACACATACACACAGTCGCACGACACACCCAGTCGTACAACTCAGTCGCACGATTGACTCAGACGCATGGCTTTGTCGCACGACTCATCCAGTCGCACAACTCAATCGCATGACAGACCCAGTCGCCTGGACAGGAAAATCGCGACTGTTGACGGGGCTGAGCAGCCTTCGGCTGCTCCGGGCACGAGTTTTACACAACAAGGACTTCCAGAAACACTCTACAAACATACACAAACAAGAAGCACACACAGAAAGACCTCACACGCACCCACACGACCTCATGTGTTCGGGTTGAACCCGAACACCCGAAACCCTAGAATGGACAGCCGTGAATAAGCAAGAAAAGGGACAACCAAGGTCGTCTACCTAGAATGGAGTAGACTAGGTTGTAGATGAAGTCTAGACGACGAAAACGAGACCAAGCGGGTCGGATTTGGTGCAAAGATGAAGAAAATGGTGAACAAGAAGAAGATGGAGATGAAGATGAAATAATGGTTCTAGGGCTGGAAATGGGGGGTATTTATACCCATCCCAAGTTTGCAAAATGTCAAGTTTAGTCCCTACACTTAACCCCCGAGTTTCCCAAATTTGTTTCGGTTGAAAAATGACTTTGTTAGGTTAATCATATTAATTATAAAAATGCATTTAATGATATTTATAACTTAAAAATGGTTTTATTAGTGACGTTAATTTTATATAAAAATGATATATTTGGCGGTTACCATGATGAAAGTTTTAAAAGTTTTTGAAAATAGCACACGATCACAATGAAAGCACAAGCACAACGATGATAAAGCAAGCATAATATCCACATAAAAAGTTAATAAAGGTGAGGAATGATCGATCAAAGAATAGTTAACGCAAAACCACATTAATTGACGGACCTTAAGGTGACGGATGTCACAGTATCCCCCAGTTGAGAGAATTTCGTCCCGAAATTCAGCTGGAGTTAGGTCCAAGAGTGTCATCCTCGAATAGATGTGGATATTTGAGTTTCATCTGATCTTCTCGTTCCCATGTAAACTCTGGCCCTCGTTTTGAATTCCACCTTACGCGAACAATAGGTATCCTACTGCGCTTCAGTTGCTTGACCTTTCGATCCATGATCTCAATGGGTTCCTCAACAAAATGAAGCTTTTCATCAATTTTGATCTCTTCAATTGGCACGTGAAGGAATTCGTCGGCCAAACACTTCTTGAGGTTTGACACGTGAAAAGTATCATGCACACCACTGAGTTCTTGTGGCAACCTTAATCGGTAAGCCACAGGACCGATTCTTTCTGTAATCTCGAATGGTCCAACGTATCTTGGGCCTAACTTCCCTTTCTTTCCAAATCGAATGACTCCTTTACAAGGGGAGACTTTGAGTAAGACTCGATCTCCAACGTTGAATTCTAGAGGCTTCCGACGGTTGTCGGCATAGCTCTTTTGGCGATCTCTTGCGGCTTTAAGTCGGTCTTTGATTTGAAAGATCTTGTCAGTTGTTTCTTGAATGATCTCTGGGCCTGTTAGCTGACTTTCACCAATTTCTGCCCAACAAACGGATAATCTGCATTTCCTTCCATACAACGGTTCGAATGGAGCACACCCAATGCTTGTATGGTAGCTGTTGTTGTAAGAGAACTCAATTAATGGTAGATGAGCATCCCAACTACCACCAAAATCGATTACACACGCTCTCAACATGTCTTCTAGCGTCTGTATAGTTCGTTCACTTTGGCCATCTGTCTGAGGGTGATAGGCGGTACTCATGTCTAATCGAGTGCCCATCGCTTTCTGTAGTGTCTGCCAAAAACGTGAAGTGAATCGGCTATCAAGGTCGGATATGATTGACACCGGCACCCCGTGTCGTGTCACGACCTCTTTGATGTACAATCTCGCCAACTTATCCATCTTGTAGTCTTCTCGGATAGGCAAGAAATGTGCTAATTTCGTCATTCTATCCACAATGACCCATATCGAGTCATGACAGCTGCGTGTTCTAGGGAGTTTGGTAATGAAATCCATAGCTATGTTCTCCCATTTCCACTCGGGAATTTCAGGTTGCTGTAATAATCCCGATGGTTTCTGATGTTCAGCTTTGACTTTCGAACACGTCAAGCATCTGGTGACGTATAAGGCAATGTCTTTCTTCATGCCTGGCCACCAGTACGGATCCTTGAGATCGTGATACATCTTATCTGCACCAGGATGAATAGAATATCACGTCTTGTGGGCTTCATCCATGACTAAGGTTCGAACACCTCCCCATCTGGGTACCCATATGCGATCCATGAAGTACTGTATACCGTCATCCTTGAAAATCATCTGTTTATCTAACCCTCGGAATTCTTCTCCCGCAAGGTTTTCTTCCTTCAACGCCTCATTTTGTGTAATTTGGATCTGAGCTTTCAAGTTCGTTTGAATGGTCAATCCCAACGCTCGAGCGCGTAGTGGTTTCACACGTTCTTTACGGCTTAAGGCATCAGCCACCACGTTAGCTTTCCCCGGATGATACCGGATTTCACAATCGTAGTCACTAAGTAGCTCTACCCAACGTCGTTGGTGCATATTAAGTTCATTCTGATCCAGGATATATTGGAGGCTCTTATGATCAGTGAAGATGATGCATTTGGTTCCATACAGGTAATGCCTCCAAATCTTGAGTGCAAATACTACAGCGCCCAACTCAAGATCATGAGTTGTGTAGTTCTTTTCATGCACTTTAAGCTGTCGCGAAGCGTAGGCAATCACCTTATCCTTCTGCATTAGCACACATCCCAATCCTTGATGTGATGCATCACAGTATACCACAAAATCATCAGTTCCGTGTGGGAGAGACAATATAGGCGTGTTACACAACTTCTCTTTCAACGTTTGGAATGCTTGTTCTTGTGTATGACCCCAATCAAACTTCTTGTCTTTCTGAGTAAGCAGGGTTAATGGTTGCGCGATCTTTGAAAAGTTCGCGATGAACCGACGATAGTAACCGGCCAATCCTAATAATTGCCGTATCTCTGATGGTGTCTAGAGCGCGTCCCATTTCTTCACCGCTTCGATCTTGCCGGGATCTATATGAATCCCGTCCTTGTTAACCACATGGCCCAAAAACTTCACTTCCCGCAACCAAAATTCACACTTTGAAAATTTGGCGAAAAGTTTCTCTTCCCGTAGCAGCTCCAGAATTGCCCGAAGGTGTTCTTCATGATCCTCTTTCGATTGGGAGTAGATAAGTATATCGTCTATGAACACGATCACGAACTTATCCAAGTAAGGTTTGCACACCCGATTCATTAGATCCATAAACACAGCTGGTGCGTTGGTCAGCCCAAACGGCATGACCAAGAACTCATAATGCCCGTAACGAGTTCTAAACGCTGTCTTCGGTATGTCGTCCTCGAAAACCCTTAGTTGATGATAACCAGAATGAAGATCGATCTTTGAGAAATACGAAGCTCCTTGTAGCTGGTCAAACAAATCGTCGATCCTGGGGAGAGGATATCGATTCTTCACAGTTAACTTGTTCAGTTCACGGTAATAGATGCACATGCGAAACGATCCATCTTTCTTTTTGACGAATAATACCGGTGCTCCCCACGGTGGATGACTCGGTCGAATAAACCCTTCTCCAGTAGTTCCTGTAACTGACTAGACAACTCTTGCATTTCGGATGGCGCTAACCGATATGGCGTCTTTGCTACCGGTGTAGCTCCAGGAACCAACTCAATACGGAATTCCACCTGTCGTGGAGGAGGCAAACCAGACAAGTCATCTGGAAATACATCTGGGTAGTCCCGTACCACTGGAATATCTACTAGTTTCCGCTCTTCGTCCTTCTTTTCAACCACATGTGCAAGAAAGGCGTAGCACTGCTTTCGTAAACTCTGGCGTGCTTTCATGCCGGAAATAAGCTTTAAGTTCCTTCCCGGTCTTTCCCCCTGAATCTTGAGTACCTCCCCGTTTGGCATGGGGATTCGTACTACTTTGTCCCGACAGACAATCTCTGCTCTATTTTATGACAACCAATCCATACCCACAATCACATCAAAACTTCCTAGCTCGAAGGGTATCAAGTCTATATCGAAGGCATGGTCCTCCAATGTTAACGAGCACTTCCTAATGATCTCATCGGCCTGAACAACCCTACCATTGGCCATCTCTACAGAGTAGCTAGTTTCTAGCCTACTAGGACTCAAATCAAGCAATTGCACAAACTCAGAAGATATAAAGCTATTGTCTGCTCCAGTATCAAATAATATAGATGCGAAGTGATGATTGAGTAAGTGCGTACCCGTGACAACATTCGGGTCCTGGCGAGCATCGTTGGCTCCAATGACAAATGCACGTCCCCGAGCTGCATTCCCCTGAGTAGTCGGGCCTTGGTTCCCAGCTATGGCCATCACTTGCTGCTTGTTGTTTCCTTGTTGACCCGGTGCCCGGTTCAGCCTGGGGCACATGTTCCTGTAATGATCAGGGCTCCCACACTCATAACAAGTTCTTGCATTCTCGGCGGGGTTAACCGCGTTGACGGGTGCTACAAGATTCGGCGCAGTTCTACAGTCTCTCGCCAAATGTCCTGGGCGCCTACAATTCGCGCACACCCGGCACTGCACTCCTGGGAGATGATGATAGTTGCACCTGTCACATTTGGGGTGCGGCCCCACATACTTTCTCTTGGCCTGAGACACGGCCACAAAATTCATGGTCGTCTTGGCCCTCTTATCAAACTTCCCGGCACTCGACCGGCTCGATTCTCCAACATCCTTTCTCTTCTCTGCTCCTCTGCCCAAAACCCCTGTTCTCACCATCTCATCAGTCAAAGCGCCAGCTTTCAGAATTGCGCACTGGACAGTAGGAGGAGCAGCTGCTGTAACCATTGCTCGGATTTGAGGCGCAAGTCCCCAAATGTACCTCTCGATTCTCTTTGATTCCGGCGTGACCAAATGCGGAACCAATCTTGCCAACTCGTGAAAACGGTCAAAGCTGCATGCCCGGCCCCCACCATAGCATGATTCCAGAACTCATGCTCTAATTTCTGCATCTCGTTGAGGGGGCAGTATTCCTCGGTGATCAAAGCTTTAAACTCATCCCATGACATCTGCAACGCAGATTCTCTTCCTCTAGCTTGAACCTGGGTGTTCCATCAGGTTAGGGCCTTGCCCTGCAATGAACATGTGGCATATTTGATTCTTTGGCTGTCGAGGCACTCAATGATGTCAATCACTGCCTCCATCTTTTCAAGCCATCTGGTTAGGGCTATTGCCCCACCTTTCCCATCGAATTCTCTCGGTTTGCAAGCCACAAACTCTTTGTATGAATAACCCCGTCTAGTATTAACAACCCCAGTCTCGATACCGGCTGTACCACCATTCCCGGTCTCCTGATTGCTTTCATTTCCGGTTGGGTTTCCATTTCCCACTTCAGTTTCGATCCCACCTTGACCTCTTTCTCCATTGTCTCTATTATCATTGCCACCATCCCCGTGGGGGTGGTGTTGCTGCAGTGCATCGCTCACTTGGGCCACGATAGTAGGAATCAGTGCGGCCAACTGTTGAGCGATCAGAGCTGCCATATCAGGGTTTCCGGTTTCCTGATTGTTACTGGCAGGACCATCATTTGTTCTTGGTGCTCTACCTCTGCCTCTGCCTCTGCCCCTTGGGGCTTCACTCCCGCCACTATTGCTACGGGTAACTCTTCGAGGCGGCATTTTCTAATCATAAAAGTAGTAAACACATAAACTTAAATCATTTCAAAGTGTATTATCCATAACACTCATCAAGTCCAGTATTCCAAGTTAATATCACACTTATTGTCACCACACAACGCATGCAAGTCGTGTAGTTCTCACACCATGAATTGGTAATGTCTCAACAATAGTCTATCATATCAATTGTAAATCCATGTATATAATCACGCTTAGTCTAGCGGAGGTTGTCTATCTCTTCCTCTTTGGAGGTTTCAGACATAACCTCCTCAGGATCAAACTCAATGTCCAAGGTCAAACGCAATAACATGATCTGTGAAATCTCTTCGGGTGTAATACCCGGATTTGATAAACCAACTCGGCACGCAGAGGGAACGGAAGATCCAATAGAAGCATCCCATAAAAGAGTGAGCACAAGGGTTCTCTCACAGGGTGAAAGATCACATAACAGATAGATAAACAAATCAAGCAAAGAGGAACACATACACGAGATATAATATGCATACAGATCCTAGCATGCAAATCTACACGAAGGTTCCTAGGTTATAGTCTAGGTCAAGCGTATTGCCTAATTCTCTATAACCAATGGCTCTGATACCAATCTGTCACACCCCCGCTAAAAGCGGAAACACGGGGATGTAACGAGATCGGGATCGTCATAACACATGGTAAGCGATAGAGATGCAATATAATAAATGATGACAAGCGTGTCATGACAACACCCGACAACAAGGGGACTTGTGTCGTGTTTATTCAATATTCATGATAACATAGCCATAAGCATAAACATGTTAAATGATTCACATAACCAAAGATGATAACATTGTAATGTAAATTTCCACAACCTGGGAACATGTATCAAAAGAATAAGCTTGTTTAATCAGACTACAACATTGTTCAAAATAATTGTTTGTCAAATATATTTAGTCCCAAAAATGCATCCTAGGGTCTCCACTAAGGCAGCACACCTAGATTCCTCAATTTGCATGATCACCTGAAAAGATATGCTCAAAATGGTCAACAAAATTGTTGGTGAGCTCGCAGGTTTAAGTAGTAAATAAGTAAGTGATGCTGTATATAGTAAGCGATGTGTAATACCGTGAGTACAGTTATATAAACAAGTAAAATCACATGGGAATGAGCTTTGCAACCAAACCTATCGACGTACACAAAGATATTGTCGGAATATATTCACCCAAGGGCCCGTTCCTGGCCACTGATGGTACTAACTAGTATACCAACGAACAAGGGTGGGGGTGTCAACCCAGTAGTACTAGCAATACCTATCCGTCGGTTCCCACACTGGAATTAAATAGTTGCAAAGAAAGAACCACACAGCAGACCCAAGCATGTATCAGATAGTACTTGTAAAACAGTATCACGTTGATTCCAAGTATGTAAATTGTATGTAAATTTTACAGCATTGAAAATGGGTGAACATACTTTTCCCCCAAGTTGTAAATGATTGAAATATTGTATAAGCGTAAAAAGGGGCCACGAAACTCACTTGTTAGGTGGTAAGTATGTATGATCAATGTATCCAAATGTTGTACGCAAATGAACAGTCAAACACCTTTTGACAGTTATTGTTAAGCATTAATGATATGAATGAAGCATATAATATGTTTGGTCGGTTCGGGTTGTATCAGATGGGTCACGTGTAACACACACAAACAGACACACGTATTAGATCTTATGTAGATCCAAGTACTAGACATTATCGCCATTGCTGATGATATTTGTGTAAAAGTTTCATTGTTATTGAAGAAGTATTAGATAAATATCAGTAGTTACAAATCGGTTGTTGATATTTGTAAAATGTTAGATTGATTTGATTTTAAATAGTATTTGTGGGCTTTATAGAGTTGACTTTAATCTTTGTGGCTGAGCAATGGCAACCGTGTTAATGTTACCTCAACATCACACGACATACACACACCACACACAAGGAGGAAATCACACACAGCAACTTCAGTCGCACAACAGGACCATACGCACGACTCAACAATCCATTCGCACGAATCAACCCTCAATCGTGCGAACCAGCTTCATTCGTACGATTGAACCTTCATTCGTATGACTGGCATTCAGTCGTACCACACAACACTCAATCGCACGACTCAACCTCCATACGCACGAATCAACCTTCAATTGTGCGAATCAGCTACATTCGTACGATTGAACCTTCATTCGTGCGATTGGACTCCAGCCGTGCGATACACGCACAATCGCATACATTCATTCGCTCGCATAACTCAATCGCACACATTCATTCACCCGCATGACTTAATCGCACAGATTCATTTTGCACGCATGACTCATTCGCACACATACACACAGTCGCACGACTCAGTCGCGCGACACACCTAGTCGCACAACTCAGTCTCACGATTGACTCAGACGCATGGCTCAGTCGCACGACTCATCCAGTCGCACGACTCTGATAGGATCGGATCTAGTTTGATCAATTAGATTTGAATTTGCAGCGGAATATAACAGAAATTAGATCAAATTCAAGCAAGATAAGTATGAATATGCAATCTGTGACAACCGACCTCCAGGTTGTTACCCTAACCCTAGATTACTTGCATCATTATCCATGCTATGAGTACTAATAATTGAAACTATACAACCCTACTATGAAATTGGAATCAATTCTTGCTATTTGATGTGAATTATGATTTCATGTGATCTTTACTTTGGATTTTTTTTACCAAATTAGGTTTCTACCTTTTTAAAAATTAGTGTCCGGGAATGTCAATTAGTCACCCTAGCTAGAATTAAGAATATCAATTGAATCAATTAAAAATATGTGTACACACCCACACACTTGGAATTTCGGTTCTAGCATGCATTACCATGCATAAGACAATATGCTAACTAACAATTTTAAATACTACACTAAATTTCAAATTAATACCCCATAATATTATTTCCACAATAAAAATTTAATCAAAATGCCTCACTAAAGGCCAAGAATCGGCCGCCCCCCCTTGCCACCAATCACCACCCTTGTCCTCCACTACACACCACCTTCCTATCACCCATACACTTTACATGCAATTGCAAGACACTCCTCTTCTCTCTCTCTCATTTCGAATTCACCAGCTGAACACACACCTCCTTATTATCAAACACTCCCTAATCCTCTCCTTCCAAGCTCCAAAATCGCAAACTACAAGCATACAACCATCGGCCAGCAGCATACCGCAAGAAAGGTGACTTTTGGTGATGTTTTGAGGCTTCGAACGTGTAATACTTGAGGTTCCAGCTTTTGTTCGAGATTCTCCAGCCTAATCCAAGGAGATTTCATCCATTCACGACCATCCACACCTTCTAAACCGTGAGATACATCAAGTGTAAGCTCACTATGTTCGGTTTTGGTCATTTCTCAAGTTTAACTTCATTGTTCACCTAAAAACCTTACTTTTTCTTGTTGTAACAGAAACCTCTCACCCTCACCTTGTTCTTGAAGAGTTCCCAACGTTCTTGAAGGTATATCACATGATATAATGGTCAATCTAAGGGGTAGAACCCGATTTACCCCTTGTAACCCTTCAAAACAAAACGTGTAACCTGCTCAAAATGACTTTTAAGACACCTCAATAATCTGATTTTTAAGTAAGATGAAGTTTTGGCAATGATTAAACTTAAGTTACCATGAATCACACATGTGTAATGGTCGGTTATGGCATATTTTCACCTCTTGAAACCTTTGTATGTGTAGAACCTTTAGGCAACGTGTTGGGACTGTTATTTCAGTAAGTTTTAGTGCATATTAAGTTTAATAACATGGTTTGACCTCTGGAACAAAAGACATAATGTGTTTAGACCCATTTTGGTCACTTTCGGGACCCGAAAACGTGTTAAAATGACTTAAAAACAAGAAATCTTGAACTATAAACTTTTTAAAAAGAATTCCAGGTTCATTAAGGATTAATAAAGTGTTCTGGAGCTAATGAGAAATTTTAGTGGTCAAATGGTATTTTAAATGGATTTTAAGTGAAACCGGGTGTAAACCGAGAGGCGTTTTTAAAGAAAAATATACGATAAATGGGTTAAATGTTACAAATTATAAAAATCATGATTTTCCAGTAGGTTAAAAGATAAATAACCTCAAAGGTAAAATGATTGGTCAAACAAGCTTTTAAAATGGTCAAACCCGACTAAAAACGCATTTAACGGTTTAAACGTAAAAACGGGTCTTTCAACTACTAGGGGCAAAATTTGTGATTTAAAAGGTTGGAAACTTATTAAAATGACTTTAAAAAGTTATCTACTGGTTTTAGACTCAAAAAGGCGAAAACTCATAGATAACCACTTTTAAATCGTTCGGTTTTTCCGTAACCGGCAACGTTAAACGCGTAATTTACAAACCGAGTCCATAAACTGAAATTTTGGTTATAAATTCTTAAAACTAAGTTGAATTAAGGTCTTGAACCTGATTTTTAAGTATAGAGGTCACTTAATGCAAGAAACTAATCTTAAGGGTAGAAAATGTCAATTTTGAAACTTCAGGGGCAAAACTGTAAATTTTGCAAAACTTCATAACCGACTCCCATAATTCATTTGCCCCCATAAATGGCATAATTACTATATATTCTTGGTTTAGTAATGTGGAAACCTTTGATTTCATGAAAAACCATGACTTTCCATAAAAGGAACCTTTTATACAAACCCTAACTGAATCAAAGCCGAACCCGTCCATTTAAGTCTTAGGCACTATTGTTGCTCCTTAAATAGGTTTAGAGCAGTAGCTAATCACTTAATATACTTATGTTAGGGTGCTAGACTTGAGACATTCCCGGCACGCGAAGAATTTCTTTTTGCTTGATATCTAAGGTGAGTTCTAGTGATCCCTTTTTACTACTGTTTTGGGATGAAACATGCTCTACTTTTATGAACTATGATTGTGCTTTATTTGATGATACTATGTGGGATTGTGGTTACCTGCTAATTCTTATATCATGATCATTAATTCTTTCGTGAACCGCTTGATTTATATGGATAGATCTATTTGGGGAATCCCCCACACACAGTGGCTTCCGTTCCAGGAAGGTTACCCCACTGAGATCCTGAGGGATCGTTGTGGCATGTAACAAGTTTTGTTAAGATTCTATGGTGAACCATCCGGGCAGGTAGGGTTCACTGGTATGGGGCTCAGTTTCTTCCTTCGGGAATATCCGGTAAAACACAACTTTAGAAGAGGCTAACCGGGGACTGAGTGCAGGGTTGATTATGATTTTATTTCTCCCACGATGATAAAAATGATTATTTTCCTTTTAATCAAAGAAGGATTTATTAAGTCCTTTTGTTTTTGAACTTTAAGCACTTGAATTCACCAACTTTATAGTTGACACAATTTTCTTTTGAGCATGTTTCAGGTAATGTTTGAAGAGATCCTAGCTGTTTGAAGACCTAGACTTACCCCCGTGACATGGCATTGGCTTATTCCTTGATGAAACATTTGAACAATTTATATTTGTGTGTTGAACAAGTACAATTTTATTTTTATGATTGATTGTAAAACTTAATTGGGGTCTTGATGTGTATCTAGCCCTGTTACTCTTTAAAACTTTAATGCCATGTGATATTCTCTCCTTTGAGCTCTTATAATGGTTTGTTTCCGCTGCCATATGTTGTTGCTAGTCTGTGACGTCCCACCCTATCTGGGCCCGGGGTGTGACAGATTGGTATCAGAGCCAAAGGTTGTAGAGAAGTCGGGAATGCCGTAGTAGACCCTAGGCTACAACCCTGATACCCTAGGACTGTCCTTGTGGGAAGTGTTGGAATGATCGGGTTGGGTAAATTGATGATTACACTTGATCAACGTAATCATGAATTTACCGGACGCGTATTTCCATCACTGATCTTTAGGTTAAGGTTGGACTTTTTCTGGTTTATATTGATGATTTGAAACTAATTTTAAAAAGGGGATTTAAATGATTTTTATGATGAACTATGTTATCCGATACTACTTGAAGAAACTATTGATCTGGGCAAAACAGACAGCTATATGTTGGAATAACAGATACTATTGCCATCACTACTATTATTAGTACTATTATGTAAATCATGAGCTATGAGAAACCAAATTACTCATGATGTATTTCTTACAGGATAACGATAATGGCTGATAAAGGAAAGGCGCCTGCTCACCCCGACGCTGAGACCGCTCCTACCGGACATCTAAGGAGAGAGAAACCCCAGACGGAGTATGAGGCGTACCTCCGGAGATGCGGACATCCAGGGTGGATATCCGTCACGTCCGAAGACACTGAGGCTTCCGAGGACTCTTCCTCCACATCACCTTCCCGAAGCCGAACGCGATCCCACTCTCCTCAAGTAGCTGCTCCGACCCTCTCACCCATCCCACCTATTGGGAATAGGGGTGCGCGTACTGTCACCCGACCTCGCAAGAGCGTTAGACCAGGATCCTCCGTATCCTTTAGGATGCCTCCTCCTCCTCCCCCGCCTGTTAGGATTCCGACATCGGTACCCCCACTGTTTGACCCTCGCGACGAGCGCCTGATGCCGCCGAGACATAGTATGTATGACGGCCCCACTGTACTGGCTGGTGATAGGTACTCCCAGTCGAGTCGCCGGGCGAGTGATGTAGGACCCTCCGATGCGACACTAGATGAGATTTTGAGGACTGTTCGCCGTCATGAGCTGACTGTTCAGCACGCCACTCGAACTTCTCAGTCGGCCCAGTTCCAGGCGATGATGGCTACACAGGGAGTGAAGCGTTTGGAGCAGGAGCAGAGGAAGAAGGGTACAGGGTGGTTTGGATGGTTAAAGAGGAAGTGGATGTGAGGACTGGAGTACTCAGTGGGATTTATCTGTCTGTGGACAGTAGAAGGAAACTATTTGAATTCTTGTTTGAGACTATTATTTTATTATTAAGGGGGTGATGGCACCTTCCAAATTGTAAGAGCATGACTCTGATTCTACTCGTTTGGATGATACTATGTTTACTGCTTTTGAGATGCTAAAAACTTTTAAACTGTCTGTATTAAACTGCTATATGTTTTGTTGTGCTTGAGATTGTCTGTGCCTTTTCTAAATTGTTGCCCAACTATTATATCATGTTTTGAATTGGACATTTAAGGTTCTTTAGTGGGTTGTAAATACATGTATGTGCATGCTATGATTCCTCTTCCGAGGCATGGTGCGATAGGATAATGATGCCTAGGCTATCCGAAACAAAATTTATGAGATGCTAAACGAATCTATTTGTGATACTATCAGAATGCCGACTCGCAGAGGAACACGTTTTGTCGACGTGGAGCCACCAGGGGCCGCCATGAGGGAGCAAGGCCTACTGGAACCCAACCTACTCCACCAGGGACTCCCCACGGGGAGAATACTAATCAAGAGAGTGACGAAAGGATTGCTAACCTCGTAGCTCAGCAACTGGCCAACGCCATTCCGACTATCATTGCGCAGATAAATGCAGACCGGGATAACACTACTGGGAATGAACGGCCGATAAACGATGAGAGCCACGATGATGAAGCTGAGGAGTTAAGGAATGGGTGCTCTTACAAGACCTTTATGGCCTGCAAGCCCAAGGACTTCTATGGCACCGAGGGTGCTATAGAGACTTACAGGTGGATCGACGAAATGGAAGCCGTCTTAGACATCAGCGAGTGCAAGATGGAGCACATGGTGAGATTTGCATCACAATCTCTCAAGGGATCAGCTCTTGAATGGTGGAAGTCCATTACCCAGAGCCGTGGAAGAAACGTTGCAAATCGAATGGGTTGGACTGAATTCCGAGAGTTAATGACCAACAAATATTGCCCCATCAATCAACTCGAGAAGCTGGAGACAGAATTTTTAAGCTTGGAGATGAAGGGACCCAACTACACCGAATACATCAATCGTTTCTTAGCCCTGTCCCGACTTGTGCCACATTTGGTGACGCCAGAAGCCAAAGGTGTAGCACGGTTCATCTGGGGACTACACCCAAGAGTTAGGGGTATGGTTCGTGCCTCTCAGCCTGTGACCCTACAAGCTGCTGTCGACCTTACCAGCAGTCTGACTGACGATCTTATTAGGGCTGGATGGACCGATCAAGGAAGGGCTGATGAGAAGAAGAAGTTTGTTGGAGACAAGAGGAAGTGGTTTGAAGCAAAAAGAGCGATTGGAAGTAGCAGTGGGTCGAGTAGAAGGAGTTCTGAAGGAGTGAGACGTGATGATCAAGGAAGCAAAAACCGGAGATTGTATACGGGGACAAGCCCACTCTGCAGCAAGTGCAAGTTACATCATCAAGGAGAATGTAACCCGATGCCCTGTTTTAGGTGCAAGAGAACAGGCCATCTAATTAAAGACTGTACTTATGTACCGGGGAAACAATGCTACGAGTGTGGAGACCCAGGGCATATGAGGAACAAGTGTCCTAAGCTGGGTAGAGACAAGGATGCCAAGCCCAATAAGCCTAAGGGAAGAGCTTTCGTTATGGACCCAGCAGGAGCTCGTAAGGAACCCGACGTTGTCAACGGTACGTTCCTTGTAAATAATCATCCCGCTACTGTACTGTTTGATACTGGAGCGACTGCTAGTTTTTCTCTAGTACCTTTAGGCAATTGATTGACTTAGACGCGTGCACCTTGACTGATACATTTACCGTAGAATTAGCTGACGGTAATATTTTAGAAGCTAACGAAATCATTAGGGATTGCCCCTGAATCTAAAAGGGAATGTGTTTAAGATTGACTTGATGCCCATTAAGTTAGGAGGATTTGATGTTGTCGTGGGTATGGACTGTTTAGCGAAGCATAAAGTTGAAATCGTATGCGATGAGCGACTGCTCAAGATACCATTGAGCGTCGAAGAAGTGTTAGTGGTAGAAGGAGAAAGAAGTAACACTCTATACCCTATGATATCTCACTTGAAAGCTACCAAGAGCTTGAAGAGGGGATGTCCAGCTTTTATAGTCTATGTGATGAAAACCCAAAAGGAGAAGAAAATCGAAGAGATTCCCGTAGTTTCGGAATACCCAGAGGTGTTTCCGGAGAAACTACCAGGACTTCCTCCGAATCGACAGTGGAATTCCAGATAGACTTGATGCCTGGTGCTGCACCAGTAGCCAAGGCACCGTACCGGCTCGCCCCACCCGAGATGAAGGAGCTAATGGTACAAATTCAAGAACTAATGGACAAGGGATTTATACGTCCGAGTGTCTCTCCATGGGGTGCCCCGGTGCTATTCGTGAAAAAGAAGGACGGAACGCTGCGAATGTGTATTGATTACAGGGAGTTGAATAAGTTGACCATAAAGAACCGTTACCCTCTCCCGAGAATAGACGACTTATTTGATCAATTGCAGGGAGCAAGTTACTTCTCCAAAATAGACTTGAGGTCAGGATACCACCAGCTGAAGATAAGAGAAGAAGATATACCCAAAACTGCCTTCCGAACTAGGTATGGACACTATGAGTATTTGGTCATGCCCTTTGGACTGACTAATGCTCCAGCAGCATTCATGGACCTCATGAATCGCGTTTGCCGCCCTTACCTCGACAAGTTTGTGATCGTGTTTATCGACGACATACTGATCTACTCTCAAACTAAAGACGAGCACGAGAAGCATCTCAGGACTAATACTTGAATTGCTCAAGAATGAGCAACTATATGCCAAGTTCTCGAAATGTGAATTCTGGATGCGCCAGATCCAATTCTTAGGTCATGTGGTAAATAAGGATGGGATTCAAGTTGACCCTTCCAAGATTGAGGCCATAAAGAATTGGAAGATTCCTGAGACTCCTACGGAGATAAGGCAATTCTTAGGACTGGCTGGCTATTACCGAAGATTTATAAAGGACTTCTCGCGTATAGTGCAACCTTTGACCGCACTAACCAAGAAAAACACAACCTTTGTGTGGGAGCGAGAGCAGAATGAGGCGTTTGAAACGCTTAAAGAGAAGTTATGCAGTGCACCTATACTTGCTCTTCCAGAAGGAGTAGAAGACTTCGTGGTCTATTGTGACGCTTCGCGTCAAGGACTAGGATGTGTATTGATGCAACGCAATAAGGTGATTGCTTACGCATCGAGACTGCTGAATGATCATGAGAAGAACTACACGACGCACGATCTGAGTTGGGTGCCGTGGTGTTTGCCCTTAAGATGTGGAGGCATTACCTTTATGGCACAAAGTGCATTATCTACACTAACCATAGAAGCTTGCAGCATATCCTTGACCAAAAGATGCTCAACATGCGTCAGAGAAGATGGGTTGAGCTATTGAACGATTATGAGTGCGAGATCCGCTACCACCCTGGTAAGGCCAATGTTGTGGCGGATGCGTTAAGTCGAAAGGAAAGAGAGAAACCTCTTCGTGTACGAGCCTTAAGAATGAGTGTGTATACCAACCTTATAGCAAAATTGAAGGAAGCTCAAGGCGAGGCATTAAAGGAAGAAAAATTGAAAGAAGAAGGATTGACTGGAATGGAGAAGCAGTTGGAGATAGGGGACGATGGTACATACAGATATGGTGGAAGGACTTGGGTGCCAAAACACAGAGGAATTCGAGAAGTAATCCTCGATGAAGCATACAAGTCTAGGTATTCAATTCATCCTGGAAGTGATAAGATGTACCAAGATTTAAAGAGACTTTTCTGGTGGCCAGGAATTAAGAGATCAATCGGTGTTTATGTGGGGAAATGTTTAACTTGTGCCATGGTAAAAGCTGAGAACCAAAAACCATCGGGAACGTTGCAGCAACTTGAAATTCCAGAATGGAAATGGGATAATGTTACGATGGATTTCGTTACCAAGCTGCCTAGAACGTTTAAAGGGCACGATGCTATTTGGGTAATAGTGGATAGATTAACCAAATCAGCTCACTTCTTGCCAATTAGAGAAGACTACGATATGACGAAACTGGCCCAACTTTATGTCGACGAGATTGTAACAAGGCATGGAGTGCCTCTATCGATCATTTCAGACCGTGATAGTCGTTTCACCTCTCGTTTCTGGAAATCGTTCCAGCAAGCTTTAGGAACCCGTTTAGATCTTAGCACGGCTTACCACCCTCAGACCGACGGACAGAGCGAAAGAACTATTAAAACGATGGAAGACATGTTGAGAGCTTGCGTGATGGACTTTGGCGGAAATTGGGATAACCATCTTCCTTTGGTGGAATTCGCCTATAACAACAGTTACCACGCGAGTATCAAAGCCGCTCCGTACGAGGCCCTTTATGGCAGGAAATGCCGATCACCTTTGAGTTGGAATGAGATTGGTGACAGCCAAGTGATGGGACCCGACATAGTGTTGGAAACCACCGATAAGATCTATAAGATAAAGGAACGACTGAGAGCAGCTAGAGACCGACAGAAGAAGTACGCCGACAGGAGGCGGAAACCTCTAGAGTTCCAAGTGGGCGACAGAGTGATGCTAAAAGTAGCACCGTGGAAAGGAACGGTGAGATTCGGAAAAAGAGGAAAACTAAGGCCAAGATACATTGGACCATTTGAGATAATGGCAAGAATTGGCCCAGTAGCATATAAGTTGAAACTACCCCGGGATTGAGTCACATACATGACACCTTTCATGTGTCAAACTTGAAGAAGAGCATGGTAGACAAAACCCTGGAACTACCATTAAAAGAAGCAAGGATAAGCGACAAACTGAACTTTGTGGAAGAACCTGTGGAGATCACGGATCGTTTGGTCAAACAACTCCGGCGGAGCCGCATACCCAAGGTTAAAGTTAGATGGAACTCCAAGAGAGGACCTGAATTTACTTGGGAACGTGAAGATGAAATGAGGAAGAACTATCCACATCTCTTCAAACCCACCCATTCAGTCCCTAATCAGAGTTAAATTTCGGGACAAAATTTCCTAAACGGTGGGAGAATGTGACAACCGATCTCCAGGTTGTTACCCTAACCCTAGATTACTTGCATCATTATCCATGCTATGAGTACTAATAATTGAAACTATACAACCCTACTATGAAATTGGAATCAATTCTTGCTATTTGATGTGAATTATGATATCATGTGATCTTTACTTTTGATTTTTTTTACCAAATTAGGTTTCTACCTTTTTAAAAATTAGTGTCCGGGAATGTCAATTAGTCACCCTAGCTAGAATTAAGAATATCAATTGAATCAATTAAAAATATGTGTACACACCCACACACTTGGAATTTCGGTTCTAGCATGCATTACCATGCATAAGACAATATACTAACTAACAATTTTAAATACTACACTACATTTCAAATTAATACCCCATAATATTATTTCCACAATAAAAATTTAATCAAAATGCCTCACTAAAGGCCAAGAATCGGCCGCCCCCCCTTGCCACCAATCACCACCCTTGTCCTCCACTACACACCACCTTCCTATCACCCATACACTTTACATGCAATTGCAAGACACTCCTCTTCTCTCTCCCTCATTTCGAATTCACCAGCTGAACACACACCTCCTCTCTATCAAACACTCCCTAATCCTCTCCTTCCAAGCTCCAAAATCGCAACCTACAAGCATACAACCATCGGCCAGCAGCATACCGCAAGAAAGGTGACTTTTGGTGATGTTTTGAGGCTTGGAACGTGCAATACTTGAGGTTCCAGCTTTTGTTCGAGATTCTCCAGCCTCCTCCAAGGAGATTTCATCCATTCACGACCATCCACACCTTCTAAACCGTGAGATACATCAAGTGTAAGCTCACTATGTTCGGTTTTGGTCATTTCTCAAGTTTAACTTCATTGTTCACCTAAAAACCTTACTTTTTCTTGTTGTAACAGAAACCTCTCACCCTCACCTTGTTCTTGAAGAGTTCCCAACGTTCTTGAAGGTATATCACATGATATAATGGTCAATCTAAGGGGTAGAACCCGATTTACCCCTTGAAAACCCTATTTTGGTGTTTTTGGCACTATCAAACTTGTGTATCTTGTAACCCTTCAAAACAAAACGTGTAACCTGCTCAAAATGACTTTTAAGACACCTCAATAATCTGATTTTTAAGTAAGATGAAGTTTTGGCAATGATTAAACTTAAGTTACCATGAATCACACATGTGTAATGGTCGGTTATGGCATATTTTCACCTCTTGAAACCTTTGTATGTGTAGAACCTTTAGGCAACGTGTTGGGACTGTTATTTCAGTAAGTTTTAGTGCATATTAAGTTTAATAACATGGTTTGACCTCTGGAACAAAAGACATAATGTGTTTAGACCCATTTTGGTCACTTTCGGGACCCGAAAACGTGTTAAAATGACTTAAAAACAAGAAATCTTGAACTATAAACTTTTTAAAAAGAATTACAGGTTCATTAAGGATTAATAAAGTGTTCTGGAGCTAATGAGAAATTTTAGTGGTCAAATGGTATTTTAAATGGATTTTAAGTGAAACCGGGTGTAAACCGAGAGGCGTTTTTAAAGAAAAATATACGATAAATGGGTTAAATGTTACAAATTATAAAAATCATGATTTTCCAGTAGGTTAAAAGATAAAATAACCTCAAAGGTAAAATGGTTGGTCAAACAAGCTTTTAAAATGGTCAAACCCGACTAAAAACGCATTTTAACGGTTTAAACGTAAAACCGAGTCTTTCAACTACTAGGGGCAAAATTTGTGATTTAAAAGGTTGGAAACTTATTAAAATGACTTTAAAAAGTTATCTACTGGTTTTAGACTCAAAAAGGCGAAAACTCATAGATAACCACTTTTAAATCGTTCGGTTTTTCCGTAACCGGCAACGTTAAACGCGTAATTTACAAACCGAGTCCATAAACTGAAATTTTGGTTATAAATTCTTAAAACTAAGTTGAGTTAAGGTCTTGAACCTGATTTTTAAGTATAGAGGTCACTTAATGCAAGAAACTAATCTTAAGGGTAGAAAATGTCAATTCTGAAACTTCAGGGGCAAAACAGTAAATTTTGCAAAACTTCATAACCGACTCCCATAAGTTCATTTGCCCCTTTAAATGGCATAATTACTGTATATTCTTGGTTTAGTAATGTGGAAACCTTTGATTTCATGAAAAACCATGACTTTCCATAAAAGGAACCTTTTATACAAACCCTAACTGAATCAAAGCCGAACCCGTCCATTTAAGTCTTAGGCACTATTGTTGCTCCTTAAATAGGTTTAGAGCAGTAGCTAATCACTTAATATACTTATGTTAGGGTGCTAGACTTGAGACATTCCCGGCACGCGAAGAATTTCTTTTTGCTTGATATCTAAGGTGAGTTCTAGTGATCCCTTTTTACTACTGTTTTGGGATGAAACATGCTCTACTTTTATGAACTATGATTGTGCTTTATTTGATGATACTATGTGGGATTGTGGTTACCTGCTAATTCTTATATCATGATCATTAATTCTTTCGTGAACCGCTTGATTTATATGGATAGATCTATTTGGGGAATCCCCCACACACAGTGGCTTCCGTTCCAGGAAGGTTACCCCACTGAGATCCTGAGGGATCGTTGTGGCATGTAACAAGTTTTGTTAAGATTCTATGGTGAACCATCCGGGCAGGTAGGGTTCACTGGTATGGGGCTCAGTTTCTTCCTTCGGGAATATCTGGTAAAACACAACTTTAGAAGAGGCTAACCGGGGACTGAGTGCAGGGTTGATTATGATTTTATTTCTCCCACGATGATAAAAAATGATTATTTTCCTTTTAATCAAAGAAGGATTTATTAAGTCCTTTTGTTTTTGAACTTGAAGCACTTGAATTCACCAACTTTATAGTTGACACAATTTTCTTTTGAGCATGTTTCAGGTAATGTTTGAAGAGATCCTAGCTGTTTGAAGACCTAGACTTACCCCCGTGACATGGCATTGGCTTATTCCTTGATGAAACATTTGAACAATTTATATTTGTGTGTTGAACAAGTACAATTTTATTTTTATGATTGATTGTAAAACTTAATTGGGGTCTTGATGTGTATCTAGCCCCGTTACTCTTTAAAACTTTAATGCCATGTGACATTCTCTCCTTTGAGCTCTTATAATGGTTTGTTTCCGCTGCCATATGTTGTTGCTAGTCTGTGACGTCCCACCCTATCTGGGCCCGGGGTGTGACACAATCATACTATGACGATTATAGAGAGATAAATTTTCTGTTAATGGAAGATTTTCATTCACACAAATGCTTCGGTTACAAAACAACTAGGTCAACATTCCTTTTATAAAGGAATGTGACGTCAGCTGAGGTCACTTGATAGTGACATCTAACTGATTTAACAAACTACTGAAAATAACTAATCTATTGAAGATGTCCACAAAAACTGAGGACACCTTCACAAAAAGCTAAGTGTAAAACAGAATTACAACTACTGAAACTATAACATCTGAAGTGTAAGTACTTCAGACGTTTTACAATAATAAAACTACTGAAAGGAAACTACTGAAAAGTAAAACATTACAACTACTGAAAGGAAACACTTCAGCTGTTTGAGACAACTTCTGAGAACTTGGTCTTCAGACTTTGTCTTCAACATATGTCTTCAGACTTTGTCTTCAGCCTTTGTCTTCAGACTTTGTCTTCAGCAGATGTAGATCTCTTCAGTTGTTGTGATGTCTGTGGGACTTAAAGGTTTTTCTGATCTGGCTCATTGGTTCTTTTGGTCCAACAAACTCCCTCTGAACCAATACAGCCAAAACCTTTAAGCTTATTGAAGTCCCACTTATTGGCAGACATATTTTCTGGATCAGCTCAGAAATCTTCAAGTCAAGCTCAGGCCAGGAAGAGGTTTCAAAAGGTTTGATTGGAAAAAGATGAATGGGAACTCTGTGTTGGGGAATTCGGACACAGAGCTGTTACCCCAATCATTAAACCTACTTTCCAATGATGAGTCTGTAAGACTCTCTGACATAGGACTCAAGAAGAACAACTTTATCTTCTATTGTGAGTTCTTCAGCTTCACTCTCAAAGAAGAACTCAGGCCCATAGTACTCAGACAAGTATTTCACAATCTTTCCATTCTTCAGCTCCACAGTTGTTATTTCTCTGTAAGCAAACTCATCAGGATGAGTACCTTCAAGTAACAACTGGAGCTCATTTCTTCTGATTTCTTCAAGCTTCTTGTAAATTAACCCCTTCTTCACCATTTTGTTTTCCAACAAGGTTTGTGGAGTCATCTTAGTCTTGTAAGCTCGCTTGAAATCATCAAGGATTTCCCAGGGTGACACTACAATGGCCAGCATTATCATAGCATCCATAGTCTTTCTCACTTGGCCATTGTATCTACTTGGAACATTTTTCCTATGAATTCTGTCACTAACTCTGGGGTCAGGCCAAATCCTTACTCTCTTTTTCTGATACTGAAAAGTAAATCTGAGAGCATACAACCTCTGAGCATGTTTCTTCATAGCTTGTATAGATGAAGACTTAGGAAATTCCTTATCAATCATCCTTAACAGCTGCTCATCATGTTGTTTCTGTTGTTCTTCTTCTTCAATCTTCACTTTAACCATTTGCCTTTGAGTGTCAGGAGTGATTGTTGTTGGTTGACTCCTAGGCTCAGGTTTCTTTATTTTAATCACAACAGAGATTGGCAGACTATCCTCCTCATCATCTTCTTCTTCTTCTTCCATCCTCAACACCCTTCTCTTTCTCTGAGGTGCATCACTGGTGATTGATTGAGTGGGTTTCTTGGGTAAAGGAGTTGGTTTTGAGGTTTGTGAGGGTGGTTGTTTTGAGGGCTGTGAGATTGATTGTTTTGAGGGTTGTGAGGTTGATTTTGAGGATTGTTTTGGTAAGGGAGATTGTAAAGGCTGCTCTATCATTTTGGTTGTAAGGGTGGCTTTGGATAACTTTGCCATGTCAGACCTTTTCCCAGCACCAGCTTCATCCAGAGCTTCTATGTTCAATCCTTTGTTGAAGGTTTCAGAAGAGCAGATTTTGGTGGTTATCTCCAAAATACTGTCTCTAGACCATGACTTTACTTCAATGATAGGTCTTCCCAAGTGTTTTGACAAGAATCTGATCATAGCTTCCAATCTTTCCCTTTCTTTCTCATTGCAGCTAGCCCATCTATTTTCAATCTCCTGAATCTCTAGCCGTCTGATCTCAGAATCAAGTTTGGCAGTGTCAAAGCCTTGTCTGAAGAGCTGATCAATGATATTATCCATAGATCTGCTGTGTTGCTCATCAGCTTCTTTGATCATTTCCTCCAACTTCTTCTCATCCTCAGTCTGTTCAGCACTTTTCTTTCTCTTGTAAGTGATTATCTCTTTTCCTTTCTTCTCTTTGGCTTCTTCCTCTTCAACTCTCTTTCTTTTATCTTCTTTCACTGACTTAGACTCCCCCTTTTTGGTTGCATTGGGTTCAGGGGTTTGAATGTCAGAAAGTTTCTTGGAAACAACATCATCAACAAGGGTTTGAAGATTTGAGGAAATCCTCTCATCAATGGTTTGATGGATAATAGTAGTGATGATTGGAGTGATGAGAGGTAAGGAAGATTTAAATGCAGCAACCATTTGCTTAGAGGGGTTCTCTCCCTGAGAAATAGTGCCTGAAACAGAGGCTGGTGGCTGATTTGTTGAGATTGGCTCAATGTTTGGGAGAGCTTCAAAAGAAGCTACCATCTGTGGGTGAATTGGGGCAGATGGACTTGATTCCTGAGACATTTTGGCAAGCAGTTCTTGTAGTCTGCATACCTCAGCCTCAAGAATGGTGTTTTGGGCTAGAACTTCAAAGAAAAAGCCCAGGTCATCATCAGTTGTAGCTGAATCAGCTGACCTCCTGAGTAAATCAGGATGAACATGTTCTGAGTGTAGATTAGTGTTCACATGTGCCCCTTTGTCTTGGAACTGGGGACTTCCTGCCTCAGGATTAAGTCCTTCATTGGCAGTTGCCTCTGGTGAGGTCTTAGAGATGATACCAGCTTCATCCTGTTCATGTGCTGAAACAGGGGAAGAGGTAGCCTCACCAGATGTTCTAATCTCCTCCTCTACACTGGGAGATTGAACTTTGTAATCCCTATGCCGTGGGTTGTCAACTATATTGTAATCCTCTCCCTCAGCTGTTGAGGTTTTCCCAGTGTTAATAGGTTTCTGGGGAGGGGTAGAGGAATGTAGTTGAGTCAGCACTTGTGCAATGAGTGCAGTTGGGCTTGTAGGGGTGGTTTCAGTGGGAGATAAAGGTGAACAGGATTGCACCTGGGGTGAATGGTGCTCTTCAATGGCAATCTTCTCAAGTGAGAGAGATTCCAGTAATGTGGTTTCCCCAATGTTGGTTGCATCACGATCCTGTTGAGAGGATACCTGAGCGGTTTTAGCTGTTAGAGTCTTTGAAACTACAAGGGGATTAAGGCTAGTAGTTTCATCCTGTGTTTGTGCTGCAGGGGCATCATCAGGGGACTCAACTCCTTGAGTAGCCTTTTTGGTTTTCTTGGATTTTGGTTTGGAGGGGACTTTAGATCTGGAGGTGGAGGCTGTGGGTTCCCTCTGCTTGGGTTTTAGCAGTTTGGCAGCCTCTTTGAGTTGTGGATTTGAGTTGTGCCTGGAGTATACTTCGGGCAAAACTACCATAGCAGGGACTCCAAGGCCAACAAGGCCATCAGATTGTAATTGATTGATAATTATGGCCATAAGAAACCTTGGATATAATATCCATCTATTAGCTACAGGTTTCATTGCCAGATCTTTTAATTCCAAAAATATTATTTCAGAAAAATTAAAGCTTTGGCGTTCAAGGATAGAATACAATACCTGTTGCCACCTGGATGACATTTCATCCCATGAAGATGTTTTGGGGGCAAGACAGACATTGCTTATATGGAAAATGAGACGTTCAGCATCATGGAAGTGCTTTTTCATAATAGTAGTAGCACTTAGGTCACCCTCATATCCATGGTTAACAAATGATAAATCAATGGTGCTTTTGGGGTATCTGATAACATAGGTGGCATCATTCAGGTCTAGGGTTTGGCGAATGATCTCAGAAGTGATGACCACCTTCTTCTGGTTGACAAACGACTGGAGAGTGATCGAATCATCATTCTCAGCAGTATGAACAGTGACGTTTGTCCAGAATTGGCGAAGGGTATCGGGATAGATGGTAGGATTCAAGAGGAAGGCTGTGTGATATTGGGAATCAACCATCAGATTGATGGCAGCATCAAACTTGGTCCAAAAGGCTGATTTGGTAAGGTAAGCGACACAGTTGTGTCGAAGTTTGATTTGCATGGTCGCCATTAATGGAAGATGAACGTTTGGAAAGTGAGTTATGAAAAGTTTGAAGTTAGGGTTAGGTATTTATAGGTTATGAAACGGCTGAAAGAAAACAACTGAAAGTTTTGGTGTGAGTCATCAGTTGTTAGAAACAACTGAAGACATGGTTTTAACTTCAGATGTTGTAAACAACTAAAGACTTGGTGTTAGTCATCAGTATTTGTAAACTACTGAAGACTTGGTTTTGGCTTCAGTTGTTTTAAAATGAAACAGTAGTTGTTGTCGTCAATTCACAAAGTGCAGTTGTTTCAATGACCATAACACTTGCTCATCATATCATCTGATTTTCAGATGTTTCATTGGTCATCAGTACTTATTTTTTAGAAAAGACAACAGTAGTTGAACTACATCAGTACTTTTCAACAAATGAAGTACTTCAGTACTTTTAAGTAATTTAGTCGTCAGTAGTTATAAAAACTGCTGAAGATAAAATAACTTATCAGCACTTATTTTTGACAGCTGTATACTAATGCTCATCAGTACTTATTAACAAAGAGCATCAGTAGTTGTGAAATCATTCAAGTTGCAGCATACCAAGCCTGAGCACAAGATTGTGGAAAGTTGCACTGTCCAAAGGCTTAGTAAATATATCTGCAAGCTCATCAGCACTAGGCACAAACTTTGGATCAATCAGACCTTTTTCATAACAATCCCTGATAAAATGATGTCTGATCTCAATATGTTTGGTCCTAGAATGCTGGACAGGATTCTTTACAATACAAAGAGCTGAAGCACTATCCATTAGTAAAGGAGTCTTAGTCTCTGGAATGTCATAATCCAATAATTTATTTTGAAGCTAGAGTACCTGAGATGTACAGCTTGCAGCTGCAATGTACTCTGCTTCAACTGTGGATGTAGCAACTGAAGTTTGTTTCTTACTCTGCCGAGAAACTAAACAGTTGCCTAGGAATTGTCATCCACCAGAAGTTGATTTTCTGGTTAACTTACACCCTGCATAGTCACTATCAGAGAAAGCAACTAATTTGCAAGAGTGCCCAGTGGAATACCAAAGTCCTAGAGATTGAGTTCCTTGCAAATATCTAAAGATCCTTTTGACTGCAATCATATGGGAATCTTTAGGTGCAGCCTGAAATCTAGCACAGACACAAGTTGCAAACATAATATCTAGTCTAGAAGCTGTAAGGTACATCAAGGAACCAATCATACATCTGTAAAGAGTTTCATCAACTGCTTTACCTTTCTGATCAGCATCCAGTTGTGTGTTGCTGCACATGGGAGTAGAACAGGGCTTACAGTTTTGTAAATCAAACTTGGTTAACAAATCCTTTATGTATTTTGACTGATGAATAAAAGTTCCATCAGCCATTTGTTTGATTTACAAACCCTGAAAGAACTGTAATTCTCCCATGGCACTCATTTCAAACTTTTGTTGCATCAATTTAGTAAAGGCATCACACAACTGTGGATCAGAGGATGCAAAAATAATATCATCTACATAAATTTGAACAAGGAGCTTATGCATGCCTACTTTCTTAATGAACAAAGTTTTATCTATGGAGCCTCTAGTGAAATTATTTTGAAGAAGAAGGTAGATAGTGTTTCATACCAGGCTCTAGGAGCTTGTTTTAACCCATAAAGAGCCTTATCAAGCTTATACACCCAATCTGGATGTTTATGATCTTCAAAACCTGGTGGTTGACACACAAAAACCTCTTCTTTTATTTTACCATATAAAAATGCACGTTTGACATCCATTTGAAAAACTTTAAGGTTATGGAAAGCAGCATAAGCTAAAAACAATCTGATTGCCTCTAGTCTGGCTACAGGGGCAAAGGTTTCATCATAATCAATACCTTCTTCTTGTGAAAACCCCTGTACAACCAGTCTGGCCATGTTCTTGACATTTGGCCTTTTACATCAGTTTTATTCCTAAAACCCATTTAGTGCCTATTGCACACTTACCTTGGGGTAGAGGAACCAGTTCCCACACTTGCTGCTTTTGAAACTGAAGAAGCTCAAGCTGCATGGCTTCAACCCATCCATTGTCTCTTAATGCAGCATGATAGTTCTTTGGCTCTTGCTGACTGATGAAGAGAGCATAGAGACAGAAATTAGACAATTGGCTTCTTGTTGAAACACCAGCATTAATATCACCAATGATTTGGGACATGGGATGATTCTTCAGTTCTTGATACTCAATAATATCTGTGCAAGTTTTTGTAGGAGACTCAGCAGCAATAGATGTTGATTCAAACTCATGAAACCTAGAATGAGATGGCAATTCAAATGAAGTAGAGGATTCAGAGATTTCATCAGCATTTGTTGTGGATGGAACTGCTGAAGCTACAGGAACATCAAGTGTAGTAGACACAGGCAGATGATCACTACAACTTGCATTTATACCACCAGATGGAGATGATGGATCCTCAAAAACAATAACAGATGGAGACTGATATGGAACATGCAAAGTTTCTTCAACAATCTTTGTTCTGCAATTAAAAACTCTGTATGCCTTGCAAGTAGATGAATACCCAACAAAATACCCTGCATCCACCTTTGATTCAAACTTCTGAAGTGGATTCTTTGTGTTAAGAATATAACAGGGACACCCAAATGCTCTAAAGAATGAAATCAGAGGGGTTAACTAATGTATTAACTCATAAGGAGTCTTCATCAACCTCTGATTTACTAACACCCTATTCTGTACATAGCAAGCTGTGTTGACAGCTTCAGCCCAAAAGGTTAGTGGCAAACCAGAATCAGCCAACATTGTCCTTGCAGCTTCAATAAGGGTCCTGTTCTTTCTCTCCACCACTCCATTTTGCTCAGGAGTTCTTTGAATGCTATATTGTCTCTTGATTCACTTAGACAAATAGAATTCATCAAGAGTGTGATTCCTAAATTCTGTGCCATTATCACTTCTCACACATTTGACTGGAAGAGAATGCTGCTTTTCCACATACAACACAAAATAAATGATGATTTGAGCAGCCTCATCTTTGGAATGTAAGAAGAAAGTCCATACATATCTGGAATAATCATCCACAATTACCAGGCAGTATTTTTTTCTTTGCCATATTCATTACTCTAACAAGACCAAAGAGATCCATATGCAGTAATTGCAAGCAGGCAGTGGACTTGGGTTCTTCTATTGGAGGGAATGAAACTTTGTGTTGCTTTCCTTTTAAGCAAGCTGGACAGTTGTCATCACATTTGAACTCCTTCAATGGCAAACCTCTCACTAAACCATGATGAATAAGCTGATTCATGTTTTTAAGATTCACATGACCAAGCCTTCTATGCCATAGTTCAGATTCTTGAGGAGAGGCTTTAGAGAACAGACATGGATGGCCTTTAAGATCAATTTTCTTTGATAAATCTAAGGCATATACTCTTCCAATCCTGTTGGCATTCAGGAGAGTATATTCATCCAATATCTTGTCAATCCTGTTCAGAACTTTGGTAGACTGAATCCGGCAGTTCTGACTTGTGAAAAGTGCAACATGCCTTTTATCACACATTTGACTGACACTCAACAGATTATACTTGAGGTTCTCCACATGGTTAACATCATCAAACCTTATTTCACCATTCGATACAAACCCTTTTCCTATGATGTAACCCTTAGCATCATTTCCAAAAGAAACAAATCCCTTCTTCCCTTGAGAGTAATCATGAAGAAGAGAGCTGCTCCCTGTCATATGCATAGATCCTCCACTGTCTACATACCAGATGCTTCTTTGGCATGCGGAAGAACCCTGCATTTTCCACAAAAATTAGTTAGCCTTTGAGACCCAAACCATTTTGGTTTTGGGTCTGTTTTCATCAACAGATTTTAAACTAACTGATTTTGCATGATTGACAGCCTTTGAAGGTGTAGATGGTGCTGAAAAGGATTCCTTTGATTTTGGCTTAGGTTTCCTTTTCAGTGGTTTAATCACAGAGACATCTAATTGGTTAACTCTCCCCAACAGATGTTGAACCATCATAACAAGTTGTGTCTGATTGGTTGTCAAAGCTTTCAACTCAGTTGACACATCAGTACTTGTTGATGATTTGTTCTTGTGATTCACCACATCCTCCCTTTTAAAAGACACAGTTTTAGTTTGGGTTTTTGATATTCCATGAGGAATATTTTCAGATGTTTTGTGATAAACCCCTTCCTTCTTTTTAACTTTTTGGAAAAACTTTGGTTTATCAGATTGAGATGTTTGTGGTACAAACTTGGTGTGAAATTCATCTTTCATTTTATTCATTTTCTTCTTAATGATTTTCTCTTTGTTGAATTTTAAACCCTTGTTATACCAGCATTCATCAGTAAGATGATTAAACAAACCACATATTTCACATGGCTTTCTTTTCATCTTTTGTTGATCAACTGCTGAAGATGATGAAACTACTGAAGATTTGTTCTTCAATACTTTCTTCCTTTCGGTACTTTTGGTAATTAGTGAAGGATTTGCAACAACTGAAGATTTGTTCTTCAGAAGTTTTCTATCAGTACTTTTAAATTTCCTGATAGACTTTTCAGCAGTTGTCAAGCAATGCTTGTTTTCCTTTGATTTGAAATGCTCTTCAGGTGTTGTGTTTTGCCCTTCAGTACTTTGAGTACTTTGTGGGACAACACCTGAATTACTCAGTTTCTTTTTGATCATGTGTTTAGAAGCAGTGAGACCATCAACAATTTGATTAGCTGAGGTAATAACACTGACTTCATCCTCTGATTTTGAATTATCACTTGAGGATGAGACACATGATGATGTGGTTTGGGAATTACAATCACCTTCAGATTTTACTTCTAGCTTGGGAGTAAAATCTGTAGGAGGTATGGTATGATTATACCCAATCCCAAACTTCACATTTGAAGCTGTTTGCTTACTGAGAAGCATTTCAAATCCCTTGCATGATGTTACCCAACGTTCACAATTAACTTGAGTAGGTGCAAGTGTTTCTTTGAGATTCTTATGATTCTCCAAAATGACCTCTACCTTTGCTTTTTCATCAGTGATTTGACATTTTAGTTTGTAAATCTCCTCATCCTTTTCTTTTAAAACAGACTCAAACTCAGCTTTTCTTTTGGATATTACTTTCTCTAGGTCAAGGTTTTGATTAATTAAGGCTACATTTGCTTCCCTAATTGAAACAAAAGCAGCTATGCATGACTCAGAACATAACTTGGCCTTAGCCTCAGAAGATACCTGTGGTACCTATGATGATGAAGTATTTCCATCAGTAGACTCCAGGGCCAGTAGAGCAAGATTTCCAAAAGGGTTATCACCACCATGTTGACCAGCACCAGCAAACAATTGTTCAGAATAACTAGAGACATCATCTGGTAAGCTGCTCCAGTCAACAACCTCAGGGGTGAAAAAGCTCTGATGTGATTGAGATTGAGATTGTAGATTTGTTTGAGATGGTTGAGGATCAGGTAGAGCATGTGGTTGTTGAGCCATGGGTACAGATGAGTGATTGAATTTGTGAGTGATGATCAGAACTGGTAGAATGTTGCCCTTTGGTTTGTGAGCTATTGCTTGGAAAAGTCACATAGGGTGCAGATGAGTTAGATCCAGATGATCTACACTCTCTAGCAAAATGTCCAAGTCTATGGCACTTGTGACATCTCAACTTGCTCTTATCAAAACCAACTTTGGTTTTGCCAGAGAGACCAGGGAATTTTCTACCTCTCCTTTTGTAAAACTTTTGAGATCTAATATTGATTAATGCCATTTGGCTCAAAATATCCATCTCTTCCAGATCATCATCAGCAATTCCTTTCAAATCATCCATCAAAAAGCACAAATTATCAACACTAAACCCTGAGTTACCATTAACTCCAACAAAAGCATGATCTCCACTGTTTGAACAGATCAGAATATGCTACATCAAAAATCACAAATTATGACCAACCAGAGCAGTGTTTCCTGGTACAAAGTCATCAGTGAGCTTTCCAGATGAAGCCAGTTTCCTTTTCTGTTCTATCTCTCTCTCAAATGTTAAGAGTTTCCCATGAAGTTAGGTAAGAGATAGAGTATCTAGATTTGCACTGGAGCGTAGGACAATAGTATATGTGTCCCATCTCTCAGGAAGGGATCTGAGGAATCTATTGTTCATCTGACTGCTTGTATATTCATGTTGAACCATTTTGAGCTCAGGTATCAAACAGGAAAATCGCTCAAACTATTGAGTCAGTGACTCACCCTTTCTATGAGAGAATGTCTCATATTGCTGGGCAAGGATTTCTCTATTGTTTGCTAAGACCTCATCAGTTCCTCCAAATTGTTCTTTCAGAGCAACCCAGAGATCATGAGCAGTTTAATGATGCATAAACCCAGAGTAGATTTCATTAGGCAGTGCCATGGCCAGAATTCCATGGGCTTTAGCATCAATTTCAAACAATTTTAAATCCTCATCAGAATATTGTTCCTTCTTCTTCGGAACCATCTCATTGGTTTCAGGATTACTCACCATAGGCTTATATGGTCCATGAACCACTGACTTCCAACAACCTGAACTGTTAACAGACAGGTGATGGAGCATTCGGCGTTGCCATATGTTATACTCACTCCTAACAAGCATCAGAGGCTAAGAACTTTGTTGTTGATGCGGAAGCGAGGTCTTCAAAACTTTGGAACAACCATTTTTTTTTGCTTTTGATTTTGATGTTGGAGGCCCAAACAATTAAGTCCAAGTCCACCTTTTCTTTTTGATGTTGGCGGCCCAAACAATTAAGTCCAAGTCCACCTTTTCCTTTTGATGTTGGCGGTCCAAACAAATAAGTCCAAGTCCACCTTTCCTTTTTTGTTTTAATGATGGAGCCCAAGAAACAAAACCCAATGGTGTTCACGAGCCCATTTGCAACCCTAGGTTGCAAACCCTAATTTTGCCTCCCTAAGGTGGCCGCAAAGAAACTTTGGTTCGGCTACCCTAATTAGGGCGTCCCTAATGTGACCGCACAAGCCACTTGCGGCAGCCTCTTAGTCGCACAAGCCACTTTGTTCGGCAGCCCTATTTGAGTCCCTTTTCGGCCGAAACACTTGGTTCGCAAGGCATCCTCATTCGGCTGCCCTAATGTGGGCATCTCCATTCGGCCGAAACCCTAATTGAGCATGAAACCCTAGTTTGTTTGAAGCTTGAGGCAACCGCAAACATGAATGTTGAATTGATTGTTGATGAAGTTGCTTTCTTCAAATCTTCAATAATTTCAGCAATCTAAACATAAAATCTCATCAAAATCAATATGAATCCATCAACTCCGGCTCTGATACCTTCTGTGTGTTCATGATTTGAACATGAACATGAGCTTGGATCTTAGGATTCATGTTGATGATAACAAGAATTTAATGATTAGTTGCTAAAATATAATAAATGATGATGATGATGAAGAATATAATAATGATGAACACGACGAATAACACCAACGTGTTTAATGTTTGATGTTTATTGATCTATTGTTGAAATCATCATCCTTGAGGGATGATGATATATTGTTGTTGATGATGAACTTAATTCACCCTAACAAGTGGTGAATTAGTCACCCTTTACAATGATAATATGTTCTAATATATATACTAGTCTAGCATTTACAATAATTACAAAATAAACCCTATACTAATATTTTTGTTGATTTTGTGCTTCAAGTCTTCAACTTCAATAATATTGAAATCTTCAATTTCTTCCAAGGTAGAATACCCAACACATTCCTTTTATAAAGGAATGTGACGTCAGCTGAGGTCACTTGATAGTGACATCTAACTGATTTAACAAACTACTGAAAATAACTAATCTACTGAAGATGTCCACAACAACTGAGGACACCTTCACAAAAAGCTAAGTGTAAAACAGAATTACAACTACTGAAACTATAACATCTGAAGTGTAAGTACTTCAGATGTTTTACGATAATAAAACTACTGAAAGGAAACTACTGAAAAGTAAAACATTAGAACTACTGAAAGGAAACACTTCAGCAGTTTGAGAGAACTTCTGAGAACTTGGTCTTCAGACTTTGTCTTCAACATATGTCTTCAGACTTTGTCTTCAGCCTTTGTCTTCAGACTTTGTCTTCAGCAGATGTAGATCTCTTCAGTTGTTGTGATGTCTGTGGGACTTAAAGGTTTATTTGATCTGGCTCATTGGTTCTTTTGGTCCAACAGACTCAATCGCATGACAGACCCAGTCGCCTAGATAGCAGAATCGCGACTGTTGACGGGGCTGAGCAGCCTTCGGCTGCTCCGGGCACGGGTTTTACACAACAAGGACTTCCAGAAACACTCTACAAACATACACAAACAAGAAGCACACGCAGAAAGACCTCACACGCACCCACACGACCTCATGTGTTCGGGTTGAACCCGAACACCCGAAACCCTAGAATGGACAGCCGTGAATAAGCAAGAAAAGGGACAACCAAGGTCGTCTACCTGCTAGAATGGAGTAGACTAGGTTGTAGATGAAGTCTAGACGACGAAAACGAGACCAAGCGGGTCGGATTTGGTGCAAAGATGAAGAAAATGGTGAAGAAGAAAAAGATGGAGATGAAGATGAAATAATGGTTCTAGGGCTGGAAATGGGGGATATTTATACCCATCCCAAGTTTGCGAAATGTCAAGTTTATTCTTGCACTTAACCCCCGAGTTTCCCAAATATGTTTTGGTTGAAAAACGACTTTGTTAGGTTAATCATATTAATTATAAAAATGCATTTAATGATATTTATAACATAAAAATGGTTTTATTAGTGACGTTAATTTTATATAAAAATGGTATATTTGGCGGTTACGATGATGAAAGTTTTAAAAGTTTTTGAAAATAGCAGACGATCACAATGAAAGCACAAGCACAACGATGATAAAGCAAGCATAATATCCACACAAGGAGTTAATAAATATGCGGAATGATTGATCAAAGAATAGTTAACGGAAAACCACGTTAATTGACGGACCTTAACGTGACGGATGTCACAGTGGGAATTTTGACTTACATGCATATTCTGATAGTGATTCTAATGGCTGCAGGTTAAACAGAAAGTCGGTTACTGGTGGATGTCAATACATGGTAAATTGTCTGGTTTCAAGGCAAAGCAAGAAACAGACCACTGTTTCTCTCTCTACGGGAGAAGCGGAATACATTGCTGCCTCCATTTGTTGTTTACAAGTACTCTGGATCCAACACCAGATGATTGACTATGGGATAAACTTCCTCCATACACCGTTGTTTTGTGACAACGAAGCAGCTATTGGGATCGCTAATAATCCTATTCATCATTCCCGAACCAAGCACATTGAGACACGGATTCATGCAATCCGTGATGCTCAGGAAAAGGGTTTAATTGATATCATTCCCATTGACATCAAAAATCAAAAAAGCAGATCTTTTCACTAAAACATTTGATAAACCTTGTTTTTATGAATTGATCTCTATGTTAGGTTTCATATCTTTTTAAAATCCATTTTCCTTAAATCTATGTTCTGTACGAAATTATTTATTCTTTTCTTCTTATTTTCTTTCTTTTATTCTTGTTCTGCCCGCTCCTTCACTCTCCATCATTTTTCACAATTTTAAGAAAAAAACTAATATAATAAAAAAATAATAATAGTAAAACTTTATAATGATATACGATAAAGTGTGATAGGATCAAATGTACCAATCTGTGATGATTTATGAACACAATTCAATGAAATTCACACAAAGTAATCAAATCAAAACAAGATATCAACAAAATTCAAGTTTTCATTAATATCAAGCTATGACAATTACAAAGTATGAAAGCAGGTTCGAATACAATTCTTAGTTACCTACTACCTGTAAGTCTAAGCTATTTATAATGAAAACAAAAAGTAAAGGAACCAACTAATTACAAAAATAGTCCCTATACTATTACAAAATATTAAAAGACCACTAAAGACAACATTTTAATCTTTCTTAGAGCACTAACAATACTCCCCCTAAGATTGACATGGTCTTCTGTCTTCAAAATCTTCAATCTTTGTCTTCTTTGTCTTTTCTTCCATCTTCAGCTTTATCTTCAGCCTTTATCTTCGACTCTTTGTCTTCGTCATTCAAAAAAATCTTCTGGTTCTTCTTTGACCTTAAACATCGGCTACTGTTTATACATCTCTCATTCTTTCAAAGCATTTGAAATTGCAAACTTGAATTTACTTGCAAATATGCCTTGTTCGGGTTTAGCTTCATTCGTCTTAATTTCCATCTGGTTCATTCTCTCCAACGTATCTTTTAAAAGACATGAGATATCAATGTTAGCATATAACTCAATAGGCTTTTGACTTTCCTTTGAGTATACTTCTAGTACTCCTTTTCTTGATATCCTCATGAATTCAATATCTTTAATATCTTTCTTGACAATGTTGGCATAAGCAAGAGCCTTTCTCAGGGATATTCTTTCCATAGCCGCATTCATCACATTAATAATGGAAATGAAATATTTCTTGTCTTGCTCCGCTATCTCAGAAGATACTTTCTCAAATTTTTGTACAGACAAAAATGAGATATAACTCGGATGTAAAAGCTTTAGCTCAAATACTACAAATAAAGTAATCATGTCCTCATCCCATCTTTCTAGATTTCGGACCAACTTAAGCTTAAACGTCTCAGTGTTATAAAACCATCTGAGGATTGGCTTTGAGTTTTGATTACCATCTATCACTTTTAGACCAGGAGTTGTAACCTTCTCAAAATACTTGTCAAAAAATTCAATCATAGAATGTTCCTCCTCTGATTGTAATCCCTTGAGCTTTTTATTATTCTTCATAGTAACAAAATACTCTTTATCCTCCTGCTCACATCTTGTATTAAGAAAATTACTTGATCGATCCAATCCTCTTCTTAATAATTCTACAAACATCTTGCCACGTTTTGTATCAGAAGGATTGATCAGAGGTAATCTATTCAGCTCTTTCAGATCTTGCACTGGATGTTTTATGATGCTAGAGTAAAAGTGATATACATCACACACAACATTTACTCTCTTTATCAAAAATGCATGGAATACTTCATCATACTTCCATGCGATAATCTTTACTTGGTTGGTAAAATCTGGAGCAATCTACCATTCAACAGTTCAGCAACTGATTGTCCTCTTTGCAATACGTTTCTTACCAAGTCTCCAGTTGATATTGAATTATCAAAAATATGCCTTTGTTTAGTAGAGGCTTTGTAAGCTTGTCTTTCTGGATCAGCAGACATTTCAATTAACTCTTTTCTGTGAACATGTGCATCATCAATTCTTGACATTTGTTTGATCTCCTGTGGCTTTAACATTCTTGTTCTTTTTGTTATTTCAAGATACTGAGGATTATCTGTATCAAGTACAATCATCTTCTTCAATTGTTTCTTCGTCTCTTGAAAACTTCTGACAAGGTTCCTCAGTGATACAGATTGTAATCTCTTTAGTTTCCTCCAAGGGTAGTTTCTAGATTGCAACCATGATCTTAGAGCTGGAATACTCATATCTTCTGGATCAGGATGGTGCAGCTCAGAGCTAGATAGTTCTTCTACATTAATCACTTCTTTTGCTCTTGTCCATTCACCATGCTCAATAACAATCTCATTTGGATCTACTAGTGCAACTGACTCTGCAGAAATACATTTCTCATATTCATCGTTAATCTGAGAAACAGTCAGTCCATCCAAATATACACGATTGTATTTCATCTTCACAAGATAATTATATCTTTCTTCAAAGTCTTGTGGTACTTCATCTTGTTCATGAGTATGTTCTTGTGAAGAGAAATGTGATACAAATTGAGCTTCATCAATGTCTTCATCATCCAGAACTTCATCATACCAATCATCATTGTATACTTCCTCAATATCTTCTAACGCCTCTATCTGTTCTTGAACATTTTGTTCTTCAACAGTTTCTTCAGTTCTTTGCATCTTAGAAGATGATTCAGTTAGAATTGTATCTTCTACTTCATCAATTTTTCTTTTGCCTTTTATCTGCTCAAGATTTGTATCAACATTTATCTCAGCACTTATCACTTGTACTGGTGAGATAGGCTTCTAAGCTTCTTTTTCTTTCAGCAAATCATCTTTGAGTTTTTCATTTTCTTCGGTTAGTTTCTTGAACTTCTCCTCAAGAATGTCATAGTCTTTGATCATAACTTCAAAATTCTTGATTACATCTTCTTTATCTTTAGCAAACCTCACAATCTTTTCATCTTTTGAGGCATTTTCTTCAGTCAACTTTGAGTTTTCATCCTTAAGCTTTTGAATTTCTTTTTCAAGAGATATGTTTATCTCTTTCATCCTTTCAGTCTCCACTTTCAACTCTTCAAGTTCTTTCTCTTTACTCATATTTTCTTCTTTCAATCTTTCCATCTCATCAATGTCCACTGTCTCCTCTGTTTGTACAAACACATTGTGTGTCGTACTCACAGGAATTTCTTCTACTCCTTCGTTAAAATCAACTTCAAATACTGGATTGTATAATATATCATTCATAAAATCAAAATAAAAGGTTTGATTTTGTGAATTTATTTCATGTACAACTTCCTCATGAATGTCATCAACATTTCCTTTAGCCATGTTTTGTGGTTCATTAACAATATCATCATGAATGTCATCAATATTGGTTTCTTTAGCCATATTTTGAGGTTCATCTCTAGTATCTTCCTCATTTCTTTCCTCAGTTTCTTCTTGATGTGCTTCAGTGGCACCATCATTTCCATCATCATCATAATCATTGTCATCACTTTCTTCACTTGATGAGCTTTCAGAAGCTTCATCCTCACTTTCTTCAGCATCATCATTATTATCATCATTTTCATTGTTATCATCATCATCTTCTTCTGATAAGCTTTCAGTAACATCATCCTCACTTTCTTCATCATTTTCTACATCCTCAATGAGATCATTTGGATCTATTGGTTCTTCTTCAGATAGATGAAAGTGTTGCTGATTAATATCTACTTCATTCATTGATACATTCCTGATATACTCAAATACTGGAATGTTTTGAGCACCAGTGATCATTGCAAGTCTTTTATAAACAGCATCTGACATGTGCTCTAACTGTAGCTTTTCTCCAGTAACTCCTTCAACATACAGATCTGGATTTGCTTCATTAATGAGCAATTGGAGGAATCTTGGGTACATCAAGTACTTATTCCTCACTCCTATTTCAAGGTTGAAAATGAAACCATTCATTATCCACTTAGCCATATTGAATCTTCTATTTATGGCTAAGGCAATAATGAGAGATGCAATGTCTACAGGAAATGAATCCCAACCAGCACTTCGTTTAGACATGCAATGTTGAAAAATATAGCATAAAAGCTTCCAATGCTTTTACACTCGAGCTCTGAAAAATTGCTTTTTGGGGAAATGATCTGGATGACCCATTTGTAGAAAAACCTCTCTACATTCATTGAAGGTATATTTTGATAAGTCTTCAGGGTCATTGTCACCAAGTCTTAGAGCTATTCTGATTGCTTCTTCAGATACTTCAAGCATTCTTTCTGTTGTAATAAAAGCTCTTAGAACTTTGTTTCCTTCATCATCTCTTTCAACTTGTGTAGTTCTCCAGAATCTCTTAATCATTTTTCATTGATCATTGGTCTTGCACACATAGCATATACATATTTTGATCTGAGCAGAAATCTAATAATTTCTTCATATCCAATATATTCTCTGTTTTCATCATCTAAGTAGGCAGCCACATTATGCTTTGGCTCAAACTTTAATTCTGCCATCTGCAGAACACAAAGAAAATATTATAAGAACATTAAGTAGGCAGAACACATTTGAATTTTAATTTACTTATTTTAAAAAAAATTATTTTATTTTTATTTTTTATTCAAACTTTAATCTGTCTGTTCATCTTCTTCTTCTTCTATTGAAGAGCCGACTGATTGAACAATCATCAAATCATTTTCATTTTCAGATTAAGAACGTTACATCAACATACTCGCAATCAATTTCTTATCAATAATCCAGAGTCAATTTTTAGATATGATTCACATTTGATTAGTTAAACTTTGAATTATATAGGGTTCGAACGCACAAATAGCATTCAAACGCCTATACCAATAATCTGATTTAACCAAAAATTTACAGATTTGAATCACAAACTTACGTTTATAGATCCAAATACTATCTATAATCAACAGGATTTGATGCAATCGCAGATGAAATGAGAGTATGATGATAAGTGATAGTCGCAAGTTCAGGGGTTTAGTCTGTGAAAATTTGAATGAGAATGAGGAAATAAGCGTAAGTGTTCAATTTATATTAAGTGAAATTTTAGGCGCATGAGCCCTGTTTGGGCGTATGAAACCCTAAAATTCACTAACTTTTTAGACGCATGAGCACTGTTTGTGCGTTTTGACTCAGACACATGGGACTGTTCAGACGCATAAGCACTATTTAGGCGCTTTTGCACTGTTCAGTAGCATGGACTTTTTGAAACGTCTAACACTTGTAATTTTGAAACTTTTCAACTATGTATACGCATGAGACATGTCAAACGTCTAACACTTGGTCAAAATCAAACTCATTCACTGTTTAGGCGCATGGGATTATCACAAATGCCCAACACTTGATTAAAATCATGGACTTATAACAACTATTTAGACGCATGGGAATGTGTCAAACGTCCAAACACTTGTATAATTTCTGAAAATTTCATTATGCTCCTATTTAGACGTATGTGCACTATTTAGGTGCATGAGTTGACTTTGAGTTGACTTTCAGTAGACTTTGACTTTGAGTTGACTTTCATGATTTTAACACTTGCGATTTCCAATTTCTTCACCTGCACACTGTTTTAAAATATTAGTAAAATTTCATACTAATTTTTAAAACATTTGAAGCATAATTTTGAATTTTTCGAACTTTTTACCTTTTAGTCCCTCAATTTTGAACTTTTTGCATTTTGCACTTTCAATTCACAAAATTTTATTTTCTTTTTATTTTTAAATTTATTTTGTCCCTTCATTTTAGTCTCAACATAAAATCAATTATCATCTAAATTTTAACTTATGACAGAAGCATTTTCATTTGCAAATTTATGTAGGTTCATATTATATTTTTCAAAAATTACATTTTCAAATTACACAAATACATTGAACGTATAGCATCATCCTTTCAATTCAACATTTTAATTTTGATTTTGATTATGATTATTTTCTGAGAATAACTCTTTCATTTATTACTCCCCCTAAACTTTTAAGTTTGAAAAACTTAAAGGTTTCTTATGAAAGATAATAAGGTCACACATCACATTGTGACATAGCCTTCACACACAAAAAACATGCATAAAAGCAAAATGAAAGCAAAATCAAAATCTTAGATAAACAAAAGAATTAATGTCTGCAGTGAGATCATATTAATGAAGATCAGCACCTTAAAATAAAAAAAATATGTGAATAGTCATAGACAATGAATAAATCCTGATCAAGTGTGTTCCAGGTTAGTGATATCACAGCAAAGGAGACACAAGATCTAATGACAGACAATGAGTGTTTTTGACAAATTGTCAACTCACTTACTTTTTCAATTCTTGGATTGATTAGGGTATATTTAGATATGACATGATGTAAATCATACAGAGACAAAGAGAGCTTAACCATCCTCATGATATGCAAGAAAGAACACATACTCAACTTATTACCTGAAACATATGTATCACCAGAGTTTATGTTACTTAAATTAATAGAGAATGATCATGGATAACCATTTGATCAGCTCTGACTATTCATTTGAATAGTTTGTGCACATTGGCATCTTTTGCATCAGAAAGAGAATCCAGGTCTGTAATCACTTACAACAAAGGATATTTCAGCACTTCAGGTCTATGATGACTCATAACAGAGAAGTGAGATGATGCTTTGTAACAGATCTCATGATTAAACACGGTATCAACAGGTGTGAGTGGTGTAACTTAACAAGCATTCAATCTGATAAGCTAAAACAACTCAAAAGTACTCAGATGAATACACACAAGCATTAATATTTAGTTTGATCACAAGAATTTACTTTTTCAGCATAATAGTCAGATATTGTCTACACATCATTTCTGATCATGTCTAGACTTTATTAATGAGTGAGTGATCTTTTGATTTAGGGAGCTCACATATGATTTATAAGACCAATTGATTCTACTAAATACTCAAACCGTCCTGGTAGGAAGGATTTAGTAAATAGATCTGCCAATTGTTTTTCTGTTGCAATTTGAATCAATATGATTAATCCTTTTTCAGAGTTATCTATAAGAAAATGATATCGAATTTCGATATGTTTTGTTTTTGAGTGTTGAACAGGATTAGCTGTTATGAACATAGCAGCTGTGTTATCAATGTAAATTGGTGTTGTAAGAAAATTGAACCCCTAATCTAGTAGTTGATTTTGCAACCAAAAGATTTGAGAACATCCTGCTGATGCAGCAATGTACTCAGCTTCTGCAGTTGAAACATATATATTTGTTTGTTTCTTACATTGCCACGAGACTAATCGGGGACCAAGAAATTGACACCCACCCGAAGTAGATTTTCTATCTTGACAGCATCCACCATAATCACTATCTGTATATCCATATAGTTCAAAGTTACCCTTGTAAGGATACCAAAGCCCTAAGGCTGGTTTACTTTTGAGATACCTGAATATTCTTTTCACAGCAATTAAGTGAGATTCTTTCGGGTCTGATTGATACCTGGCACAAACACAAACAACATGCATAATGTCCGGTCTAGATGCAGTAAGATACATCAAAGAGCTAATCATTGATCTGTATAAAGTTTGGTCAATAGATTTTCCTTTTGGATCACGTTCAATCTTGGTGTTAACATCTGTTGGAGTTCGTATGGACTGATAATCTTGCAACTTAAATTTCTTCAAGAGCTTGTCAACAAACTACTCTTATATGATGAAGATTCCATCTTCAGTTTGCTTGACTTGAAGTCCAAGAAAGAAGTTAATCTCTCCTATAGAACTCATTTGGAACCGAGATTTCATGATTTCTTCAAATTTATTGAACAATTTTGGACTGGTAGAACCATATATGATGTCATCAATGTACACTTGTACACATAAAAGATCATTATTATCCTTCTTTATGAATAAAGTTGGATCAATTTTCCCTCTTGTGTATCCATGTTGAATTAAGTGTTGTGATAACGTCTCATACCAAATTCTAGGGGCTTGATGAAGTCCATATAAAGCTTTACTTTGCTTATATACTCGATGTGGAAATTGTGCATCCTCAAAGCCTAGAGGTTGCTTCACAAACACATCGTCAGTGATAGGACCATATAGAAATGCACCCTTTACATCCATTTGATACACCTTGAATTTCATGAATGAAGCATAAGCCAGAAAAACTCAAATTGATTCAAGTCTTGCAACTGGTGCAAATACTTCATCATAATCTATTCCTTCTTCCTGTGTGTATCCTTGTGCAACAAGTCTCGCTTTGTTCCTTATTAAAACACCACGGTCATCAGTCTTATTTCTAAATAGCCATTTCGTGCCTATTTCATTTTCTCCTTTCAGGTAGGTCCACCAAATTCCACACTTCTTGTTTGCGAAATTGAAGTAATTCTTCTTGCATGGCTTCTATCCAACCATTGTCCTTTAATGCTTCGATAACATTTTTAGAAACAATTTGAGAAAGAAAACAAGAGTATAAGCATACGTTTGCTTGTTCTGATTTACTCCTTGTTGTTCTCTCATTCAATGGACCAATAATCTGAGAAATTGGATGATTCTTGTGAATACGAGATGTAGGAATCTCATCACATTAAACATTAACATCCAGATTTGTTTGGTTCAAGTTGGAAAGCTCATGTATCAAAGTTGAAGAATGTGGATTGAAGTTTGGAACTTGAGTCAGTGAGTTGATAAAGTAATCAAAATTACCAGTATCAACTACATCACCAGAGATGGATGATGTTCCAGACTCATTACCATCACTAGGAATATTTTGTTATCCTTCCTGATCAATTGAAGCTGAATGACCTGAAACTGCATTATCATGATTTTGTATTGTTGAATCCTTGACGAATGATAAAAATGGGTAGTCTAAGCTAGAATCATCTGGGTCATCAGAATCTGAATCCTCACTGAAAGATCCAAGATCTCCTATTGAGTTCTTCTTACCTGTAGAATCAAGACAATTTGGTTGATTAAACAAGTTAGATTGAAGAGAGTTTGATAATGAATCTAAGTCAAATAACCATGCAGGACCATTTGAAACTGATGGAAAAGAATTTTCCAGAAATTTAACGTTGAATGTTTCAAGAATTATATTTGTCCTAGAGTTGTAAACTCGATAGGCTTTTAAAACAGATGAGTATCCAACGAAAAATCCATTATCAGATTTTTCTTCAAATTTTCCTAATTGATCACTTGAATTAAGAATCATAACAAGACAACCAAATGATTTTAAAAAGTTTATGTTCGGTTTCGTGCCAAACATTAACTCATATGGAGTTTTCATTTTATCTTTCACAATTAAGATTCGATTCTGAGCGAAACATGCAGTTGATATAGCTTCATCCCAAAAAGTGATCGGAATTTTTGCATCAGCTAACATAGAACGAGCAGCTTCAATCAGTGTTCTATTCTTCCTTTCAGCAACTCCATTTTGTTGAGGAGTTCTGGGAGCACTGAACTAATGAGCTATCCCTTTCTGTGCACAAAACATTTCAATGTTAACATTTTTGAATTCCGTTCCATTATCACTTCTTATTATTTTCACTTTATTTTCTAATTGATTTTCAACTTTAATGATAAATTCTTTTAGTAAATCAGCCGTTTTAGATTTGGCATATAGAAAGAAAACCCATGAAAATCTTGTGTAGTCATCAATGATAGCTAAACAATATGATTTTCGTCCAATACTCTTGACGTTTGTTCGTCCAAAAAGGTCCATATGTAACATCTGAAGAGGTTTGGATGTTGAGTTTAGAGGCTTGGACTTATAAGACGCTCTGTGTTGCTTTCCCTTCAAACATACTGAGAAGTGGTCATTTGTTGCAAACTTCTTAGATGGAAGTCCAATGACATGATTCCCTGCTACAAGCTTGTTCATATTCTTGAAATTTGAATGACCGAGACATCTATGCCAAAGCTGGCTTTCATCATTTGATGCCTTAGCAATTAGGCATGTTGTTTCAGTTGAAGGATCAACTTGAGACATATCAACTTGTATACATCTCTATCTCTCTCAGCTGTAACAATCACCCAATCTTTGCTTATCTTGAAATCTGGCTTCAAAACATAACAAAAAGAATCATCAAATAGAACAGAATATGATTTGTCACATATTTGAGATACGCTTAAAAGATTAAAGTTCAACTGTGAACAAAAGTTGACTTTATCAAAGCTTATTATCCCATTTGATACTGTTCCTTCTCCGGTTATTTTTCATCCAGCATCACCACAAAGGCGACGTGAGTTCCATCTTTTAACTTAAAGTCTTGTAACAAGGCAGGATTGCCTGTCATGTGCCGGCTACACCCACTATCCATATACCATGTATTGAGTGGTCTTTTTGAGCGTACCTACACAACAAGAAAATTAAGTTGAGATATCTACCCAAGCCGAGATGGACTTGGGTTTTCCAAATTTATCAATAATTGTAAATTGTTTGTAATGGAGATTATTCAAATCAGGTTTATTTTTGATGAATTTACCAATTTTATTTCGAAATTGTTTTGAAAATTGGTTGATTTATTTTTGAGAACATTCATATCATTTGATTGATCAACTTTTGAAATGTATTGATGACTAACATTTTTATTAGTCATCCTTACAGATCTTGGTATGAAATGTTCTTGCATGTTTTGTTTTGGTCTCACATAATTGTTCTTTGGAAAAGATCTCAAACTTGAAGTAGGTTGATTAATGACTTTTTGAAATCCATTAGTTTGATTTCTCAAATATTGTGGATTTACAAATCCTTTGCTCATGTTTGATTTTGCAAAGTTTCTAGTAAGAGATCTATTTCTAAAGTAACAATTTGCAGTATTGTGAGTCTTTTCATCACAATAAGTATAATATTTGTTAAAATAACAATCTGCTGTCGAATAATTTCTCATGTCACATATGTGACAGTACTTGTTGAAGTAGCACTCAACAGTATTGTGATTTTTCATATCACAAATTTCACAGTACTTTTGTGGAGTTAAAAACAACTTTTTGTTCACTTTTGACATTGACACAATGTTTGATTTTGGTGTCAGATAGTTAATATTTTGTCTTTCATTTTTCACAGTTTGATTTTGTGTCAAATTATTATACATTTGTTTAACATGAACTTCCTTCTTGAATGTATTAGCAACAAATCTTTTTGCTACAGCGGAAGTTTTTGAATCTGAACTTGATTTCAGATCAGAGTGTGATTTGTTCATAATATTTGCTTTATTGTTTTGAAGAGAATTCATATTTAACAAACCAGCTGACACAAATTTTATTAGTTTAAGTTTTGATGTTTGATTTGTTGCTTTAATCAAATTTTCTGAACTTTTGTTTTGTTCAAATGTTGCTTTTGATGATTTCTTTCTTCTTCTTTGATTCTTTTATTTAGAAGAACTTGGTTTATTTTCAGATTGAACATCGTCAGAAGAAGATTCCTTTTCTGATTGAACTTGTTTCTGATTAATGGTGTTTGAATCTTTTGATGTTCCTATCTGTTGTTTATATTTGCTTTGAACTTTCACTTCTTCTATTACAATATGAATTTGATCAGAAGTGTTTTGTTTTGGTTGTTTTGGTTCATAAGATTTTATCTTGATTGGATGACCATTTTTGATCTTTTCTTGATCTTTTTCAACAAACACTTGAATATTTTATTTTTCTTCTTCTGAATTCTTGTTTTTGATCTGGAAGGCTTTAAGTTTAGCTTTATTCTCAGGAGAATGATCATGAGTATTGAAGTTCTTTGGTAGTGTGTTTGTAATAGATTCAGGCATAGGTTCATGGGTGAAACCTAACCCTGCTTTTTGTTTATCTTTTCTTTCGCTTACCGGTTTTTCTACTATCATTTTTGAACTTTTTACTTTTGCCAGATCCATTTGAGTAGCAGCATGTGCTATTTTCTCCTGTTTAAGATTATTGGTCATCTCTTCCAATTGTTTAGAAACAATTTCTAAATCTTTTATTGTTTTGTTCCATGAAGTTTGAAGAGAAATAATCTTTTGATCTGCTGTTTTATGATTAGATTTAAGTTTGCTATGCATAGATTCTTCTTGTTTTAGCTTCTCACAGATTTTGAATGAGTAATTTCTGTAGTATTCAACATGTTCATAGCATGATTTGGTGCAAAGTTTTTCTCTCACTTCAGATGGGTTTTCAGGAAATTTTGGAGCTGTGGTTTCAGATTTTGAAGTTGAAGAGTCAACCTTTGGTTGATCAGACTGGGCCATTAGAGCTACTTCATCTGTATCCTCCTTAGGATCACACTTGTCACTCCAATCATAGTCATCTTCTTCTTCATAACTTTCCACTTTTGGGTCATTGTTTTCTAACCAATCTTCTCCTTGAATTTCTGCAATAAGAGATAAACTTGATGTTAAATCATTTGTAAACTGATCAGCATATGTACTCCAATCATAACCATCTTTTATGCTGACTACTAGAGCTTTCTTTGTTTCATCAGATGATTTGGTTTCATCTTTAAGCTCAGGCATAGGAAGACTTTGATAAGGCTTTTGAGAAGTCTTTTGAGCTTGTTGAAACCTTTGATTGCTTGAGCTTGATTGAGCATTTCCTTCATTAGTCCTTGGAGCTTTGCATTCTCTGGAAAAGTGTCCATAACTGTTACAGTTAAAACATCTAGATTTTGACTTGTCAAATCCAACAGTCTTGTTTGCACTTGGCTTGTATTTCTTGTTGACATAAGAATGTTTTTGAGTCCTTTAGGCAATCATCACCATCTGCCAGTTTAAGTCCATCTCTTCAATATCTTCAGGATCCATCTCAAATAAATCCTGCAAAACAAAATCTAGTTGAGTTAAATGGCTACCTTTATATGCTTGAAAACTAGCCATAAATGCAATGAATGCAGTTTTAGACTCTTCATCCTCTAATAGGATGTTAATCACATCTTTAACTTTGCTAGATTTAGTGGAGTTAGATGAAGAAGTCTCTGTTTGAACATTTGATGTTTGGGACTGAGATTTATAAGGAGATTGAGAATGAGACTGAGTTGTATAGGCAGGTGCACTGGTAAATGATGAGTCAGTGAAAAATCATGCTCCAACAAACATATCTCCCTCTTCTTCAGTACTTTTCTCACTCTTTGCCATGAATGCATTCTCTATAGTGGTTGCAGGAGAAGCAACAAACTGATATTGAGACATTGATGCTGCTCTATCATTGTTCCTTGAGCTTTCATCAATCTCTACTGATTCTATTTTTGCAATAAGAAGATCTAGATCCATAGGGAACTTCTCAGTATGCTTTAGTAGGGTTACAGTTTGTTTCCATGATGATGGTAAAGCATTGAGTAGTCTAAGATTTAGATCTTCAAGATCAGGCTTAATACCAGCTGTTGACATCTTAGTTGTAAGTTGAACAAATCTGTTCATCATCTGATTTATTGTTTCTCCAGACAAATGTTGAAACAATTCTAATTGTCTTTTCAACTTTCGTTTCTTGAGATTTTGAATATCGTTGCCTCCTTCACAAATGATCTTTAAGGCTCTATATAGAGTGTATCCAGTTTGATATGCATCAAGCCTTGCAAGAACTTCCAAAGGTAGTCCTTTACACATCAATGAATATGCTTTAATATCATTCTTAACTCTTTTCAGATCATCTCCTTGAAGACCATCTTCTGGATAAGGTTCTGGAGAATCTTTAGTATACACAAACCCTCTGTTAGGCCCATCAATGATTATAGGAATGTATGGTCCTTTTTCTATAGATTTCCAAAGATCAGTGTCAATGGAATGAAAATGCTGCTTTAGCCTAAGAGACCAATTTTTGAAATCAGCTCTATTTTTAAGTTTTGGAACTCTATTGTTAGAATCTTCTGATTTCACCATTCTTATATTTTTGTTGTTTTAGATTTTGAATTAAGAAAATAATTGCAAAGGTTTTTTGAAAAATTTTCTTTTTTGTTAAAAAAAATTCTAAGAGTCAAGGTAATACGCATGAACAGTGGTTATACTCCCAAACAGTTGATGCGCCTGAGTTGAAAAACGTCTAAGGGAATGCCTTAGAAAATTTTCCAAAACGCCCAAGGTTGATGCATCCAAACAGTTATAAAACGCCTGAACAGTTGTCAAGCGCCTAAATAGTTGTCAAGCGCCTAAACAATTTTCAAGCGCCTAAACACTTGTAATCTTTCTCAACAAAGGTGATACGTCTGGGATTCTTCTCTTCAACAGTATTCAAACGTCTAAACTAAAAAACATCCACATAGTGTTAATGCGCCTACACACTGTTAATGCGCCTAACACTTATACAAATTTTTCAGTCAATCTCAGCTCATGCGCCACATTAATCATGTTCATATGAATGTAACAAACTCAAATCTTATGAATTCTTCAAATGTTGATGAATTCGATTAAAACTTTCCAATTAAGTGAGTTTTATGCCGTTAATCATTCTTCTAAACTTCAATTTCATTCGATTTCAACAACAAATCGTTCAATTTTGAAACTTTCAGTCCGAAAACTTCAAACCTTTTTCGAACACAAATTCAACATATTGACTTGAATTTGATGAATTTAACTGCTAATTGTGATTCAAATCATGTTTCTGATGATGAAACCCAACTGAAATTCACAAATTTTCAATTGAATTGTATATCAATCACAAATTCAGTGAGATTTTTTAGTTTTTAAAGTTTGATAGACTTCAAAAATCAATCACTAACAGCTTACCAACAGCTCTGATACCATTTGATAGGATCAAATGTACCAATCTGTGATGATTTATGAACACAATTCAATGAAATTCACACAAAGTAATCAAATCAAAATAAGATATCAACAAAATTCAAGTTTTCATTAATATCAAGCTAAGACAATTACAAAGTATGAAATGTCACACCCCGGGCCTAGATAGGGTGGGACGTCACAGACTAGCAACAACATATGGCAGCGGAAACAAACCATTATAAGAGCTCAAAGGAGAGAATATCACATGGCATTAAAGTTTTAAAAAGGTAACGAGGCTAGATACACATCAAGCCCCCAATTAAGTTTTACATTTAACCATAAAAATGAAATTGTACTTGTTCAACACAAAAATATAAATTGTTCAAATGTTTCATCAAGGAGATAAGCCAATGCCATGTCACGGGGATAAGTCTAGGTCTTCAAACTGCTAGGATCTCTTCAAACATTACCTGAAACATGCTCAAAAGAAAATTGTGTCAACTATAAAGTTGGTGAATTCAAGTGCTTAAAGTTCAAAAACAAAAGGACTTAATAAATCCTTCTTTGATTAAAAGAAAAATAATCATTGTTTATCATTGTGGGAGAAATAAAATCATAATCAACCCTGCACTCAGTCCCGGTTAGCCTCTTCTAAAGTTGTTGTTTACCGGATATTCCCGAAGGAAGAAACTGAGCCCCATACCAGTGAACCCTACCTGCCCGGATGGTTCACCATAGAATCTTAACAAAACTTGTTACATGCCACAACGATCCCTCAGGATCTCAGTGGGGTAACCTTCCTGGAACGGAAGCCATTGTGTGTGGGGGATTCCCCAAATAGATCTATCCATATAAATCAAGCGGTTCACGAAAGAATTAATGATCATGATATAAGAATTAGCAGGTAACCACAATCCCACATAGTATCATCAAATAAAGCACAATTATAGTTCATAAAAGTAGAGCAAGTTCCATCCCAAAACAGTAGTAAAAAGGGGGATCACTAGAACTCACCTTAGATATCAAGCAAAAGAAATTCTTCGCGTGCCGGGAATGTCTCAAGTCTAGCACCCTAACATAAGTATATTAAGTGATTAGCTACTGCTCTAAACCTATTTAAGGAGCAACAATAGTGCCTAAGACTTAAATGGACGGGTTCGGCTTTGATTCAGTTAGGGTTTGTATAAAAGGTTCCTTTTATGGAAAGTCATGGTTTTTCATGAAATCAAAGGTTTCTACATTACTAAACCAAGAATATATAGTAATTATTCCATTTAAGGGGGCAAATGAACTTATGGGAGTCGGTTATGAAGTTTTGCAAAATTATAGTTTTGCCCCTGAAGTATCAAATTGACATTTTCTACCCTTAAGATTAGTTTCTTGCATTAAGTGACCTCTATACTTAAAAATCAGGTTCAAGACCTTAATTCAACTTAGTTTTAAGAATTTATAACCAAAATTTCAGTTTATGGACTCGGTTTGCAAATTACGCGTTTAACGTTGCCGGTTACGGTAAAACCGAACGGTTTAAAAATGGTTATCTATGAGTTTTCGCCTTTTCGAGTCTAAAACCAGTAGATAACTTTTCAAAGTCATTTTAATAAGTTTCCAACTTTTTAAATCACAAATTTTTCCCCTAGTAGTCGAAAGACCCGTTTTTACGTTTAAACCGTTAAAAATGCGTTTTTAGTCGGGTTTGACCATTTTAAAAGCTTGTTTGACCAACCATTTTACTTTTGAGGTTATTTTATCTTTTAACCTACTGGAAAATCATGATTTTTATAATTTGTAACATTTAACCCATTTATCATATATTTTTCCTTAAAAACGCCTCTCGGTTTACACCCGGTTTCACTTAAAATCCATTTAAAATACTATTTGACCACTAAAAATTCTCATTAGCTCCAGAACACTTTATTAATCCTTAATGAACCTGGGATTCTCTTTAAAAAGTTTATAGTTCAAGATTTCTTGTTTTTAAGTCATTTTAACACGTTTTCGGGTCCCGAAAGTGACCAAAATGGGCCTAAACACATTATGTCTTTTGTTCCAGATGTCAAACCATGTTATTAAACTTAATATGCACTAAAACTTACCGAAATAACAGTCCCAACACGTTGCCTAAAGGTTCTACACATACAAAGGTTTCAAGAGGTGAAAATATGCCATAACCGACTAGTACACATGTGTGATTCATGGTAACTTAAGTTTAATCATTGCCAAAACTTCATCTAACTTAAAAATCAGATTATTGGGGTGTCTTAAAAGTCATTTTGAGCAGGTTACACGTTTTGTTTTGAAGGGTTACAAGATACACAAGTTTGATAGTGCCAAAAACACCAAAATAGGGTTTTCAAGGGGTAAATCGGGTTCTACCCCTTAGATTGACCATTATATCATGTGATATACCTTCAAGAACGTTGGGAACTCTTCAAGAACAAGGTGAGGGTGAGAGGTTTCTGTTACAACAAGAAAAAGTAAGGTTTTTAGGTGAACAATGAAGTTAAACTTGAGGAATGACCAAAACCGAACATAGTGAGCTTACACTTGATGTATCTCAGGGTTTAGAAGGTGTGGATGGTCGTGAATGGATGTAATCTCCTTGGATGAGGCTGGAGAATCTCGAACAAAAGCTGGAACCTCAAGTATTGCACGTTCCAAGCCTCAAAACATCACCAAAAGTCACCTTTCTTGCGGTATGCTGCTGGCCGATGGTTGTATGCTTGTAGTTTGCGATTTTGGAGCTTGGAAGGAGAGGATTAGGTGAGTGTTTGGAGCTGGAAAGGAGGCTGAAATGGAGAGAATTTTGAGAGGTAGAGATGGGTTCAGCTAATGGTTTTCGAAAATGAGAGAGAGGGAATGAGAGGAGTGTGTCTTGCAATTGCATGTAAGGGGAATGGATGATAGGAAGGTGGTGTGTAGTGGTGGACAAGTGTGGTGATTGGTGGCAAGGGGGGCGGCCGATTCTTGGCCTCTAGTGAGGCATTTTGATTTAATTTTTATTGTAGAAATAATAATATTATGGGGTATTAGTTTGAAATGTAGTGTAGTATTTAAAATTGTTAGTTAGTAAATTGTCTTATGCATGATAATGCATGCTAGAACCGAAATTAAGTGTGTGGGTGTGTACACATATTTTTAATTGATTCAATTGATATTCTTAATTCTAGCTAGGGTGAATAATCAATATTCCCGGGCACGAATTTTCTAAAAAGGTAGGAACCTATATTGGTTAAAAATCAAAAGTAAAAATCACATGAAATCATAATTTACATCAAATAGCAAGAATTGATTCCAACTTCATAGTAGGGTTGTATAGTTTCAATTATTAGCACTCATAGCATGGATAATGATGCAAGTAATCTAGGGTTAGGGTAACAACCTGGAGGTCGGTTGTCACATGAAAGCAGGTTCGAATACAATTCTTAGTTACCTACTACCTGTAAGTCTAAGCTATTTATAATGAAAACAAAAAGTAAAGGAACTAACTAATTACAAAAATAGTCCCTATACTATTACAAAATATTAAAAGACCACTAAAGACAACATGTTAATCTTTCTTAGAGCACTAACAAAGTGAGAAATTTCCACATCTTTCCTAAATGCAGAAATTCCGGGGGAGAATATATATTAAAAGTTATTTTTGTTTTCATTTGTAGAATAAAATGAGAAGCCTGGACGATGTAAAGGAGGTTAACAGTATTGTGTGGGATATGTTTGATAGGTTCAGCCAGAAATCAAAGTAAACAGTTGTCTTGTAGCTGAACTAATAAAACAAGAAACTTGATGACTCAAATAATCCCCTTGACATCCTTGGCCTTCACAAAGTTTCATGTCCTTGTTCAAAAAGGATTGAGAACGTGATACCTCTATTTTGAGTTATTCTAAAGCTTCTTTGTGTCAAATCATTTCAATCTATCTCAAAAAGCAATATGCTTTTTCATCTTTACATATAAGATGCTTTCTGTTGTATTCTATCTTGTGCTTATCTCCTCTGCTATGTGTGAACATTGACCTGGAGTGATGATCTCCTTTGTTGTACGATGGTACTGACCTAGTGCTGTCATCGGCACAATATGATAATCTTCTCTGTTATACGTAAGTATAGACCTGAAGTTATCATTTGGAAAACTCAATTGATCAACTCCTCTGTTATATGTAAGTATAGACCAGGAGCTCTCATCATTTGATGTATATAAGGGCTTTTCTTCTTTTGAAATATGATCTCTGTTGCTTCTGAGAGGAAGATTCATGCAAAGCGTGTCATTTGTTCAATACATCATGAGCACAGGATAAGTTTCTTTGCCAAATGTCTGTGGGGATTTGGTCATTCTATGTTTTCTTTAAACTTAAACCAAAACATGATAATAATAGTTGTGGTGCATAAGTTGAAACGAAGAAGGCATGGACTTAAAAGGACGAGTATATTAGCAATCCCACCAAACTTTGATTCTCCAGAAGATCTTTTCAGCTTCTCGTCCATATCCTTTATATTGTTCAAATTTTATTACTCAATTATTAATCGTGGTTTATGGTGAGGTTTTGTGGGGCTAATTTCTTTTGATTTTGTTTACCTTATTTTAATTCCTATATGTTTTTTATTTTAGTTTATTTTATTTTCCTTTTATTTCATTTTATTTTTTTAAAAGAAAAAGAATCAAAATAAAATTTTTTAAACTGTTTTGGTTTACAGCGAAATTATACTTTCGCTGGTAGTTTCGCATGGCGAAATTGTAGTTTCGATCTGCCTCTTTCGCAATTGAGGGTGTAATAGAAGTCTTAGGGCTTTTCCGTGACCTCCATGTACGATTTTGATTTTCGGTGGTTTTAATTATTGTTTGACCTTTGTATTTTGTTCGCAAGTGAGTTTCGAACTCAGGATTATAACTTAATCAATCTTTAACTGCAATATTGTGAATCTATTCGACTGAGACTCTTCGGTACCTTCGTAGTTCTTACTGCAAAAGTTCCGATAGTTCAACAAAACTGAACGAAAGTTCATGGTACATAAGCAAAACTATGATGTTATGCTGTCTGAGCGAACTTAGCAGTTCCGCTGTGCCGAAACTATACTTTCGGTTAGTCGAATGTACTTCACTGTCTTGCAAAAACTAATGAATTATTGCTGACGAAACTATACTTTCGCTTGCCGAAACTAAAATTATTTATGCGAAACTACAGTTTCGGCCAGCGAAATTAATTTGGTTTTTGATTAATTTTAACCTTTTTCTTGTTTTTCTTTAATATTATTATTTAATATATTATTCTAACGCATTTCACTTGGTTTTCAGATTTAATGGCGAATCTATGTTTTGATGAGAGAAACAACATCACTGCCATCTTAGACGATACACACCCTAAAGCAGTTGGCTTTAGAGACTACATTCGCTGGCTGCAGAGATCTCCTATTGTCTTCGCCATATCTCACTCTACTACTGTTTATGATCTTCATATTAGAGATTTTTGGAGAACAGCGGAGTATGATCCTAGAGGCAACACACAGAGGATTATCACCAAGGTTAGGGAGAATGAGGTGATCATTATAGCAGAGATTGTCTCGAGGGTACTAAGATTAGACGAAGATACTGGAGAGGAGGTTACTTTGACTGATCTGGAGGTGTTTTAAGCGTTCAGGCTGATGGGTTATGAGGGACCAGCCTTTGGCACAAGAAAGCAGATCAAGAAGTCCTTTCTCTCCAAGGAATGGAGATACATAGCTCATGTCTTCATTATGTGCTTAGATCACCGTAAAGGTGGATCAGATGGGCTTAATATTGATTGGGCAAAAGCAATTGTTTTATGCTGTAGAGGAGAGAAGGCAAACATTGCTAAGTTAAATTTTTGCATGTATGGCAGAGCATGTGATGGCCTTGAAAAAGGATAAATGGTTGCTGTACCCCCGATTCTTATAGATGAATTTAGATGATCTTATTCCCAATTTACCAAGACACGGGGAGGTCAAAAGGCTAGTGCAAATGAACACCCGTATCTTTGCAAACTGCTGTGCCAGCCGTCATGATTTCAGTGGAAATATTACACACCTCTGGGAGAATATGTACCCACCAGAAAGGTGGGATTACATCAGGAGAGTTGATGAATCCGAAAATAAAAAGGCAGATGAGACAAGAGAGAAACAGGCAGATGAGACTAAGAAGAGAAAAAGATATGCGAAGGAGAAGGACTATGACTTTGAAGAGGAAGTGCACGAAATAGCTAAGGAGTTAAGGGCTAAAAAAGAAAGGAGATCAAAGAAGCAGTCTGATGTGGGGGAGACCTAAAGAAGGACTAAACAGATACATCAATCGTTTACTGAGACCTCAAGGAGAGAGGAGAGAGTCGGATTAGATGAGGATGTAATTAGAAACCTCAACACCTCTCTTGCTAATGAATTAAGCATGATGAAAACAAAACTTACTAATCAAGAGATGAGAGAAAGTCAAAAGGATGAGGTGATTGAAGGTATGAAAAATATGTTGGTCGACCAAGGTTTATTGATAAAGAAGCTGTTTGAGGAGATAAATGATTTAAAAACTACTGCCGGCCTGCCCAATCAACTAAATCAATCTGAGTTAGATGATTTAAGTGATACTTCCAAATTCCCATTCTTAAATGTGGGTACATCCTCCAGGGCAGGAGAGGGCACATCTGGTGCAGCAACTGAAGGAGTGGGAGGTTATGGAATGGAGAAGGAGAATGAAAATATGAAGAATGTGGAGGAGATACTGGAAGCTGTGTTTGTTATCATGGGATTCGACATAGATAAAGATTTGGTTGGTGAAGAGGTGATAGTAGAGAAGTCTGCTGAAAAAGGATGCTAAGAAAGGGAAGGGGCTAATCGATGAAGAAGAAGATGATGAATAGCTGGTCGAATATGATTCAGAACCAGAATTTTATAAGGTTTATGAGAGGCCCTTAGTATATGTTGCTAGAAAGGGAGACTCAGATGGAGATGTATTTGAATTGGCTAAAGAGGAATGGTTTGTCAAGGAGAAAGAGCCTGAAGAGCTGACTCCCCTATTCCAAAACTTTAAAGGATTGAGCAAAAAGGAGGCAGACAAGAGGATCATCAGTTGATGTTATGACCCCAACCTCAAAATGTTTATGATCAAGAGGAGAGGGGGTGGTATATCTTACATGCATAAGAGGAAGGCCTTCAAGACCTTACCCAAATAGGATCTGAGGAGGCTGGCGGCTCTACCACTACTAAAAGCTCATCTAAGTGAAAGAGCTTCATTACTTGAGAAGGAGACAAAGAATGGACTAAATGAAAATTTTGAATCATTTGGATACATGAAGGCCGAGAGGAAAAGATCGAAGAAGGATAAGGACTGGGAAATAGGGAAGGGAAAGATTATGCTAAGGGTGAAACCCCTAAAGACCATGAACAGGGTCAGATTGGCAGATCCCCTCCCCCAGCAGTTACAGAACTTTGAGAAGTAATTTTACGACAACAATACGGGGGAGGCGGTAATCAGAGTAAAGAATGGTGGTGAATTCAAAGTGTTTGATCCGATGGAGCTATTCAGTTTTTGTGATGAAGACCTGCTTGTTCTTTGCGAGTATCATATTAAAGCAGGTGCAGGTGATGAAACAAGAAAGGAAGCCAGTTTATTTATGATTGTGGCCAACAAAATCGAGGTGTGAGGGCGGAGGTGAAAAAGCTTGCAGAAAGAGTGAGGGCCCAAGATGAGCTAAACATGGAAGTCAGTGATTTGGCCAAACAGTTTGATCAAGCAAGTGCTCATCCCAAGAGAGCTAATAAAGCTGGAGGTGACCAGAGTATATCAATTGCTGAAGCACCTAAGGAGGTTGCTACAGGAGCTGTAGAAGGAACATCAGAGGCAGTGGGGGAGACTGGAGCTGGTTAGGGAGAATCTATGTCTCAAGCCCGCAAGGAAGAAGCTGTAGGAACTTATATAGATACATCTGAGGCAGTGAACGAGACTGGAGCTGACGAGTCAAATCAAGAGAGTTGAAGACGGTGAGATCCAACCTAATGGGAGTATTGAAGAACAAGTATAGGTTGGACTCACCTTAGTTTAGTTTAGATTATGTTTATATTACTTTGTAATAGGTTTAATGTTAGTTACTTTTGAATGTAATACATTTTGTTTAGTTTTGTAGTCCAGCGAAACTATGAGCGAAATTACAGTTTTGCTCATAGTCGGCTATTGTAGTTCACCCGGCGAAACTATAGTTTCGGTAGAATAGTTTTGTTGTCAGCAAGACTGTGTGCGAAACTAAGACTGCCATATATAGTTTTGATCATTTCCATTGTTGGTCAAGCTTGCAAAAACCCTAATCATTTATCCTTGTTGCAAGTGAGTATTGTAAGCAGTCATTTCACAGAAATATCATTGGGCTTTGTTATAATTAAGTATATTGATCATCATTGTCTTACTTTGATTCATTTGTGGTTGTTCTCAATCTTCTTCATCTTTGTTATCTTTTGTTTGTATTTGATATTGAACTATTCAACAACTCATTTATACTGCAAATAAATCAAATGGACCAACAGTCCGGGATAAGATCGGTCTTTCAGATGCAAGAAGAGCCACTTGAATTGGAGTTGATTGGGCTGCCTCTTCATGCACTCTCTCAAGATGATCTGATTCATCTTGAGGCTTAGAGGTGGATGACTGTGACTTCTTGTTTTTCTTTGACTTGTGTCTAGAGGCCATCCTTTTTTCCTCCTCTTTGAAGGTTTCAACTAAGAAGACTAGCCTCCATCACCTTTTTATTCAGTCTTGTCTTTCTCAATTGGGTCTACCTCCCTCACAGGTTCAGAAGGAGAGGGAGTTTGACCCTACTGTAGATTAGAAGATGAAGCTTGCTGAGACTCAGCAGGAGGTCCAAGTTGTGTTGTCTCAAATTGTTCAACCCTAACCTCCAATTCAAGAGGTGCTTGACTTGGTGGGGAGTGTAAGTCAATGAGCTCTCCTCTTTTGATATGCTGCTTGATTACCTTGATGTGCTTATCATTAGTGGATAGAGAGATTGGGCCAAGTCTTCTTCCGAAGAATCCATACAACTTCAAGAAGCTCATCATCCTTTGTCTGTCAGCAACTTCCTCATACTCTTTTGGATGATGGCTCTTGACTTTGCAGCCTCTTCCCTCATCTTTCTTGTTGTGGTACCAATGTCTCTTGCACAAGGCTTTCATGAACTGGGGGGAGAGTAAGAACATGTTTGTACATTCTTTTCTGTCTCTTTTCTTCTTTGATTTGGAGGAACAGCCTTTCATCCTCTACTTCCTTCATATCTGTTGACACTTCAACTAAGGGGAGAGATATGATCTCATCAATGTCATAGTTCCGGGTCTGTAGGTAAGTAAACCTGACTGCCCTCAACTAATCATCTTGAGTGTTTGGTCTGGGGGCAGCCCTGATTGCAGCTTCCATATAGCCTAAGGACCCAGTGGAACTATCTCCCCTTAGCTTCTTCTTCTTCTTCTCTCTCTTCTCCTCCTCAATCTCCTCAGGTGTTTAAATCCTTTTTGTTTTTTCACACATAGACATTTGTGACTCAGTGCTTGGAGTAGATTCCATGCTTTGGCCAGAGATAGGTTGTGATACGCCTTCACCAGCAGGTGTTTCACAAAGGGAATAAGTTGCAGAAGTAGTTGTAGCTGTGACTGGGCTCTCAGGCTCTATCACTGGGCCTTTAGTCAAGGTTTGCCTTTGAAGCTAATCTCAGGGTGTGCCTCGACATCCAGTTGACCAAAGACATTACCTGATTGTCTTTATCTTCTTCTTAGGCTGAACTCTTCAGTAATCCTGTCTTGAATCCTTTGAGCCAGCCTACTAGCTTGCCTAGATTGGCTTGGATTGACAAGTGGCGTGTTGACAAGGTCAAGACCTTCATAGTAGTTGAAGGTCTGAAAGTTGAAGACTTCTTGCCGCCCTTTAACTCTTTGAAGAATGAGGGCTCTTCTGTCAGCATCATACCTCCACCCAAGTATATAATTTGAAGATCCTTGGGTGGAGATGGCATAGCCCTTAGTCCTCAATGTGAACTTGAGGAAGTTGCTGAGTGTGAACAATTGCAAGTGAAGATGTTGAGTCCTCAATGTCCATACTCTGTGAAGAAGTCCCAGGTTCTGTGATTGCTATGACTTTCTCCCCCTTTTTCATAGCATCACCTTCTTGCATCGGTGAGCTAGGAATTAGGTCAATCACATCCATAGGTTCTTGTGTTCATGTATGAGCTCTCCTTAAAGGTCTCCCAGCTAGTTTTTCCCTGAGATAAGATATCTCAAGTTGCTGATCTTTGACCGTCCTTTGTAAGGTAGTCACCTGAGATTCAAGGTGACTAACCTTAGAGACTAGGTAGGTGCACGTTTGTGATAGTTTTGCACCTTTAGTCTCATGTTCCCCTCATCTTCATTAGAAGACTCATTGGGGGATGAGAGAATTGGACCATAGTCCTCACTCTCATCACTAGCATCATGTTCTTGGCTGCTAGAATTCCTCTGATCACTGACAGCTTCAAGTGAAGTGTCAATGGGCTGAGTTGCCATGGTTGAGGTCTTAATGATGTTATAACTTGCAGAAGTGAGAGCCTCTTCCATATGGATCTCCTGAACAGGTTCAGAGAGATCCACCTCAGTAATAGATGACTGATGTGTGCTAGACATATGAGAATCAAGAGCACTTATCTCTCTTTGATTAGGGAAAAGTAGAGAGACTCATGGTACTCATTGAATCCTATGTCTTCATCAGCATAGAATCTAGGTTGGGAATGGGTTGGTTTAGATCTAGAGGCTGGGGATGGTAACTGTCCCCTAAAGGTTGTTCACTTGAGTGTTGAGACTCAGAGTGAAGGCTTAAAGCTGATGGGCTAATGAGCTCATCAGGCTGAGCATGAGGAACCTCAGCACTGATTCTTCACGAGATGGGAGTGGTTTGCTCCTCAGGAGAAGTGGGAGCTCTAGTGTCCATTTCCTCATGTATGGGTGATGATATGGGGGCCTGCACAAACTCAATAGCTTGAGCAGGGGTTTGTTTGGATTTTCTTTGGTAGGTAAGAAGTGTTGTGGTTGTTTGGGTGGTTGAGAAGTAGAAGGTGTGGGTTCAATACTAGCTTGTGTTTCTAGGTTGTCACCTTGAGCAATGAGCTCTAACATTTTTAGGACAAGAGCTATTTCTACCCCAGAGAAGCCAACAGTTGGCTTCTTCATGATTTTAAAGATGTTGGGCTTCATCTGTCCCAATTTAAGAATATTACATGTTTCCCTCAACTGTGAGCCCAGTTTACAGTTAAGACTGTATTGAACATATCTAGGAAACATGTAATACTCTAAGGAGTCCAAATTAGCAAGGAAATTTGTATAAAAAATTTGAGAGTACCTAAAGATGACCCTTTGAACCATTCCATGCTCTATGAATTAGAGATCCTTAGGAATCTGATCCCACCAACCATGCTTTTTGGACAAGCTGTGGATGACCACATGAAGCAGGTTCTTCCACTGGGAAGAGACCTTCACTTTCCTAAAACATAGAAACTTCCCTCATAGCCCAACTACTCAAAGGAATGATTGACTGCTTTCCTTGGAAAGGACAACTCACCTTCATCATCATCCAGCTGCATATGAGTATTGATGATGATTGGAGTGATGACGATTGTCCTCCCCTACACTGTGGCAGACAGTTCTTTCTCCCCATTCGTAATGACCTCTTGACAGGTCTTCCAAAATTCAAGCAGATGATCCTTAAAGAGTGTAGTATGAATGGTTAGGGAGGTGAAGTAGTTGGATAGAGTCAAGAATGAACAAACCTCTGAGAAACTAGGATCTTTTTCTTAGTCTAACATAGCAACCTGGTTATGTTGTCTGTGGAGTTGCATGAAAAAATCTGGGCTATTTTTGCGGTTGAGGTTGGCCATTTTGAAAGCTTAAGAACGAAGAAAGCGAATAACAAAGGCCGTTTGGGTGAATTTAGGTTTTGTGAATAGTTCAGATAAAGAAGAGAGTGAAAGAGGGGGGAAGCGGTAGGTATATATATGAAATGGATTTAAGACAAAGTTAGTGAAAGAGGATAAACTTTGACTTTTGGATGTCGGTCCCACCTCTAGAAAGTAGTTTGTTTTTGCCTAAAAAGTAGTTTTCTTGGAAGTCGAAACAGCTTCCGAAGGTAATTTAGCTTCGGAAGTTGTTGATGAAAAGCTTCCGAAGGCAAAATGACTTCGGAAGATATTCCAATGAGCTTTGAAAAATTTGCTTCGGAAGAGATTTAATACTCAGAGATTTTATTCTAAGGAGAATAAAACATCCGAGAGTAAATTGCTTTTGGAAGAAAATTGTTTTTAAAAACATACAAGTACTCAAGTAAAATTTAAGCTTCAAAAGATATTTCTACAATTTCTTCCGAAGGTAAATCTACTTAAGTAGTTATTTGCACAGGATTCTCTATGATTGAGATAGCACTGTTGTTGTTTATGTGGATGGGAGTCTTTTTGAAGTTGAATCTATAGTCCATCATCTGATTCTGAATCCAAAGCACTTGAGCATAGCAGCTTGTCACAGCAACGTATTCAGCTTCAGCAGTTGATGCACATACACAAGATTGTTTCTTGCATTGCCAAGAGACTATTCAACAACCAAGAAATTGACATCCTCCTGATGTAGACTTTGCAGTCATATTGCAGTCACCATAATCACTATCTGTATAGGCATAGAGATTTAAGTCAGAATTCTTTGGATACTAAAGGCCAAGTGTTGGAGCACCTTTGAGGTATCGTAAAATCCTTTTAACAGTAACCAGTTGTGACATCTTGGGGTTGGCTTGATATTTTGCACCAATACATGTGGCAAACATGATATCAGGCCTGCTAGCTATGAGATTCATAAAAGACCGAATCATAGCCCTGTAGAGATGTTCGACCATACACTCTCCCTCAAGATCAGGTCTAAGGGAGTTATTTCTGGCTAGGGGTGTCTTAGCAACAATACAATCAGTCATGTTGAATCTTTTAAGTATGTCTTGTACATACTTTGGCTGGCTTATGAAGATGCCATTGTCAACTTGCTTCACTTGAATTCTTAGAAACAAATTGAGTTCCCCCATGGCACTCATTTCAAACCTATCCTTCATCAGCTTCTCAAAGTCTTCGCAGAGCTTTGGATTAGTTGACCCGAAGATAATGTCATCTACATACACTTGAAGTAGCATTAAGTCATTTCCTGTTCCTTTGATGAAGAGAGTTCCATCTGAGTTAGAGTCTCATACCACTTCCTTGGTGCTTGGTGCTGCCCATAAAGAGCCTTATCAAGCTTGCAGACATAATCAGGATGATCAGGATCTCCAAACACAGGTGGTTGTCTGACATACACCTCTTCATCAATCACCCCATAGAGAAAAGCACACTTGACATCAAGTTTGTAGACCTTGAAATCCTTGGATGCAGCAAAAGCTAGGAATATTCTGACAGCTTCAAGTCTTGCTACAGAAGCAAAAACATCAGTGTAGTGCATTCCTTCTTCTTGAGTATACTTTTGAACAACTAGTCTTGCCTTGTTCTTGATGACAATTCCTCTATCATCCTTCTTATTCCTAAACACCCATTTGGTTCCTATGGTAGTCTTCCCTTGAGAAAGAGGAGATAGGTTCCAAACCTTTTGCCTTTTGAATTGAAGCAGCTCCTCCTGCATAGCTTCAACCCAACTTCCATCTTTTAGAGCCTCATCAATATTCCTAGGCTCTATCTGGGATAGGAAACAAGAGTGAAGACAAACATTTGCATCATGGGTTTGTCCTCTTGTTCTTACCCCTAAATCAACATCTCCAATTATGTTTGTGGTAGGATGAGACTTGTGGATCATTGGTTGAGGGATCACAGCAAGTTGCTTGGAAAGATCTAAATTAGATAAATTTAAATCTGACATTGAAGATTCACCCTCCATATCAGCACACTTATCAAGAGTGATTTGATCCATGAGTGTGTGACATCATTAATGTTGTCTTCAATATAGTGGTTGTCAGCATCAAGAAATTCTTGATCATTTTCACCACCACCATTTTCTCCTACATTTGAAGCTCCTTAATTTGATTTTTGTGCCTCTAAGCTGGAATTTGAAGGCATCCCAGAAGTATCAGCTGGATTTGTCATTGTTGTGCTGATAAAAACTCCATTTGCAAGGTTAGTTACAACTAGAGCTGAAGTTGTGTACCTTGAAGGTCTTGTCAGCTCAAATCTTAGGTCAGGATCACTTGGAGGTAGTATATTTGTGTATCCTGACACATGCTCACAAGACATGTTAAAACAGTTTGTAACTAAATCAAGATCAAATAGCCAATTAGGACCAGAACCCTTCACACTAGGAGTGTGCACATTGAAAGTCACATTGGCTGACTCCTCAACTACTTTAGTTCTAAGATTGTATACTCTGTAAGCCTTGGCTTGAGAAGAGTATCCAATAAAATTTCCATCATCTGATATCTCAGCAAACTTGGCAATTTGATCTTTGGTATTCAAGATGGAGCAAGGACAACCAAATAACCTGAGAAAACGAATGAAAGGTTTCCTCTAATGCCAAAGTTCATAAGGAGTCTTACCATGTGTCTTAATTACTAAATCTCTGTTTTGCACATAGCAAGCAGTGTTCACTGCCTCTGCCCAGAAGGTGATGGGCAGTTTAGAGTAAGACAACATAATTCTTGCAGCTTTAATTAGTGTCCTATTTCTCCTCTCAGCAAGACCATTTTGCTGGAAGTCCTGAGAGCACTATATTGTCTTGTAATACCTTTTTCATCACAAAATATATCAAGAATTTGGTTCTTGATTTCAGTTCCTTGATCACATCTTATGGTTTTGACCTTGTGATCATATTGATTCTCAATCTTTAAGATGAAATATTTCTTCAGAATCTCAAGGGTCTCGTCCTTAGTTCTAAGAAAGAAGACCCAAGTGAATCTTGTAAAGTCATCTGTGATCACTAAACAATAAGAGGTCCTTCTTAGACTCATTACACTGGAAGCCTCACAGTTGGTTAATCATATCATAAAATCAATTTAATAATAAAACATTGCAGCGGAAATAAATAGACATTCATTTAAAACTTAGAAACGATATTGTACTCATACATTTGTCCTTTAATTGAAAACAAAACATGTTACTTGTTCTTAAATTACAATAAAGATTTCATAAACAGTAATGCCATCCATAGCTCCCCAAGTAGCTCCGTGTGCCATCCTCAGCATCAGCGTTTACCTGCCAACTATTATGCATATAAGTCAGCTTTGCTGATTGAGTTCTAGTTTTAAATAATATAAGAAAATATAACTTTATCCTTCATATAATGACCATGCATACATCATAGTACATTACATAACTTGCATCATAATAAGCATGTTCATTATCTTTCATTCTTTCATTATCTTTCACTTTCATCATAAACGAGATTGCACAAAGCAAGAGCTCCATGTTGACCGACAACAAATGTCAATCCCTGTCGGTACACATGAATACGGTAGCTAACCCCCGACAGTTGATCCACACGGCAAGGCACATAGCCCGCTCATGAATACAGATCCATCATCATACATTAGACTCACATAAGTGAAGTCTATCATAGTGCTTGCAAGACTTTTCATCATCAAACGGGCCCAGGGGTAACATTCATTAAGTTTCACTTTTCATTAATATCACCTTCCACTTTAATATATAATACTTAATTTATTAAGTACACAACATACCAAGTACTAATCATCATAAAACATAACCGACCCGCTGCGGGACAGAAGGGGTTCGGGGGCGGCAGCCCCTGACAACGGGGTCCTAGGGGCAGCAGCCCCCAGTGGGGTCCAAGGGGCAACGCCCCTGGCTGGTCATTTATATTTAAAGATTTATATAGAACATTTACTTATAGAAAAATCGTTCTTCCTATTAAAACCACTTAAAATCTTGGTCATTTAAAAATGTATATTTAGTATGCATAATAGCCCCAAATCATGGAAAACTTATCAATAGGGGACCTAGAACTCACCTGGATACCATGAATAACTTCTAGGCTAAGCTTACAAAGCTAGGATCACTCTACACAGCCTGCAGAATAGCTAACACTTAAAGGGGTTAATTTCTGCCTAAATTCACTGCTAATTTCGCTGAAAGATCAGCAATTTCGCAGCTAGATTCGCCAACACTTTCGCTGCTAGTTTCACCAGCAGTTTCGCTGCTAGTTTCCCTAGCACCTTCGCTGGCAGTTTCGCTGGCATCTTCGCTGCCAGTTTTGCTGCCAGTTTTGCCCAACTTTCGTTGGAAAAACATGTTTGCGAAACTACCTGCGAAACTATAGTTTCGTTGGAAGTTAGCATAGTTTCGCTGATTGAATATGCAAATTCGCTGGATGAATATACAGTTTCACAGATCGCATAAAAATCACGAACGAGTCCGTTTTTAACCCAAAATCATAACTTTTTACGTACAATCTCTTAGTTTATCATCCATGAGGCTAAATCTAAGCTTTATACATGTTTTCATACGTAAAAATGTGACCTTTATGCGATTCTTTGCAACTTTTCAAAACCCAAAACACTAGAATCCGGGTTTGATCTACAGAAGGGTTTAGAGGTCGATTCTTACCTGGATTTATTGCTTCTTTCTTAGGTCTTGATGCTCCAACACCCAGATCTTCAATCTCTTAACCTTGGAAGCTTCAAATCTTGAATTTTCTTCAATTTCTCTCTCTACTTTCTCTCTCTATGAATTTTTAGAGCTAGGGTTCAAATGATGGAGATGGAGGCTGATTTAGGTAGGTTAAGGGCTGATTATGGGCCTTAATCACTTAGGCTCTTGCCCATAAACCCAATTTGGCCCATAACCCATTTCCCACTTTTATTAAATACCCATTAATTAAGCTCATTATCCTTAATGACTCGTTTCGACTTTTCGGGGTGTTACAAGTCTCCCCCACTTATTTAGGTTTCGTCCTCGAAACCTGTCAGTCATCAAACAACTGAGGATAAAATTTTCTCATCTCCTCCTCGGTCTCCTACGTAGATTCTGATCCTTTTCTGTGACTCCACTGTACTCGTACTAGTGGAACCACTTTAATCCGTAAGTGCTTCTCTTTCCAATCAAGGATGGCCACCGGCTGCTCTACATAATTCAGCCGTTCATCGACTTCAATGTCTTCTAATGGTACAACTGCATCATTATCTGCCAGACATTTCCTGAGATGAGATACATGGAACGTAGGGTAAATTCCACTCAACTCCTCGGGTAGTTCTAATCTGTAGGCCACTTCTCCTACCCTTGCGATAATATGGAATGGCCCTATGAATCTTGGGCTCAACTTTCCCCTTTTTCGAAACCTGATGATCCCTTTCCAGGGCGATACCTTGAGCATAACCTTGTCACCAACTTCAAATTCTATCGGCCTACGCCTCTTATCAGCATAAGACTTCTGGACGTCCTTTGCAGCTTTCATGAACGCATTAATCTTATCTAACTTCTCAGTTGTGACCTCAATCACTTCAAGACTCCCCAATTCCTTTTGCCCGATGTCACCCCAACACACGGGCGTTCTGCACTTCCTACCGTACAACATCTCTTAAGGTGGCATACCAATGCTGTGATGGTAACTATTATTATATGAGAATTCTGCCAACGGTGAGTGCTCATCCCAACTTCCTTCAAAGTCGATTACACAGGCTCGTAGCATGTCTTCTAAAGTCTGGATCGTCCTTTCCGACTGACCATCCGTCTGGGGATGGTAAGCCGTACTAATATGCAGTCTAGTCCCCATTGAGTCATGAAACCTCTTCCAGAACTTGGACGTAAACCTCGTGTCCCTATCCAAAACGATAGACCTTGGCACGCCGTGACAAGCCACGATTTCCTTGATAAATAGCTCTGCCAACCTCTTAGAGGAATACGTCTCACGAATTGGTAGGAAATGGGCGCTCTTTGTTAGACGGTCAACAATCACCCAGATTACGTCGCTTCCCCTCGCCGTGCGAGGTAGCTTCGTGATGAAGTCCATTGTGATGTGTTCCCATTACCATTCAGGGATATCCAACGACTGGATCTTCCCATATGGCTTTTGGTGTTCTGCCTTCACTTGCAGGCAAGTCAGACACTTGCTCACGTACTTAGCCACGTCTCGCTTCATTCCCGGCCACCAGTAATCTTTCTTCAGATTCTGATACATTTTCGTGGCACCGGGGTGTATGGAATATCGAGTTTTGTGAGCCTCATCCATGATTTTCTCCCTCAGATCCCCATAGAGAGGGATCAACATTCTCCCAGATCGGGTTCTAACACCAGGGTGTTTTCCCCCAAATTTGAAACTTGTCCTTTCATCCTTTCAGAGTTGACTCTGTCCTCTCTTAATGCCTCATCCTGGAACTCCCTCACTTGTTTCATAACATCAGGTGTCATGATTATCTGGTAAGCCCTCACCCGAATTGGTTCGGGTCGTCCTTTTCGGCTATGGGCGTCAGCAACCACATTAGCTTTGCCTGGATGATAATTAATTTCGCAGTCATAATCCTTGATCAGTTCCAATCACCTCCTCTGCCTCATATTGAGTTCCTTTTGTTCAAAGAAATACTTCAGACTTTTATGATCAGTGAAGATGGTGCACTTCACCCCATACAGGTAGTGCCTCCAAATCTTCAATGCAAACACCACCGCAGCCAACTCTAAATCATGGGTAGGATAATTTGCCTCGTGAACCTTTAATTGTCTAGAAGCATAGGCTATAACCTTCCCTCGTTGCATCAACACGCAACCCAATCCTGCATATGAGGCATCCGAGTAAACCACCAGATCCTCGTTCCCTTCAGGTAACATCAAGACAGGGGCTTGAGTTAACCTCATCTTTAGTTCTAGGAAAGCGTTCTCCTGATCAGTACCCCATTCATACTTCACGTCCTTTCGGGTCAACTTTGTCAAAGGAGAAGCTATCTTGGAGAAATCCTTAATAAACCTCCTATAGTAGCCTGCCAGGCCTAAGAAACTGCGAATCTCGGATGGCGTCTTTGGAGGTTCCCATTGCATCACTGCTTCAACCTTCGCAGGGTCCACCCTGATCCCCTCGGGATTAACCACATGACCCAGAAATTGAACTTCTCGAAGCCAAAATACGCATTTAGAGAACTTAGCATATAACTTCTCATTTCTGAGCGTCTCTAATACCTCTCGAATATGATCGGCATGTTCGTCTTCACTTTTTGAATAAATCAAGATGTCGTCGATGAATACTATCACCGATTTATCCAACATCGGCCGGCATACCCTATTCATGAGGTCCATGAAAGCAGCTGGCGCGTTGGTTAAACCAAAGGACATGACGAGAAATTCATAGTGTCCATAACGCGTACAGAATGCTGTCTTAGGAATGCCTTGTTCTTTCACCTTCAGTTGGTGGTAACCAGTCCGCTGGTCTATCCTTGAAAACCAGCTTGCACCCTAAAGTTGATCGAACAGGTCGTCGATCCTTGGTAATGGATACCAATTCTTTACAGTCAACTTATTGAGCTCACGATAGTCAATGCACATCCGTATGCTACCATCTTTCTTCTTGACGAATAAAACTGGAGCACCCCATGGAGAGATACTCGGTCGGATGAAGCCTTTATCCAGTAAATCATGCAACTGGTCCCTCAGTTCTACCATCTCCGAAGGAGCTAATCGATACAGTGCTTTAGCGACAGGTTGTGCTCCCAGTAGCAAATCAATCCGGAATTTGATTTCGCAGTCAGGCGGCACAACGGTCAAGTCTTCAGGAAAGACGTCAGGAAACTCGCAAACTACCGGCACGTCAGATAATTGTGGCTCTGGTGCATCCACATCTTTTACATAGGCCAAGTAAGCACTACACCCACGCCACAAGTACTTTTCGGCTCTGATCATCGACACGACCTTCGGCACACAGCACACCTTATCTCCACGAACCGTAACAGAACTACCATCGGGCGCTGTCAGACGAATTATCTTTTTACTACATACTATATTGGCTTCATAGGTAGCTAACCAATCCATGCCTAACACTACATCGAAACCTCCTAAGGCCATAACATGCAACCTAGCAGGGAACTTACAATCCTCTAACTCAATCAGGAAATCCTCAACCACCTCAGTTACCTTAGTGGACTTACCAATGGCTGTTTGTACATAGAAAGGCTCATCTAACTTTCTACTCTTATCATGCAACAAACGACAAAAGGCAGCAGACACAAAACTCCTACTAGCACCAGAATCGAAGAGCACAGAAGCATATTCATGGTCTACCAGAAACATACCTGAAACTACTTCTGGGTCTGCCCTGGCCTCCTCGCGAGTTATGTTTAATGCCCTCGCATTCGCCTTCGAACCGTCACTTCTTCCCTTATCTCCAGCTTTAATAGTTCCTGATCCTTCTGGTTTTCCTTTCTTACAGCCTTTTCCCACATGACCCATCTCGCCACACTGGTAACACCTTCCCACCTTGCAATCCCTAGCATAGTGGCCCTCGCCTCCACATTTGAAACATTTTCCCGTCCCAATTCTGCACTCCCCTGAATGACCCTTTCCACATTTTCTACACGCACCTCCTTCACCAGTATTTCCCTGTCTCCCAGACAGATCCTCAACCCTCATCCTCTTCTCTCCACTCCGGAAGTTATCACCTCTGAACCTCTTCCCATTTCCATTCTTGTTCCCATTCCGTTTCTCCACCTTCTTCTGTACAGGCACTGGGTCTCTCTCATCGTACAACCTCCCAGCTAAATACACCACAGACCTAAACGTACCCGGTCTGGCTGCAATCATGTGCCTCCTGATGTCCACAGGCAAACCCTGTATGTATCTTTTGATCTTCCTGGACGCAGGTGTCACCATGTCTGGCACAAGTCTTGCAAGTTCATTGAACTTGGAGGTATACTCTTGATGAGTCATGTTCCCAGCCTTCAAATACAAGAACTCCTTTTCAATCTTGTCTAATTCCCGATGGGGACAATACTCCTCCAGCACTAACTCCTTCAACTCAGACCACTTCATCTTGGCTATCGATCGCTTCCCCTCAGCCTGGACAATATTGTCCCACCAGCATAACGCTGAGTCAACGAAGGAATGAGTGGCAAACTTAACTTTTTGATCCTTTCGGCACTCACTAATTTCCAGTACCGCTTGCATCTCTCTGACCCAACGATGAGCGGCAGTAGCAGTGCCGTTAACGTTAAAGGTTGGGGGCTTGCACCTTTGAAATGCCCCATAGTCGCACCCTCTAGTAGTCTCTCTCTCAGACTCCTCATCACTGTCATCATCATGGACTACCACCTTAGGGTTTGATGGCTACTCTTCAGATTCCTCAGTCCTCCCAGTTGACTTTCCTGAATTCTTCTCACTTTCCTTCCCCTTCTTCTCAGCTTTCTCTCCATCCTTGACTGCTTTGATCACCTCGGTTACCACCGAGGGTAAGACATTTTGCATGACATTGTAGACCTCATCAGCGATAGCCTCCTTCACAGTGGGTTTGAGGGTGGCTGATCCCTCCCCCTCCGGGTGACTATGGAGGTCTGACTCCTCATGAATAGTCTCGGGAGCTTTAGCTTTGCTCCGGGTGACACGTGGCTCAGTAGTACGCCTGCCACGAGCACCTCCTCGGGTTGCCTTCCCTGATTTTCTACCAGCCATAACTAATTCCTATAAGATTCAAACACCAAAATGGTTATTCAAGATAATTACTCAGATCATTATAAGTATGGTAAGTCCTTAATTACAGTGGCCAAGTGTGATTAACCACTTACCTTACCCTCCTGTCCCAAGCAATCACTATCCTAACACATATTAGTATTCAAATCTACAAGCACATAAAACAAATAGCACACGCACATAATTCCGGTTCTACTTGAAACTTTTACCTGATGGCACGTAGCTACTTGGATTGGCATCCTTCATTCGGTCCCATTTTCAGTTTAAGTTTAGGTTTTGAAAATAGTTTACCCAATTCTCTTAAACTTTGGCTCTGATACCAACTTGTAAGGCCCCGTTCCCGGGAAGCCTCACAGTTGGTTAATCATAGCATAAAATCAATTTAATAATAAAACATTGCAGCGGAAATAAATAGACATTCATTTAAAACTTAGAAACCATATTGTACTCATACATTTGTCCTTTAATTGCAAACAAAACATGTTACTTGTTCTTAAATTACAATAAAGATTTCATAAACAGTAATGCCATCCAGAGCTCCCCAAGTAGCTCCGTGTGCCATCCTCAGCATCAGTGTTACCTGCCAACTATTATGCATAAAAGTCAGCTTCGCTGAGTGAGTTCTAGTTTTAAATAATATAAGAAAATATAACTTTATCCTTCATATAATGACCATGCATACATCATAGTACATTACATAACTTGCATCATAATAAGCATGTTCATTATCTTTCATTCTTTCATTATCTTTCACTTTCATCATAAACGAGATTGCACAAAGCAAGAGCTCCATGTTGACCGACAACAAATGTCAATCCTGTCGGTACACATGAATACGGTAGCTAACCCCCGACAGTTGATCCACACTGCAAGGCACATAGCCCGCTCATGAATACAGATCCATCATCATACATCAGACTCACATAAGTGAAGTCTATCATAGTGCTTGCAAGACTTTTCATCATCAAACGGGCCCGGGGGTAACATTCATTAAGTTTCACTTTTCATTAATATCACTTTCCACTTTAATATATAATACTTAATTTATTATGTACACAACATACCAAGTACTAATCATCATAAAACATAACCGACCCGTTGGGGGCGGCAGCCCCTGACAGCGGGGTCCTAGGGGCAGCAGTCCCTAGTGGGGTCCAAGGGGCAACGCCCCTGGCTGGTCATTTATATTTAAAGATTTATATAGAACATTTACTTATAGAAAAATCGTTCTTCCTGTTAAAACCCCTTAAAATCTTGGTCATTTAAAAACGTATATTTAGTATGCATAATAGCCCCAAAACATGGAAAACTTATAAATAGAGGATCTAGAACTCACCTGGATACCACGAATAACTTCTAGGCTAAGCTTACAAAGCTAGTATCACTCTACACAACCTGCAGAATAGCTAACACTTAAAGGGGTTAATTTCTGCCTAAATTCGCTGCTAATTTCGCTGAAAGATCAGCAATTTCGCAGCTAGATTCGCCAACACTTTCGCTGCTAGTTTCACCAGCAGTTTCGCTGCTAGTTTCGCTAGCACCTTCGCTGGCAGTTTTGCTGGCATCTTCGCTGCCAGTTTTACTGTCAGTTTCGCCCAACTTTCGTTGGAAAAACATGTCTGCGAAACTACCTGCGAAACTATAGTTTCGCTGGAAGTCATCATAGTTTCGCTGATTGAATATGCAAATTCGCTGGATGCATATACAGTTTCGCAGATCGCATAAAAATCACGAACCAGTCCCTTTTTAACCCAAAATCATAACCTTTTACGTACAATCTCTTAGTTTATCATCCATGAGGCTAAATCTAAGCTTTATACATGTTTTCATACGTAAAAATGTGTCCTTTATGCGATTCTTTGCAACTTTTCAAAACCCAAAACACTAGAATCCGGGTTTGATCTACAGAAGGGTTTAGAGGTCGATTCTTACCTGGATTTGTTGCTTCTTTCTTAGGTCTTGATGCTCCAACACCCAGATATTCAATCTCTTAACCTTGGAATCTTCAAATCTTGAATTTTCTTCACTTTCTCTCTCTACTTTCTCTCTCTATGAATTTTGGGAGCTAGGGTTCAAATGATGGAGATGGAGGCTGATTTAGGTAGGTTAAGGGCTGATTATGGGCCTTAATCACTTAGGCTCTTGCCCATAAACCCAATTTGGCCCATAACCCATTTCCCACTTTTATTAAATACCCATTAATTAAGCCCATTATCCTTAATGACTCGTTTCGACTTTTCGGGGTGTTACAATATGTAATAAGTGTAGGGGAGTAGTGATGTAGTTTCTTTCCTTTGGCATATGAGATATCTTGTGTTGCTTTCCTTTCAGGCATGCAACACAATGGTCATCACTTGTAAACTCTCTCTTTGGCGTTCAAGTTACCAAATCATTCTTAATTAATTTATTTATGTTTGTAAAGTTTACATGGCACATTCTTTTCTGCCAGAGGAAAGACTCATCACTATTTGTTTTAGATAGAAAGCATGAAACTTCTCCTGAGGGAGATGTTTCTTGCAAATCCATCTTGTACATGTTCCCTTTCTTGGGGGCTCTGATCAGGATATGATCATGTGGAATGACCACCTCGGGCCTAAGAACAATGCGCTCATGCTCAGTCTCTGATCACAAAATTGAGATACACTCAAAAGATTGTATCCAAGCTCCTTGACAAAGTTTACCTTCTCAATGTCGAGCTTACCAATTGTGACCCTACCCCTTCCTGTAATGTAACCTCCAGCATCTCCTCCAAAACCAATTGGTCCTCCATCAATTATCTCAAAATGTTGGAGTAGCTATTGCCTGTCATGTGCCTAGAACAACCACTATCAATGATCCATACATTTTTGTTTGTATTGAGTTGTTCCTGCAAAAAAGAGATGATTAGTTACATTTGGAAACTCAAGCCTTATTGGTCTTGGGCTCATCAAAAGAAGTTGAAGACAATGTAACATTAATTGATCCTAATTTTATGTTTTGTGGATCATTTGTTGATGTTGATGAAGAACTTTAAGCCACTTGGTCTTTCTTTGTCTTCCACACCACCTTGGGAAGCTTGGACTTGACCTTCAACACTTCGGAAGTTTTGATGTTTTGGAAGTTTTGATGACTGGACCTTCGGAAGATCTTGCTAACACTGCAGCAGGCTTCAGTACTTCAGAAGTATTCCTTTCTTTCGAGACCAAATTTTCTTCCAAAGGCAAGTTTCCACTTGTCTTCATCTTCATTTTCGAGCTTCCGAAAGGAAAAGATTTTCCTTCCGAAGCTTGCTTCTTCTCCAAACTCTAATAAGTTTCTTTCTTGGTCATGTGGACAGTACTCTTTGGATTGTAAAAACAATCTTTAGCAAGATGAGAGGTACTCCCACACATAACACAGTCCATTTTCTTCATCCTAAGAGTCTTCTTTTGTGAACAAGGCTGAACTTGATCACTTTCCTTCTCTATCTTCATCTTTGCAGATGTTGTGGCAATCTTTTCAGGGATAGAACTACCTTTAAAGATGGATGGTTCAGGTTGTGCAGTAGTGGTGCACAACAGATCAGCCTTCTTCTTGATGCTGGGATGATTTGGACATGTACTAGAACTCTTATTACTAGAGTTCAAGTTTGTGTCTTCAGCCTTAACCACCTCAAATCCTGCAGAAATAAAGATTTGTTTATGTGCAGAGTTAAAGGTGGCCTTGATCTCTTGAGCCTTCTTGGACTTTCTCTTGGCCTTCCTGATCAAGTTCTTCCTCCTTGACTTGGTCATCTCAACTGTTTTACTCTCCTCAGAGGAATGGTGACCCTTCTTAGAATGCTCTTCTTCACTCTTCTCAAAGACATCCTTCACCATCTCCTCTTCATCCTCTTCAGTCATAGGGTCTATAAGGGGAAGCTCATCTTCACAAGTTCCTGACCTAGGAGATCTTACTGAGAAGATTGTGTGTGGAGGAGCTATCTTACTAGATCCTAGTTCCTATTTATTTTGATAACAAACTTTTGCATACAAAGATGAGGATATTATGTTCTTGAGGTCTCTTCCTCAAGAACACATTTTTCTGCCCTGGCTTTACCGATCACAAGCTCAGACTAGCATTCAGTCAACTTAGTTATGAGATCTTTGATCTGAGTCCTATAGTTGGTGTGTTCATGTTTAAGAGTTGAAATGGTTTTCTCTAAGTCCTCCATCTTTTTTTTATAATCATGTTCAGCTCTTTTAAAATCATATTTTAAGATATTTAAGGACTCAAGATCAGATCTCATCTCTAAGTTGTAGGACCTGTGTCTATTTACTTTATCAATACATTCAGTTGTATAGAGATGTTTCAGTACCTTTGCTTCATCATGGTCTGCCATAAGTGCTTGGTTTGGAGATGCATCTTCCACCTGAAAGCTCCAGTCAAAGCCTCCTTCTTCAGCAGCAACTGCAGCTTGCTGCTTTGGCTTCTCATTCTGGGGAGCACTTTTAGTGTAGTTTAGTCTGGCTTGTGTTTGGCCACCATTTGTCCTTGGTGCCTTACACTCCCTTGCAAAGTGTCCCATCTGGTTACAGTTGTAACACTTTAGTTTGCTTTTGTCCAGCCTAAATTTTCCACTGGCTGTATTGCTTTGAAACTTCCCCCCTGTTCTCTTGTAGAATTTCTTGGCTCTATGAGTGAGGAGAGCCATTTGCCGAACTATCTCCATGTATTCCAGTTCATCTGGATGGATACAGTCCAAGTCTTCAAGGGTGAAGAGAAAGTTGCATGTGCTTTCATCAGCAGACACAAAAGCATGTGAAGAGCTTGTCTCTTGGAATGGACTTCCTTGAGTGTAGCTTTCTCTTGGTGTCTCCGGGAAGGTGATGAACCCTTTTGTGAGTTTTCGGGGTAGCATATAAAATGATAATGTGGTTCAATGCTATCCCTTTCAACCACATGAAGGGCTAAACTCAGTTGATTGCAGGAGTTACTAGATGAACCTTGCATATTCATCTCCATCTGGTATCCCCTAAGAATACCATAAAACTCTGTCAAAGTAAAAGTATTAAGGTTCTCAGTTCTTTTGATAACAACACAATAATATGTCCATTGTGTGGGAAGAAAGGACATGAACTTCCTTACAATGTCCCTGTTCTCAAGAGTCACTCCAACATCCATTAGAGTATCCAAAATTTCAACATACCTAAAGTATTGTTGAGTCATGGTTTCACCCGATTTGAAGGAGAAATTTTCAAAATGCTGCTTCAGGAGATCCTTTTTATTCTCCTTGGCTTCAGTTGACCCCTCATACATCAGGTTCAGTGCCTCCCATGGCTATTTATCTATTTTGCACTTCTTGAAGCCTTTGTGTATGGAGTTTGGAAGAGCAGCTTGAAGGGTTGTCATGGCATTTTGATTAATCTCTATTTTTCTGACTTCATTCGAATAGTCAGCCATAGCCTTTGGAATCATACCACCTCCAGCAACAGCTGAAGAGGTGCTTGGTATGTAAGGTCATGAGACAACAGATTCCCAAATCCTGGAGTCTTGAGACTTGATAAAGCCTTCCATTCTTTGACACCAAGTATCAAAGTCTTTAGGAGTGATTAGTGGGGATTTTGTCATTGTTCCATCTTCCATATCCGCCTTAGTGATAGCTGCCATTTGAGTTGTTAAGTATTTTGTGTGTGTGAGGGATCTTAAGATGGTGAGATCTTATAATCAAGAGCCTGGAAATCTCTAAAACCAATTGCAGAACCGTTCAAGGGATGGTCACTTACAACACAACACACAATAAGGAGAGATCTTTAGAACACTTAACAGATCAAATAGGAAAACTGGTAACTTATAAGATTGATACTAAGAACACAAGTAAGTATGAAACAGAACAAGAAGCAAACACCAAAAATGTAGAGTCAAAATCAAGTATTACAAGAATACTATATATTTCTCTCAAGTTCTTTTCAAGTAATACAAAGCACAGGACCTGAGATACTTTATACTACATCCTACAGCCGGCCATACTTTGAAAGCCAACTGGAAACATTTGAACTAGACAACAAAATCAAATGTAGAGTCAAAAGGCAGATTGTCTTTTTACTATTGACTGTGACATGCCATAGATCTCATCCTGATATATTACAAAAATGATAAAAGTACATAAAGTAGAAAACACAGACTCAAGACCTCAATGTACAGTTACCAAAAGCATGGACCTTTTCACCAACTCATGTAAGTTGGTGACTGAACAAAGTTGCAGCGGAAAGGTGGTCTAACTTTATGGAAAAGTACATCAGATAAAGCATGTGTTCAAAAGTCTTCGGAAGAAATCTGTCTTTACTTCTTGGCTTCGGAAGACTTTGTCTTTGAAGCTTCAGAAGACTTCAATTTTGGCTTCAGAAGATGTTGGTCTTGGCTTCAGAAGATTTTACACTTAGAATATTTTCTAGTGCATGGTGTAAAACTTCCGAAGCATTTCTACTCTGCACTTCAGTGCATGCTTGCAGGGAAGACTTTGAATGTTTTGGGTGCATCAGCCTTATATGAAATCTTACCATTATATGTATACATTGATGCCCTGAATATAGGCGGAACCCCTCTTGATTTGTGGACCTATAATACTGTTATAATTATTTAAAATACAATATTAGTAAAATGCATAATTCTTCTTATAATTGCCAAGCATAATCGAGTAATAGATTCTTAAGCTTATTCAGAGAAATAAGACCACACTTAACTAAATCCACATACAACAAACTAACCAAAATTAGGTAACTTTTGTGGTGAAAACAATCAAACAAAATAGAAAGAAAGGGTTACACTCCAAATACATACATGCCTTATGCAGTTCCTTGTGTCCTACTTGTCATAATTGTGTGCACCAATACCCAACCAGCCCATGAATGCCCACATTCAAAGGTCGTTCTCCCTGCTTATAAGACCACGTCCTATCCCACGTCAATCAAAGCTAATGTCTTTTTTGTCTTGTCAGTTTTGTACGAACACCACCATTCAAACAAGTCCACCATGAACACCTTGCCCATTGATGCAATCATCTTCAGAATACTTGCTAGGGCCACGATGAAAACAGTTAGAAGGTGCAAGAGTGTCTGCAAGGAGTGGTATGCTTCACTTTCCGTGCCATACACGGGTCTCTTTTGTTTGTACCAAGTAACCAAAGAATCCTAGTAATTGACGACCTCAACGATGTTGTGCACGCAACACACTTCGAGACTGGGGAATATGGCCCAGGGACCGCTATTACATGCCTATTCACTTCTAATATTACGAACATCTTTTTTTTGTCACACTTGGATGGGCTACTATCCTTTTGGGTGCACAACAATCATGCATTGTTCTTATGGAACCCTACTACTACTCAATACAAGAGGCTAACTGAAGATCATGTATAGGTTGGACTCACCTTAGATTAGATTATGTTTATATTCCTTTGTAATAGGTTTAATGTTAGTTTACTTTTGAATGTTGTTTATTTTGTGTAGTTTTGCTGCCCAGCGAAACTATGAGCGAAACTACAGTTTCGCTCATAGTCAGCTGTTTAGTTCACCCAACGAAACTGTTAGTCTCTTTCGGCGAAACTATAGTTTCAACAGCATAGTTCGCTGACAGCGAAACTATCAGCGAAACTATGATTACTATATATAGTTTTGATCTTGCTCATTGTTGAGCATCCTTGAAAAACCCCAATCGAATATTTCTGTTGCAAGAGGCTATTGTAAGCTCTTACTTTACTGAAATATATTGAGCTTTGTTTCTTTTGATTGTATTAGATCCTTATTGATTATATTCGAATACATTGTGGTTGTTTTTATTCATCTTCATCTTTGTTGTTTGTCTATTGTTTCTGATATTGAACTATTGAACATATCAATTGTACTGAAATTTGATCAAATGGAGCAACAAAATGGTATTAGATCCTTAATGCTCTTGATTGTTTGAGGTTTCTTGTTGTTTTTGTTCAACATCAATATTTCATTAATTCCGGATCAAATTGGAGTGTATTTGATATGGAATTTGATTGAATTTTGCTTGTTATTGGTTGGGAAAGCTCTGTTAATCATCAAATCTCAAATCCATTGAGATTTAGGCGATTTCAGATTCATTTTATGTTGAAAAAGCCTTTCAGATTCATCCAGGGAAACTGCATCATCATCCAGCAAAACTGCATTATCATCCAGCAAAACTACAAGTGTTTTACACTTTGTAGTTGTTTTCAACATCTCAGCGGAAGTAGTAACCTTTAACGAAAGTTTAATAGTGCTTGTGTTCATCTTCCAAGCGAAATTGTTGTCAAAAGTATCATTGAACGAAAGTTCAAGCTTGTTTTGTGCAAAATTGTCGGCGAAACTAAGCAGTCTCAAGCTTTTGGCTAGCGAAACGGATGCCAGCTCCGTGAAACTAGTCTTCACTGCGAATCTAGCTTTTTCCCAAAAAACTAGCTTTGCGAAACTGCAATTTTCTGCGAAATTGTTATTTCTCCTACGAAACTAGAATGTCAAAGATGACTACTCTCACCCTCGCCGATTTAGAAAGTGTTACTCCAAACATAACTCTGAGACTCATAAACGGAGACAACTTTGGAGATTGGAAGAGATGTCTCAAAGCCTTTTTCTTCTACACCGACCACAACCAATGGGACTCCATCATCTCTGGTCCGCACATACCAACTGTTACTGTTGGTGATGTCGTGTCTCAAAACAAGGACCCAGGCACATTCAACGAAAAGGATCTAACGCTGATTGATACATACCATAAAGCTTTTGGAGCATTAACTCTATGTCTTGCACCTGACATCTACAATCGATTTGCTAAGCATAAGAATGCTAAGTCTCTCTTCGATGCTCTATGTGAGTTCTATGATGGTGACGAAGAATTGGTAAAAGACAAGAGTATTCAAGCTGAAAAAGAGTTTAACTCTTTTGCGGGATACAAGAACGAGAGTCTCACAGATCTTATAAATCATTTTCTGACAGTTTCGAGCACGCTGAAGAAATATGATGAGAAACTTTCCAACAGTGAGCAAGTTAACAGGTTGTTAGACTCTCTCCCACCTTAGTGGAGTCTACAGGTGAGAATGTTAAAGCAAGAAAGAGGTTTCACTGACTACAAGCTTATGGACATCACCAATAAGCTTAAGTCCTTTGAGTTAGACATGAAGAGAAGGGAATTCAACTAAACCATGATGCCTACATCTGGTTTCACTCAGAATGCTGCATTATTGTCTTCCGCTGCAAGCTCTCCAATGCAGGCATGTCGACAAGGTGAAGTGAATACTGGTGATTATTCTGGTGGTAGTGGTAGTGCTGGGAGTGATCAAGCCAACTTGAATGCAAATGCTGAAACTTCAGTTCCATCCAAAACAATGGCTCTCTTTGGTATGTTTGTTTAGAGTTATGAAGCTCTGGTGGTGGCGGAGTTGAAAGGTAAAGGGATGACAATGGAGGATATGTACCAGGTGCATCCTGATGATCTTGAAGAGACTGACATTCAGTGGCAAATGGCAATGTTGACACTTAGAGCCCGAAGATTCATGGAGCGCACTGGAAGGAAGAATTTCGGAGGTCGAACTTCTAACTCCAGATAAATTTGTACCCTCCGGAACAATGGAATTATATCAGGATGGTAAATGAGTCGGATGAGAAAAGAGCGGAAGAGACGAGGCAGAAACAGACTGAAGCTGTTAAGAAAAGGAAGAGGTATGCGAAAGAAAAGGATTATGATTTTAAGGAGGAAGTTCATGAGATGGCACATGAGGCTAGAGTTGAGAAAGAAAAGAGATCCAAGAAGAAAGCTGATGAAGGTGAGACTGAGAGAAGGACCAATCACAGACATCAATCTATTACTGAGACCCCAAGAAAGGAGGAGAGAGCAGGTTTGGACGGATGTGATTAGGAATCTCAAGTCATCTCTCGCTAATGAGTTGAGCATGATCAAGACCAAACTTACTAATCAAGAACTGAGGGAAAAACGGAAGGATGAGATGATTGAAGGTATGATAAGAATGATGATGGACCAGCAAAGATTGATCAAAAGACTGCTGACTGAAGTGAATGAACTTAAGATAGCAGCCGACCTGCCCAATCAGCTAACTCAACCTGAGTTAGATGATTTGACTGACACCTCCAAATACTCATTTCTAAATGTGGGTACATCTTCTCGGGCAGGAGAGGGCACGTCTGGTGCTACAACTGAGGAGGCAGGGGGTTCTGGTGTGAGGCATGAGTTTGAGAAAGAGAATAAGGAAGGAGGGAATGTGAATGTGAAGAATGTTGAAGAGGTGTTTGAGGCTGGTTTTGTCAATATGAGATTCGATATAGAGAATTATTTGGTGGGAGAGGAGGTTGTGAGAGATAATCCAGCTGAAGGTGTTGAGAAGTCTATTGAAAAGGGGCTGGTGGACGAGGAGGAAGACGATGAACATTTAGTTGATTATGATTCTGAGCTCGAATACTATGAGGTCGATGATAGACCATTGACCTATGTTGCAAAGAAGGGTAATGATAAAGGAGATGTTTTTCAAATGTCTAAAGAAGAATGGTTTGTGAGAGAGAAGGAGCCTAAGGAACTTACTCCCCTATTCCAAAATATGCTAGGGATGAGCAGGAAGGAAGCAGATAAGAAAATCATAAGTTGGAAGTATAACCCCGACCTCAAGATGTTTATGATTAAGAAGAGATTGGGAGGAATTACATTATGCATAAGAGCAAGGCATTCAAGACCTTGCCAAAATGGGACTTAAGAAGGTTGGCGGTGCTGCTGTTACTGGATGTTGATCTTAGTGAGAGAGCTATGTTGCTGGAGAAGGAGATCAAGAACGGACTAAATGATAATTTTGAGTCGTTCGGTTTCATGAAGGCTAAACGGAGAAGGTCTATGAATGATAAAGACTAGGAGACAGGTAAAGGGAAGATCGTGCTGAGGGTGAAACCCCCAAGAACTATGAACATAGTTAGAATGCCGGATCCCCTCCCCCAAATACTATAAAGTTTTGAGAAATGGTTCTACGACAACAACGCGTGGGAGGCTGTGATCAGGGTGAAGAATGGGATTGAGTATAGGTTGTTTGACCCAATCGAGTTGTTCACCTTTTGTGATGAAGACCTGGTGGTACTTTGGGAGAATCACATTAAAGCAGGGGCAGGAGAGGAGACTAGAAAAGAAGCCAGGTTGTTTATGAATGTGGCTAACAAGGTGTGAGGAGTGAGAGCTGAGGTGAAAGAGTGGCTAAAAAGATGAGAGCACAGGATGATTTGGATATGGATGTGCGGGACTTAATTAAACAACTTGAGCAAGCTAGTGCTCGTCTCGAGGAAGCTAATGAAGCAGGAGCTGACCAAGGAGAATCAATGGCTGAAGCTTTCGAAAAGGTTTCTGCCGGAGCTGATAAAGATATATCAGAGGCAGCTGGAGAGACTGAAGCTGCAAAAGAATCATCAGAGGCAGTGGTAAAGACTGGAGCAGATCAGACAAATCAAGACTAATGAAGACGGTGAGGTCCAACCTAGGGGAAGTATTGAAGATCATGTATAGGTTGGACTCATCTTAGATTCATGGAGCGCACTGGAAGGAAGAATTTCGGAGGTCGAAGTTCTAACTCCAGATTGGGATTTGATAAGTCTAAACTGAGGTGTTTTAATTGCAAACAGTTGAGACACTTCAAACGTGAATGTCCATTGCCGATCGTCACTGATCCGAGTAATTCAGGAGTCCCACGACTGGCTGCAACTGGGAATAAAGAAGAAATGAATCACAAGAAAAAGACAGCCTTGATCTCTAATTTTGATTGGAGTGCTAAAGTTGAAGAGACGAGAGAAGAAATTAACCTAGCGATGGTGGCTGAGATTGTGGAAGAAAAGAAAAAGGTGAACAGTGAGGATAAATTTGATCTGTTCAAAGAACTTAGAGATGAAGTTGAAGTATATTTGAAGGTGAAAGAGGATGAGATGGTGATAGAAAGTAAGGATGAGAAGATGCAGAAGGAAGGAAGTCAGCCGACTGAGCAAAGTAATGGAATAGATGATGCTGCTACCACTGTCAAGGAAAACAAGTTGAGTATTCCGAAGTGCCAATGTGAGAAAGCTTTAGCAGCAGAAAGGTGGTGATGGGACTTCCTTATGAGGTAATTCAGGATATGTGTTCTTCAGCATGCAAAATTAGGTTATTTGGGGTTTACAAAGCTAATCGTTTATTAATTGATAATGAAAAAGATTTAAAACGAATTAACGAAGAACTTAAAATAAACGAGTCTAAATATTTTGTTAAATTAAACGAAGCTTTGAAAGAAAATGATCATTTAAAAAGAATCGTGTTGGAAAGAAATGTTGAAATTAACACTTTGACTGAAAGGGTTGTACTTGCTGAATTTGAAACAAGTAAACTTAAGTTAAAGCTCGATAAATGGCTAATATCAGGGATGAAACATGATGATTTATGCAAATCTCAAAGGGGGACTAGGATTAAAACAAGTTTGGGCTATGAAAATGCTAAGGTTTATCCTCCTCCTAGTACTTACTTCTATTCACCTATGCCTGTTCCTCATCCTTCTAATGATTTGATCACAATAGATCATAAATCATCCTTCTAAGGATTAAAACAGGTTTGGGCTATGAAAATGCAGGTTTAGAAGGTGTGAACACTAAGCACATTTGTGAGGACTATGATTATGGACCGACTAGCAGGCTTGGATGCACTAGTCTTAGTACACCTGAATCTCAGCATTCTGTCTTAACTCATAAATCTAGTTTAAATTCTATTTTTGTTTCAAGTAAATATGTAACAGACACTGTCTCATCTTGTTCTAGTGATGTTTCTATTTCCTCTTTAAATACTGTGGATTGTAATGATGATACCTCTTTTGATTGTGTTAATATTGTAAATGATTCCACTCAGAAGAGTAACGAGGATATTAAAAATAATTGTTTTGAAAAATTCTTTTCTCACCCTATCCCATCTTTTACCGCAACTAATATTTCTTTATCAAGTAAAAGGGTAACGTCATCATCTGAGGCAAGTACAAGTGGTACAAATACTACATGTATTTCAAATGAAAACTCATTTTTTTTCTTTTCCAAATAAAAACAGACCTAGAGACATGTATGAGACTTATAATGATGTAGATTCTAAATTGTCTGAATGTGATGAGGAAATATACATTGATAAAATCCCTACCTTGTTGCATAACAGACCTAGATTAAAATCACACTGTTTTCGGTGTGGTAAAAATGTTCATGTAGTTAAGCATTGTCCTGAGCTACATCATAGAAATATTAATAGGAATTCATTTGGGAGTAAATTGACTCAATTGGTTAATAATTTATTTTGTGAGAAGCCAATCTCTCCTAAACTCAAAGTTGTTCAAACTTGGGTTCCTGTTTCACCTGGTTAATTTGTTATTTACCATTTTTGCAGGAGTCATCCACTAAAGTTGTAAACAGTGTATGGCATGTTGATAGTGGATGCTCCCGACACATGACGGGGCTAGAAGATTTATTGACCAATTATCCTATAATCAATGGAGGATATGTCGCATTTGCCGGCGACAAGAAAGGAGGGAAAATGGTTGGACAAGGGGAGGTTTCCAACGACTTTCTTACTCTAGAGAAAGTCAACTATGTACCTGAACTTGCTTTTAATCTGTTGAGTATCTCTCAAATTTGTGATAAAGACATTTTGGTGTTTTTCAAGTCCAATGAATGTCTCTTTCTGAAATCTGAGATTGATATTCCAGATGAGATGGTACTAATGCAGGCTCCAAGAAAGAATGACACATATCTTCTTGGCATGGGTTCAAGGGAGTCAATGTCTACCGTCACTTGTCTTTTGTCCAAAGCTTCCACATCTGAGTCTTTCCTATGGCATTATAGATTGGGCCACGTTAATTTCAAAAATATAAACAAATTAGTTAAAAACAATCTTGTTAGGGGATTACCTTTAAAGGACTTTTCAGTGGTTGAAAAATGTATGGCGTGTGTAAAGGGAAAACAACATAAGAAACCACATAAACCAAAAATTGAAAATAGTACATCTTGTCCCTTCGAGTTGTTACATACTTATTTGTTTGGCCCAATCAGTGTTAAATCAATTACTAAAAAATCTTTCTGTCTTGTGGTTTACAGATGATTTTTCCAGGTACTCCTGGGTGAGATTTCTTGCCCACAAAGGAGACGCTGCTGATGAGCTACAGAAGTTAATTCTTTCAATTGAGACGATGAGCAAGAGGAAGGTTATGGCGATAAGAAGTGAGAATGGTACTGAATTCAGAAATCAGATCTTTGGTTCTTTCTATGCTGGTAAGGGAATTTTGAGAGAGTTTAGTGCTGCGAGGACTCCTCAACAGAATGGTGTGGCTGAAAGAAAGAATCGCACCCTCGTTGAAGCTGCTCGTACAATGTTGATTGAATCCTCCTTACCCATCATCTTTTGGACAGAGGCGGTGAATTGTGCTTCATACGTGCTGAACAGGGTGTTGATAGTCAAAGAAAAAATGAAGACTCCTTATGAACTGTTTCATAAGAGAAAGCCTTTGATTGACTTCTTTCCACCATTTGGTTGCTCGTGCACTTTATTGAATACCCAGGCGCAGAAGACGAAATTCGGTGTTGTGTTTGATGAATGTTACTTCGTCGGCTATTCTTCTTCTCAAAAAGCTTATCAGGTGTATAACAACAGAACCCGTATTGTTTAAGAGTCCTTTTATGTTGATTGACATGAATCTAATTCCTCCGATGTTCGATCTGAACCAACATGGTTCTTTGACTCCGATACGGTTTTTAACTCTTTTAATCTTCCAGTTTTCGATGATGATGCGTCCTTATCCAATGTCCAAACAAACATCATTCCTCCAGCTCCATTACCTGTCATTCCTCAAGCCCTCCACAATACATCAGCAAATGATGCTACATCTGTTGACATTGCATCTTCTTCATCATCATTTGACATTCCACCTCCACCTGTTTCTGCATCTCTTCCCTCATCACACTCTACCTTACCATCTTCCTCACCTTCATCGACCCATCAACAACCTATCAGCCAACCGTCTTCAAATACCCTACCATAACTACTGATTTCAAAACATTGAAAGATCATCCCCATGATAACATCATTGGATCTATCACTGATGGAGTTCGGACGTGGAGTCAATCTGGTTTGATTAACTTATGTCTATTATCTTGTTTTATATCCCAAATCGTACCGAAGAATGCTCACGCAGCTCTTCAGGATCCTTGATGGGTTGAGTCGATGTAATTGGAGCTGCAATAGTTTAGGAAGCTCAAGTTGTGAACCCTGGTTGATCTTCCACCAAACAAATGCCCAATAGGCACGAAATGGGTGTTTAATAACAAACCCGATGATCGTGGTATTGTTGTAAGAAATAAGTCAAGATTGGTGGTTTAGGGCTTTGCTCAAGAAGAAGGGATAGACTACACAGAAGTCTTTGCTCCAGTAGCCCGTCTTGAAGCCATTCGGATCTTTCTGGCTCATGCCGCCCACAAGCAGTTCAAAGCCTATCAGATAGATGTCAAATGTGCATTTCTTTATGGAGACATTAACGAAGAGATATACGTGTGTCAACCACCAGGGTTTGAGGATCTCGACTTTCCCGATAAAGTCTACAAGCTTGATAAGTCCCTTTATGGTCTTCATCAGGCTCCTCAGATCTGGTACGAGACTCGAACACAGTATCTATAAGCAATGGTTTTTCTCGTGGCACCATTGATATGAAGTTATTCAAGAAGGAAGTGGATGGTGAGATGCTGATCGTGCAAGTCTACGTGGATGATATTATTTTTGGCTCCACTAATCCAAAGTTGTGTCAGGAGTTTGAGGAGGTTATGCGTAGCTGCTTTGAAATGAGCATGATGGGGGATATGTGTTTTTTCCTTGGGTTGCAGGTTGAACAAAAGCCAGAGGGAATTCTCATTCATCAAGAGAAGTATATTAAAGAAATCTTGAAGAAATTCAAGATGGATGACGCTTCTCCTGAACTGACTTCATTTATTGCTCAAACATGTCTCACTCCCGACGAAAACAGGAAACCTGTTGATCCTCATCTCTACAGATCCATGATCGGTTCCCTTATGTATCTTACAGCAAGTCGTCCTAACATCACCTTTGGTGTAGGATATTGTGCTCGATACCAATCTGCCCCGAAAGAGTCTTATGAAAAGGCTGTAAAACAAATCTTTCGTTATCTTAAAGGCTCTTCTCGTTTTGTGTTTTGGTATCCTTATGGTGGGAATTTTGACTTACATGCTTATTCTGATAGTGATTCTAATGGCTGCAGGTTAAATAGAAAGTCAGTTACTAGAGGCTGTCAGTACTTAGGAAATTGTCTGGTATCATGGCAGAGCAAGAAACAGACTGCTGTTTCTCTCTCTACAGGGGAGATAGAGTACATTGCAGCTTTAAGCCGTTGCTCTCAAGTGCTCTGGATACAACATTAGATGATTGACTACGGGATCAACTTTCTCCGTACATCGTTGTTCTGTGACAACGAAGCAGTCATCGGCATCGCCAAGAATCCTATTCATCATTCCCGAACCAAGCACATCGAGACACGGATTCATGCAATCCGTGATGCTTAGGAGAAGGGTTTTATTGATATTATTCCCATTGACACCAAAAATCAAAAAGCAGATCTTTTGATTAAAACATTTGATAAACCTTGTTTTTATGAATTGATCTCTATGTTAGGATTAATATCATATTAAAACCCCTTTTCCTTCAAACGATGTATATATACATATATATATATATATATATATACATATATATATATATATATATATATATATATATATATATATATATATATATATATATATATAATTGAATGATGGTGATATATAGCTGAATAAGAATTTCTACATCTTGCCTATTCGTTGAAATTTCGGGGGAGAATATTAAATGTTCTTCTTGTTTTCTTTTACAGAATCCTTCTAAATAAAATGAGAAGCATGGACGATGTAAAGGAGGTCAACAGTATTGTGTTGGGATATGCTTGATAGGTTCAGCCAGAAAGCGAAGTAGACAGCAATCTCGTAGCTTACTAACAGTATAAGAATCTTGATGACTCGGATAATCCTCTTGACATTTTTGGCCTTCATAAAGTTTCAAGTCCTTGTTCAAAAGGGTTAAGAACGTGATATCTCTGTGTTGAGTTATTCTTATCTAAAGTATCCTTGTGTCTATTTCACCCATCATATCTCAAAAGCTATATGCTTACACCTTTTCGCATCTAAGAAGCTACTTGTTATATTATTTCGGTGCTTATCTCCTCTGCGATGTGTGAACATTGACCTGCAGTGATGATATCCTCTGCTGTATCATAGTACTGACCTGAGCGCTCATCGGCACAATATGATGATCTTCTCTGTTATATGTACGAATAGACCTGAAGCTCTCATCTGTAAGACTCAATTGATCAACTCCTCTGTTATACGTAAGTATAGACCTGGAGCTCTCATCATGTGATGTCTATAAGGGCTTTGCTTCTTTTGAAAAAGGACCTTTGTTGCTTCTGAGAGGAATAGTCAAGCAGAGCGTGTCATTTGTTCAATAAATCATGAGGACAGGATACGTTTCCTTGCCAAATGTCTGTGGGCACCGAGTCATTCAATGTTTTTCTTTAAATAAATCAAAACATGATAACAACAGCTGCAGTTCACTTGTTGAAACGAAGAACGCATGGACTTAAATGGACAAGTATATCAACAATTTCGCCAAACTATGACTCTCCAAGAGATCTCTTCAGCTTCTCATTTTTCTATATCCTTTATTTTATTTGCTTTTATTATATTAAAATTATGTGAAGTTTGGTGAGGTCTTGTGGGGCAAATTTTTTTGATTTCTTTTATTTTGTTTATTGCTGGTAGTTTCGCAAGGCGAAATTGTAGCTTCGCCGGCTCTTTCGCACGTTGCAAGGACAGTATCGACCAGAACTTATACGGGCGAAAATATACTTTCGCTGTATGCGAAACTATAGTCTATATATCGCATTTTGCGAATCTGAGACCTCATTTTCCCACAATCCGGATTTTAGACTTTTTAGGGTTTACCGCAACTTTTTCATGTGAATCTGAGATTCTGTGTATTTCTTTCTTGTTTGATAGTTGTTTAAGGATCGAATGTGAGTCTAGAACCAAGGACTTTAGTTTAATCTAGCTTTAATCATTTCATTGTGGACTATTTTGATTGAGACTCTTCGGTACCTTCGCAGTTCTTGCTGCGAAAGTATCGACACTCCATCGAAACTGAACGAAAGTTCAAAAGTTTTTCAGCGAAATTGTACAGTCATGCTATCCGGGCGAACTTAACAGTTTTGCTGATCATATTTTAGTTTCTCTGGGCCGAATCTATAGTTTCGGCTTGTCGAATTTAATGCACTGTCTTGCCGAAACTACTTCATAATAGCTGCCGAAATTACACTTTAGCTTGCTGAAACTAATATTTCGACTAGCGAAACTATAATTTCACCTAGCAAATTTAAACTAATTTTTATTCATTTTTATTCTTTTAATTATTTTTCTTTAATATTAATTTTTAATATACCGTTCTAATGTGTTTCATCTGCTTTTCAGATAAAATGGCTAATTTAAAGTTTGATAAGAGGAATAACATCACGACCATCTTGGATGATACACATCCCAAAGCGGCAGGGTTTAGAGATTTCATCCGATGGCTTCAGAGATCTCCTATCGCCTATGTGATCTCTCATTCTACTACTATAAATGATATACACATTAGAGATTTTTGACGTACCGTAGAGTATGACACCAGAGCCAATCCTCAAAGGATTGTGGCAAGAGTGCTAGAGAATGATCTGATTATTACTACTGAGATTATCTCGATGGTGTTGAGACTCGATGAAGATACTCGAGAGGAGGTTATGCTCTCTGATCAGGAGGTTTTTGATGCTTTTAGGTCTATGGGATATGAGGGACCTCCGTTTGGCATGAGAAAGGAAATCAAAAAATTCCTTTCTCTCCAAGGAGTAAAGATACATAGCCCATGTGTTTCTTATGTGCCTAGATCACCGAAAAGGTGGATCAGATGGGTTAAACCTAGACTAGGCTAAAGCCATGGTGATTTGTTGTAGAGGGAAGAAGGCCAACATTGCAAGACTGATCTTTGACTGTATGGCTGAGAACGTAATGGCACTGAAGAAGGACAAGTGGCTGTTGTACCCTAGATTCCTTCAGATGATTATAGATGATCTTATTCCCAATATTCCAAGACATGGAGAGATCAAAAGATTAGTACAGATGAACACCCGTATATTTGCAGACTGCTGTGCTATTAGACATGACTTCAATGGGAAGATCACTCATCTTTGGGAAAATTTGTACCCTCCGAAACAATGGAATTATATCAGGAGGGTAAATGAGTCGGATGAGAAAAGAGCGGAAGAGACGAGGCAGAAACAGACTGAAGCTGTTGAGAAAAGGAAGAGGTATGCGAAAGAAAAGGATTATGATTTTGAGGAGGAAGTTCATGAGATGGCACAGGAGGCTAGAGTTGAGAAAGAAAAGAGATCCAAGAAGAAAGCTGATGAAGGTGAGACTAAGAGAAGGACCAAACACAGACATCAATCTATTACTGAGACCCCAAGAAAGGAGGAGAGAGCAGGTTTGGACGGATGTGATTAGGAATCTCAAGTCATCTCTCGCTAATGAGTTGAGCATGATCAAGGCCAAACTTACTAATCAAGAACTGAGGGAAAAACGGAAGGATGAGATGATTGAAGGTATGACAAGAATGATGATGGATCAGCAAAGATTGATCAAAAGACTGCTGACTAAGTTAGATGATTTGACTGACACCTCCAAATACTCCTTTCTAAATGTGGGTACATCTTCGAGGGCAGGAGAGGGCACGTCTGGTGCTACAACTGAGGAGGCAGGGGGTTCTGGTGTGAGGCATGAGTTTTAGAAAGAGAATAAGGAAGGAAGGAATGTGAATGTGAAGAATGTTGAATAGGTGTTTGAGGCTGGTTTTGTCAATATGGGATTCGATATAGAGAATTAATTGGTGGGAGAGGAGGTTGTTAGAGATAATCCAGCTGAAGGTGTTGAGTAGTCTATTGAAAAGGGACTGGTGGACGAGGAGGAAGACGATGAACATTTAGTTGATTATGATTCTGAGCTCGAATACTATGAGGTCTATGATAGACCATTGACCTATGTTGCAAAGAAGGGTAATGATAAAGGAGATGTCAAATGTCTAAAGAAGAATGGTTTGTGAGAGAGAAGGAGCCTAAGGAACTTACTCCCCTATTCCAAAATATGCTAGGGATGAGCAGGAAGGAAGCAGATAAGAAAATCATAAGTTGGAAGTATAACCCCGGCCTCAAGATGTTTATGATCAAGAAGAGATTGGGAGGAATTACATTATGCATAAGAGCAAGGCATTCAAGACCTTGCCAAAATGGGACTTAAGAAGGTTGGCGGTGCTGTTGTTACTGGATGTTGATCTTAGTGAGAGAGCTATGTTGCTGGAGAAGGAGATCAAGAACGGACTAAATGATAATTTTGAGTCGTTCGGTTTCATGAAGGCTAAACGGAGAAGGTCTAAGAAAGATAAAGACTAGGAGACAGGTAAAGGGAAGATCGTGCTGAGGGTGAAACCCCCAAGAACTATGAACATGGTTAGAATGCCGGATCCCCTCCCCCAAATACTAAAAAGTTTTGACAAATGGTTCTACGACAATAACGCGTGGGAGACTGTGATCAGGGTGAAGAATGGGATTGAGTATAGGTTGTTTGACCCAATCGAGTTGTTCACCTTTTGTGATGAAGACCTGGTGGTACTTTATGAGAATCACATTAAAGCAGGGGCAGGAGAGGAGACTAGAAAAGAAGCCAGGTTGTTTATGAATGTGGCTAACAAGGTGTGAGGAGTGAGAGCTGAGGTGAAAGAGTTGGCTAAAAAGATGAGAGCAGAGGATGATTTGGATATGGATGTGCGGGACTTAATAAAACAACTTGAGCAAGCTAGTGCTCGTCTCGAGGAAGCTAATGAAGCAGGAGCTGACCAAGGAGAATCAATGGCTGAAGCTTTCGAAAAGGTTTCTGCAGGAGCTGATAAAGATATTTCAGAGGCAGCTGGAGAGACTGAAGCTGCAAAAGAATCATCAGAGGCAGTGGTAAAGACTGGAGCAGATCAGACAAATCAAGACTAATGAAGACGGTGAGGTCCAACCTAGGGGAAGTATTGAAGATCATGTATAGGTTGGACTCATCTTAGATTAGATTATGTTTATATTCCTTTGTAGTAGGTTTAATGTTAGTTTACTTTTGAATGTTGTTTATTTTGTGTAGTTTTGCTGCCCAGCGAAACTATGAGCGAAACTGCAGTTTCCCTTATAGTCAGTTGTTTAGTTCACTTGGCAAAACTGTTAGTCTCTGTCGGACTGAACTATAGTTTCGGCAGCATAGTTTTGCTGATAACGAAACTGTCAGCGAAACTATGACTTCTATATATAGTTTTGATCTTGCTCATTGTTGAGCATCCTTGCAAAACCCTACTCGAACATTTCTGTTACAAGAGGCTATTGTAAGCTGTTACTTTACTCAAATATATTGAGCTTTGTTTCGTTTGAGTGTATTGGATCTTGATTGATTATATTTGAATACAATGTGATTGTTCTTATTCATCTTCATCTTTGTTGTTTGTCTATTGTTTCTGATATTGAACGATTGAACATATCAATTATACTGAAATTCGATCAAATGGACCAACACTAACAACCTTCGATGACATGGGCATCTACATAGACTCCAATGACACAATTGGATTGTACAATCACCTGATGCAAGACTACATGGTCATGCACATTAGTCGCAATTTGCATGGGTTTGTTACAAATATCTACTCACGCCAAACAATATGTTGGAGGACAATACATTTTAACCCAAATGTTGACTACCTGCACTGTAATTACTATTGCTCCCATGGAACACAACGTGGCGAAAATCTTAACTTCATATTTATGACTGTTTGGACGTACGCAAAAAAGCTATTGTGACCTTTGACATCAACACAGAACATGTTGCAAAGACACGCTTCCCATCTGTAGAGTTATTAGATGTCTTCGTAGCCAACCTGATCACAATTCAGGATAAGCTGCACATGTTTGTGACAAGTGGCTTACATGAAATGATTCGTCGGGTGTGGATCCTTAGAGGAGAACAATGGATTAACTCCTTCTCAAACCATTGTCCTCCTCCTATCCTAGTAACAATTTGGTCCGCCAATACACACTACACGACCAACAGGGTCTGGTATCTCATGAGTAACTCCGTGAAGGTTTTACAAGTCGGGTCACATCCAGACCCGTTACTGCTTCTACTGCGTTGCCTCCACCCGTGAAAATGTTGCAACCTTGTTCCTCTGGAGGCTCGTGTCACAAACTATTTAAAGCCTCGTGCGACCCATGTTCCACGCCCATCTATCTGTACATTATCGGGTCCGTTAGCGTACACATGTTGTGTGGCTATGAAATATTGGCAGCCAACCACTTACTGTGGCTTAAATTGAAAATTCTAAGGACACCCTACTGAATTGTATGATTTACATTGGTTTTTGTGTTACATTGGTTGACTTGAAAAAAACATGACATGTGTTCCAACATGGTGCATACTCCCATTGTAATCTGCATAACCTAACATACTTCTCTCCTAAATAATTAGCATGGCCTCCATACATCACTCTAATCATATGTTATACAAAAACTGCTTTATACCCTTTCTTGGGATTTCCTTTTGACGTGTAGTTAGAGGCGCATAAAATTTGTTAAAAAAACCTTCTGAATTATTAATGGTCTCAAAAAAAATACCAACGGGCTAAAACAAGGATGTACACGTAGGCTTTTCAAAGAAGAACCAAAGATGGTGTTGCTCCTGACACAGTCAAACGCTGCATCCAACCATCGATTACTATCAGAATTAACACTTGCGTACAATTAGACGTGACTTGAGACACGACGGATCCAAAAGACTCATGGAAACATTTACCCATATTGAACCAACAGATTTACGTAATCGTCTAATTCCTAATTGTTACAGTTAGAGTTGATTATTATAGTTCTCTACCTTCATTAACATAACCCATCTCCAACTAACATTCACTAATTAATAATAATAACTAACACTTCAACAAGTTTTCTAATTATCATAAGGATTACTAAAAATTAGTTGGTCAAAATTTACTTACAAACATAAAGATTACTAATTGTTCAACCTCAAGCAACTCTATACAAGTTCAAGGCACAAAATTCTAATCCTCCAATTTCTTATTGTTATAGTTACACTTGATTATTATATTTCTTGATCTTCATTAACATAACACATCACCCAGCAATATTCATTAATAATAATTAATACTTCAATATGTTTTAATATATATCATAACCTTCACTTAAAACTATAGAATACGTTCCTCGAAACATAATGAAAAAGTAAAGTAAAATTTACAAAACATTATAACTGTGACATAAGTTCTACAATTGCAAAAAGCCCTACCCTTTTCCCCCGGCCGTGGAACCAATTTGCCCAGCCTTCAAATCTTTATTATTTTAAATGTAATATATCATGACCTAATGTTGTGCAATGTTGAGCATCAAAGCTAAATATTGATACGCATCACATATAAACTTCATAAAACCATTCATCTTTCAGAAATTAATATAGCAAGACTTTTACACAACTAAACAACATGAGATTGGTTTGTTTAATATGGTTTATAAAACTTAAATATTTAAGGATATTTGTACGTAAACAAATGGTTTTACCTTTATTCCATGTTAAAATTAAACAAAAAATTTTCACATGTAGACATTAAATAACATATTTCTTTCTTTGGGTTAACATCTAATCATAAAATGTTTTTCCAGACTAAATACAAAAGTGAAGGCCTGATTAAACCACGGATGTTCATTCTATTGTTAACTCTTTTTCATCACAGGAAGTTGGTATACTATTCTGTTTGTTTGGATTGAGTTCATATCGGAAGTCGTTGTTGAGAACAAATTATTGGTGATATTTCTTGATCAAAACGTAAGTGCTATTCTTTTCTTCTTCTTCAAATATAAAATTACTTTCTATATTTTACATTATAACCACTCTTTTTTGTTTTTACGGACAAAAAAGAGCTGCATTTGTCCCAAAACTTTTAATGCAGTATTATAATAATATGCATTTGGTGGCCAATGTATATGTACTAAATTGTTTCCAAATTGAGAATTTCCAATATCAAGAGTATCCAACACATGAAAATTACATCTTGCTTTGTGGTGAATTCAAGATTGTCATCAGCGACTAGACTAAACTTATTCCATTTCAAAGTCCATTTTCGAGACGTGTTTGTCTGTATCCATCCTTTCCTTCAATTCAAATTCTTAAACATGTTAGAAGACACCAAATATTAATAATTTGTACGTGCAACTTTCTCGTTTTATCTATTTTTGTTACATATATAACGTAGACACCTTAATATTCCTAATAAGAACACTTATAATCATTGTAAATGTTGTTGGTCGGATTGTCATCGGTGACCGAAAAAAGGACGATTTCATTTTCTTTTGTTCCTTCAAGATGTGATGTAGGTCAATGTTTCCACAAAATTTGTTAAATTTTATACACTTCATGCTATGTAAAAGGATAAGATATTTGTTTGTCATTCTAAACCTAAATACATATGTCAGCGGTAACGTAATACGAATGCTTTTATATGACTCAAAGCAGAGAAATATGTTTAGATCTTATATAGCAATGGCAAGAAATCTGATCGTGTATGCATCTTGTAAGGCCCCGTTCCCGGGACGCTTACAGCTGGCCAATCATCGGACATAAAACATATATTTACATTTAACTTAAATAAACACCGCAACGGAAAAACATTAAAAATAACATTTCACTTCATTATAAAAGCTTTTGCAAAATAATACATCGTTATCACATTACCAAATACTTGTTGCATTACATCACAAAAGCATTATAAAAATGGATGCCATCCAAAATAAGCCAAGTAGCCACTTCTTTCCATCCTCAGCAACATTTAAAATCGTACATGATCATACATCATACATACACATAGATAATATCATTATTATCTTCATCATCGTTCGTTTCATATATTTCGTACTTATCGCACTTTTCGTACTTTTATTATCCTTTCACTTTTATCTAGGTCCTGTCATATGCTTAACCCCCCTCTTAAGCGCAAGGCCATATCATCTAGGGTTAAGCGACAAGGTCCCCATATCGCACATATCACACATATCGCACGTATGGAGTAGTCACTAGGATAGACTCCCCCTGTGTGTGTAAATTCTTATGGGTTAGCCAAAATCGCACGTTGTATGACACACAGTAATTAGGAAATCGCAAATGTTGGAGCAGTCACCCAGACTGAACTCTTATTGTGTGTATGAACCCTTATGAGTTAGCCAAAATCGCACGCTGTAAATACACACACAGTTGAACTAAGAACTCTCAATGAGTTATGAACCTCCTTTCATTTGCTTGCAAGCCTTTAATACTTTCATTCGTTCATTAATGCATGCATTCGTTATTTCGTTCCTCTTTTCATTATCTTCCACTTTACGTTATATCATACTTTATCATTTCTTTCATTAACATTCAATGCAAAGCCACGGGAAGATAAACAAACATAAACAGGAACATCAACAAGATCATGCAAATCTTCATACATATCAGCATGCATACATAATATACATCACACATACGATCATGCATAAATCATACATAACATCATCATCATACATCATCATCATCATCATATATCATTCATGCCCATCACATCCTCTTTGACTTCAAAAAAGTCAACTTACATAGCCCCTGGGAACATCCCAAGTCAAAGCATACTTTTACACTTTCCCCAAAAATTCAGAAAATATTGTAAGTCTTTAGGCGCATGAGCACTGTGCAGGCGCATGAGCACTATGCACGCGCATGACCTCTCAGGCGCATGAGGAACACTTAGCCTATTCTGGGCAGAATTCTACGCGCATGAGCTATCCTGGGCGCATGAACACTTAGTCAAATTTTGCCTATTTCTAGGCGCATGACCATTATATGGGCGCATGAGGTTTCGGGCGTATGAGGACACTTAGGCAGATTTTCATACTAGGCGCATGAACCCTATTTGGGCGCATGAGCAGCCTGTTTCACACTTAAACATCATAATTTAGTCCCCAATCATACTCAAACTTATTCTAAGCTTAAATCATGCATTCTAAGCCTCAGAAACATAATCATAACAACATCAACATAAACATAACCCAAAATCAAACCCCACCGGCATCATACACACATACATACATACGGGTACAAAACCCAATTTTTATAAAAAGTTCATACATGCATTCCAGCGCCAAAATCAGTTAAAACAAGTAAAAATGGGTTCTAGAATCACCTTAGCAGCCTCTTGGGTAAGACTTCCTTCAAAACCCGTTTGCTACAAGTTCTCACCTAGAAACCCACTTGAAACACATACTCGAACACACATAAGCATACAACCAATGATAAAACCGGTTAAGAACATCTTAAACACATGAATTCGTACCTTGAATTCGCACTTTTCTTTCTGTTCTTCTTTAAACCGAAAGCTCTGCACTTTTTCTCTCAAAAATTCCGAATGAAAAGGTGTAGGCAGCCAACATGGGCAGCCATCACCTTTTACACCCACTTTTTAAAGATTTTGTCCTTTTTGACACAATTGGTCCCTCAACTTGAGCTTTATTTCTTTTCCTTCTTTTTCTTCTTTCTTGGGTTAAATAACCGGGCGTTACAAGTCCACCCCCTTATATAGGTTTCGTCCCCGAAACCTGTTATTCCTCAAACAATCATGGGTAATGCTGTCTCATCTCTTCTTCAGTCTCCCACGTAGACTCAGATCCCTTCCTGTGCTTCCACTGTACACGCACAAGAGGAACCACTTTATTCCTTAACCTCTTCTCTTTACGATTAATGATCGCCACTGGTTGCTCCACATAATTGAGTCGTTCATCTACTTCGATATCCTCCAGTGGTACAACCATATCTTTGTCTGCTACACATTCTCTCAGATGAGATACATGGAATGTTGGATGAATTCCACTTAACTCATCTGGTAGCTCCAATCTATAAGCCACCTCCCCTACTCGAGCAATGATTCGGAAAGGCCATATATACCTCGGGCTCAACTTGCCCCGCTTTCTAAACCGAATGATACCTTTCCAAGGTGAGACTTTCAACATAACTCTATCACCCACCTGGAACTCAATCGGTCGACGTCTCTTATCGGCATACAACTTCTACCTATCTTTGGCTGCCTTAATAAAGGCTTTGATCCTTTCAAGTTTCTCATTCATAGCCTCTATCACTTCGACGCTCCCTAACTCTTTATGACCAATATCACTCCAACACACGGGTGTTCTACATCTCCTACCATATAGCATCTCATAATGGGGCATACCAATGCTGGCATGATAACTATTGTTATATGAGAACTCAGCTAATGGTAAGTGGTCATCCTAACTTCCTCCAAAATCGATGACACATGCCCAAATCATGTCTTCTAGCGTCTGAATAGTCCTTTCTGACTGACCATCCGTCTGAGGATGATAAGCCGTGCTAATATGTAACCTCGTCCCCGTCGCATCATGAAATTTCTTCCAAAACTTGGATGTTAACCGGGTGTCACGATCAGACACAATAGACACCAGCACACCATGACGAGTTGCAATTTCTTTAATGAACAGATCCGCCAACCTTTCGGATGAATATGTCTCGCGAATCGGTAGGAAGTGGGCACTCTTCGTCAAACGATCAACTATCACCCATATGGCATCGTACCCACGCGCGGTATGCGGTAGCTTCGTTATAAAGTCTATGGTGATGTGCTCCGATTTCCATTCCAGTATATCCAAAGGTTGGATCTTCCCATACGGCTTTTGGCGCTCGGCCTTCACTTGTAAACAAGAAAGGCATTTACTCACATACTCCACCATATCACGCTTCATACCCGGCCACCAATAGTTTTTCTTCATGTCTTGGTACATCTTCGTAGCACCGGGATGCATAGAGTATCGAGTCTTATGAGCTTCATCCGTGATCTTCACGCGTAGATCCCCAAAACGAGGAATCCACATCCGCCAGAATCGGGTCTTAACACCAAGTGTGTTTTCACCTAATTCTGCGGCCAGACCTCTCATTCTTTCAGAATCGGGATGCATAGAGATGATCTTCTTTCAATGCTTCATCTTGAAACTCCTTCACTTGCTTCATCACATCAGAGGTCATGATCAACTGGTAAGCTTTCACCCGAATCAGCGCGGGTCTCTCCTTTCGGCTATGGGCGTCCGCCACCACGTTGGCTTTGCCCGGATTGTAATGGATCTCGCAATCATAGTCCTTTATAAGCTCCAACCATCTCCTTTGCCTCATGTTCAAGTCCTTCTGCTCGAAGAAATACTTCAAGATCTTATGGTTAGTGAATATGGTGCACTTTGTCCCGTATAAGTAGTTCCTCCATATCTTTAACGCAAAGACCACGGCTGCTAGCTCCAAGTCATGAGTAGGATAATTAACCTCATGAACTTTAAACTGTCGGGATGCATAGGCTATAACCTTTCCTCTCTGTATTAACACACATCCCAACCCCGAGTAGGAAGCATCTGAATAAACCACCAAATCTTCGCTTCCATCGGGTAACGACAAGACAAGAGCTTGAGTCAATCTCGCCTTTAACTCCTCAAAAGTCTTCTTTTGAGCTTGACCCCATACAAACTTTACATACTTACGGGTCAACTTGGTTAGTGGAGAATCGATCTTAGAGAAGTCTTGGATAAACCTTCTGTAATAGCCCGCCAGACCCAAGAAGCTACGAATCTTGGATGGCGTCTTTGGAGACTTCCATTGCATCAGCGCCTCCACATTTGCCGGGTCCACCATAATCCCCTCGGGATTCACCACGTGACCCAAGAATTGAACCTCGCGTAACCAGAATGCGCACTTGGAGAATTTAGCATACAACTTCTCCCTTCTCAAGGTCTCCAATACCTCTCGTATGTGGCTGGCATGCTCCTCCCCACTTTTTGAATAAATCAGGATATCATCAATAAACACAATCACTGGTTTATCTAACATCGACCGACACACTCGATTCATCAAGTCCATAAAAGCAGCTGGCGCATTGGTCAAACCAAATGACATAACGAGAAACTCGTAGTGACCATAACGCGTGCGAAAAGTTGTATTAAGAATATCCTGCTCCTTCACCTTCAACTGATGGTAACTAGATCGAAGCTCTATCCTCGAGAACCAACTGGCACCTTGAAGCTGATCAAATAGGTCATCAATTCTCGGTAAGGGGTACCGATTCTTCACTATCAACTTATTCAGCTCACGGTAGTCGATACACATCCTCATACTACCATCTTTCTTTTTCATGAACAGGACCGGAGCACCCTAAGGCGAGATACTTGGTCTGATGAACCCCTTAACTAGCAACTCCTGCAATTGCTCCATCAACTCTTTCATCTCATTTGGAGCCAACCGATACAGTGCCTTAGCAACAGGTTGGGCACCTGGTATCAAATCAATCTGGAACTCGATCTCGCGGTACGGTGGCACTCCTGGTAAGTCTTCTGGAAACACATTCGGAAAGTCACACACCACTGGTACGTCGGTCAGTTGTGGTGTTGGTGTATCCGCATCCTTCACGTAGGCCAAGTAGGCACTACATCCACGCCTCATGCACTTTCCCGCCACCGCCATCGAAATCACTTTCGGAATCATCGTGATTCGATCACCGTAAACCGTCACCGCACTCCCGTTAGGCGCTGTCAATCGAATCTTCTTCTTGCGACACACAATGTTCGCCTCGTAGTCCGCCAACCAATCCATTCCTAGGACTACGTCAAACCTGTCTAAGGTCATCACAAATGGTCTAACAGGAAACTTGTGACCTTCTAATTCTATGTCACAACCTTTTGTCATCTCAGAAATCCTGGTAGACTTACCTATGGCAGTTTATACATCGAAGGGCTTCTCTATACTCTTACTACTAACAGGCAATTTAGCACAGAAAGCAGCAGAAATAAAACTTTTACTAGCACCAGAATCAAATAACACAGAGGCTAAAGTTTGATTTACTAGAAACGTACTTGACACAACATCAGGGTCTGTCCTAGCCTCCTTCTACATCATTTTAAACGTTATGGTACTCACCCTCTGTCCTTCTCCTCCAGCCTTCTTCGCTCCCGATCCTTCAGCCCTTGGCTTCTTACAGTCCCTGCTCATGTGGCCCTCCCCGCCACAGTTATAACACCTTACAACCCCGCATTCCCTCGCCATATGGCCAGGCTTCCCGCACTTGAAGCAGATCTTTAATCCCCATTTGCATTCTCCCAAATGCTCCTTCCCGCATTTACCACATCTCTTCGACCCTGCACCAGATGTGATCACACGCCGGTCACCCATCTTTGTCACCTTATTGTTTGGAGCGGCTCGGCCACGCCCAAACCGTTTCCCTTCAGCCACCACCATCGTTCTTTCATCATACAACCTCCGTGCCAAATGGACCGCCGACCTAAACGTGCTCAGTCGGGCAGCGATCATGTGCCTACGGACATCCGCCGGCAAACCAAATATACCGCTTAATCTTTCGTGACAAAGGCGTCACCTGATCCAGCACCAACCGTGACCTCTCATTAAATTTGGTGGTGTATTCCTGGTGTGTCATCGTCCCTGCCTCCAACTGCAGGAACTCTTTCTCAACCTTGTCCATCTCCCTATGAGGACAAAACTCCTCAATCACCAATCTTTTCAACTCAGACCACTTCATTCTTCCAATAGCCCGACTACCCTCAGCTTGGACAATATTGTCCGACCAGCACAAAGCCGAATCCACGAAAGAGTGGGCACCAAATTTCACCTTCTGGTCTTCTCGGCACTCGCTGATATAGAGAACAACCTCCATCTCCCTCACCCACTGGTGAGCAGCAGCAGCAGTGCCATTACCGTTAAAAGTCGGGGGCTTGCATCTTTGAAATGCCCCATAGTTACAGCCTCGAGCTGCTTCGGGCACAACCTCCTCCTCCTCCTCCTCGTCAGAGACAACCGTCTCAGTCTCGGGTTTCTCCCCCTCCCACGCGGGCCTTTTCCCTTCCTTTCTATCTCCTTCCCGTACAGCTTTTATCACTTCAGTCACCACAGATGGTAAGATCGTCTACATGACCTGATGATACTCCTCCACTACAACCTCCTTCACTGAGGCTCTTAAGTTAGCACTCTCATCCCCAGCCTCTGGATGGTGGTCTCGGGCTCCTCATGAACCACCTCTTCAGCTCTAGGCCTTCCTCTCGTGGCCCGTGGTCTCGCACCATGTCCACCACGACCTCCACCACGCGAAGCCTTTGATGATCTACCACCGGCCATCCTCTAAACACACTATAAGATTCAAACACTAACACGGTCATTCAAGAGAATAGCTCAGTTTATGTCAAGTATAGTAAGTCCCTAATTACAGTGGCCAATTGTGATTAGCCACTTACTTTACTATTCATACCCCCAAGCATTACCTATCCTGACTATATCAGTATCTAAATCTACTAACAGCACATAATGATAGGATCAAATGTACAAATCTGTGATAACAATTCAATGAAATTCACACAAAGTAATCAAATCAAAACAAGATATCCACAAAATTCAAGTTTTCATTATTATCAAGCTAAGCAATTACAAAGTATGAAAGCAGGTTCGAATATAATTCTTAGTTCCTACGAACTGTAAGTCTAAGCTATTTATAATGAAAACAAAAAGTAAAGTAACTAACTAATTACACAAATAGTCCTTATACTATTACAAAATATTAAAAGACAACTAAAGACAACAGTTAATCTTTTTAGAGCACTAACAATACTCCCCCTAAGATTGACATGGTCTTCTGTCTTCAAAATCTTCAATCTTTGTCTTCTTTGTCTTTTCTTCCATCTTCAGCTTTTTCTTCATCCTTTATCTTCAACTCTTTATCTTCATTCTTCAAAGAATTCTTCTGGTTCTTCTTTGACCTTAAACATCGGCTTCTATTTATACATCTCTAATTCTTTCAAAACATTTGAAATTGCAGACTTGAATTTACTTGCAAGAATGCCTTGTTCGGGTTTAGATTCATTCGTCTTAATTTCCATTTGGTTCATTCTCTCCAAGGTATCTTTTGACAGACATGAGATATCAATGTTAGCATTTAACTCAATAGGCTTTTGACTTTCCTTTGAGTATACTTCTAGTACTCCTTTTCTTGATATTCTCATGAATTCAATATCTTTAATATCTTTCTTGACAATGTTGGCATAAGCAAAAGCCTTTCTCAGAGATTTTCTTTCCATAGCTGCATTCATCACATTAATAATGGAAATGAAATATTTCTTGTCTTGCTCCGCTATTTCAGGAGATACTTTCTCAGATTTTTGTACAGACAAAAACGAGATATAACTCGGATGTAAAAACTTTAGCTCAAAAACTCCAAATAAAGTAATCATGTCCTCATCCCATCTTTCTAGATTTCGGACCAACTTAAGCTCAAACGTCTCGGTGTTATAAAACCATCTGAGGATTGGCTTTGAGTTTTGATTACCATCTATTACTTTAAGACCAGGAGTTGTAACCTTCTCAAAATACTTGTTATAAAATTCAATCATAGAATGTTCCTCCTCAAATTGTAATCCCTTGAGCTTTTTATTATTCCTCATAGTAACAAAATACTCCTTATCATCTTGCTCACATCTTGTATTAAGAAAATCACTTGATCGATCCAATCCTCTTCTTAATAATTCTACAAACATCTTGCCACATTTTGAATCAGAAGGATTGATCAGAGGTAACCTATTCAGCTCTTTCAAATCTTGCACCGGAAGTTTTATGATGCTAGAGTAAAAGTGATATACATCCCACACAGTATTTACTCTCTTTATCAAAAATGCATCGAATACTTCATCATACTTTCATGCAATAATCTTTACTTGGTTGGTAAAATCTAGAGCAATCATAGCATTCAGCAGTTCAGCAACTGATTGTCCTCTTTGCAGTACGTTTCTTACCAAGTCTCCAATTGATCTTGAATTGTCAAAAATATGCCTTTGTTCTGTAGAAGCTTTATAAGCTTGTCTTTCTGGATCTGGAAACATTTCAATCAACTCTTTCCTATGAACATGTGCATCAGCAAATCTTGACATTTGTTTGATCTCTTGTGGCTTTAACATTCTTGTTCTCTTTGTTATTTTTAAGATACTGAGGATTATCTGTATCAAGTACTATCATTTTCTTCAATTGTTTCTCCGTCTCTTGAAAACTTCTGACAAGGTTCCTCAGGGATACAGATTGTAGTCTTTTTAGTTTCCTCCAAGGGTTGTTTCTAGATTGCAACCATGATCTAAGAGCAGGAATACTCATATCTTCTAGATCAGGATGGTGCAACTCAGAGCTAGATAGTTCTTCTAGATTAATCACTTCTTTTGCTCTTGTCCATTCACCATGCTCAACAACAATCTCATTTGGATCTATAGGTGCTACTGACTTTGCTGAAATACATTTCTCATATTCATCGTTAATCTGAGAAACAGTCAGTCCATCCAAATATACACGATTGTATTTCATCTTCACAAGATAATTATATCTATCTTCAAAGTTTTGTGGTACTTCATCTTGTTCATGAGTATGTTCTTGTGAAGAGAAATGTGATACAAAGTGAGCTTCATCAATGTCTTCATCATCTAGAACTTCATCATACCAATCATCATTGTATACTTCCTCAATATCTTCTAAAGCCTCAATCTGTTCTTGAACATTCCGTTCTTCAACAGTTTCTTCAGTTCATTGCATTTTAGAAGATGATTCAGTTATACTTATATCTTCTACTTCATCCACTTTTCTTTTACCTTTTATCTGCTCAAGATTTTCATCAACATTTATCTCAGTACTTATCACTTGTACTGGTGAGATAGGCTTCTGAGCTTCCTTTTCTTTTAGCAAATCATCTTTGAGTTTTTCATTTTCTTCATTTAGTTTCTTGACTTCTCCTCAAGAATGTCATAGTCTTTGATCATAACTTCAAAATTCTTGATTACATCTTCTTTATCTTTAGCAAACCTCACAATCTTTTCATCTTTTGTGGCATTTTCTTCAGTCAACTTTAAGTTTTCATCCTTAAGCTTTTGAATTTCTTTTTCAAGAGATATGTTGCAAGACCGTTTAAGGGCTTGAACAAATTACAACAAAACAACACAATGAGGAGAGCAACTAAACTTTGATCAAAAAGTGAACTGGATTAACCAAGTTGATACAAAGAACACAAGTAAAGTAAAGACATAGAACAAGAGAGTTTGGGTTTCAAGGAGGCAGTATATTGCTTTCTCAAGTTCTTTTACAAGTGTTACAAAGCATAAAGAAAGATACAAGAACTTGAAATACTTATACTACAACCTACAGCCGGCTATACTTTGAAAGCCAGCTGGATACAATTGACTAGACACTAACAAAATCAATTGTAGGATCAAAAGGCATATCTGCCTTTTGACCTTGTGACTATGACATGCCATAGCTCACATCCTTATACATTACAAAAGGATAAAGTACATAAAGTAGAAAGTTACAGACTCAAGACCTCAATGTACAGTTACCAAAAGCATGGACCTTTTCACCAACTCATGTAAGTTGGTGACTTTACAGAGATGCAGCGGAAAGGTGCTTCATGGAACAGTACATCAGATAAAGCATGTGTACTAAACGTCTTTGGAAGAAATCTGTCTTCATAGGTTGAAGCTTCGGAAGACTTTGTCTCTGAGGCTTCGGAAGACTTCATGTTTGGCTTCGGAAGATATTAGTCTTGGCTTCGGAAGATTGTACACTTAGAGTGTTTTCTAGTGCATTGTTTAAAACTTTCGAAGCATTCTTTACTTCAGTACTTAGTGCATGTTGCAGAGACACATTGGATGTATTGGGTTGCATCAGACTTAAGGAATCCTTACAAACTCCCCCTAGGCTAATGCTACCAAAACACTTAGAAGATCTTCAGATATTGGTGGTCTTCAGTACAATTATGACCATTCCTTTCTTCATTAGATGGTCAGGATCATCAAGACTTTCATAGTATCTTCTCATCTCAAAGAGATCATGTAGAGGTAAGTTGATTATGTCTTGCCAGGAGTAGACATTCTCAATACCTTGATCTCTGATTACATGCCATCTTTCTGGATTGGTAGAGTAAGTCCAGGACAAGATGGGTGTCTCAGTTGTTAGAGAAGCCACTTGCATAGGAGTTGATTGGGCTGCCTCATCATGCACTTCCTCAGGTTGAACTGATTCAGCCTGCGGTGTAAAGGTAGATGACTTAGGCTTCTTCTTCTTTGTCTTTGGTTTAGAAGCTATTCTCTTCTTCCTCTTAGATGACTTTAACTGAGAAGACTGGTCTGCAGCACCTTGTTGATCATTATTGTCTTTCTCAGTTGGGTGTTCCTCCCTCACAGGTTCAGAAGGAGAGGGAGTTTGACCTTGCCTTGGATCAGAAGATGAAGCTTGCTGAGGCTCAGCTGGAGGTCCTGGTTGAGGTGTCTCGGATTGTTCAAACTTAACCTCCACTTCAGGTGGGACTTGACTTGGAAGAGAGTGCAAGTCAATCAGTTCACCACTCTTAATCTTCTGCTTGATCACCCTTATATGCTCATCCATTGTGGATAGAGACATAGGGCCAAGTCTCCTTCCGGAGAATCCATATAGCTTCAAGAAGCTTATCATCCTTTGTCTGTCAGCAGACTTTTTTATACTCTTGTGAATGATGGCTCTTGACTTTGCAGCTTCTTCCCTTAGCTTCCTTTTGGTTGTCTTTCTTTCTTTGACTAGCTCAAGCTCAAGTTGCTTTAGGTACTCAAACTCAATGAAGTCATAGGACAGGGGAAGAAGTGCATCCGCCTGATAGAAGCCTGTGGCACTCAGGTAGTTGATCATCTTAATCCTATCTTCTTCTTTATCTACCTGAGGTTCTTGTGGAGCCACATCTTCTTGTCAGGACTTTCTTGAACTGGAGAGAGAGTGGGAGCATGCTTGTAGAGTCTTTTCTGTCTCTTCTCCTCTTTGAATTGGAGAAGTAGCCTTGCATCCTCTTTCTCCTTCATCTCTCTTGACACTTCCATGTCAGCCAGTTCATTCAGTTCTTCTAAGGGGAGGGAGATGATTTCATCAATATCATAGTTCTTGTTCTGTAAATAAGTAATCCTGACTGCCCTTAACTCATCATCTTGAGTATTTGGTCTGGGGGCAGCCCTGATTGCAGCTTGCATAAAGCTTGATGACCCAGAAGAACTTTCTCCCCTTAGCTTCCTTTTCCTCTCTCTCTCTTCCTCCTCAATTTCCTCAGGAGTCATTATCCTTTTCCCTTTGTCACCAACAGACCTTTGTGACTCAGGGTGGATAGAGGCTTGGCCTTCATTACTTGGTGTAGCTTCCATGCTCTGGCCAGAGAGAGGCTGAGAAACACCTTCACCAACAGGTGTCTCAGAAGGAGTTTGAACCTCTGCAGCAGTTGTTGATGATGAGACAGGGGTCTCAGGTTCTGCCACTGGGCCTTCAGTCAAGGTTTCCCCTACGAAACTAATCTTAGGGTCCACCTCAACATCCAGTTGACCGATGACATTGCCTGATTACCTGAGTCTCCTTCTTAGAGTGAACTCTGCAAGGATCCTATCTTGGATTCTTTGAGCCAACCTGTCAGCTTGTCTTGAATTGCTAGGATTGACAAGGCATGTTGACTAGATCCAATCTTTCATAGAAGTTCAGGCTTTGAAAATCAAACACTTCTTGTTTCCCTTGAACTCTGTGAAGGATAAGGGCTCTTCTGTCAAAATCATACCTCCACCTTATGATGTAGTTTGCAGTTCCTTGTGGTGGAGATGAGACAGCCCTTGGTATACCTTCCTCAAAGAGACTCCTGATGATTGAGTCTATAGAGTCCACATTAATGTGAACTTGAGGAAGTTGCTGAGAATGCACAACAGCAAGTGAGGATGGTGAGTCCTCTATGTCCATTCTCTGTGAAGAACCCCCAGGTTCTGTGGCTGCAATAACTTTCTCCCCCTTTTTGGTAGCATCACCCACTTGCATAGGTGAGCTGGAGGATAAGTTAATCACTTCCACAGGTTCTTGTGTTCCTGGTTGAACTCTCCTTAAAGGTCTCCCAGCTAGTTTTTTCTTTAGATATGAAATCTGAAGTTACTGATCATTGACCCTGTTTTGTAAGGTAGTCACCTGAGATTCCAGGTGACTAACCTTAGAGACTAAATAGGTGCATGTTTTTGACAATTTCTGCACCTTTAGTCTCAAATTCCCCTCTTCTTCATCAGAAGAATCATTGGGGGATGAGATGATTGGACCAAAGTCCTCTCTCTCACCACCCGCTTGAGGTTCTTGGCTGCTGGTTTTCCTCTGCTCACTAGCAATCTCAGTTGAGATGCCAATGGGCTGAGTTGCCATGGTTGAGGTCTTAATGATGTAATCACTTTAAAAAGTGAGAGCCTCTTCCATATGGACATCCTGAACATGTTCAGAAGTGTCCACCTCAGTAACAGGTGACTGATGTGGGATAGACTGAGGAGAGTCAGAGGTACTCATCTCCTTTGAGTAGGGGAGGAGAAGAGAGACACATGGTACTCACTGAATCCTAAGTCTTCATCAGTATAGAAGGATAGGTTGGGAATTGTTGGTTGAATCTAAAGGCTGGGGATGGTAACTATCCCCTGAAGGTTGTTCACTTGAGTGTTGAGACTCAGAGTGAAGGCTTAAGGCTGTTGGGCTTGTGAGCTCATCAGGGTGAGCATGAGGAACCTCATCCCTGATAGGTAAAGAAATGGGAGTGGTTTGCTCCTCAGGAGAAGTGGGAGCTCTAGTGTCCACTTCCTCCTGTAAGGTTGACTATATGGGGACCTGCACAGACTCAATATCCTGAGCAGGGGTTCGTTTGGATTTTCTTTGGTAGGTGAGGGTGATTTGTGGTCTTTTTAGAGGTAAGGATAAAAGAGGTATGGGTTCAACACTAGCTTGTGTTGCTAGGTTGTCACCTTGAGCAATGAGCTCTAACATTTGGGGACTAGGGCTGTTTCTACCCCTGAGAAGCCTACAGTTGGCTTCTTCATTATTTTAAAGATGCCGGGCTTCATCTGTCCCAATTTAAGAATATTACTTTTTTCCCTCAACTGTGAGCCCAGTTCACAGTTGAGAATGTGTTGAACATACTAGGAAACATGTAATACTCTAAGGAGTCCAAGTTTGCAAGTAAATTAGTATAAACAAATTAAGAATACCTGAACTTGACCCCCTGAACCATTCCATGAACTATAAAGGAGAGATCCTCAGGAATCTGGTCCCACCCACCATGCTTGTTTGATAAGCTGTGGATAACCACATGGAGCAAGTATTTCCACTGGGATGAGACCTTCCCTTTCCTGAAGGTCTTTACAGAGAAATCTCCCTCATAGCCCATCTACTCAAAGGAATGATTAACAACTTCCTTTGGGAAGGACAACTCACCTTCTTCATCATCCAGCTGCAAATGATGATTGATGATGGCCGGAGTGATGAAGATTGTCCTCCCTTGCACTGTGGCAGACAGTGCCTTCTCCCCATCCATAATGACCTCTTGGCAGGTCTTCCAGAATTCAAGCAAGTGATCCTCATACAGAGTAGGATCAATGGTCAGGGAGGTGAAATAGTTGGATAGAGTTAAGAATTGGCAAATCTCTGTGAAACTTGCATCTTTCTCAGAGCTTAGCAGAGCAACTTGATTATGTTGCCTGTGAAGTTGCATGGAGAAATCTGGGTTGTTTCTGCGGTTAAGGTTGGCCATTTCAGAAGCTTAAGGGTGAAGAAAGGTAGAAAGCAAAGGCGGTTTAGAGAATTAGGTTTGAGGAATAGTGGAATTGAGAAGATAGTGAGAAAGAGGGGGAACCGTTGGGTATTTATGTGAAAAGGGATTTGAACCAAAGTTAATGAAAGAGGATAAACTTTGAAATCCGGAAGTCGGTCCCACCTCTGAAAAAGTAGTTTACTTTTGCTCAAAAAGTAGTTTTCTTGGAATTCGAAAAGCTTCCAAAGGTAAATTGTCTTCGGAAGTTTTAATGAAAAAGCTTCCGAAGCTAAAATGGCTTCGGAAGATTTTCCTGAGAGTCTTGAAAATTTATGCTTCGGAAGAGAAATAAACCCTTGAATGCTTTGTATAAGGAACAACAAAGCTTCCGAGAGTTAATTTTGCTTCGGAAGGAAAAAGTCCTTAAAAACAAATAAGTGTCTGAGATAAGAATTTAAGCTTCGGAAGATGGGTTTAGACTTCTTCCGAAGGTAAAATCTCTTAGACAGTTATTTATTTTGAAGACATGTTTTTCTTCCGAAGATAAAATTTTATTTCCGAAGTATCAGAAAATTTTAAGAATCTAAGGAAAGTCTTCAAAAAGAATTTTACATCCAAAGAAAACATGAGCTTATGAAAGTGATGAACTAGACAACTTAGGACACACATATTTTAAGAAGAAATAATTAGAATTAGTTTTAAGAAAAAGTCTACTCAAAGTTAATCATCCCAATAGCTGATATCAATATTTAAATCTCTGTTCATCAAAAGCTTTTGTGAACAGATGAGCATATTGTTCATCTGTATGAACTTTGACTAGTTTAATCAATCCCTTTTCATAGTTATCTCTTATTAAATGATACCTGATGTTGATGTGTTTGGTCCTTGAGTGCTGCACTGGGTTCTCAGTGATAGAGATAGCACTATTGTTGTCTATGTGGATAGGAGTCTCTTTGAAGTTAAATCCATAGTCCAGCATCTGATTTTGAATCCAAAGCACTTGAGCACAGCAGCTTGCAGCAGCAATGTATTCAGCCTCAGCAGTTGATGCAGACACACAGGATTGTTTCTTGCATTGCCATGAGACAACCCTTCCACAAGGAATTGACACCCCCCAGATGTAGACTTTGCAGTCATGTTGCAACCACCATAATCACTATCTGTATAAGCATACAGATTGAAGTTAGGATTCTTTGGATACCATAGACCAAGTGTTGAAGCACCTTTGAGGTATCTTAAAATCCTTTTTACAGTGATTAAGTGAGACATCTTAGGGTTGGCTTGATATCTTGCACAAATACATGTAGCAAACATGATATCAGGCCTGCTAGCAGTAAGATACATAAGAGACCCAATCATAGCCCTGTATAAATGTTCATCTACACACTCCCCCTCAAGATCAGGTCCAAGGGAGTGGTTTCTGGCTATGGGTGTCTTAGCAATCTTACAATCAGTCATGTTGAACCTCTTGAGTATGTCTTGAACATACTTTGACTGACTTATGAAGATGCCATCTTCAACCTGCTTCACTTGAATTCCCAGAAAGAAATTGAGTTCTCCCATTGAACTCATTTAAAATCTGTCTTTCATCAGCTTCTCAAAGTCTTTGCAGAGCTTTGGATTAGTTGAACCAAAGATGATGTCATCTACATATACTTGAACTAGCAATAAGTCATTTCCCTGTCCTTTGATGAAGAGAGTTCCATCTATAGTACCTCTCCTGTATCCATGTTTACAAAGATACTCAGACAGTGTCTCATACCACTTTCTGGGTGCCTGATGCAGCCCATAAAGAGCTTTGTCAAGCTTGCAGACATAATCAGGATGATCAGGATCTACAAAACCAGGTGGCTGTTTGATATAAACCTCTTCATAAATCACTCCATATAAGAAAGCACATTTTACATCAAGTTAGAAGACCTTGAAGTTCTTGGATGCAGCAAATGCCAGGAATATCCTAACAGCTTCTAATCTTGCTACAGGAGCAAAGACATCAGTGTAGTCAATCCCTTCTTCTTGTGTGTATCCTTGAACAACTAGTCTTGCCTTGTTCTTGATGATGATTCCTCTATCATCCTTCTTATTCCTAAAAACCCATTTGGTTCCAATGGTAGTCTTCCCATGAGGAAGAGGACAAAGGTTCCAAACTTTCTGCCTTTTGAATTGAAGCAGCTCTTGTTGCATAGCTTCAACCCAACTTCCATCCTTTAGAGCTTCATCAACTTTCTTTGGCTCTATCTGAGATAAGAAACAAGAGTGAAGACAAACATTTGCTTCATGGGTTTGTCCTCTTGTTCTTACCCCTGTGACAACATCTCCAATGATGTTTGTGGTGGGGTGAGACTTGTGGATCCTTAGCTGAGGGATCACAGCAAGTTGCTGAGAAAGATCCAAATTTGAGAAATTTAGATCTGGCCTAGAAGATTCACCCTCCACATTATCACACTTATCAAGATTAACTTGATCCAATGAGTGTGTGACATCATTGATGTTGTCATCTATGGTGTGGTTATTAGCATCAAGGAATTCCTGATCACTATCACCATCACCATTGTTGTCTTCTACAATTGAGGTATCTTTATCTGGTTGAGGAGCCTCTGAGCTGGAATTTGAAGGCATACCAGATGTATCAGCTGAATTTTCATTGTAGTGCTGATAGAGACCTCATTTGCTGAAGTAGTTTCAACTGGAGCTGAAGATGTATGAGTTGAGGGTCTTCCTAGCTCAAATCTTGGATCAGGATCACCTGTATTTAAATTTTCTGCAGATCCTGAAACATTCTCACAAGATTTGTTAAAACACTTGGTAACTAAATCAAGATCAAACAGCCAATCAGACCAGAACCAGCCACACAGGGTGTGTGTTCATTGAAAGTCACATTGGCTGACTCCTCAACAATTCTAGTTCTGAGATTGTATACTCTATAAGCCTTAGCTTGGAAGAGTATCCAATGAAGTGTCCATCATCTGATTTCTCATCAAACTTGGCAATTTGATCTTTGGTATTCAAGATGGTGCAGGGACATCCAAATGATCTGAGAAAACCAATGAAAGGTTTCCTCTTGTGCCAAAGTTCATAAGGAGTCTTACCATGTGTCTTAACTACTAAAACTCTGTTTTGCACATAGCAAGCAGTATTAACTGCCTCTGCCCAGAAGGTGATGGGCAGTTTAGAGTCAGACAACATAGTTCTTGCAGCTTCAATAAGTGTCCTGTTTCTCCTCTCAGCAACTCCGTTTTGCTGAGGAGTCCTGGGAGCACTATATTGTCTTGTAATACCTTTTTCATCACAAAATGTATCAAGGATTTGGTTCTTGAATTCAGTTCCTTTCACATCTTATGGTTTTGACCTTGTGATCACTTTGATTCTCAACTTTTAAGATGAAATTCTTCAGAATCTCAGGGTTTCATTCTTAGTTTAAGAAAGAAAACCCAAGTGAATCTTGTAAAATCATCTGTGATCACTAAACAATAAGAGGTCCTTCCTAGACTCATTACACTGGTGGGGCCAAAGAGATCCATATGTAACAAGTGTAGGGGAGTAGTGATGGAGTTCATTTCCTTAGGCTTGTGAGATACCTTGTGTTGCTTCCTTTCAGGCATGCAACACAATGATCATCACTTGTAAACTCTTTCTTGGCATTCCAGTTACCAGATCATGTTTAATTAATTTATTCATGTTCTTAAAGTTTACATGGCACATTCTTTTATGCCATAGGAAAGACTCATCACTATTTGCTTTAGATAGAAAGCATGAAACTTCTCCAGAGGGAGATGTTTCTTGCAAATCCATCTTGTACATGTTCCCTTTCCTGGGGGCTCTGAGCAGGATATGCTCATGAGGAATGACCACTCCAGGCTTGAGAACAATGCACTCATGCTCAGTAAAGAGCATGTTATGACTCTGATCACAAAATTGGGATACACTCAGAAGATTGTACCCAAGCTCCTTAACAAAGTTTACCTACTCAATTCTGAGCTTACCATTTGTGACCTTGCCCCTTCCAGAAATGTAACCACCTTCATCTCCTCCAAAAGCAACTGGTCCTCCATCAATTCTCTCAAAATTATGGAGTAGAGACCTATTGCCTGTCATGTGCCTGGAACAGCCACTGTCAATTATCCAGACATTCCTGCTTGTCTTGAGCTGTTCCTGCACAAAGAAAATGATTACTTACATTTGGAAACCCAAGCCTTACTTGTCTTGGGCTCACTAAGTGTAATAGAAGGTAATGCAACAGTAATAGATCCTATGGTTGTACTAGGGGGATCTTCAGCTGTTGTTGATGGAGAAACTTCAGTCATTTGGTCTCTCTTAGACTTCCACACCACCTTTGGAGTCTTGGACTTGACCTTCAAAACCTTAGAAGCTTTTGGTACTTCACAAGTTTTGATGATTGAACCTTCAGAAGATTCTACAGTCACTGCAGCAGACTTCAGTGCTTCGGAAGAACTCCTTTCTTCCGAGACCAATTTTACTTCCGAAGGTAATTTTCCATTTACCTTCTTCTTTGAATTGGAGCTTCCGAAGGAAACAAACTTTCCTTCCGAAGCTTGAGACTTCTTGAAACTCTTTGAAGTCTTTGTATTGGTCATGTGGATAGTACTTTTGGGATTGTATGGAATATCCTTAACAATGTGAGAGGTGCTTTCACACATGACACATAAAATTTTCTTCTTCAAAAGAGTCTCCTTATGAGAGCAATACTGGCTTTGGTCACATCCCTTCTCTACCTTCATCTTGGTAGATGCTGAGACAGTCCTTTTGGGCTGTGAACTGTTCTTGGAGTTTGATGGTCTAGGCTGTGCAGTAGTGGTACACAGCAGCTCAGTCTTCTTCTTTGCACTGAGATGATTTGAACAAGAAGCAGGATTCTTAGCTGAGGAGTCTTGGTTGATGTCTTCAGTCCTCACTACTTTGAAACCTGCAGAGATAAAAACTTGTTTATGCTTAGCATCAAAAGTAGCCTTGATCTCTTGAGCCTTCTTTGCTTTCCTCTTGCTCTTCATGATCAAGTTCTTTCTCTTGGACTTAGTCATCACAGTAGATTTCTTCTCTTTAGAAGGATAGTGGCCCTTGGAAGAATCCTCTTCTTCACTCTTCTCAGAGGAATTCTTCACTATCACTTCTTCATCCTCCTTACATATAGGATCTATGAGAGGAAGCTCATCTTCACAAGTTCCACACCTAGGAGATCTTATAGACAAGATTGTGTGTGGAGGAGCTATCTCATTTGATCCCAGTCCCTGTCTATTTTGATAGCACAATTTGTTGTGCAGGGATGAGGATATCATGTTCTTGAAGGTCTCTTCTTCAAGAACACTCTTCTCTGCCTTGTCTTTGCTGATCACAAGCTCAGCCTGGCACTCAGTCAACTTAGTTATGAGATCCTGGATCTGAGTTCTAAAATCTGTATGTTTATGTTTTAGTACTGAAATGGTTTTCTCCAAGTCCTCAATCTTTAACTTGTAATCATTTTCAGACTTTCTATAATAAGATTTTAATATGTTTAATGACTCAAGATCAGATCTCATCTCTAAGTTGTAGGACCTGTGTCTATTTACTTTAGCAATGAATTCAGGAGTACAGAGATGTTCCAATACCTTGGCTTCATCATGGTCAGCCATCAGTGCTTGGTTTGGAGAAGCATCTTCCACCTGAAAGCTCCAGTCAAAGCCTCCCTCTTCAACAGCAACAACAGCATGTTGCTTTGGCTTCTCATTCTGAGGGGCTTTGTCAGTGTAGTTTGGTCTGGCTTGTGTTTGGCCCCCATTTGTTTCAGGTGCCTTAGACTCTCTAGCAAAGTGGCCCATAAGGTTACAGTTGTAACACTTAACTTCGCTTTTATACAGCCCGAACTTTCCACTGGTAGCATTGCTTGGAAATCTTCTTCATGTTCTCTTGTAGAACTTCTTGGCTCTGTGAGTGAGGAGAGACATTTGCTGAACTATCTCCATGTATTCCAGGTCATCTGGATGGATACAGTCCAGGTCTTCAAGAGTGAAGAGAGAGTTCCCACAGCTTTCATCAGTAGACACAAAGGCTTGAGAAGAACTTGTCTCTTGGAATGGGCTTCCTTGAGTAAAGTTCTCCCATCAGTAGACATAAGTCTAAGTATTCTATACATTATGGTTCTGACAAGATGTATCATGATTTGAAGGCGCACTATTGGTCGCCTATTAAACGTAGCTACATACATGAGTAAGTGGAAGTGGGAATAGATTTCAAAAGCCATCTGGGTTAATGTTGAATATCATAAGCCATCTGGGTTACTGCAACAACCTGAGATTCCTTTATGGAAGTGGGAACATATTTCTATGGATTTTATTACTAAGTTACCTAAGTCTTCTAGTCGTTGTGACACGATATGGGTGATCGTGGATCGACTGACTAAGTCCGCTCATTTGTTGGCGATCAACGAAACAGATAAAATAGATAAGTTAAGCCGAATTTATTTTAAGAAGGTAGTTTCGAGACATAGTGTACCAATCTCAGTTATTTCCGATCGTGATGCTCATTTTACATCCCATTTCTAGCAATCGTTATAGAAATCTTTGGGTACGTGCCTAGATATGAGCACTGCCTTGCGGTAAAACCTTGCACATGGATTTTGAGGGTGTGACAAGTCGTCATGGTAATTTGGTAAAGAAAGTCTTGTCTAATGTTACAATTGATCAACAACTCATCCATTTGAGTTTTGATCAATAGTCAATGAGCACTTCATCGCTTTCAGTGCTGATCGGTAGTGGTTTAGCACTTGGCAGAATTCGGCAATTAATAGCGAGTACTAAATACTTGAGTTTCCAATAGCTTCATCTTCTCCATGAATCAACAAATTTCCCCTAGGATAATAATACCAAAACTCTTTCTTATCCCTCAACCATTCTTAACAGCACCAGCTCATACATGTATCCTCTCTATCTCTTGAGGGGTTGTCAAGAATGAGATTGACCAAGTCTTTCATGTTGTGCTGAGATAGTATAAAAAGGTCAAATAGAAGGTGTTGTTCAAGTAATTATAAATATAAAAAGGTCAAATAGAAGGTGTTGTTCAAGTAATTATAAATCCAATGGATGATTGGATCATAATTTCCAATGGATTCGCATGTAGAACATCTTCTTTGTCTCCAATTTTGTTTGCTTCAACTCTGTTCCCAATCTTCATTTTCTGAAATGAAACAATTGATTTGTACTTTTCTAGCATGCCTTCATATTCCTTGATCAAGGTGAACATCTTGTGTACGTCTTTAGAGGTGTGGTTTAGAACTTCTAGATCAACTAGGAAGAAAGATTATTCTTGATATTTCTCTCAATAAGTATCTCCCAGCCTTTAAGTCATATCCCTAGTTGATAATGGTTATACCATAACCTCCGGAGTCTTTTTCTTAGTCAAATTCTGAGAATTCTTCTTTATCAGTTTGTTTAGGATTGTCAAGAACTTGACTTACTCTTTCGATAGCTGTGGTGATGACCATTTCATCTTTCGATTGATCGATTGGCTCGTTATTAGATATTAAGCTGTTTGACAAGCTTATTAGGCTGTTGGAGAAACGTGCTCCGAAGTTTGAGTAGTTTGGATGGTGGGAGGAGATGATTGTGGTTGAGTGTCGGATACAGGGTCGGAAGATGGGGTGACTTCAGTAGCTTCCGACTCCTTTAAATTTCTTCTTTGTTCTGAAACCTACTTTGATTTTTAGATGAGACTTGTAGATTTTCATAAGGACATTCTCTACTTATTTTCCCCGAGAGCCATTGCTATTGTTCCTTAGCCTCATTCTGGTTAGGTTAGCTATCTCAAATCTGTTAAGGTAGAAAAATTGATATCTTGAATAAGCTAGCCTTCTAGCTACTGATCTAGTGATAAAGTATGTGTCTTTCTTTTTATCAGGTTCAGGGATCTCTTCACTAGATTCAGCTTTGACTGAAGACAGTACCTGTTGAAGTAGCATATTGGACTATTCATTTCTACATCCAAAGATTATAAGGTACTCAATAATTTGCTCTAAGATGTCAAGCGGAAGGTCCAATACTTCATTCTTGATCATAGTAAATGATCTCTTCATTTGTCCTCTTGACTGTAAACTTCTTCATTTGGGCTATATACTTAACACTTAACACCTTTGTTCCCTTTAGTATCTTCTCCTCCACTTATGGGTCAATCTTCCTTGCCTTTACAACTCTTATTGGCACAATCTTCTTTTTGACAAGTACTGATGAGATTGGCTGATTGTCATAAGATTGGAGTTAGAGTCAGTAGAAGTTGGAGGCTCAACTAGTAACAAATGGGAAGACTTCTAAACAGTTTTCTTGGTTCTGGTTTGCTATCTTTCCTATTACTCCTTAGTGCTTCAAACTGTAGGAGCTCACCAGATGTAATTCTTTTCTTGATTTCTCTAAATATGATATTCAGATTAAGAGTAGACATACTCATTGATCCTATCTGTCTGCACGAAAAACCATAGTATTTAAGGAACATCTTCCTTTGTTGCTTGATCTGGTCTTCTGTCTGACTCTCTCTACTTGTCTTTTCTCTATTTCAACTCTCTTTTTTCTAGCCAACTCTACCAATTTCTCTATTTCAGCATGAGCTACAACTATCAGCTTTGACTTCATCTCAACAAGGCTCCATTCCATGACCTTATCAAAGTTGAATCCTTTCAACTCAAATAGAGCTACTAGGAGACGTCTCTTTTCATCTTTTTCCTATATTTTCTGAATGGAAGCCATTGGTGTAGATTTGATAGTTCTGAACGTTTTAGCTTGTTGAGTCGTTGTCCTTTGAGTGCTTTCAGCAGATGGCCTAGATGACTTAGATGGCATTATCTTGACATCCTTAGGCTTAGGTTTGGATAGAGCTGTTTGTTTTGTTCTATTTCACTAACAGGGTTAATCATCTTTTTGAAGCTCTAGAATCTTTTACACCTTTAATTAATGCAATAATGTTTTTCCTAATAGATTATTCTTATTCTACCAACATGTAACTCTTTGAGTTCATTAACAACCGTCTATGGGAAAATCTCCATCCTTCTAGTCACTAGGAATCTGGCCCTTCTTTCCTAATACTCATACTTAACTTCTTTAGTAGCCATAGGTCTCTTAACATTCCAGAGGTAGAGATTACAGTAGGTCTGAATACCGAAGGTCTAGTAGATACACCTTAGTAAATAAACCTGATGCCTCACCAGCGGACTTGGGTCATTAGTAGTTGTATAAACTTTCTCAGCATCCTTGGTGACTTCTGGGCCATCAATCATTACATTCACTTCAGACCTAACTTGGGTTTTAGTTTCAACTTCTTGTTGACCAAATATCACCTCAGTTTATTTTTTGAGTTCAGACTCAGGTGTGTCCTTGTATACTTTATAAAGTTGGCTTGGTTCTTTTACAAGAGTCACTCTATGTCTTTCAATATCATCTTCAATGGTCTTGGTTCTTCTTGTATACACAATCATTCTTCCTGAGGGTTCATTTGCTGAAGAAGCCTTTTGTATGGCAATTTCGATAGTTGCATCAGTAGCTGATGTGTTCAGCTCTTTTACAGCTTCCGATAGCACTCTTAGTAAAGAAGCTTCTTCTTCAGCAGGTGTCTTGGGAGTGGCTTCAACTCCCAACACTAGCTCTCTCTTTGATGATACCTCATCTGATCTATTTCTTTTGGGAGATAGCAAAGAAGAGGTGTTGGATTTTCTCCTTGCAACCATATCTTTGCCCAAGTTGAAATTTTTGGTTCATTCTTCTCATAACGCTTCTAGCTTCCCTTTCCTTCTCTTCTAAACTATCATAGCCATAACAATTTAAAAGCTCATTTAGTTTGGCTTCTGCTTCAAATAGAGGATTATAGTCTTCATTCTATCTTGATGAAAATGGAATTGGCTGTGAATGGTTGACAATTTGGTCGGCCAAACCTAGGAGAGTGTCTTTAGCTTGTTTGGGCTTATCTTCTCCCTTTTTGTTAGCATCATCTGAGATCCTAGATGACACTAAGTGGGTAGGGGAAGGCACATCTAAAGGTTCTTGTGGTGATGATGAGATTTGGATGCTTAGGATGATTGATTGTTGAGGCTTAATTGTTTCTTATAGGGATTCAACCTTAAGTTCAAGGTTGTTGGACCCTAAAAGGATCATACATGCAAATTCAAGTGGTGGTTGATGGTTGTTCTACTGACATTCTTTCTTAAGTACAAGAAGACATGAAGATGAAAAATCTACAAAAAGAAGACAATTGTCGGCTGTCCGCATTTGTACATGCGGATGACCATTGAGAAAATGCTGACAAGTATTTGTTCTTTCGTATTTACAAATGCGGACAATCTGAACAAATGATGATAAGTATTTGTCCATCCGCATTTACTCATGCGAATGTTCAACAACAAATGTGCATAAGTGTTTGTTCATCTGCATTTGTCAATGCTGATGACCTAACACCAATGCTGAAGATGACAAAAAATGTTGATGAAGAAAAGGACATCCGTATTAGTTAATGCGGATGAACAGAAGAAAATGCTGATTAGGCTTTGAACTTAGAACTAGTTCATGATGTATAGTACAATGGTAGTTTAGTCATTATATAAAGTGTAGGATTCTATATGCCCAAGACACGTAGAATATTGATGCGGTTAGTACGTTATGATCCAAGTCGGGTTATACCCAATAACAAGCTTTGTAAACACAAACAATTATTTAATTGTCGATATGATCATGCAATTAAATAATCACACCAAATTTAGAAAATAGGTTTTCTAAATAAGTTGCATATGAGATGGAACAACTTATTAAGATATTTTGTTCAAGAATATTATTTGTAATGTTATTTAAGTAGGTTAGATAACATCAAATAGTTAAAAGGGTGTATAACTTATACAATTAAATGGTTAATTGTATAACTTATTAAGTGACTTAGTTTAATATAATGTGTGTGTTTGTTTAAGAGGGAAAACCCCTTTTGAACTTCATTTTGGCTGCCCCATTGAATGGGGATTGGCTCCTTTTCTTTCCCTGAAAACACACATAATAAAACAAGTCCCACCTTAACTCTTCATCTTCTAAGAAACAAATGCAAAATAGAACATAACTCTCCTCTCTCTCTCTCTTAAAGCTCTCGGCTCAAGCAGCAGGTTTTTGGAGTTTTTGAGTTGTTTTGGTGGTGTTTCTTCCAAACAAGAAGGTGTTTTGCAATCAAGCTTGGGGTATACAAGCTTGAGAGGACCTCCTTTGGTGCCTTGGTCGATTTCTTGGACATCATCATCTTCCTTTTTCGAACATCTTGCTGCTGAAAGGTAGATTATGGCAGCTTCTTCATAGCTGTCCATAATGTGTTGTTTGCATTTTCATAGTAAGCATCATTCACATATAAAAGATTCTCTTGTTCTTGGGTTTGTTTAAAACTTATAACATCAAAATAAATCTGGATTTTCAGTTTATAAACAATGTTATAATGATCCTCTTCCGCTGCATTTTTCAGAGAGTTTAATAGGTTAAACTTTGGTTTTATCTTCTAACAAACCCAACAATGGCATCTAGAGCCAGTTATGTGGATTGCTTGCTTGTTCTTGTCCTTTAAAAATCGTTTTATGGGACTTCATTACCCTCTTATGAGCTGCAATATTCTTGTATGTTGAATCCCCAAACTTTCAAGGTTATATTACACATGCTTCTGATTAAACCTTGAAAGATATGTATGTTGATATGTATATTGTTTGGACATGTATAAAACCCGAAATCTCAATTCATGTTGGCTGAAATTTCGTGGGTTTTAGTGGGGATTCTTTGTTATATCTGGATGATATGATGGAATTTTAGTTAGTGCATAACCTAGCTTTTGGCCTTGTGTTGTTTGGATGAATGCAATGGTTGTTTTTGTTTATTCAATGGGGTTGTATATTAATTTATTTGTGCTTTGTTTAAAAATGTAATTTATTTATTATTGGGTTGTAATAAATAGATTAGGTGTATTTTTCATTTTACTAGATATCTTGTATTAGGACTTTATACCTTGTAATATGAAGACGTACGCGTTGGAAGCACAAAGGAAGGTCATAAGAGAAACATGGAGCATTTTGGATGCGGTTTCAAGTGGGAGGCTTTTGAAAGCATTCTATGTGTTTTGTTGTGACCTTAGGAATGCCCTATGGACCACACTCGTGATGGCAAACAAGTGTGGACCACTTTAGATGCTATGGTTATGCACATATGCTATGTTGTTTTTGTTTATATTATTGTGGTTGATGGCATGTATGTTATATTTGCTTTATCAATCCTATCCATGATCTTAACAAACTAAAAATGGTTCTTAATCATTAAAAGGTAATAAATGGTTATTAAAATGATTTAATGATTTAAAGATTAAAATAGGTTTTAATCAAAGGACCATAGGGTATCTTGTATTTGAAAGCATGCAAATACAAGTACATAGAGTTTTCTAAAACTTAAATTATGAAATCTCTAAAATTTTAAGACGAGATCAACACCGTCCTTTTACACAACACTTGAGTCACTTGGGAACTCTTAGTGGGATAAAGGTCACCTAACCATTTTGACGGAACTTGTGATTTGAGGTGAGAATGCCTTATTTGTGGGATAAAGGTCACCTAACCACCTATTTTGGCAAACTCACACGTGGGTGTAAGTAGGGCGTCTTGATTTGCAAACCATGTCAAATGGATCACCTACGATGTGGTTTCCAAATGGTGTTGATGGGATTAACATGCCGACTTTACATATGATGTTTAAAGTCGATCCCATACCTCTAGAAGTTGCAAATGGTTGCAACCGTCAATCGTTGACCACCTTATTAATTTAAATCGTGGAATAAAGGTCACCTAACCACAATTTAAGTGTAATGTTGGGTTCTAGATTTTAATATGAAAATGACCTTAAAAGGTATTAATTATTTAAAATAGCAATATCGAAAATACTAAAATAGATCTTTGTTAAATTTTGTAGATGGCCACCAATAATGATAATCATGATAACTCATTCGCGTCCGCCCAATCTTTACGAGCGATTCTCCAAAAAGAACGTCTAAATCATAACAATTTTATTGTGGTATCAAAACTTGAGAATCGTTCTCAAGCAAGAGAAACGATCATACGATTTAGACGATCCTATCCCCGATCAACCTACTGAGGATGATGAGGAGGCCTTTAACGATTGGTTAAAATACACTAAGAACTCGGTCCAAGTGTCTTGTCTCATGCTGGCGAGCATGACTCCGGATCTCCAAAAGGAGTATGAACATCACGGAGCCTATGACATGATAACCCAGCTGAAGGAAACGTTCCAACAACAAGCGAGGGTTGAGTGCTTCGAAACGGTTCGAGCACTCCACGCATGTCGTATGGACGACAACCAATCGGTTTCATCTTATGTACTTAAGATGAAAAGCCACATTGACCGCCTCGAAAGGCTTAATTGTCCTGTCTCGAAGGAATTGGCCACGGATTTGATCCTCAATGGCCATACCAAGAAGTTCGAGACATTCGTGTTGAACTACAACATGAATGCTTGGGACAAAAGCATTGGTGAGCTTCACTCGATGCTCAAAACGGCCGAGGCGGCCATGGGTAAAAGGGTTTTACCCGTTCTCACCATCAATGAAGGTGGGAATAAGAAAAGGCCTCATCCCACACCCAAGGCAAAGGTTGCCAAGGGCAAGGGACCCGTATGGGGAAAAGGGAAGGGGGTGGTAAGGGTGCCACCCAAAGCACCGGAGAAGAAGCAAAAGGTTGCTTCCAATGACCCATGCTTCAAGTGTGGGGAGATTGGACATTGGGCAAGAAATTGTCCCGTCCATGTCCAAGAGTTGAAAGCAAAGAGGGATGCCGGGCAGACCTCAGGTACCACATACATGATCCATATTGATTTAAACTTAATATCCTCTAACACATGGGTATTGGATACCGGATGTGGAACTCACATTTGCAATTTGTTGCAGGGGTTCAAAAGAAATAGTGACTTGAAGAAAGGGGATGTTAGCCTCTACATGGGCAATGGGGCAAAAGTTCAAGTTGAAGCCCGTGGTGACTACATCTTGAAACTTCCAAATGGGTTGGAAGTAATTTTGTATAATGTTTTGTATGCTCTTAGTTTGACTAGGAACATTATCTCTGTAGCCCTATTAAAACAATTTGGATATGTATTATCATTTATTGGAAATAAAATTCATGTTGCTTTGAATGACATGTCCTACTTTAAAGCTATTCCCATTAATGGTATTTATGAATTGGTTCATGAAAATACTTTAAATAGTTCATTGTACCAAACTAGCACCTAGAAACTCAAGTTGGATTTGAGTGATACCTATCTTTGGCATTGTCGTCTTGGTCATATAAACAAGAAAAGAATTCAAACACTACAAAAGAATGGTCTTTTAAAAACAAGTGAATGTGATTCATTTGATGTGTGTGAGTCTTGTTTACAAGGTAAAATGACTAAGGCACCTTTTAGTGGCAAAGGCGAAAGGGCAAAAGATTTATTAGGAATCATACATTCGGATGTATGTGGTCCTTTTAAGCCAATGACTAGGAATGGTGAAAGATACTTCATTACCTTTACTGACGATTATAGTCGCTATGGGTATGTGTACCTATTAAGACACAAAGATGAAGTTTTTGAAATGTTCAAGATCTTTCAAAATGAAGTACAAAATCAACTCAACAAGTCAATTAAAGTTCTCCGCACTGATAGAGGAGGTGAATACCTAAGTGATGCTTTTCAAGATCATCTTAGGAGTTGTGGGATTGTCTCACAACTCACTCCACCTGGAACACCACAACATAATGGTGTGTCTGAGAGGAGGAATCGAACCTTATTGGATATGGTCCGATCTATGATGGCTAGAAGCACGTTGCCTCTATCATTTTGGGGTTTCGCTTTGCTCTCCGCGGCCCGTATTCTAAATATGGCCCCAACCAAAAAGGTGGAAAGGACACCCTTTGAGATATGGCATGGAAGAGTTCCATCCCTATCATACTTAAGGGTCTGGGGTTGTGAGGCTTATGTTAAGACTCCCACCCCAAACAAATTGGAAGTCCGATCCACCAAGTGTATCTGTGTTTGATATCCTAGAGATTCTATGGGATATTATTTCTATGATCCACTGGAACAAAAGGTGTTTGTTGCCAGAAAGGGTGAGTTCTTAGAAGCAAAGTTTCTTATGGAAGGAACTAGCAGTAGAACAGTGGATCTTGAGGAGGATCAAGAACCACAACCCGATGCACGTTTGGTTGAAACTAGCACTCAGCATGAGGATGTTGAGGATGATCAAGTGGTTGATCAATATACACAAAACGTTCGCAGATCTGGTAGAATTAGTAATCCACCTGTAAGATATGGATTTTTCGTTGATGGATGCTATGTGGTAGATTCCGATGAACCAACCACCTATCGTGATGCAATGTCCAATTTGGATTGTGACAAATGGCTTGAAGCCATGAACGTTGAGATGAAATCCATGTATGACAATCAAGTATGGGACTTGGTTGTACCACCTCTTAACAACAAAGTAGTTGGAAGTAAGTGGGTTTTCAAGAAGAAAACCGATATGCATGGAAACTTGGATACTTATAAAGCTAGACTTGTAGCAAAAGGTTTCACTCAAACTCAAGGAGTTGATTATGATAAACCTTCTCACCTGTTGCGATGCTAAAGTCTATAAGGATATTGTTTGCCATAGCTGCTCATTATGATTATGAGGTTTGGCAAATGGATGTCAAAACCGCTTTCCTAAATGGATATCTTGAGGAAGATGTCTATATGGTTCAGCCTGAAGGTTTTGTCGATCCAAAACATCCTAATAAAGTATGCAAGTTAAAGAAATCAATCTATGGATTGAAACAAGCATCGAGAAGTTGGAATCACCGTTTTGATGAAGAAGTAATCAAATTTGGATTCATCAAGAACGCTGATGAAGCTTGTGTATATAAGAAAGCTAGTGGGAGCATCATCACTTTCCTAGTATTATATGTTGATGACATACTACTATTTGGAAATGACATTCCAACCTTGGAAGGTGTAAAAACCTGGCTTGGAAGTTGTTTTTCCATCAAGGATCTTGGTGAGGCCGCCTATATTCTGGGAATAAAGATCTATAGGGATAGATCAAGGCGGTTGATTGGTTTAAATCAAAGTGCATACATTGATAAAATCTTGAAAAGGTTCAAGATGGAGAACTCTAAGAAAGGTACGGTACCTATTCAAAGAGGAACGATATTGAGTACGAGTCAATGTCCTAGCTCAAAGGATGAGCAAGATAAAATGAAGGCAATCCCATACGCATCTGCTATTGGATCCATCATGTATGCAATGATATGCACTCGACCGGACGTGTCATGCGCCTTAAGCATGACAAGCCGATACCAGCAAAATCTGCAAACAGTCATTGGATGGCTGTTAAGAACATACTTAAGTACCTAAGGAGGACAAAAGATATGTTCCTAATCTATGGATCTGGTGATGAGGAACTCGTTGTAAAAGGTTACACGGATGCGAGTTTCCAAACAGATCATGATGATTCACGGTCACAATCGGGATATATTTTCATTCTGAATGGAGGAGCGGTCTCTTGGAAGAGCTCCAAAAAGGATGTGGTGGCTCTATCAACTACAGAATCAGAATACGTCGCCGCCTCATTGGCAGCTCAAGAAGCTGCATGGTTGAAGAAATTCATTGCCGATCTAGGGGTTGTCCCTTCAATTCAGGACCCCCTAGAGATCTTTTGTGATAACGAGGGTGCGATTGCTCAAATCAAGGAACCTCGTGCTCATCAAAAGACTAGGCACATTGAGCGGAGATTCAACTACATACGAGATGAAGTTGAAAAGGGAAAGATATGTATTCGCAAAGTTCACACGGATCAGAACATTGCGGATCCTCTCACGAAGCTCCTTGAAAAGGCAAAGCATGAAGGTCATACTTGTGCCATGGGACTTCGATATTCTAGTGATCGGATTTGATCTGTAAATTTTGTATTTGGATATGTGGAACTCTTTATTATTTGAATAAAATTATTTGGTTATAATGTTTCAATTAATGTTCCAATTTAGCATGTTTAATCCATGAGTAAATTGTTTACTCTAAACGTCCGTAGTCGTTCAGACTTGTGGGAACAAGTGTGAGGGTAAGATTATTATGAACTTGGATTGGTTGATATTCATAAAGATGAATATAGAGCAATGGGTTGCTGCCAAGGTTCATAGATATTTGTGGGATACAAATATTGGACTAACCCGCATCTCAAATTTTACTACATGGAATCTTATTGATTGATCATAAGTAAATTTGAGTAAAGGCAAATATCATTTGGTATCCTCAGACCTGAGATACATATTGGGTTTTAATATTCACCAAGTGTCATACCTTGATCTGGTTATCCGCTGTTCTGAAATAATGGACAGTACATGAGACTATGTTCAGGTGTGACACAAGGTGATTGTGAGAAACGTATGTAGTCAAGATGGGATTTGTTCCTCTTATTCGTTGAGAGTTAGATGTCTAAGGCCTGGATAAGTTAAATCAACAAGGAATGATCACTCTGTGTCCTTGGATTAAAATGACATCTGTAACAAAAGGATAAATGATTAATTCACCTAAATCATTTCAAGTAGGATACTTGAATGGGATGATGTTATTGAATGGCTATAAGTCATGCGTATTAAGGGTAGTAAACCGTTGTTAGGCGGTATTTACAGCTTGCATCAATATTCTATGAATCTTGTGCAAATGGGAGATTGTAGGATTCTATATGCCAAGACACGTAGAATATTGATGCGGTTAGTACGTTATGATCCAAGTCGGGTTATACCCAATAACAAGCTTTGCAAACACAAACAATTATTTAATTTTCGATATGATCATGCAATTAAATAATCACACCAAATTTAGAAAATAGGTTTTCTAAATAAGTTGCATATGAGATGGAACAACTTATTAGGATATTTTGTTCAAGAATATTATTTGTAATGTTATTTAAGTAGGTTAGATAACATCAAATAATTAAAAGGGTGTATAACTTATACAATTAAATGGTTAATTGTATAACTTATTAAGTGACTTAGTTTAATATAATGTGTGTGTTTGTTTAAGAGGGAAAACCCCTTTTGAACTTCATTTTGGCCGCCCCATTGAATGGGGATTGGCTCCTTTTCTTTCCTTGAAAACACACATAATAAAACAAGTCCCACCTTAACTCTTCATCTTCTAAGAAACATATGCAAAATAGAACAAAACTCTCCTCTCTCTCTCTCTCTTAAAGCTCTCGGCTCAAGCAGCAGGTTTTTGGAGTTTTTGAGTTGTTTTGGTGGTGTTTCTTCCTAACAAGAAGGTGTTTTGCAATCAAGCTTAGGGTATACAAGCTTGACAGGACCTCCTTTGGTGCCTTGGTCGATTTCTTGGACATCATCATCTTCCATTTTCGAACATCTTGCTGCTGAAAGGTAGATTATGGCAGCTTCTTCATAGTTGTCCATACTGTGTTGTTTGCATTTTCATAGTAAGCATCATTCACATATAAAAGATTCTCTTGTTCTTGGGTTTGTTTAAAACTTATAACATCAAAATAAATCTGGATTTTCAGTTTATAAACAATGTTATAATGATCCTCTTCCGCTGCGTTTTTCAGAAAGTTTAATAGGTTAAACTTTTGTTTTATCTTCTAACAAACCCAACATAAAGGCCTTTTTGTCAAACCCTACTTTTGGGTAACTTTTGAGACATTCAGAATATTAGTATCTTCGATCAGTACCATGTTTCATTGGTTTCTTGTTACTGTATTTTGCTAAACCCTAGCATTCATTGTAACTTTTCACCATGATTAATACAAATCATTTGTGAGATTTCTAGCATTCAATGATCTGTGATTATATATTTCCGCTATATAACTAGTGACTTAATCATCATATTTGATCCTAGTTGATTCACATCAACTGAGAATATCATTCTCACCACCCTCTGAATTGGTATTAGAGCTTTGGCTCTCGGTTCAACTTTAGATCTGCTCAGATCTAAACTGAAACTCGATTGATCTGGTGAATGAGTTACTATTAGCAAGTTTCTCGACTTCTAATATGTATTCATACTAAAATCTCACTGGAACATCGACTGTAATCACTGTTCGACAACACCCGTATCAAGAACTCATCTTCAAACAACATATTCCACTCAAAAATCTGAACAAATACTTCATCATCATCAAAAACTTCTGACCTAAAATCAACTGTATCATTTCAGTAGTATTTTCAGACTACTCACAGAAAACACAGATTGCTACCGTTCACAGAAACCATTCTAATATTTAAAATTTTGGACTGTTTGGACAATCTGGACTTAAAAAATCAATCTAAATCATATTTAAACACTCTAAAACAGACTTATTAAACCTCATTTGCTTAAACATAAATCTGAGTTTAAGCAATGGAAAATCATGGTTATGAATTATATTACAAGTGTAGATCCGAACTACTGGATTTCAATATGTAAAGGACCTTACATCCCGGTGTCACTCACTACTGATCAAGCTGCACAATACAAGACAGCAAGGATTCCCATTTAAGATCCAAATCTAAATCTTGATAATGATGAGTATAAGGAAATGAAGATAGACCTCAAAGCATACTCCATCCTCACACAATCCTTAAAAATGGATGTACTGCTCATCATGTGTGAAGGAAGTAGTGAAGTAGCTGAGATCAACAAAGACAAGCTGGTGAATCAGTATGAAATGTTCGATCACTCCAAAAGGGAGTCAATCTCAAAGCAACTGCATCGGTTTGTGCAGTTGGTTATTGATGTGGAGATTATGGGAGTGACATACAACGAAAAGGAGATGAACAAGAAGATGTTACATAGTTTGCCTGAAAGTTGGAAGTAGAATGTAACCATGCTCAATAATACACTTGATCTGGAAAGCACCAGTCTGGATATCATGATTGCAAAGATTGAAGCTCTTGAGCTTGATGAGAGAAGTAGGAACCTCAGTGAACCGCAAGTTATTGAGGTATATAAATTTCCATCAGAAACTTATTTAATGGAAAATGCATTCATTACTAAAGAAGATGACTTCCTCTCCTCCAGAGATCAAGCAAGATCAACTTGATTCATAGCTACTCCTTCACAAGTCAAGCCATCAACTACAACATCAACATTAACTCAATCAACTGCAACTCCCACAAGCATGCCTGCTGACCAGAGATTTGAAGAGCAAAAGGCTACTTATAATACCTTTGTTGCTAGTTTTGAAGCATACTTGTGTGGGAGACTCACTTCAGCTCATCTAATCCAAGAAGACTTAGAAGAAATGGATCCTGCTGATGTAGAAGAAATGGATCTGCAGTGGTAAATGGCCATGATAGCCATGAGGGCTAAAAAGTTCTTCAAGAAGGGAAGGAAGTTGAGTTTGAATGAAAACATTAAACTTGGATATGACAAGTCCAAGGTTAAGTGTTTCAACTATGGAATGACGAGTCACTTCTCAAGAGAATGTAATGCACCGAGAAGAAATACCCAACTTTCAAAGAAATCTCATGGTAAATCATCATCACAACCCAGTTCAAGCTTTCAGTAAAACAAACAACAATAGTTTCATCATCAAAGTCAGCATCATCCATTTTACCAAAGTTAGCATCAACCATCTTATCAAAGTCATCCTCAACTGACCAATCAATCCCATGGAAGCAGCCAAACTACTTCAAATGCTCTTGTCATTAGACAAGATGGAGTATGTGATTGGAGCCTGTATGTTGAGGAAGTAAAGCCTCAATTTCAAAATCATGCTCTTATGGCTCACATAAATGATGGCCCAACTCCTATGCCATCTGAGCTAAAATCAAATCTTTTTAGTGATAAATGCATTATTCAATTGGAGGGATATTGTGAGCATAATCACAAACTGGCAGCTAAAATCAGAGAAGAAAAACTAAAATTTGAGATGCTTAAACATGAAATGAAAAGCATTGAGATTAAAATTAAATCTTTCATAGATCACATTGAAAAAATGCATGGGGGAAAAGTATACTCTTGCAGCTAAAAATGAAAAGTTAACTGAATTGTTAACTCAATCCAACGCTGAGCAATCAGCCACTGAAGTGAAACTTGAAAAGTTTCAGCTATCTTTAGCAAAGCTGCAAGATATGCTTGATTCACAAAAGGATCCGAAGGACATGACTGGGATAGGATACAACTCATGTCCCCCTCCATATAATGACAATTACGCTGTTATGATTGATTCACTCACTCTTTCTGAGCAAGCTGAACCTAAGATTATCGAAACTAGATTAGTAGTTTCATAGATAACAAATCCTTAAAATAAACCAAGTGTTAATATTGAAACAAATGAAGATAAAATCAAATTAGGTCATCCCATCAAAATTAAAGAGTGTTCAGACAAACCTTTATATGTCATTAAACCAAGGAATCCAATGAAGACATTTGTGCCATATGTGAAGTTCATCCCAGAAATTCTCAAAGAAAAGAAGAAGGTTGAAGTTCCTGTGAAACCATCTGCTAAAATCATATCTGATTATGAGATCAAATCTCCGAAAAATCAATCAATTCAGATAATGTTTCACAGAAAAACAAAGGAAAACTCCTTTGATTCAAACAGAAAAAATCAAAACAAATTCACAATCATCAAAACTAAAGCAAGGTGTTGGTTTTGATATTTTCAATAAAGATCATATAAATCAGCAAGAAAAGAAGGATAACAAAAGCAAAAGGAAACAAAATTATCCTAAAAAGTTCAAAAATAGTAGTGTTGTGAAACAAACTACTAAAAAGGTTAATCTTGCTTCCTCACCAAAATTAAAGACCGAGACTCAGTTAAATTTTAGGAAATATATTGAGGCTTCAACTTCAAGATCAGTATAAAGAGACAAACACATGTACTATGATATTTGTGAAATGTCAGATCACAAAACAGATGATTGTTATTTCAATTAATACTGCTCAATCTGTGACATGAACAATCAATCTACCAAAAATTGTTATTTTATCAAATATTGTTCTGTTTATGATATGACTAACCACAACACATCAGATTGTTTCTTCAAACAAAAAGGCTTGAGAATTCCACTAAACAAGTCCATCTCACAAATCTCAACTTTGAAATCCAAAATTAGAAGTTCATTGTACAATATACAATCCAGGGTTTTAATTCCTGATGATGACATTTGTGATCAAAAAGGGTTGAAAAGTGTCAAGAAATGTAAACCACAATATGAAACAATCACATGATTTTCATATATGAGATAAATAAAAATTGATGTTTGAAAATAAAAAATGGGTCAAATTTCTTCAAAGAAAAAGGGATCAAAGCTTTTAATACTCTTCTAACTCTTTAGTTGAAGTTGATGAGATGAAAACAACAAGATCTCAATAAAAATCAATCAAAACTTTATCCTCTAAGGCACAATTTAGAGGAAAATATCAAGAAGTTACTGTCATAGATAGGAATGAGAAACCTGTTGTGATCAACTTGGTCTTTTAACTTGTATAATGAGATCTTCAGTTGGCTGTAATTATGATTTGGTAAGCTTCAGTTTATTCCATTGTGGAACCCCAACAAGATTCCCCCTAAACTGATGCTTGCCAAACCTTGAATTTGAAGATCTTCTCTGTCACATGTCTTCTTGATTGACTGATGTTATGACGCAACTCATTGATATTCTCCCTCAGATTAAGCTCCTCCTAATATATTTCTGACAAAGGTTAGAATCTCTTAAGACTACTTCTTGGTATTGGATATGGGTTGTATCACTTTTGGATTATAGTTCATATCACAACTCAAGGATTAGAATGTATTAGGCATATGGTGAGGCTTTGAACTTCAATAAACCGCATGGAGAACATGAGTCAATGTTGAACACACTTTCACTCTTTTGAAATAACTTGATAAATGACATTCTTCAGATAATGAGTACTACCTTGATTAAAGTCCGGCTAACTGTCCGCTCAGTAGTCAAACACGGGTGCAAAACATCATCAAAAAATGTGAGCCCAAGTACTTCAAAAAGGGCACCTGATAGTTGTACAAGTCCCTGGATGAATCTGTGAAAAAGTGACCAAAGTTGATTTCTATAATCTTCTTTTTTTCTTTTTTTTTTTGCTTTCATGATCAAAATGGATGTGCTTGTTGGTTGCTATCATCCATATTCATGTTTTTCATTTCTTTTTTAAGTCCTGTTCATTAGCTGTTCATAAGAAATTTTTGCAACACATCCGCATTTCTTTGCTAACTCGTCCGCATTTGTTTGCAAGTTTGCCAACATTTCAATGCATCTGCATTTTTGCTTAAAGTACCCGCATTTGTTTACAAGTCAACCGCATTTGGTGACAAGGCATCCGCATTTGTTGCCAAGTCATCCGCAATTGGTGACAAGTCATCCGTATTTGTGTATAACACATCCGCATTGTGGATAACACATCCGCATTTGTGTATAACATCCGCATTTGATCAAGCTTCATCCGCATTTGTTTTTGTTCATCCACATTTGTTTTCAGACTTGAACAAATGCGATTTCACACTCTAGTGCAGGTCGGGAAATCAGAAGTAGCTTCCACTTCTTCATCTTTTCTTTGTTTTTAATGATAATCGTGTTCAATTACATCAAAATTTGAAGGAATAATCCAGGGAATGATTATATTTCTTCAAATCGTACCATATTAGAACAGATCTGATGATTTTTCTTCTTGATTTTGAGATGAACAGATGGGTTTTCTTCTTTTTTGATGATAATCTTGTTCAATTGCATCGAATTTTGAATGAATAATCATGAACATGTTCACGATTCTTCAAATCATACCATAGTTGAAAAGATTTGTTGGTGTTTCTTCTGATTTTGGTATGAACAGATAGGTTTTTGATGAACAGGGACTTTGTTCTTCATTTTTCTTCTTTTCTTCATTATTCTTGACATCATTAAAGATGAAATCAGATCTTAAAACTAGATAAATCCAACAATCAACAGCTCTGATACCAATTGACTGGGTGTGAGATTGATATTCTCACAAGGACCGAATATGATGATTGAGTCAATGATTGTATGGCGGAATCAAACAATCAATGAACATTGAATGCAATAAATACTCATAAATGATCTTTCTATTAATTAAGGTGATCAGTTACAATGAATGCTAGAGTTTGAGCATTAAACAGTAACAAAACACCTTTCAATCAGAATATTCTGATGGTCTAAGATTTCTGTCAAAAGTCACCTCACATATGAGGTTTTCTATTCTATTTATAGGCTGACAAGATGCCTTTTACAAAATGACTAAACTACCCCTGACCATACATCAGAACTAGTCTAAGTCTTCATTAGCATTTCTTTGTTCCATCCACATTGACTAATGTGGATGTGTTGATCTTGATCAGCATTTCTTGTTTTGTCTTCAGCATTAGTGTTTGGTCATCAGCATTGACAAATGCGAATGAGCAAACACATATGCGCATTTATTGCCTGGCATCTGCATTAGTTAATGCGGATGTACAAGACTTGTCAGCATTTCTTCTATGCTATCCGCATTTGTTAATGCGGAAGAGCAAACACTTGTCAGCATTTGTTCTATGTTTTCCGCATATACAAATGCAGTTAGCCAACACTTGTTCTTCTCAGCAGATTCTTCATCCGCATTGGTTCTTAGACTTGTGGGATTTTCAACAGAACAACCATCAACTCACCAATTGAATTGGCATGTATGATCCTTTCAGGGTCCAACAAAACCCAAGACCATCATGGCTTGGGTTCCAAATTCTAGCTAGTTCCTTTTGTGCTTGCAGGGTTGTCTATATAGGTCCAATAGCCTATGGTGTGTGGATAGTGGGTGCTCCAGACACATGACTGGAGATGGTTCCCTCCTTCATGACTTCAAGCATATTCAAGGAACTACTGTGCCACTTAGTGGAGATTCACAAGGTGGCAGAATGATGGGTGTTGGATTTGTGACAAATGGGTTGCTGAGCTTTGATAGAGCGAACTATTGTGAACAACTGAACTTCAATCTACTTAGCGTGTCTCAGATCTACGACAAGAAATATTTCACTCACTTCACTAACACCCATTGCTATATTTTAAAACTAGGATTTCAAATTCTTGAAAGAATAATACATACGTCTTAAACCTCAATTCTGCCTTACCTAAAGAAGAAACATGTTTACTGTCAAAAGCATCTTTTGATGAGTCACAACTTTGCCATAGATGTTTGGGACATACTAATTCAAAAACATGAATAGATTGGTCAAAGGAAACCATGTAATTGTTTTACTTAAAAAGGAATTCCATTTTATTGACCACTGTTCAGCTTGTCTCAAAGGGAAACAACATAAGTCTTCCCACAAACCAAAGCTTGTGAACACAAACAATTCTCCATTGAAGTTACATTACATGGATCTTTTTGGACCAACTCATGTTACGAGCATTGGAAAGAAGTAATATTGTTTGGTGATCATAGATGACTTTTCCAGATTCACATGGATCTTTTTCTTACTTCATAAAAAAGAAGCGTCTCAATTAATAAAAGATTTCATCATAAAAATTGAAAATCAACTTGATCTTAAAGTTAAATCAATTAGAAGTGATAATGGGACTAAATTTAAGAATAAAGATCTAAGTTTATTTTGTACAACCAAAGGCATTGCTCATAAATTCAGTGCAGCTAGAACTTCTCAACAAAAAGGGGTAGCTGAAAGAAAAAAAAGAGTAATTGAAGCAGCACGGACTATGTTAGCCGATGCTAAGTTGCTAATTACATTTTAGGCAGAAGCAGTCAACACATCATGCTTTGTACACAATAGAACTTGATTGACAATAAAAGCAACAAGACTCTTATGAAATTATTTTTCAAAGAAAACCATTAATTGGATTTTAAGTCATTTAGTAGTCCGGTATCAATATTAAACACCCAGGACCATTTGGGTAAATTTGCTCCTAAGCCGATGAGGGATTATTTGTAGGATGTTCCTCTATCTCAAAGGCTTTTAGAGTGTTTAATCCTCGATTAAACATTATTGATGAATCAACAAATGTTCAATTCAATGAGCATTCCTTTCCCAAATCAATAAATGGTCTCGACTGGTTGTTTGATATTAACTCATTGACAAGATCATTTGCTCAATTTCACTTGTCTGCTACAGGTAACCTATAATCAGCTGAATCGTCTGCATCAGTAGAAAGAAGAAATGATTTCCCAATGGTTCTCCTAATTCTGTTGGGCAGCTGAATGAATATGTTCTACTACAAGTTGATCCTATTAGACAAGAACCTCCAAATGTGAGTGTTTCAACTGATGCTGGTCCAAGCATATTTCCATCTCCTTCTTAAGAGCCATCAAATGAAGTGAGGAATGAAGAACCAGCAACAACACCAGTTGAAACTGTGAGAAACCAAAATGATGAAAGTCAACAAAGTGCCGCTGATAATGAAACAAAACTAAATGAAGACTTTGATTATGTAACACCCGGAAATTTCCTTTGAAGCCGACGAAAGAAGAAAAAGAAATAAAGTCCGAAGCTGAGGGACCAAACCCGCCAACGAGAGAAACTTTGATGCACGGGAGTATAAAAGGGGAAAACACCCTTATTCTCCCCATATTTCAGCCAAGGGAGGAGAAGAGAGGAGAAGGAGAAAAGAGGAGAAAAGTTGGTTCGGGTGGATTTGAGCGTGGAAATCAACGTGGAGCGAGTCAAATCGAAGCTTAACTCGACGGGATCGTTAAGGTGAGTTCTAAGACCCCTCTTTTACACGTTTTCAACTGATTTTGGGGCTGGAACACGTCCAAAAACCTATTTTCGAGTTTTTTGGGTGAAGACCCGTTTTGATGTATGTACGTATGTGTATGATGCGTTTGAGGCTGGATTTCTGGCTTGGTTATGCTTGTATGAGGTCATGGTATGTTTCCCTAACCTTTAGAAGGGTTGATTTGAGCATAAAGAGGTTTGGAAGGGGTTGGAGGTCGATAACCCGCGGCTGCAGTCGAGCTAACCGCACACTGCACCAGCTAGGGCTAGGCGACCGACTGGAGGGCGACTGGAGGCCATTCGGCCGATTGAAGTGCGACTGAGGTCCATACGCACGTTTGCTATGCGACTGAGGTCCATACGCACGTTTGCTATGCGACTGAGGTCCATACGCATAATGGTCAAGCGACTGAAGTTCATGTGCTTGGGAGTCATGTGATTGAGAGGTTGTGCGACTGAGGTTCATTCGCACAAAGGTAATGCGACTGAATTCCATGCGCCTGGAGGCCATGCGACTGAGGTTCATTCGCATGAAGGGTATGCGACTGAAGCCCATACGCCTGAAGTCATGCGACTGAAGGCCATACGCATGATAGCTGTGCGACTGAGAGTCCATTCGCATAGGGTCCATTCGCATAGATGCCCATTCGCCTAAATGTTCAGGAATGATAGCCGTAATGAATTTCCTCGACGATGTGAAGGGCATGGATGGTATAAGGTGACGCAGGATGATGAGCTCTTGATGATGATGATGATGATGGAGATGATAATGATATGTATGATGTTATGTGTTATGTTAGGCATGGTGGTGCATTTGTTGCATATGATGATGATGCCGTATGTTTATGTTTATGTTTATGTTCCTTATTATGTATGTTTATCTTTCTATGGCTTTGCGTTGAACGTTAATGAATGAAATGGAAGTATTATGTAACGTAAAACGAAAGATAATGAAAAGAGGAACGTAATGAATGAATGCATGCAATAATGAATGAATGAATGAATTAATGAATAAACGAATGAAAGGCTTGCAAGCAGATGTATGAGGTGAGCGACTCTGTGTTGCAAAAGACTCGAAGGAGGTCCTTGTTGCGTACTCCGGTACTGTGCCAGTCTTCGAACATGAGTCGGGGGTTTGTGAGCAGGCTCCGGCATAGTATCAGTCTTCGGACATGAGTCGGGAGTATTGCATATGATGAGAAAGATGGATGATGAGATCCTTGTCGCGTATCCCGGTAATGTGTCAGTCTTCGAACATGAGTCGGGGGTTTGTTTATCAGGCCCCGACACAGTATCAGTCTTCGGACATGAGTCGGGGATATTGCATGAGACGAGATGATGAGGTGAGCGACTTTGTGTTGCAACAGACTCGGATGGAGTTCAATCCCTGTGATTGACTCATATGGGATCTTTGTCACGTATCCTGGTGTTGTGTCAGTCTTCGGACATGAGTCGGGGACTTGTGAGCAGGTCCCGACACAACATCAGCTTTCGAGCATGAGTCGGGGATATTGCATGAGACAAGATTCGAGTAATGAAGGGTAATGAGCAAAGTAATGAAGGAAAGAATGAATGTATGAAATGAACATTAACGAATGATCCTAATAATGTATGAAATGGGATCCTTGTCATTCGACCTCAGTAATCGTGGCTGTGTGCCATGAAGAGGGTAAAGTCTGACAGGATCTAGTAAGAAGTGAAAGATAATGATGTATGATGAATGATGAATGTAACGAACGTAATGACGAAGATAATAATGATATTATCTGTATGTACGTATGATGTGTGAACGCATGTATGTAACGAATGTTTTTATAAAGTAAGTAAAGAACGGTTTTATGAAAGAAAAGTAAGTTTTATTATAAAACTAGAACTCACTCAGCAACGCTGACTTTGATGTGTTTCAGTTGGCAGGTATGTTGCTGAGGATGGCACGGGGCGGCTACTCAGCGTATTTTGGATGGCAACTTTATGTTTAATGCTTTTGTAATAAATGTAACAGGATATTGTTAAAGGAACGATTGTACTAATGTGCAAAAGTATTTTGATGGAATGAAATTATGTTTTTAATGTTTCCGCTGCAACTATTTATGAAAGAAAAAAATGTAAATATATGTTTTGAGTGCGATGAATGGCCAACTGTAGGCGTCCCGAGAACGGGGCCTTACAAGTTGGTATCACAGCCAAAGTTTAAGTGAATTGGGTAAATATTTTCAAAAACCTAATCTTAAACTGAGAATGGGACGGAAAGCGAATGGGATGCCAATCTGAGTAGTTGCGTGCCATCAGGTATTTTCGTAACGTTAACCGGTATTATGTGCGCATGATATATGGTTTATGTGTTGCTGGTAGATTTAGATGTTGATGTAGTCAGGATAGGTAATGCTATGAGTATGAAGAGTAAAGTAAGTGGCTAATCACAACTGGCCACTGTAATTAGGGACTTACTATACTTGACATAAACTGAGTTGTTCCTTGAATGACCGTTTTAGTGTTTGAATCTTTCAGTGTGTTTAGAGAATGGCTGGTGGAAGATCTTCGAAAGCTTCTCGTGGTGGAGGTGGTGGTGGACGTGGTGCTGAACCACGGGTCACAAGAGGAAGGTCAAGGGCCGAAGGGTAGTTCATGAAGAACCTGAGACCCCTCATCCGGAGAGCGGTGATGAGAATGCTAATCAGAGGGCCTCGATGAGAGAGGCGGTCGTGGAAGAAGTGCATCAGGTCTTGCAGACAATCCTACCGTCTGTAGTGACCGAATTGATAAAGACTGTTAGAGATGAGGAGAGAAAGGAAAGGGGTAGACCTTCGGGCGAAAGGAGACGACCCGAGACTGAAACGGTTCTCTCCGATGACGAAGAGGAAGAAGAAGAGGAAGAGCCTACGCCGGAGGTGGCACGAGGCTGTAACTATGGGGAGTTTCAACGATGCAAGCCCCCTACTTTTGATGGTAATGGCACTGCTGCTGCTGCTTACCGATGGGTGAGAGAAATGGAAGCCGTTTTAAATATCAGCGAGTGCCGGGAAGATCAGAAAGTAAAATTTGCTACCCACTCTTTCGTGGACTCAGCTTTGTGCTGGTGGGACAACATAGTCCAAGTTGAGGGAAGCAGGGCTATCGGAAGGATGAGATAGTCAGAGTTGAAGAAGCTATTGATTGAGGAGTTTTGTCCTCACTGTGAGATGGATAAAGTTGAAAGAGAGTTCCTGATGCTGGAAGCGGGAACAATGACGCATCAGCAATACACTACAAAGTTTAATGAAATGGCGCGGCTGGTGCCGGATCAGGTGACACCTCTTTCGCGAAAGATCAAGAGGTATATTCAGGGCTTGCCGACGGACATCCGCAGGCACATGATCGCTGCCCGACCGAGCACGTTTAGATCAGCAGTTGACCTGGCGGGGAGATTGTACGACGAGCGGGCAATGGCGATGACAAACGAAGGGGAGGAGCGAGCCTATGTTAAGAAGGGGAAAGGAAGGCGAGACAATGATGATGGATTTGTGTATGAAGGTATGACGTCGAGGGACGATAATCGGAAGAGAATAGAAAGGAAAGGAGAAGCATGCAGAAAGTGTGGTAGAGACCATGAGGGGGAATGCAAGTGGGGACTGAACGTCTGTTTCCACTGTGGGAAGGAAGGCCACAGGGCGAGGGATTGTCGCACGGCTAAGTGCTACGACTGTGGCGAGACTGGACACCTGAGCAGGGATTGTAAGAAGCAGAAGGCAGGAGGCTCCGGTACGAGAGAAGGGAACAGAGGGTGAAGGTCAGAGCTTTTGCCATGACCGGGAAGAGGCTAGAGCGGACTTCGACTCTACGTCAGGTACGTTTCTGGTAATTTAAAATTTGTGCATCTATGATTTAAATGCGATGCTAGTAGTAGTCTCGTTCCTACTGCTTTATGTAGAATGTGGCATGTTAGGAGAAGGAACATCGATGAGTCCTCGATGAAGAGATTGCTGTTAATGAATCCGCTAGGTTACCTAGATGCCCTAGAGGATTGCGGGATAGAAATTGAGAAAGCGTTTGTTCTTGCTAGAACGTTCAGGACAGACTTGGGTGAATAGGCGTACATCATAAGGTGAAGGAGTTAGCAATCCAGGAGGCGTAGACGTATCGCCGATTTGGCCGATGTAAGGTGTGTGGATATACCAATATCTCAGCCGTCAGATGCATCGAGACGTTAGTAAGGATTATTGGTGGCCAGGTATGAAGCGTGACATGATGGAGCAAGTGAGTAGATGCCTTACTTGTCTACAAGTGAAGGCCGAACACCAAACGACGTTTGGGAAATATTGAGGTGACTGAGGCTACGACTGAGAAGCTCGAAATGGATCGAAGCGCTGGGGGAAGTAGTAAGAGATAAACCAGAAGTCGTATGTCGATAAACGACGTGGAGCGATTGAACTCCAGGTGAGAGACTGGAAAAGAGATGAGATAAAATTGCCAGCAATGGTTCAAGGAACAACAGGTTTCGGGGACGAAACCCATTTAAGGGGGTGGACTTGTAACACCAAGAAAATTCCTTTGAAGCCGACGAAAGAAGAAAAAGAAATAAAGTCCGAAGCCGAGGGACCAAACCCGCCAACGAGAGAAACTTCGATGCACGGGAGTATAAAAGGGGGAAAAAACCCCTATTCTCCCCATATTTCAGCCAAGAGATGAGAAGAGAGGAGAAGCAGAAAAGAGGAGAAAAGTTGGTTCGGGTGGATTCGAGCGTGGAAATCAACGTGGAGCGAGTCAAATCGAAGCTCAACTCGACGGGATCGTTAAGGTGAGTTCTAGGACCCCTCTTTTACACGTTTTCAACTGATTTTGGGGCTGGAAAACGTCCAAAAACCTATTTTCGAGTTTTTTGGGTGAAGACCCGTTTTGATGTATGTACGTATGTGTATGATGCGTTTGAGGCTCGATTTCTGGCTTGGTTATGCTTGTATGAGGTCATGGTATGTTTCCCTAACCTTTAAAAGGGTTCATTTGAGCTTAAAAGAGGTTTGGAAGGGTTTGGAGGTCGAGAACCCACGGCTGCAGTCGAGCTAACTGCAGTCTGCACCAGCTAGGGCTAGGCGACCGACTGGAGGGCGACTTGAGGCCATTCGGCCGATTGAAGTGCGACTGAGGCCCATACGCACGTTTGCTATGCGACTGAGGTCCATACGCATAATGGTCATGCGACTGAAGTTCATGTGCTTGGGAGTCATGCGATTGAGAGGTTGTGCGACTGAGGTTCATTCGCACAAAGGTAATACGACTGAAGTCCATGCGCCTGGAGGCCATGCGACTGAGGTTCATTCGCACGAAGGGTATGCGACTGAAGCCCATACGCCTGAAGTGATACGACTGAAGGCCATACGCATGATAGCTGTGCGACTGAGAGTCCATTCGCATAGGGTCCATTCGCATAGATGCCCATTCGCCTAAGTGTTCAGGAATGATAGCCGTAATGAATTTCCTCGACGATGTGAAGGGCATGGATGGTATAAGGTGACGCAGGATGATGAGCTCGTGATGATGATGATGATGGAGATGATAATGATATGTATGATGTTATGTGTTATGTTAGGCATGGTGGTGCATTTGTTGCATAGTATGTATGATGTGCGTGATCTGATGTATGATTGATGCGTATGATGATGATGCCGTATGTTTATGTTTATGTTTATGTTCCTTATTATGTATGTTTATCTTTCTATGGCTTTGCGTTGAACGTTAATGAATGAAATGGAAGTATTATGTAACGTAAAACGAAAGATAATGAAAAGAGGAACGTAATGAATGAATGCATGCATTAATGAATGAATTAATGAATAAACGAATGAAAGGCTTGCAAGCATATGTATGAGGTGAGCGACTCGGTGTTGCAAAAGACTCGAAGGAGGTCCTTGTTGCGTACTCTGGTACTGTGCCAGTCTTCGGACATGAGTCGGGGGTTTGTGAGCAGGCCCCGGCACAGTATCAGTCTTCGGACATGAGTCGGGAGTATTGCATATGATGAGAAAGACGGATGATGAGATCCGTGTCGCGTATCCCGGTACTGTGTCAGTCTTCGGACATGAGTCGGGGGTTTGTTTATCAGGCCCCGACACAGTATCAGTCTTCGGACATGAGTCGGGGATATTGCATGAGACGAGATGATGAGGTGAGCGACTTTGTGTTGCAACAGACTCGGATGGAGTTCAATCCCTGTGATTGACTCATATGGGATCTTTGTCGCGTATCCCAGTGTTGTGTCAGTCTTCGGACATGAGTCGGGGACTTGTGAGCAGGTCCCGGCACAACATCAGCTTTCGAGCATGAGTCGGGGATATTGCATGAGACAAGATTCGAGTAATGAAGGGTAATGAGCAAAGTAATGAAGGAAAAAATGAATGTATGAAATGAACGTTAACGAATGATCCTAATAATGTACGAAATGGGATCCTTGTCATTCGACCTCAGTAATCGTGGCTGTGTGCCATGAAGAGGGTAAAGTCTGACAGGATCTAGTAAGAAGTGAAAGATAATGATGTATGATGAATGATGAATGTAACGAACGTAATGACGAAGATAATAATGATATTATCTGTATGTACATATGATGTGTGAACGCATGTATGTAACGAATGTTTTTATAAAGAAAGTAAAGAACGGTTTTATGAAAGAAAAGTAAGTTTTATTATAAAACTAGAACTCACTCAGCAACGCTGACTTTGATGTGTTTCCAGTTGGCAGGTATGTTGCTGAGGATGGCACGGGGCGGCTACTCAGCGTATTTTGGATGGCATCTTTATGTTTAATGCTTTTGTAATAAATGTAACAGGATATTGTTAAAGGAACGATTGTACTAATGTGCAAAAGTATTTTGATGGGATGAAATTATGTTTTTAATGTTTCCGCTGCAACTATTTATGAAAGAAAAAAATGTAAATATATGTTTTGGGTCCGATGAATGGCCAACTGTAGGCGTCCCAGGAACGGGGCCTTACAGATTACTTTCATCACTCTCCCACATCACAACAAAAAGATGCCTCTCACCAAGATGATCTGAATGTCTCCAATCTTGATGTATCCATTGCTGGTGACTCCATTCTAACCACAAGAATACATAAGAATCATCTAGTATCAAGCATCATTGGTGAACTTAATGAGCGGGTGACAAAAAGCAAGTCAAGTATTACAAAATTTTGTTTTTTTTCTTGCTTTCTATGTCAAACAGTAGCCAAGAACATCAAAAAAGCTCTTCAAGACAATAGCTGGATTAAGGCAATGCAGGAAAAGTTGATACAATTCAAGAAACAAAAAGTATAGCAACTGGTAGACCTTACCGAAGGACAATACCCTATCAGTACCAGGTGGATGTACAGGAACAAAAATGATGACCGGGTATTGCTATCAGAAATAAAGAAAGATTGGTGGCTCAGGGCTATACTCAAAAAGAAGGAATTGACTATGACGAAATATTTGCTCCTGTTGCCCGATTAGAAGCCATAAGACTTTTCCTTGCATATTTTGTATCCATGAAATTCACTATTTATCAAATGGATGTAAAGTGTGCATTTCTTTATGGAAAAATTGCTGAAGAAGTCTACGTGAGTCAGCCACCAAAATTTGAAGACCGTGATTTCCCTCATAGGGTGTACAAGCTTGACAAAGCCTTGTATGGTCTTCATCAAGCCCCACGGAAGTGGTATGAAACACTGCCATATTTCCTTCTTAAACAAGGTTATGAGAGAGGAAAGATTGATCAGACCCTCTTCAAAAAAAGAAAAGGAAAAGACATGTTGTTGGTCCAGATTTATGTGGATGATATCATCTTTGGCTTAACCAACAACCAACTTTGCAAAGACTTTGAATACCTTATGCATTCAAAGTTCCAAATAAGTGCAATAGGGGAACTCACTTTCTTCTTAGGAGTGCAAGTCCAACAAATAGCCGATGGAATTTTCATCAACCAATAAAAATATGTGGAAACAATACTGAAGAAGTTCCATTTTGCAGATTGTCAGTCAATTAGAACTCTTGTAGATACAAAATTGTGGATTAGTCCTGATCCTGAAGGCAAATCAATTGATCAGACTCATTATCGATCCATGATAGGTTCACTTATATATCTAAAAGCTAGTAGACCTAACATTACGTTTGGTGTTTGTGTATGTGCCATATATCAAGCAAAGGGCAAGCCTGCACTTGATTATGGTATCCAAAGGAATGAGATTTCAATTTTTATACCTACATTGACAGTGACTACAGGGGATGCAACTTCAACAAGAAGTCCACTTATGGTGGTTGTCAATTTCTTGGTCCCAGGCTGGTCTCCTTGCAGTACAAGAAGCAGACAAATGTTTCTGTTTCAACCATAAAGCCATGCACAAAGGATATGAGTTTGAAGACATACTAAAGATGTTCAAAAGAACCAACAACCCAGATCTCTAAAAGTAATCTGTATCAGAAAAGAAAACTCCTTTCAGAATCCTCTTGATAAGAAGTCAAAGATGAAAAGGGCGGAGGAGTTGGTGTTTCCTAAGAAGAATGTAAAGCCAACTGAGTCATTGAAGAGGACGATGGTGGTAGGAAATCATACTTCTAAACCAATATTAAATGTATTCTATGATGAGAAAACCTATGAGTTGGTGATAGAAAGGAAGTGGAGAGGTAAAGAAGGTGCTGAGATTCGGTTATTCGGTGGGTATGAAGTCAGACTGCTTGATGAATCATACATCCATTACATCTACACAAGACACTTTAGGGAAATCAACAATAAGCTTGGAGAGGCTGATATGTTTTCTTTCTTAAGTGCATCAAGATTTTGAAGATGACATATCATCGAATCACTGCCAAAAGAGAACAAAGAAAGAAAAGAAAGACTCCTCTGCAATTAGGGAATATAGTGAAGCTGGAGGTTGATGTTGAAGGGTCTCTTTTGATTCACATGGATGGGTTATCCATAGTGTCCATCTTGGAACCCATTTCCTTGAAACAACTATTTGTTGAAGCTATCTACACAATGAGCCAGAAGATCCATGTTCTTAACAGAGACAAGATCAATGATGCAAGAGATTTCTCTAACATGATCAAAGCCATATTGGATCCTTCTTTGGCAAAACTAATTACAGCTCCATCTTCTTCTAAAGACCTAGCAGAATCTCCATAACTTTTCAACCTTCAAACCCTTGAAGTACATAGGCTATATAATCCTTAGGGGGGGTATTGTTGGACCCTGAAAGGATCATACATGCCAATTCAAGAGGTGGTTGATGGTTGTTTTGCTTGCATTCTCCCTCAAGTCCAAGAAGAGATGCGGATCAAGAATCTGCAAAAAGAAGACAAGTGTCGGCTGTCCGCATTTGTACATGCGGATGGCCATTGAGCAAATGCTGACAAGTATTTGTTGTTCCGCATTTACAAATACGGTCAGTTTGAACAAATACTTATAAGTATTTGTACACCTGCATTTACAAATGTGGATGTTTAGCAACAAATGTGCATAAGTGTTTGTTCATTCGCATTTGTCAATTCTAATGACCAAACACCAATGTTGAAGACAACAAAGAAATGCTAATGGAGAACAAGACATCCGCATTAGTTAATATGGATGAATAGAAGAAATGCAGATTAGGCTTTTGTACTTAGACTAGTTTCCTGATGTATAGTACAGGAGTAGTTTAGTCATTTTTTAAAATCCTTTTTGTTCAGGCTATAAATAGAATAGAAAACCCTACTTTTGGGTAATTTTAGACAATCAGAATATTAGAATCTTCAATAATTATTATACTTCATTGGTGTCTTGTTATTGTATTTTGCTAAACCCTAGCATTCATATTAACCTTTCACCATCATTAATACAAAGCATTCATGAGTATATTTAGCATTCAATGATATGTGATTATATATTTCCGCTATATAACTACTGACTCAATCATCATATTTGATCCTAGTTGATTCACATCAACTGAGATTATCATTCTTATAACCCAGTCATGTATGAACACACGAAACTGGTCATATTACTTCCCAAGTTGCAGCCAATTCAACCTTTACATCGCAACTTACTGATATTAGTAGATGTCAAATTTGAGGTAGTATCACCTCTGAAGTATGCTTAATGTTACCGTAAACACAACAGTGTGAAACTCCTCATACTGTCATCTTTTAAAACTAGGTCAACATTATCTTATCTCCCTAACATTGACCATGTCTTCCCATTGATGTATACAAATTGGTTTACCCTCCTGATTCATGAAACTAATCAAACACCTTACTTCACAGTTAGTCATGGGAACATATAAAGAAAGCAAAGTAAGCATTGGTTTCAGCATACACCATCTTTAAAATTAATACGGTATCCCAGGCCAAAAATTGCCCTTCGCATGCATTGTCAATTGTCACCAAAAACAACCTACTGACCTAGAATGCTAAAGTCTTCTTAACAAAAATATTATAAAAGGCCAAAATATTCTAACACCCAGAAAACTTACACTACGTGAAATATATTTTAGATCCTTACTACATCTTTCTATGAATGTTGTGACTTGCTTACTTTGCTCCATGCAGCTACCTCCAAAACAGCAAAACAGATAGACTACATGAATTACTTACAGTTTAACCAAAAATAACTTCCACATGAAGGTGAGGCTGATAAGTTGTATGAATTCCTCTATTATGACATCATATATAGTAGTTACCACTGCTGACAAAATGGTTTCCTCATCTTGTCCATAGGCTATGATATTGCTGACCAAAACAAATGACCCATTACTGTCATGAACAAATGGTATTCATGTACGAGTGTCTGAACAATAGAATTCATAATAATCCCTTCCTGTTGTATAAGAAGTTAAGAACTTTGCCTTTATAGAACAATATTTGTACTCTATTGTACAAAGTATTTTAATTTTATAAAACTTTGAGGAGAGATGTACATTAACATTGTTAGGGGCACAACTCAAGACCCTAACTCTCAAGGGGCTTAATTCTCTTATAAAATTTATACATATTAATATATAATATACATATACAAATTAAATAAAACATTTATAGAATTGACCTTTAACACTTAAAATTAAGCCAAGTCACCAAAATATTAGTTGGGTTAATCCATTTAACTAACTTAATTAGCATGCCACACATATATTATTAAAACCAACTATGCAGATACAATGTATGAATTCCTTTGTTATGACCTCATATATAGTAGTAACCATTGATGTTACAATGGTTTCCTCATCTTCTCCATAGGCTGTGATATTGCTAACCAAAACAAATGACCCCGTACTGTCATCAATAGATGGTATTTAAGTACGAATGGGAAATCAGTAAAAGTCATAATAATCCCTTTCTACTGTAGAAGAAGTTTGCCTCTCTTGAACAACATTTGCAGCCTACTGTAAAAAAAATAAATTAATTTTATAACACTTTGGAGGGTGCTGTACATTGACATTGTTAGGGGCAACAACTCAAGAGCCGAACCCTCAAGGGGCTTAGTGTTTTTTTATAACATTTATATATATTATTAACATATTATATACATATACAAATTAAGATACCTAAGTTGCCAGCACATATGGAAGTATCATAGACAAATTTAAACAAGATGCAAACTCAAACTAAAAACATTATAATTGTTTCTGATAGTGAACGCTCTGACCATGCACCCATTTGTGAAGAAAGTCCGGCTGAACATGGAGTTTCATACATTTATTTCTATTGATGATTAGCCTCCACCCATACTTTCCAATTATATTTCCTTAAGGATACCAGCGAACAGCCTAGGCAGCTGCATTCGCGTGTGCAAGGAGTGGATGTCTTTGATATGATTGCCTGAGTTTCGCTTCAAGCATTGCCGATTCATTCGAACCTCCTACCATCAAAATTATTTATCTATCGACGTTCATGGTGCTACGATGTCTCCTATTCCTTTTGAAACGCATCTCCTGATCTCGAATACCACGACTGCCTTTCCATTCAACATGTGCGCCTCTGAGGTTACCATCCTAACAACGTTGGAAGGGCTGGTGTGCCTGTGCGTTTGTGGTACTAGGAACAATATTATTTGGAACCCTGTAACCGGTGCATTTATAATGGCCACCAGCACACAAAGTCAGGGCTTATGTAAACCTAAAACAGATGGTGTTGGACTGTATCTCAGCCTTGCAAATGAGTATATGCTCCTCCATATAAAACAACGTAATGGTTACATGTCTACTTACACTTACTCATCAAGGGTTGACTCGTGGTGCAAGATAGGGTTTTGCATGCACACAAGTACAACAACTATGATACTTCATGGTCCCACAACACATTCACCAAAGGCAAACTTATTGAAAAAAATCGTTTATCCCAGTTACATGTGCAAACCTGCAAGCAAATTTAGTTCTAGTTCGTGATCAGCTTCACATGTTTGTGGCTCATAGGACTCCTTTACGACCCCCCGACCTTTGGAGGTTAGAGGGTAGTGGTTGGATTAAGGTATAGGTTCACCCACCAACCCTGCCACCAAAACCTTTGGGCCCTACTGATACATACATAGTTAAGACGCCAAACTTCTTCTTTGTTTCAATCGCTAGAGATGCTACTAAACTACATCCTGGGAAAGAATGCTACACTATCGTGTTTTCTACCTCGTGTTTGCAGGGTCTTGTCTTCACTGCAACTTTTACTTCACCAAATTGTTAGTTTACCACTGTTATATTTCATTGATGATGATGACAATGTATTCCATAATTTTACATAACTCTGTGGTGCTGCAGGACAAATGAAGGGTATGCACTTACAACACAACAACACAATGAGGAGAGTTACTTAGAACACTTAACAGATCAAATAGGGAACTGCTTAATTTTAGTGAAAGATGCTAAGAACACAAGTAAGAATGAGACAGAACAAGATAGCAAACAACACAAGTAATTGGTTTTCAAAAATGCTGTATATTGCTTCTCAAGTTCTATTACAAATGTTACAAAGCATACATGGAAAATTACAAGTCCTTGAGATACATATACTACATAATACTAGACAACTATAAAATCAAATGTAGAGTCAAAAGGCAGATTGCCTTTTGACTAGTTACTATGGCATGCCATAGCTCACATCCTAATATATTACAAAAAGGATAAAAGTACATAGAGTAGAAAGCTCAGACTCAAGACCTCAATGTACAGTTACAAAAAGAATAGACCTTTTCACCAACTCATGTAAGTTGGTGACTTTACAGAGTTGCAACGGAAAGATGGCCCAGCTTTATTGTCAAGTACATCAGATAAAAGCATCTCTCTAAAAGTCTTCGGAAGAAATTTGTCTTCACTTTTTGGCTTCTGAAGACTTTGTCTTTAAAGCTTCGGAAGACTTCACTTTTGGCTTCGGAAGATGTTGGTCTTGGCTTCGAAAGATTTTACACTTAGAATATTTTTACTGCAAGATGTAAACTTCCGAATTATTTCTACTTATGTTCTTTAGTGCATGCATGCAGAGAGACTTTGGATGTTTTGGCTGCATCAGACTTATAGGAATCCTTACAAACTCCCGCTAGGCTGATGCTACCAAAACATTTGAAGATCTTCAGTTGTTGACAGTCCTTATAATAATGATGACCATGTCCTTCTTCATTAGATGGTAAGGATTACTCAGACTTTCATAATATCTTCTCATCTCAAAGAGATCTTGCAGAGGTAGGTTAAATAAGTCTTGCCATGTGTAGACATCTTCACCACCTTGATCTCTGATCACATGCCATCTCTCTGGATTAGTTGTGAAGGTCCAGGATAAGATGGGTCTCAGCTGGAAGAAGAGTCACTTGAGTTGGAGTTGATTGGGTTGCCTCTTCATGCACTTCCTCAGGTTGATCTGACTCAGCCTGAGGTGTAGTGGTGGATGATTCAGGCTTCTTCTTCTTTGACTTTGGTTTGGAAGCCATCCTCCTCTTCCTCTTTGAAGACTTTAACTGAGATGACTGGTCTGCAGCACCTTGTTGATCAGTTTCGTATTGCTCAGTTGGGTGTTCATCCCTCACATGTTCAGAAGGACAGGGAGTTTGACCCTGCTGTGGATCAGAAGATGAAGCTTGCTGAGGCTCAGCAGGAGGTCCAGGTTGTGTAGTCTCAAATTGTTCAACCTTAACCTCCTGTTTAGGTGGAGCTTGACTTGGAGGGGAGTGTAAGTCAATTAACTCTCCACTCTTGATCTTCTACTTGATTACCCTGCTGTGCTCATCCATTGTAGATAGCGACATAGGGCCAAGTCTCCTTCCGGAGAATCCATACAGTTTCAAGAAGCTTATCATCCTTTGTCTGTCAGCAGACTTCTTCATACTCTTTTGGATGATGGCTCTTGACTTTGCACCCTCTTCCCTCATCTTTCTCTTTCTTGCCTTTTGTTCTTTGAGCACTTGAAGTTCAAGCTGTTTGAGATACTCAAACTCAATGTACTCAAAGGACAAGGGAAGAAATGCAGATGCCTGGTAGAGACCGCTGGCACTCAGGTAGTTGATCATGTTTTGCTATAAGTTTCCTTTTCTACCTGAGGTTTTTGTGTAGCTGCCACAGCTTCTTGCACAGGGTTTTTTTGAACTGAGGAGAGAGTAGGAACATGCTTGTATAATCTTTTCTGTCTCTTCTCCTCTTTGAAAGGGAGAAGTAGCCTTGCATCCTCTGCTTCCTTCATCTCTCTTGACACTTCCATGTCAGCCAGTTCATTTAGTTCCTCTAAGGGGAGAGATATAATCTCATCTATGTCATAGTTCCTGGTTTGCAGGTAAGTAATCCTGACTGCCCTCAACTCATCATCTTGAGTGTTTAGTGTGGGGGCAACCCTGATTGCAGCTTGCATAAAGCCTGAAGACCCAGAGGAACTTTCTCCCCTTAGCTTCCTCTTCCTCTCTCTCTCTCATCCTCCTCAATCTCCTCAGGAGTTAGAATCCTTTTCCCTTTGTCACCCACAGACCTTTGTGACACAGGGTGGAGAGAGCTTTGGCCTTCATTGCCTGGTGTAGCATCCAAGCTCTAGCCAGAGAGAGGTTGTGAGACACCTTCACCAGCAGGTGTTTCACTGAGGGGATGAATTTTTGAAGTAGTTGTTGGTGTGATAGGGCTCTCAAGCTCTATCACTAGGCCTTTAGCCAAGGTTTTCCCTTTGAAGCTAATCTCAGGGTCCGCTTCAACATCCAGTTGACCAATGACATTACTTGATTGCATTTGTCTCCTTCTTAGACTGAACTCTTCAGTAATTCTGTCTTTAATCCTTTGTGCCAGCCTGTTAGCTTGTCTAGATTGGCTTGGGTTGACAAGTGGCATGTTGATCTAGTCAAGACCTTCATAGTAGTTCAAGGTCTGAAAATTGAACACCTCTTGCTACCCTTCAACTCTTTGAAGAATGAGGGCTCTTCTATCAGCATCATACCTCAACCCAATGATGTAGTTTGAAGTTCCTTGGGGTGGGGATGATATAGCCCTTGGAATGCCTTCCTCAAAGAGACCCCCTTAGAAAGAGTATATAGTGTCCACATCAATGTGAACTTGAGGAAGTTGCCGAGTATGCACAATTGTAAGTGAGGATAGTGAGTCGTCAATGTCCATACTACCTGAAGAACTCCCAGGTTCTGTGACTGTAATGACTTTCTTCCCCTTTTTGGTAACATCACCCTCTTGCATAGGTGAGCTAGGAGTTAGGTCAATCACACTCATAGGTTCTTGTGTTCGTGGTTGAGCTTTCCTTAAAGGTCTCCCAGCTAATTTTTCCCTGAGATAAGATATCTCAAGTTGCTGATCATTGACCCGGTTTTGCAGGGTAGTCAACTGAGATTCAAGGTGACTAACCTTATCTTCATCAGAAGAATCATTGAGGGATGAGATGATTGGACCAAAGTCCTCTCTCTCACCACCAGCTTTAGGTTCTTGGCTGCCGGATTTCCTCTGCACATTGACATCCTCAGTTGAAGTGTCAATGGGCTGAGTTACCATGGTAAAGGTCTTAAGGATGTAATCAGTTGCAAAAGTAAGAGCCTCTTCCATATGGATCTCCTGAACAGGTTCAGGTTGATCCACCTCAGTGATAGGTGACTGATGAGGGCTAGACAAAGGCGACTCAGGAGTACTCATCTCTCTTTGAGTAGGGGAAGAGTAGAGAGACTCATGGTACTCACTGAAACCTAAGTCTTCATCAGTATAGAATGAGAGGTTGAGGCTGGGTTGATTTAAGTCTAAAGGCTGGGGATGGTAACTGTCTTCTGAAGGTTGTTCACTTAAGTGTTGAGACTTAAAGTGAAGGCTTAAGGCAGTTGGGCTTGTGAGCTCATTAGGGTGAGCATAAGGAACCTCACCACTGATTCTTGAAGAGATGGGAGTGGTTTACTCCTTAGGGGAAGTGGGAGCTCTAGTATCCACTTCCTTCTTTATGGATGAGTGTATGGGGGCCTGCACAAGCTCAATAGTTTGAGCAGGGATTCGTTTGGATTTTCTTTGGTAGGTGAGGGTGGTGTGTGGTCTTTTTGGTGGTTGGGAGGTAGAAGGTGTGGGTTCAACACTAGCTTATGTCGCTAGGTTGTCACCTTGAGCAATGAGCTCTAACATTTTTAGGACAAGGGCTATTTCTACCTTGGAGAAGCCTACTGTTGGCTTCTTCATAATTTTAAAGATGCCGGGCTTTATCTGTCCCAATTTAAGAATATTATCTGTTTCCCTCAAATGTGAGCCCAGTTCACAGTTGAGAATGTGTTGAACATATCTAGGAAACATATAGTACTCTAAGGAGTCCAAGTTCGCAAGCAAATTAGTATAAACAAATTGCGAGTACCTGAATTTGACCCCTTGAACCATTCCATGCACTATGAAGAAGAGATCCTCAGGAATCTAGTCACACCCTCCATGCTTGTTTGACAAGCTGTGGAAGACCACATGAAGCATGTATTTCCACTGGGATGAGACCTTCCCTTTCCTGAAGGTCTTTATAGAGAAATCTCTCTCATAGCCCATCTGCTCAAATGAATGATTTATAGCTTCCTTTGGGAAGGACAACTCACCTTCTTCTTCATGCAGCTGCAAGTGAGTGTTGATGATGGCCGGAGTGATGAAAATTGTCCTCCCCTGCACTGTGGCAGACAGTGCATTGTACCTATCCATAATGACCTCTTGGCAGGTCTTCCAAAATTCAAGCAGATGATCCTCATAGAGGGTAGGATCAATGGTTAGGGAGGTGAAGTAGTTGGATAGAGCCAGGAAATGGCAAACCTCTGAGAAACTTTCTTCTTTCTCATAGCTCAACAAAGCAACCTGGTTGTGTTGCCTGTGAAGTTGTATGGAGGAATCTGGGTTGTTTCTGCGGTTTAGGTTAGCCATTTTGAAAAGCTTAAGGCTGAAGGAAGATGAAGAACAAAGGCGGGTTGGGAGGATTTTGGTTTAAGGAATAGTGTAATTGAAGAAGATAGTGAAAGAGGGGGAACTGTTGGGTATTTATGTGAGAAGGATTTGAGACAAAGTTAATGAAAGAGGATAAACTTTGAAATCCGGATGTCGGTCCCACCTCTGAAAAGTAGTTTAATTTTGCCAAAAAAGTTGTTTTCTTGGAAAGCGAGAAATCTTCCGAAGGTTATTCGCTTCGGAAGTTCTGAAAAAAAAGTTCCGAGGGCAAATTTGCTTCGGAGGTTCTGAAAAAAAAGTTCCGAAGGCAAATTTGCTTCGGAAGATATTTCAAAGGTTTTTGAGAATTTTGTATCAGAAAAGAATTAACACTCAGAGTTTTTATTCTATAGAGAATGAAAACTTCCGAAGGTAATTTGCTTTCGGAAAGAAACTTGTTCTTTTAAAACATAAAACTACTTAAGTTGATTTTAAGCTTCAGAAGATATTTCAGACATTTCTTCCAAATATAAAATTACTGAAGTAGTTATTTGTTTACTAAGACATAAATTTCTTCCGAAGGTAATTTTAATCCTTCCGAAAAGAAAAGAGATCAAAATTTTTCAAAATTTTAAGAAATGTCTTTTGAAAAGATTTTCTTCCAAAGAAAACAAGGGCTTTTGAAGGTGATGACATAGACAACTTAAGACACACAGGTTTTAGAAATAATATGATTAAGTTTTAAGAAAATGCTATTCAACGTTAATCATTCCAATAGCTGATACAAGATATTTAAATCTTTGCTCATTAAAAGCTTTGGTGAACAGATCAGCATATTGTTCATTTGTGTTAACTTTGACTAGTTTGATTAATCCCATTTCAAAGTTATCTCTAATCAAATGATAACCGATATTGATATGCTTTGTCCTTGAGTGCTGCATAAGATTTTCTGTGATTGAGATAGCACTGTTGTTGTCTATATGGATGAGAGTCTCCTTGAAGTTGAATCCATAGTCCAACATCTGATTGTGATTCCAAAGCACTTGAGCACAGCAGCTAGCAGCAGCAATCTATTCAGCCTCAGCAGTTGATGCAGACACACAAGATTGTTTCTTACATTGCCAAGAGACTACCCTTCCACCAAGAAATTAACATCCATCTAATGTAGACTTTGCAGTCATGTTGCAACCACCATAGTCACTATCTGTATAAGCATACAGATTAAAGTCCGATTTCTTTGGATACCAAAGGCCGAGTGTGGGAGCACCTTTGAGATATCTTAAAATTCTTTTGACAGTAACCAAGTGTGACATCTTGGGATTGGCTTGATATCTTGCACAAATGCATGTAGCAAACATGATATCTGGCCTGCTAGCTGTGAGGTACATAAGAGACCCAATCATTTCCCTATAGAGAAGTTCATCAACACACTCCCCCTCAATATCAGGTCCAAGGGAGTGATTTCTAGCTATGAGTGTTTTAGCAACCTTACAATCAGTCATGTTGAACCTTTTAAGTATGTCTTATACATAGTTTGACTGACTTATGAAGATGCCATTGTCAACTTGCTTCACTTGAATTCCTAGAAAGAAATTGAGTTCCCCCATGGCACTCATTTCAAACCTGTCCTTCATCAGCTTCTTAAAGTCTTTGCTGAGCTTTGGATTAGTTGACCCAAAGATTATGTCATCTACATATACTTGAACTAGCATTATGTCATTTCCTGTTTCTTTGATGAAGAGAGTTCCATCAATAGTACCCCTTTTGTAGCCATGCTGACAGATATACTGAGATAGAGTCCAATACCACTTCCTTGGTGCTTGGTGCAACCTATAAAGAGCTTTATCAAGCCTGCAGACATAATCAAAATGATTAGGATCTGCAAACCCAGGTGGTTGTCTGTCATACACCTCTTCATCGATCACCCCATAGAGAAAAGCACACTTGACATCAAGTTGGTAGGCCTTGAAGTTCTTGGATGCAATAAAAGCTAAGAATATACTAACAGCTTCAAGTCTTGCTACAGGAGCAAAAACATCTGTGTAGTCAATTCCTTCTTCTTGACTATACCCTTGAACAACTAGTCTTGCCTTGTTCTTGATGACAAGTCCTCTATCATCTTTCTTATTCCTGAACACCTATTTGGTTCCTATGGTAGTCTTCCCTTGAGGAAGAGAATATAGGTTCCAAACCTTTTGCCTTTTGAATTGAAGCAGCTCCTCTTGCATAGCTTCAACCCAACCTCCATCCTTTAGAGCCTCATAAATTTTCTTTGGCTATATCTGGGACAAGAAACAAGAGTGAAGATAAACATTTGTATCATGGGTTTGTCCTCTTGTTCTTACCCCTGAATCAACATCTCTAATGATGTTTGTGGTAGGATGAGACATGTTGATCCTTAGTTGAGGGATCACAACAAGTTGCTTAGACAAATCTAAATTTGAGAAATTCTGATCTGGCAAGGGAGATTCACCCTCCACATCAGCACACATATCAAGAAGGACTAGATCCAATGAGTGTGTGACATCATTGATGTTGTCTTCAACGAAGTCGTTATCAGCATCAAGAAATTCCTGATCACTTTCACCACCACCATATTCTCCAACATTTGAAGCTCCTTAATCTGAGTTTTGTGCCTCTAAGCTGGAATTTGAAGGCATCCCAGAAGTATCAGCTGGATTTGTCATTGATGTGCTGGTAGAAGCTTCATTTGCAGGATTGGTTACCACTGGAGCTGAAGATGTATAGCTTGAAGGTCTTCTTAGCTCAAATCCTAGAGGATCACCTGTAGGTAATATATCTGTGGACCCTGAAACATTCTCACAAGATTTGTTAAAATAATTGGTTACTAAATCAAGATCAAATAGCCAATCCGGACCAGAACCTTTCACACAGGGAGTGTGCTCATTGAAAGTCACATTGGCTGACTCCTCAACTACTCTAGTTCTAAGATTGTATACTCTATAAGCCTTTTAACTAGTGACATGCCATAGCTCACATCCTAATATATTACAAAAACGATAAAAGTACATAAAGTAGAAAGCTCAGACTCAAGACCTCAATGTACAGTTACCAAAAGCATGGACCTTTTCACCAACTCATGTAAGTTGGTGACTTTACAGAGTTGTAGCGGAAAGGTGGTCTAGCTTTATGGTAAAGTAAATCAGATAAAAGAATGTCTCTAAAAGTCTTCGGAAGAAATCTGTCTTCACTCTTTGGCTTCGGAATACTTTGTCTTTGAAGCTTCGGAAGACTTCACTTTTGGCTTCGGAAGATGTTGGTCTTGGCTTCGGAAGATTTTACACTTAGAGTATTTCTAGTGCAAGATGTAAAACTTCCGAAGCATTTCTACTTATGTTCTTTAGTGCATGCATGCGGAGAGACTTTGGATGTTTTGGCGGTATCGGACTTATAGGAATCCTTACAGGTGCTCCTCAATGTGCGTCTTATAAAATATATTATGACTTATCTTATAACCAAATTTACATGACATCGATGCGGACAAACCATATACCATAAGTTCTCGAGTAATCTACCGTGTTTTCTACCCCTCGTTTCGAGGGTGTTGTCTTCATTGCAACCCTTGCTTCACCAAATTGTTTGTTTATCACTGTATGTTTTGTTGATCTTGATGTCATCGTATTCCATAATGTTATATAAATATATTATGACTTATCTTATAATGGAATTTACATCAAATCGATGCATCCAAACCATATACCGTAAGTTCTAGAGAACATTATGACTGTTGTATACAAATACATATCAAATTATATTATGATTATTAAAGGACCGTTCAAGGGATGGTCACTTACAACACAACACACAATGAAAAGAGATCTTTAGAACACTTAATATATCAAATAGAGATTTGGTAACTTATAAGATTGATACTAAGAACACAAGTAAGTATGAGACAGAACAAGAAGCAAACAACACAAATATTGGTTTTCAAGAATGTTGTATATTGCTCTCAAGTTCTTTACAAGTATTACAAAATATAAAGAAAGTTACAAGGACCTTAGATACTTTATACTACATCCTACAACCGGCCATACTTTAAAAGCCAACTAGAAACATTTGAACTAAACAATAAAATCAAATGTAGAGTCAAAAGGCAGATTGCCTTTTGACTAGTGACTATGACATACCATAGCTCATATATTAATATAGTACAAAAGTGATAAAAGTACATAAAGTAGAAAGCACAGACTTAATACCTCAATGTACAGTTACCAAAAGCATGGACCTTTTCACCAACTCATGTAAGTCCGTGACTGAACAGAGTTGCAACGGAAAGGTCGTCCAACTTTATGGAAAAGTACATCACATAAAGCATGTGTTCCAAAGTGTTCAAAAGAAATCTGTCTTCACCTCTTGGCTTCAAAAGAATTTGTCTTTGAAGCTTCAAAAGACTTCACTTTTGGCTTCGGAATATGGTCTTGGCTTCGGAAGATTTTACACTTAGAATATTTTCAAGTGCATGGTGTAAAACTTCCGAAGCATTTCTACTCTGCACTTCAATGCATGCATACGGGAAAGACTTTGAATGTTTTGGGTGCATCAGCCATATATGAAACCTTACAAACTCCCCTTAGGCTGATGCTACCAAAACATTTGAAGACCTTTAGATGTTGAAAGTCCTCATCATGATGATGACCATACCCTTCTTCATTAGATGGTCAGGATTACTCAGATTCTCATAGTATCTTCTCATCTCAAAGAGATCATGCGGACGTAGGTTGAATAGGTCTTTCCATGTGTAGACATCTTCACCACCTTGATCTCTGATCACATGCCATCTTTTTAATTTAGTTGTGAAGGTCCAGGATAAGATGGGTCTTTCAGATGCAAGAGGAGCCACTTGAATTGGATTTGATTGGGCTGCCTCTTCATTCACTCTCTCAAGAAGATCTGATTCATCGTGAGGCTTGGAGGTGGATGACTTTGACTTCTTCTTTTTCTTGACTTGGGTCTAGAGGCCATCCTTTTCTTCCTCTTTGAAATTTTGAACTGAGAAGATGGCCTTCATCACCTTGTTGTTCAGTCTTGTCTTTCTCAGTTGGGTCTACCTCCCTCACAGGTTCAGAAGGAGTGGGAGTTTGACCCTGCTGTCCATCAGAAGATGAAGCTTGCTAAGACTTAGCAGGAGGTCCAGGTTGTGTTGTCTTAAATTGTTCAACCTTAACCTCCAATGCAGGAGTGGCTTGACTTGGTGGGGAGTGTAAGTCAATGAGCTCTCCTCTCTTAATCTGTTGCTTGATTACCCTTATGTGCTTATCCTTAGTGGATAGAGACATTGGGCCAAGTCTCCTTCCGGAGAATCCATACAGCTTCAAGAAGCTCATCATCCTTTGTCTGTCAGCAGACTTCTTCATACTCTTTTGGATGATGGCTCTTGACTTTGCAGCCTCTTCCCTCATCTTTCTCTTTGTGGTACCAAAGTCTCTTGCATAGGGCTTTCTTGAACTGGGGAGAGAGTAGGAACATGTTTGTACAATCTTTTCTGTCTCTTTTCTTCTTTGATTTGGAGGAGCACCCTTGAATCCTCTACTTCCTTCATCTCTCTTGACACTTTGATGTCAGCCAGTTCATTAAGTTCCTCTAAGGGGAGAGATATGATCTAATCACAGTCATAGTTCCGGATCTACAGGTAAGTAATCCTGACTGCCCTCAACTCATCATCTTGAGTGTTTGGTCTTGGGGTAGCCCTGATTGCAGCTTCCATAAAGCCTGAGGAACCAGTAGAACTATCTCCCCTTAGCTTCCTCTTCCTCTCTCTCTTCTCCTCCTCAATTTCCTCAGGAGGTAAAATCCTTTTCCCTTTTTCACCCACAGACCTTTGTGACTCAGGTTTGAGAGAGCATTCGCCTTCATTGATTGGAGTAGCTTCCATGCTCTGGCTAGAGAGGGTTGTGATACACCTTCACCAGAAGGTGTTTCACTGAGGGAATGAATTGCTGAAGTAGTTGTAGGTGTGACAGGGTTCTTAGGCTGTATCACTGGGCCTTCAGTCAAGATTTTCCCTTTCAAGCTAATCTCATGGTCTGCCTCGACATCCAGTTGACCAAAGACATTACCTGATTGCCTTTGTCTTCTTCTTAGGCTGAACTCTTCAGTAATCCTGTCTTGAATCCTTTGAGCCAGCCTGCCAGCTTGCCTATATTGGCTTGCATTGACAAGTTGCATGTTGACAAGGTCAAGACCTTCATAGTAGTTCAAGATCTGATAGTTGAAGACTTCCTGACGCCCTTGAACTCTTTGAAGAATGAGGGCTCTTCTGTCAGCACCATAAGTCCACCCAAGTATATAGTTTGAAGTTCCTTGGGGTGGAGATGGCATAGCCCTTGGAATACCTTCCTCAAATAGACTCTGAATGAGAGAGTCTAGAGAATCCATATCAATGTGAACTTGAGGAAGTTGTTGAGTATGAACAATTTCAAGTGAAGATGGTGAGTCCTCAATGTCCATACTCTATGAAGAACTCCAAGGTTTTGTGATTGCTATGACTTTCTCCCCTTTTTTGGTAGCATCACCTTCTTGCATAGGTGAGCTAGGAGATAGGTCAATCACATCCCCAGGTTCTTGTGTTCCTGGATGAGCTCTCCTTAAAGGTCTCCCAGCTAGTTTTTCCCTGAGATAAGATATCTCAAGTTGCTGATCATTGACCCTCCTTTGTATGGTAATCACCTGAGATTCAAGGTGACTAACCTTAGAGTCTAGATAGGTGCACGTTTGTGATAGTTTTTGCACCTTTAGTCTCATGTTCCCCTCATCTTCATCAGAAGACTCATTAGTGGATGAGAGAATTGGACCAAAGTCCTCACTCTCATCACCAACAACATGTTCATGGTTGCTATATTTCATCTGCTCCCTGACAGCTTCAAGTGAAGTGTCATTGGGATGAGTTGCCATGGTTGAGGTCTTATTGATGTAATCACTTGCAGAAGTGAGAGCCTCTTCCATATGGATCTCCTAAACAAGTTCAGAGAGATCCAGCTCAGTAATAGGTGACTGATGTGGGCTAGACATATGAGAATCAGGAGCACTCATCTCTCTTTGAGTAGGAAAAAGTAGAGAGACTCATGGTACTCATTGAATCCTATGTCTACATCAGCATAGAATTCTAGGTTGGGAATGGGTTGGTTTAGATCTACAGGCTGGGGATGGTAACTCTCCCCTGAAGGTTGTTCACTTGAGTGTTGAGACTCGGAGTGAATGCTTAAAGCTGATGGGCTAATGAGCTCATCAGGCTGAGCATGCGGAACCTCAGCATTGATTCTTGAAGAGATGGGAGTGGTTTGCTTCTCAGGAGAAGTGGGAGCTCTAGTGTCCACTTCCTTCTATATGGGTGATAATATGGAGGCGTGCACAGACTCAATATCTTGAGCGGGGGTTCGTTTGGATTTTCTTTGGTAGGTAAGGAGTGTTTGTTGATGTTTGGGTGGTTGAGAAGTAGAAGGTGTGGGTTCAACACTAGGTTGTGTTGCTAGGTTGTCACCTTGAGCAATGAGCTCTAACATTTTTGGGACAAGAGCTGTTTCTACCCCAGAAAAAGCCAACAGTTGACTTCTTCATGATTTTACAGATGCTGGGCTTCATCTGTCCTAATTTTAGAATATTATTTGTTTCCCTCAACTGTGAGCCCAGTTTACAGTTAAAAATGTATTGCACATATCTAAGAAATATGTAATACTCTAAGGAGTCCAAATTAGCAAGTAAATTTGTATAAACAAATTGTGAGTACCTGAAGTTGACCCCTTGAACCATTCCATGCACTATGAATGAAAGATTCTCAGGAATCTGATCCCACCCGCCATGTTTTTTGAACAAGCTGTGGATGACCACATGAAGCAGGTACTTCTACTGCGATGAGACCTTCCCTTTCCTAAAGGTTTTTATATAGAAATCTTTCTCATAGCCCATCTTCTCAAAGGAATAATTGACTACTTCCTTTGGAAAGGACAACTCACCTTCATCATCATCCAGCTGAAGATGAGTATTGATGATGGCTAGAGTGATGAAGATTGTCCTCCCCTGCACTGTGGCAGACAGTACCTTCTCCCCATCCATAATGACCTCTTGACAGGTCTTCCAAAATTCAAGCAGCTGATCATTAAAGAGTGTAGGATCCTTAAAGAGTGTAGGATCAATGGTCAGGTAGGTGAAGAAGTTGGATAGAGTCAAGAGTTGACAAACCTGTGAGAAATCAGGATCTTTTTTAGAGTCCAACATAGCAACCTGGTTATGTTGTCTGTGGAGTTGCATGGAAAAATCTGGGCTATTTCTTCGGTTGAGGTTGGCCATTTTGAAAGCTTAAGAACGAAGAAAGTGAAGAACAAAGACGGTTTGGGTGAATTTAGGTTTTGTGAACAGTTCAGATGAAGAGGAAAGAAAGAGGGGGAACCGTTAGGTATATATATCAAATGGATTTAAAACAAAGTTAATGAAAGAAGATAAACTTTGAAATCAGGATGTCGGTCCCACCTCTGGAAAGTAGTTTGCTTTTGCCCAAAAAGTAGTTTTTTTGGAAGTCGGAACAACTTCCGAAGGTAATTTAGCTTCGGAAGTTGTTGATGAAAAGCTTCCGAAGGCTAAATGACTTTAGAAGATATTCCAAAGAGCTTTGAAAATTTTGCTTTGGAAGAGATTTAATACTCAGAGATTTTATTCTAAGGAGAATAAAACATCTAAGTGTAAATTGCTTTCGGAAGAAAATAGTTTTTCAAAAACATACATGTACTCGAGTAAAATTTAAGCTTCGGAAGATATTTCTAAAATTTCTTTCAAAACTAAATCTACTTAAGTAGTTATTTGTTCTCTAAGACTTAAGTTTCTTTCGAAGGTAAAAATATATCTTCAGAAGGATAAAAGGATCAAAATTTTCAAAAATCTAAGGCATGTCTTTCAAAAAGATTTTTCTTCCATAGTAAACAAGGCCTTATGAAGGTGATAAGATATAAAACTTAGAACACACAGGTTTTAGAAATAATATGATTCAAGTTTTAAGAAAAGCTACTCAAAGTTAATCATCCGAATAGCTGATACAAGATATTTAAATCTCTGCTCATCAAAAGCTTTGGTGACCAAATCAGTATATTGTTCATTTGTGTTAACTTTGACTAGTTTGATTAACCCTTTTTCAAAGTTATCATTTATCAATTGATACATGATATTGATGTGCTTTATCCTTGAGTGTTGCATAGGATTCTCTATGATTGAGATAGCATTGTTATTGTCTATGTGGATGGGAGTATCTTTGAAGTAGAATCCATAGTCCAGCATCTGATTCTGAATCCAAAGCACTTGAGCACAGCAGCTTGTCGCATCAATGTATTCAGCTTCAGCAGTTGATGCAGATACACATGAGTGTTTCTTGCATTGACAACAGACTATTCTTCAACCAAGAAATTGACATCCCCCTATGTAGACTTTGCAGTCATATTGCAGTCACCATAGTCACTATCTGTATAAGCATACAGATTGAAGTCAGAATTCTTTGGATACCAAAGGCCAAGTGTTGGAGCACCTTTGAGGTATCTTAAAATCCTTTTGATAGTAACCAGGTGTGACATTTTGGGGTTGGCTTGATATCTTGCACAAATACATGTGGCAAACATGATATCAGGCCTGCTAGTTGTGAGATACATAAGAGACCCAATCACAGCCTTGTAGAGATGTTCATCCACACACTCCCCCTCAAGATCAGGTACAAGGGAGTGATTTCTGGCTATGGGTGTCTTAGCAACCTTACAATCAGTCATGTTGAATCTTTTAAGTATGTATTGTACATACTTTTACTGACTTATGAAGATGACATTGTCAACTTGCTTCACTTGAATTCCTAGAAAGAAATTGAGTTCGCCTATGGCACTCATTTCAAACCTATCCTTCATCAGCTTCTCAAAGTCTTTGCAGAGCTTTGTATTAGTTGACCCGAAGATAATGTCATATACATACACTTGAACTAGCATTAAGTCGTTTCCTATTCCTTTGATGAAGAGAGTTCCATCTATAGTACCCCTTTTGTATCCATGCTGATAGAGATACTAAGATAGAGTCTCATACTACTTCCTTGGTGCTTGGTGCAGCCTATAAAGAGCCTTATCAAACATGCAGACATAATCAGGATGATCAGAATCTGCAACCCAGGTGGTTGTCTGACATCCACCTCTTCATCAATCACCCCATAGAGAAAAGCACACTTGACATCAAGTTGGTAGACCTTGAAATCCTTGGATGCAGCAAAAGCTAGGAATATTCTAATAGCTTCAAGTCTTGCTAAAGGAGCAAAGACATCTATGTAGTCAATTCCTTCTTCTTGTGTGTATCCTTGAACAACTAATCTTGCCTAATTCTTGATGACAAGTCCTCTATCATTCTTCTTATTCCTGAACACCCATTTGGTTTTTATGGTAGTCTTCCCTTGAGAAAGAGGACATAGGAACCTTTTGCCTTTTGAATTGAAGCAGATCCTCCTGCATAGCTTCAATCCAACTTCCATCCTTTAGAGCCTCATCAATATTCTTAGGCTCTATCAGGGATAGGAAACAAGAGTGAAGACAAACATTTGCATCATGGGTTTGTCCTCTTGTTCTTACCCCTGAAGCAACATCTCCAATGATGTTTGTAGTAGGATGAGACTTGTGGATCCTTAGTTGAGGGATCACAACAAGTTGCTTGGAAAGATCTAAATTAGAAAATTTTAGATCTGGCATTGAAGATTCATCCTCCACATCTGCACACTTATCAAGAGTGATTTGATCTAATGAGTGTGTGACATCATTAATGTTGTCTTCAATATAGTGGTTGTCAGCATGAAAAAATTCTTGATCACTTTCACCACCACCATTTCCTCCTACATTTGAAGCTCCTTTATCTGAGTTTTGTGCCTCTAATCTGGAATTTGAAGGCATCCCAGAAGTATCAGCTAGATTTGTTATTGTTATGCTGATAGAAACTCCATTTTCAAGGTTAGTTACAACTAGAGCCGAAGTTGTGTAGCTTGAAGGTCTTGACAGCTCAAATCTTGGGTCAGGATCACTTGGAGGTAGTATATCTTGGATCCTGAAACATGCTCACAAGACATGTTAAAACAGTTTGTAACTAAATCAAGATCAAATAGCCAATCAGGATCAGAACCTTTCACACTGGAGTGTGCTCATTGAAAGTCACATTGGCTGACTCCTCAACTACTTTGGTTCTGAGATTGTATACTCTGTAAGCCTTGGCTTGAGAAAAGTATCCAACAAATGTCCATCATCTGATTTCTCAGCAAACTTGGCAATTTGATCTTTGGTATTCAAGATGGTGCAAGGACATCCAAATGACCTGAGAAAACCAATAAAAGGTTTCCTCTTGTGCCAAAGTTCATAAGGAGTCTTACCATGTGTCTTAACTACTAAAACTCTGTTTTGCACATAGCAAGAAGTGTTCACTGCCTCTGTCCAGAAGGTGATGGGCAGTTTAGAGTCCAACAACATAGTCCTTGAAGCTTCAATTAGTGTCTTGTTTATCCTCTCAGCAACACCATTTTTCTGAGGAGTCTTGGGAGCACTATATTGTCTTGTAATACCTTTTTCATCACAAAATGTATCAAGGATTTGGTACTTGAATTCAGTTCCTTGATCAAATCTTATGGTTTTGACCTTATGATCACATTGATTATCAATCTTTCAGATGAAATTTTTCAGAATCTCAGGGGTCACATCCTTAGTTCTAAGAAAGAAGACCCAAGTGAATCTTGAAAAGTCATATGTGATCACTAAACAATAAGAGGTCATTCCTAGACTCATTACACTGGTACCTTGTGTGATGGAGTTTGATGGAGTTTGAGGAGTGATGGAGTAGGGGAGTAGTGATGGAGTGATGGATATGTAATAAGTGTAGGGGAGTATTGATGGAGTTTCTTTCCTTTGGCTTGTGAGATACCTTGTGTTGCTTCCCTTTCAGGCATGCAACACAATGGTCATCACTTGTAAAATCTTTATTTGGCATTCAAGTTACCAAATCATTCTTAATTAATTTATTTATATATTTAAAGTTTACATGGCACATTCTTTTATGCTAGAGGAAAGACTCATCACTATTTGCTTTAGATAGAAAGCATGAAAGTTCTCCTGAGGGAGATGTTTCTTGCAAATCCATCTTGTACATATTCCATTTCCTGGGGGCTCTGAGCAGGATATGATCAAGAGAAATGACCACCCTGGGCTTGAGTACAATGCACTCATACTCAGTAAAGAGCCTGTTATGACTCTGATCACAAAATTAAGATACACTCAAAAGATTGTATCCAAGCTTCTTGACAAAGTTTACCTTCTCAATGCTAAGCTTACCATTTATGACCCTGCCCCTTCCTGTAATGTAACCTCCAGCATCTCCTCCAAAAGCAACTAGTCCTCCATTAATTCTCTCAAAATAAGTAGTGACCTATTGCTTATCATGTTCCTGGAACAACCAATATCAATGATCCATAAATTTCTGTTTGTCTTGAGTTGTTCCTACACAAAAGAGATGATTAGTTACATTTGAAAACCCAAACCTTATTGGTCTTGGGCTCATCAAAAGAAGTTGAAAACAATGCAACAATAATTGATCCTATTTTCATGTTTTGTGGATCATTTCCTGATGTTGATAAAGAACTTTCAGCCACTTGGTCTTTCTTTGTCTTCCATACCACCTTGGGAAGCTTAGACTTGACCTTCAACACTTCAGAAGTTTTGATGACTTCGGAAGTTTTGATGACTGGACCATCGGAAGATCTTGTTAACACTGCAGCAGGCTTCAGTACTTCAGAAGTATTCCTTTCTTCCGAGACCAAATTTTCTTCCAAAGGCAAGTTTCCACTTGTCTTCATCTTCATTTTGGAGCTTCCGAAAGGAAAATATTTTCCTTCCGAAGCTTGCTTCTTCTCCAAACTCTTAGAATTTTCTTTCTTGGTCATGTGGACATTACTCTTTGGATTGTAAAAACAATCTATAGCAAGATTAGAGGTACTCCCACACATGACACAGTCCATTTTCTTCTTCCTAAGAGTCTTCTTTTGTGAACAAGGCTGAACTTAATCGCTTTCCTTCTCCATCTTCATCTTTGAAGATGCTGTGGCAATCCTTTTAGAGATAGAACTACCTTTGGAGCTGGATGGTTCAGGTTGTGCAGCAGTGGTGCACAACAGATCAGCCTTCTTCTTGATGCTGGGATGATTTGGACATGTACTAGAACTCTTATTACTAGAGTTCAAGTTTGTGTCTTCATCCTTAACCACCTCAAATCTTGCAGAAATAAAGACTTGTTTCTGTGCAGAGTTAACGGTGGCCTTAATCTCTTGAGCCTTCTTGGACTTTTTCTTGGCCTTCCTGATCAAGTCGTCCTCCTTGACTTGGTCATCCCAACTGTTTTAATCTCCTCAGAGGAATGTTGACCCTTGTTAGAATGCTCTTCTTCACTCTTCCCAGAGACATCCTTCACCATCTCCTCTACATCCTCTTCAGTCATGGGGTCTATGAGGGGAAGCTCTTCTTCACACGTTCCACACGTAGGAGATCTTACTGACAAGATTTTGTGTGGAGGAGCTATCTCACTAGATCCCAGTCCCTGTTTATTTTGATAACAAACTTTTGCATGCAAGGATGAGGAATTTATGTTCTTGACGGCTTTTCCTCAAGAACACATTTGGCTTTGCTGATCACATGCTTAGCCTAGCATTCAGTCAACTTAGTTATGAGATCTTTGATCTGAGTCCTGTAGTTGGTGTGTTCATGTTTAAGAGTTGAAATGGTTTTCTCTAAGTCCTCTATCTTTAGTGTATAATCATTTTCAGCTTTTTTTAAATCAAATTTTTTAAGATATTTAAGAACTCAAGATCAGATCTCATCTCTAAGTTGTAGGACCTGTATCTATTTACTTTAGCAATACATTCAGGTGTACAGAGATGTTCCAATACCTTTGCTTCATCATGGTCTACCATAAGTGCTGGGTTTGGAGATGCATCTTCCATCTGAAAGCTCCAGTCAAAGCCTCCTTCTTCAGCAGCAACTGCAGCTTGCTGCTTTGGCTTCTCATTATAGGGAGCTCTTTCAGTGTAGTTTGGTTTGTCTTGTGTTTGGCCACCATTTGTCCTTGGTGCCTTACACTCCCTTGCAAAATGTTCCATCTGGTTACAGTTGTAACACTTTAGTTTGCTTTTCTCCAGCCCAAACTTTCCACTGGCTGCATTGCTTGGAAACTTCCTCCCTCTCCTCTTGTAGAATTTCTTGGCTCTTTGAGTGAGGAGAGCCATTTGCTGAACTATCTCCATGCATTCCAGGTCATCTGGATGGATACAGTCCAGGTCTTCAAGGGTGAAGAGAAAGTTGCCAGTGCTTTCATCAGCAGACACAAAAGCATATGAATAGCTTGTCTCTTGGAATGGACTTCCTTGAGTGTAGCTATCTCTTGGTGTCTTCGGGAAGGTGATGAAAGGACCCTTTTGTGAGTTGTCAGGGTAGCATATAAGATGATGTTGTGGTTCAACGCTATCCCTTTCAACCACATGAAGGGCTGAACTCAGTTGATTGCTGGAGTTACCAGATGAACCTTGCATATTCATCTCCATCTGGTATCCACTAAGAATACCATACAACCCTATCAAAGTAAGAGTCTTCAGGTTCTCAGTTCTCTTGATAACAACACAATAATGTGTCCATTGTTTGGGAAGAGAGGACATGAACTTCCTTACAATGTCCTTGTTCTCAAGAGTCACTCCAACATCCATTAAAGTATCCACAATTTCAACATACCTAACGTATTGTTGAGTCATGGTTTCACCTGATTTGAAGGTGAAGTTTTCAAATTGCTGCTTCAGGAGATCTTTCTTGTTTACCTTGGCTTTAGTTGACCCCTCATACATCAGCTTCAGTGCCTCCCATAACTATTTAGTTGTTTTGCACTTCTTGAAGCCTCTATATATGGAGTTTGGAAGAGCAGTTTGAAGGGTTGTCATGGCTTTCTGGTCAATCTTTATTCTTAATATGTCTTCATCCGAATAGTCAGCCACATCTTTTGGAATCATACCACCTCCAGCAGCAGCTAAAGAGCTGCTTGGTATGTAAGGTCCTGAGACAACAGATTCTCACATCCTGGAGTATTGAGACTTGATAAAGCCTTCCATTCTTTGACACCAAGTATCAAAGTCTTTAGAAGTGATCCAGTGGGGACTTTGTCTTGTTGTAGTTTCCATATCTCCCTTAGTGATAGCTGCCATTTGAGTTGTTAAGTATTTTGTGTGTGTGAAGGATCTTAAGATGGTGAGATCTTATAATCAAGAGCCTGGAAAGCTCTTATACCAATTGCAGGACTGTTCAATGGATGGTCACTTACAACACAACACACAATAAGGAGAGATCTATACAACACTTAGATCAAATAGGGAACTGGTAACTTATAAGATTGATACTAGGAACACAAGTATGAGACAGAACAAGAAGCAAACAACACAAGTATTGGTTTTCAAGAATGTCAAGTTCTTTATAAGTATTACAAAGCATAAAGAAAGTTACAATGACCTGAGATACTTTATACTATATCCTACAGCCGGCCATACTTTGAAAGCCAGCAGGAAACATTTGAACTAGACAACAAAATCAAATGTAGAGTCAAAAGGCAGATTGCCTTTTGACTAGTGAGTGTGACATGCCATAGCTCACATTCTAATATATTACAAAAAGGATAAAAGTACTTAAAGTAGAAAACACAGACTAAAGACCTCAATGTATAGTTAGTAAAAGCATCAGCCTTATATGAAACCTTACAATTATATGTATACATTGATGCCCTGAATATAGGCGGAACCCCTCGTGAATTATGGACCTATAGTACTATTATAATTATTTAAAATACAATATTAGTAAAATGCATAATTTCTCTTATAATTTCCAAGTGTAATAGAGCAATAGATATTCTTAAGCTTATTCAGAGAAATAAGACCACACTTAACTAAATCCACATACGATGAACTAACCTAAATTAACTACCTTTTGTGGTGAAAACAATCAAACAAAATAGAAAGAAAGGGTTACACTCCAAATACATACATGCCTTATGCAGTTCCATGTGCCCTACTTGTCATAATTGTGTGCACCAATAGCAACCAGCCCATGAATGCCCACGTTCAAAGGTCGTCCTCCTTGCTCATAAGACCACGTCCCGTCCCACGTCAATCAAGGGTAATGTCTTTTTTTTCTTGTCAGATTTGTACTCACACCACCATTCAGACAAGTCCACCATGAACACCTTGCCATTGATGCAATCATCTTCGGAATACTTGCTAGGCCCACGATGAAAACAGTTAGAAGGTGTGGTATGCTTCACTTTCCATGTCGTACACGGGTCTCTTTCGTTAGGACAAAGTAACCAAAGAATCCTCGTAATTGACGACCTTAACAGTGTTGTGCACGCAACAAACTTCGAGATTGGGGAATATGGCCCAGGGATCGCTGTTACATGCCCATTCACTACTAATATTATGAGCTTCTCTGTTCTATGACACTTGGATGGGCTACTGTCCTTTTGGGTGCACAACAATCATGCATTGTTCTTATAGAACCCTACTACTACTCGGTACAAGAGGATAACAACCCCGATGTGTCACACCCCCGCTAAAAGCGGAAACACGGGGATGTAACGAGACCGGGATCGTCATAACACATGGTAAGCGATAGAGATGCAATATAAATAAATGATGACAAGCGTGTCATGACGACACCCGACAACAAGGGGACTTGTGTCGTGTTTAGTCAATGTTCACGAAAACATAGCCATAAGCAATAACATGATATTGATACACATAATCAAATAAAGATGAAATTGTAATGTGAATTCCCACAACCCGGGAACAAGTTTCAAAAGGTTATAATTGTTTACACATATCAACATTGTTCAAAAAGATTGTTTGTTCAAAATATGTTAAGTCCCAAATATGCATCCTAGGGTCTCCACTAAGGCAGCACACCTAGATTCCTGGACTTGCATGATCACCTGAAAAGATATGCTTAAAACGGTTAACAGAATTGTTGGTGAGCTCGCAGGTTTATGTAATAAAATGTAAGTGATGCTGTATAAGTAAGCGTAATGGAATACCGTGAATACAGTTATATACACAAGTAAAATCACATGACATGAGCTTTGCAACCAAACCTAGCGACGTACACAAAGAAATTGTCGGCATATATTCACCCAAGGGCCCGTTCCTAGGGCCACTGATGGTACCAACTAGTATACCATCGAACGAGGGTGGGGGTGTTAACCCAGTAGTACTACCAATACCGAACCATCGGTTCCCACACTGGAATTAAATAGTTACAAAGATAGAACCACACAGCAGACCCAAGCATGTATCAAATAGTACTTGCAACACAGTATCACGTTGATTCTTTGTATGTAAAATGTAAGTAAGTTGTACACCATTGAAAATGAGTAAGCATACTTTTGCCCCAAGTTGTAAATGATTGAAATATTGTATAAGCGTAAAAAGGGGCCACGAAACTCACTTGTTAAGTGGTAAGTATGTATGATCGATGTAATCCCAAATGTTGAATGCAAATGAACAGTCAAACACCTATTGACAGTTATTGTTAAGCATTAATGATATGATATAAGCGCGTAATAATGATGATTGGTCGGTTCGGGTCGTATCGGCTGGGTCGCGTGTAACTCACACAAACTGACACACGTACTAGACCTTATGTAGGTCCAAGTACAAGACATTGTTGCCATTGATGATGATGTTTGAGTAAAAGTTTCGTTGTTATTGAAGAAGTATTGAATAAGTGTCAATAGTTATAAGTCGGTTGATAGTTGTAAAACGTCAGTTTAATTTGTTTAGAATAGTATTTGTGCCATTTTTTGTAATGACTTTAATCTTTGGGGCCGAATAATGGCTATTGTGTTATTGTTACCTCAACATCACACGTCATACTCACACCACGAACAAGAAGGAATCACACACAACAATTACAGTCGCACGACAAGACCAAACGCGCGACTCAAACTCCATACGCACGAATCAACCCTCAATCGTGCGAATCAGCTTCATTCGTACGATTGAGCCTTCATTCGTATGTCTGGCATTCAGTCGTACCACACAACACTCAATCGCACGACTCAACCTCCATACGCACGAATCAACCTTCAATCGTGCGAATTAGCTACTTTCGTACGATTGAACCTTCATTCGTGCGATTGGACTCCAGTCGTGCGAATCACGCACATTCGCATACACTCATTCGCACGCATGACTCAATCGCATACAAACACACAGTCGCACGACTCAGTCGCACGACTTGCCTAGTCGCACAACTCAGTCGCACGATTGACTCAGACGGATGGTTCAGTCGCACGACTCACTCAGTCGCACGGCTCAATCGCATGACAGACCTAGTCGCCTGAACTGTAGAATCGCGACTGTGGTCGGGCTGAGCAGCCCCCGAGCTGCTCTAAACGCGGGTTTTACACCACAAGGACTTCCAGAAACACTCAACAAACATACACAAACATGAAACACAAGCAGAAAGACCTCACACGCACCCATACGACCTTGTGTGTTCGGGTTGAACCCGAACACCCGAAACCCTAGATTTGGACAGCCGTGAAAAGGTAAGAAAAGAGACAACCAAAGTCGTCTATCTGCTAGAAATGAGTAGATGAGGCTGTAGATGAAGTCTAGACGACGAAAACGAGACCACACGGGTTGGATTTGGTGCTAGAATGAAGAAGATGTGTGTGTAGAGAGTGAAGAGATGAAGAAGATGGTGAAAATGGTGATTTAGGGCTGGTATGGGGTTTATATACCCAGCCCAAGTTTGCAAAATTACAAGTTTAGTCCCTGCACTTAACCCCCAAGTTTTCCCAAATTTTGATTCGGTTGAAAAACAACTTTATTAGATGTTTTATATTAATTTCCAAAGTGCATTTAATGATATTATGACTTAAGAAATGGTTATGTTAATAACATTTAATATATATATAAAAATGATATATTTGACGGTTTCGAAAATGAAAGTTTTAAAAGTTTTAAGGTTAACATATAATCATAACGAATGCACACACACAACGATGATAATGCACACATGATATCCACATAAAGAGTCAAATAAGGATGAGGAATGATCGATCAAGAATAGATAACGAAGAATCACGTTAATTGACGGACCTTAAGTTGACGGATGTCACAGTATCCCCCAGTTGAGAGAATTTCGTCCCGAAATTCAGCTGGAGTTAGGTCCAAGAGTGTCATCCTCGAAAAGATGTGTATATTTGAGTTAAATCTGATCTTCACGTTCCCATCTGGCCCTCGTTTTGAATTCCACCTTACGCGAACAATAGGTATCCTACTGCGCTTCAGTTGCTTGACCTTTCGATCCATGATCTCAATGGGTTCCTCAACAAAATGAAGCTTTTCATCAATCTTGATTTCCTCAATTGGCACATGAAGGGATTCATCGGCCAAACACTTCTTGAGGTTTGACACGTGAAAAGTATCATGCACACCGCTAAGCTCTTGTGGCAACCTTAATCGGTAAGCCACTGGACCGATCCTTTCAGTGATCTCGAATGGTCCAACGTATCTTGGGGCTAACTTCCCTTTCTTTCCGAATCGAACGACTCCTTTCCAAGGGGAGACTTTGAGTAATACACGATCCCCAACGTTGAATTCTAGAGGCTTCCGACGGTTGCCGGCATAGCTCTTTTGGCGATCTCGTGCGGCTTTAAGTCGGTCTTTGATTTGGAAAATCTTGTCTGTTGTTTCTTGAATGATCTCGGGGCCTGTTAGCTGACTTTCACCAATTTCGGCCCAACAAACGGGAGATCTGCATTTCCTTCCATACAACGCTTCAAATGGAGCACATCCAATGCTTGTATGGTAGCTGTTGTTGTAAGAGAACTCAATCAACGGCAGATGAGCATCCCAACTACCTCCAAAATCAATTACACACGCTCTCAACACATCTTCTAGCGTTTGTATAGTTCGTTCACTTTGGCCATCTGTTTGAGGGTGATAGGCTGTACTCATGTCTAACCGAGTGCCCATCGCTTTCTGTAGTGTCTGCCAAAATCGTGAAGTGAATCGGCTATCACGGTCGGATATGATTGACACCGGCACCCCGTGCAGTGTCACGACCTCTTTGATATACAATCTTGCCAACTTATCCATCTTGTGATCTTCTCGGATAGGCAAGAAATGTGCAGATTTCGTCATTCGATCCACAATGACCCATATTGAGTCATGACAGCTGTTTGTACTAGGGAGTTTGGTAATGAAATCCACAGCTATGTTCTCAAATTTCCACTCGGGAATTTCTGGTTGCTGTAATAATCCCGATGGTTTTTGATGTTCAGCTTTAACTTTGGAACACGTCAAACATCTGCTGACGTTTAAAGCAATGTCTTTCTTCATGTCTGGCCACCAGTACAGATCCTTGAGATCATGATACATCTTGTCTGAACCAGGATGAATAGAATATCACGTCTTGTGGGCTTCATCCATGACTAAGGTTCGAACATCTCCCCATCTAGGTACCCATATGCAATCCATGAAGTACTGTATACCGTCATCCTTGCGAATCATCTGTTTGTCTAACCCTCGGAATTCTTCTCCCGCAAGGTTTTCTTCTTTCAATGCCTCACTCTGTGCAATTTGAATCTGGGCTTTCAAGTTGGTTTGAATGGTCAATCCCAATGCTCGAGCACGTAGTGGTTTCACACGTTCTTTACGGCTCAAGGCATCAGCCACCACGTTAGCTTTCCCCGGATGGTACCAGATTTCACAATCGTAGTCACTAAGAAGCTCTACCCAACGTTGTTGGCGCATATTAAGTTCCTTCTGATCAAGAATATGTTGGAGGCTCTTATGGTCAGTGAAGATGATGCATTTGGTTCCATACAGGTAATGCCTCCAAATCTTGAGTGCAAATACTACAGCGCCCAACTCAAGATCATGAGTTGTGTAGTTCTTTTCGTGCACTTTAAGCTGTCGCGAAGCGTAGGCAATCACCTTATCCTTCTGCATTAGTACACATCCCAATCCTTGATGTGACGCATCGCAGTACACCACAAAATCATCAGTTTCGTCTGGGAGAGACAATATAGGCGCGTTGCACAACTTCTCTTTCAACGTTTGGAACGCTTGTTCTTGTGCATATCCCCAATCAAACTTCTTATCTTTCTGAGTAAGCAGGGTTAATGGTTGCGCGATCTTTGAGAAATTCGCGATGAAGCGACGATAATAACCGGCCAATCCTAAAAATTGCCGTATCTCTGATGGTGTCTGGGGCGTATCCCATTTCTTCACCGCTTTGATCTTGCCAGGATCTACATGAATCCCGTCCTCATTAACCACATGACCCAAAAACTTCACTTCCCACAACCAAAACTCACACTTTGAGAATTTGGCGAAAAGTTTCTCTTCTCGTAGCAGCTCCAAAATTGCCCGAAGGTGTTCTTCATGATCCCCTTTTGATCGGGAGTAGATAAGTATATCGTCTATGAACACGATCACAAACTTATCCAAGTAAGGTTTGCACACCCGATTCATTAGATCCATAAACACGGCTGGTGCGTTAGTCAGCCCGAACGGCATGACCAAGAACTCATAGTGCCCATAACGAGTCCTAAACGCAGTCTTTGGTATGTCGTCCTCGAAAACCCTTAGCTGATGATAACCAGAACGAAGATCGATCTTTGAAAAATACGAAGCTCCTTGCAGCTGATCAAATAAATCGTCGATCCTGGGGTGAGGATATCGGTTCTTCACAGTCAACTTGTTTAGTTCACGGTAGTCGATGCACATGCGGAACGATCCATCCTTCTTTTTGATAAATAGTACCGGCGCTCCCCACGGTGAATGACTCGGTCGAATGAAACCCTTCTCCAGTAGTTCCTGGAACTGACTAGACAACTTTTGCATTTCGGACGGCGCTAGTCGATATGGTGTCTTTGCTACCGGTGTAGCTCCAGGAACCAACTCTATACGGAATTCTATCTGTCGTGGAGGAGGCAAACCAGACAAGTCATCTGGAAATAATTCTGGGTAATCCCGTACCACTGGAATATCCACCAGTTTCCTCTCTTCGTCTTTCTTTTCAACCACATGTGCCAGAAAAGCGTAGCACTGCTTTCATAAACTCTGGCGTGCTTTCATGCAGGAAATAAGCTTTAAGTTCTTACCCGGTCGTTCTCCCTGAATCTTGAGTACCTCCCCGTTTGGCATAGGGATACGTACTACTTTGTCTCGACAGACAATCTCTGCTCCGCTTTGCGACAACCAATCCATACCCACAATCAAATCAAAGCTTCCTAACTCGAAGGGTATCAAGTCTATATCGAAGGCATGGTCCTCCAATGTTAACGAGCACTTCCTAATAATCTCATCGGCCTGAACAACTCTACCATTGGCCATTTCTACAGAGTAGCTAGTTTCTAGCCTACTAGGACTCAAATCAAGCAATTGCACAAACTCGGAAGATATAAAACTATTGTCTGCTCCAGTATCAAACAATATAGATGCGAAGTGATGATTGAGTAAGTGCGTACCCGTGACAATATTCGGGTCCTGACGAGCATCATTGGCTCCAATGACGAATGCACGTCCCCGAGCTGCATTCCCCTGAGTAGTCGGGCCTTGATTCCCAGCTATAGCCATCACCTGCTGCTGGTTGTTTCCTTGTTGACCCGGTGCCCGGTTCAGCCTGGGGCACATGTTTCTGTAATGATCAAGGCTCCCACACTCAAAACAAGCCCTTGCATTCCCGGCGGGGTTAACCGCGTTGACAGGTGCTACAAGATTCGGCGCAGTCCTACAATCTCTCGCCAAATGCTCCGTGCGCCTACAGTTCCCGCACACCCGGCACTGCACCCCTGGGGGATGATGATAATTGCACCTGTCACATTTAGGGTGCGGCCCCACATACTCTCTCTTGGCCTGAGACACGGCCACAAAATTCCTAGTCGTCTTGACCCTCTTCTCAAACTTTCCGGCACTCGACCGGCTCGATTCCCCAACATCCTTTCGCTTCTCGGCTCCTCTGCCCAAAACCCCAGTTCTTACCATCTCATCAGTCAAAGCGCCAGCTTTCAGAATTGCGCTTTGAATAGTAGGAGGAGCGGCTGCTGTGACCATTGCTCTAATTTGAGGCGCGAGTCCCCAAATGTACCTCTCAATCCTCTTTGATTCTAGCGTGACAAGATGCGGAACCAATCTTGCCAGCTCATGAAAACGATCAGTATAAGCTGCATGCCCTGCCCCCACCATGGCATGATTCCAGAACTCATGTTGTAATTTCTGCATCTCGTTGAGAGGGCAGTATTCCTCGGTGATCAACGCCGTGAATTCATCCCATGACATCTGCATCGCAGATTCTCTTCCTCTAGCTTGAACCTGGGTGTTCCACCAGGTTAGGGCCTTACCCTGTAGTGAACAAGTGGCATACTTGATCCTTTGACTGTTGAGGCACTCACTAATATCGATCACTGCCTCCATCTTTTCCAGCCACCTGCTTAGGGCTATCGCCCCACCTTTCCCATCGAATTCCCTTGGTTTGCAAGCCACAAACTCCTTGTATGAAAATCCCCGACGAGTACTAACAACCCCAGTCTCCATACCGGCAGTACCCCCATTCCCGGTCTCTTGGTTGCTTTCATTTCCGGTTGGGTTTCCGTTTCCCGTCTCAGTTTCGATCCCACCATGGGCTCTTTCTCCGTTGTCTCCATCATCGTTGCCACCATCCCCGTGAGGGTGGTGTTGTTGGAGTGCGTCGCTCACTTGGGCCACGATAGTAGGAATCAGTGCGGCCAACTGTTGAGCGATCAGGGCTGCCATGTCGGCGTTCCCTGTTCCTTGACCGTTACTGGCAAGAGCATCATTTGTCCTTGGTGCTCTTCCTCGGCCTCTGCCTCTGCCCCTTGGGGCTTCACTCCCGCCACTATTGCTGCGGGTAACTCTTCGAGGCGGCATGTTCTAATCATAGAAAAGTAAACATATAAGCTTAAATCAATTGAAAGTGTATATCCATAACACTCATCAAGTCCAGTATTTCATGTCAATATCACACTTATTGTCATCACACACCGCATGCAATTCGTGCAGTTCTCACACCAGGAATTGAAAATGTTTCAATGATAATCCATCACAACAGTTTTAAGTCCTTGTGTACAATCACATTTAGTCTAGCGGAGGTTGTCTATTTCCTCTTTCGAGGTTTCAGACATAATCCTCCTCAGGGTTAATCTCAATGTCCAAGGCGTGATCTGTGAAGATCTCTTCGGGTTTAATACCCGGATCTGATAAACTAACTCGGCGCGCAGAGGGAACGGAATATCCAATAGAAGCATCCCATAAAAGAGTGAGCACAAGGGCTCTCTCATAGGGTGGAAAGATCACATAACAAATAGATGAACAAATCAAGCAGCGAGGAACACATACACGAGATATAATATGCATACAGATTCCTAGCATGAAAATCTACATGAAGGTTCCTAGGTTATAGTCTAGGTCAAGCGTATTGCCTAATTCTCTATAACCAATGGCTCTGATACCAATCTGTCACACCCCGGCTAAAAGCGGAAACACGGGGATGTAACGAGACCGGGATCGTCATAACACATGGTAAGCGATAGAGATGCAATATAAATAAATGATGACAAGCGTGTCATGATGACACCCGACAACAAGGGGACTTGTGTCGTGTTTAGTCAATGTTCACGACAACATAGCCATAAGCATAACATGATATTGATACACATAATCAAATAAAGATGAAATTGTAATGTGAATTCCCACAACCCGGGAACAAGTTTCAAAAGGTTATAATTGTTTACACATATCAACATTGTTCAAAAAGATTGTTTGTTCAAAATATGTTAAGTCCCAAATATGCATCCTAGGGTCTCCACCAAGGCAGCACACCTAGATTCCTGGACTTGCATGATCACCTGAAAAGATATGCTTAAAACGGTCAACATAATTGTTGGTGAGCTCACAGGTTTATGTAATAAAATGTAAGTGATGCTGTATAAGTAAGCGTAATAGAATATCGTGAATACAGTTATATACACAAGTAAAATCACATGACATGAGCTTTGCAACCAAACCTAGCGACGTACACAAAGAAATTGTCGGCATATATTCACCCAAGGGCCCGTTCCTGGGGCCACTGATGGTACCAACTAGTATACCATCGAACGAGGGTGGGGGTGTCAACCCAGTAGTACTACCAATACCTAACCGTCGGTTCCCACACTGGAATTAAATAGTTGCAAAGATAGAACCATACAGCAGACCCAAGCATGTATCAAATAGTACTTGCAACACAGTATCACGTTGATTCCTTGTATGTAAAATGTAAGTAAGTTGTACAGCATTGAAAATGAGTAAGCATACTTTTCCCCCAAGTTTTAAATGATTGAAATATTGTATAAGCGTAAAAAGGGGCCACGAAACTCACTTGTTAAGTGGTAAGTATGTATGATCGGTGTAATCCCAAATGTTGAATGCAAATGAACAGTCAAACACCTATTGACAGTTATTGTTAAGCATTAATGATATGATATAAGCGCGTAATAATGATGATTGGTCGGTTCGGGTCGTATCGGCTGGGTCGCGTGTAACTCACACAAACTGACACACGTACTAGACCTTATGTAGGTCCAAGTACAAGACACTGTTGCCATTGATGATGATGTTTGAGTAAAAGTTTCGTTGTTATTGAAGAAGTATTGAATAAGTGTCAATAGTTATAAGTCGGTTGATAGTTGTAAAACGTCAGTTTAATTTGTTTAGAATAGTATTTGTGCCCTTTTTAGCGTTGACTTTAATCTTTGTGGCCGAACAATGGCTATTGTGTTAATGTTACCTCAACATCACACGTCATACTCACACCACGCACAAGAAGGAATCACACACAACAATTACAGTCGCACGACAAGACCAGACGCACGAGTCAACCTCCATACGGACGAATCAACCCTCAATCGTGCGAATCAGCTTCATTCGTACGATTGAGCCTTCATTCGTATGTCTGGCATTCAGTCGTACCACACAACACTCAATCGCACGACTCAACCTCCATACGCACGAATCAACCTTCAATCGTGCGAATTAGCTACTTTCGTACGATTGAACCTTCATTCGTGCGATTGGACTCCAGTCCTGCGAATCACGCACATTCGCATACACTCATTCGCACGCATGACTCAATCGCATACAAACACACAGTCGCATGACTTGCCTAGTCGCACAACTCAGTCGCACGATTGACTCAGACGCATGGTTCAGTCGCACGACCCACTCAGTCGCACGACTCAATCGCATGACAGACCCAGTCGCCTGAACTGCAGAATCACGACTGTGGTCGGGCTGAGCAGCCCCCGAGCTGCTCTAAACGCGGGTTTTACACCACAAGGACTTCCAGAAACACTCAACAAACATACACAAACATGAAACACAAGTAGAAAGACCTCACACGCACCCATACGACCTTGTGTGTTCGGGTTGAACCCGAACACCCGAAACCCTAGATTTGGACAGCCGTGAAAAGGCAAGAAAAGAGACAACCAAAGTCGTCTACCTGCTAGAAATGAGTAGATGAGGCTGTAGATGAAGTCTAGACGACGAAAACGAGACCACACGGGTTGGATTTGGTGCTAGAATGAAGAAGATGTGTGTGTAGAGAGTGAAGAGATGAAGAAGATGGTGAAAAGGGTGATTTAGGGCTGGTATGGGGTTTATATACCCAGCCCAAGTTTGCAAAATTACAAGTTTAGTCCCTGCACTTAACCCCCGAGTTTTCCCAAATTTTGGTTCGGTTGAAAAACGACTTTATTAGATGTTTTATATTAATTGCCAAAGTGCATTTAATGATATCATGACTTAAGAAATGGTTATGTTAATAACATTTAATATATATATAAAAATGATATATTTGACGGTTTCGAAAATGAAAGTTTTAAAAGTTTTAAGGTTAACATATAATCATAACGAATGCACACGCACAACGATGATAATGCACACATGATATCCACATAAAGAGTCAAATAAGGATGAGGAATGATCGATCAAGAATAGATAACGGAGAATCACGTTAATTGACGGACCTTAAGGTGACGGATGTCACACGATGACATGGTCATCTACATAGATTCCAATTACACAATTGAATTGTACAAATATCGCAGTTTGCATGGATTTGTCGCAGGGTCATGCACATTAGTCGCAGTTTGCATGGATTTGATACAAATATCTACTCACGCCAAACAATATGTTAGAGGACAATAAATTTTAACCCAAACGTTGACTACCTGCACCGTGATTACTATTGATCCCCTGGAACACAATGTGGCGACAATCTTTACTTCATATTTATGACTGTTTGGACGTACGCAAAAAAGCTATTACGACCTTTGACATCAACACAGAACATGATGCAAAGACACGCTTCCCATCTGTAAAGTCAGTAGGGGTCTTCGTAGCCAACCTGATCATAATTCAGGATAAGCTGCACATGTTTGTGACAAGTGGCTTACATGAAATGATTCTTCAGGTGTGGGTCCACAGAGGAGAACAATGGATTAACTCCTTCTCAAATCGTTATCCTCTTCCTATCCCAGTAACAATTTGGTCCGCCAGTACACACTACATGACCAACAGGGTCTAGTATCTCATGAGTAGCTCCGAGAAGGTTTTACATGTCGGGTCACATCCAGACCCCGATACTACTTCCACTGCGTTTCCTCCACCCGTGAAAATGTTGCAACCTTGTTCCTCTAGACGCTCGTGGCACAAACTATATAAAGCATCATGCGACCCATGTTTCATGCCCATCTATCTATACATTATCGTGTCCGTTAGCGTACACATTTTGTGTGGCTATGAAATATTGGCAGCCAACCACTTACTGTGGCTTAAAATGAACATTCTAAGGACACCCTACTGAATTGTATGAGTTACATTGCTTTTTGTGTTACATTGGTCGACTTGAAAATAAACATGACATGTGTTCGAACATGGTGCATGTTCCCATTGTAATCTGCATAACCTAACATACTTCTCTCCTAAATAATTAGCACGACCTCCCATACATCACTCTAATCATATGGTACACAAAAACTGCTTTATACCCTTTCTTGGGATTTCCTTTTGACGTGTAGTTAGAGGCGCATAAAATTTGTTAAAAAAATCCTTCCGAATTATTAATGGTGTTAGAAAAAATACCAACGGGCTAAAACAAGGATGTACACGTAGGCTTTTCAAAGAAGAATCGAAGCTGGTGTTGCTCATGACACAGTCAAACGCTGCATTCGACCACCGGTTTCTATCAAAATTGACACCTGTGTACAATTACACGTGACTTGTGACATGACAAATCCAAAAGACTCATGGAAACAATTACCCATATTGAACTAGCAGATTTACGTAATTGTCTAATTCCTAATTGTTATAGTTAGAGTTGATTATCATAGTTCTCAACCTTCATTAACATCACCCATCTCCAACTAACATTCACTAATTAATAATAATAATAAACATTTCAACAAATTTTCTAATTATCATAAAGCTTACTAAAAATTACTTGGTCAAAATTTACATACAAACAAAAAGATTACTAATTGTTCAACCTCAAGCAACTCTATACAAGTTCAAGGCATAAAATTCTAATCCTCCAATTTCTTATTGTTATAGTTACACTTGATTATTATAGTTCTCGATCTTCATTAACATAACATATCATTGAGCAATATTCATTAATAATAATTAATACTTTAATATGTTTTAATATATATCATAACCTTCACTTAAAACTATAGAATACGTTCCTCCGAACGTCATGAAAAAGTAAAGTAAAATTTACAAAAAATAATAACTGTGACATAAGTTCTACAATTGCAAATAGCCCAACCCTTTCCCCCTGGCTGTTGAACCAAATTGCCTAGCCTTCAAATCTTTATTATTTTAAATGTAATATATCATGACCTAATGTTGTGCAATGTTGAGCATCAAAGCTACATATTGATACGCATCACATATAAACTTCATAAAACCGTACATCTTTCAGAAATTAATATAGCAAGACTTCTACACAACTAAACAACATGAGATTGGTTGATTTAATTTGGTTTATAAAACTTAAATATTTAAGGATATTTGTACATAAACAAATAGTTTTACCTTTATTCCACATTAAAATTAAATAAAAAATCCAAAATTTTCACATGTAGGCATTAAATAACATATTTCTTTCTTTGGGTTAACATCTAATCATTAAATGTTTTTCCAGACTAAATACAAAAGTGAAGGCCTGACTAAACCACGGATGTTCACTCCGTTGTTAACTCTTTTTCATCACTGGAAGTTGGTATACTATTCCATTTGTTTGGGTTGAGTTCATATCGGAAGTCGTTGTTGAGAACAAATTATTGGTCATATTTTGTAACACGTCGAAAAGTCAAAACGAGTCATCAAGGATATGGGCTTAATTATTGGGTATTAATAAAGGAAAGAAATGGCCATGGGCTAAATTAGTCTTATTGGGAACCTAAGGGATTAAAGGCCCATAATAAGCCCTTAAGCCACATAACCAGCCATCGTCTTCCTCATTTGAACCCTAGCCACCCAAATTCGTAGAGAGAAAAAGTAGAGAGAGAAAGTGGAGAAAACTCAAGATTTGGAGCTTTAAAGGATAAGAGATTGAAGATCGGGGTGTTGGAGCATCAAACCATAAGAAAGGAGCAACAAATCCAGGTAAGAATCAGCCTCTAAAGGTAACATTTTTACGTATGAAAACATGTAAAAAGCTTAGATATAGCCTCATGGTTGATAAACTAATGGATTGACGTAAAAAAGGTAAACGGACTGGTTAGTAATTTTTATGCGTTCTGCGAAACTGTCAGTGCATCCAGCGAAACTGGGTGTTCAAGCTGCGAAACTGCGAGTTTTCTGCGAAACTATAGTTTCGCATGTAATTTCGCAGCCATGGAATTCCAACGAAAGTTGGGCGAAACTGATATGCGAAACTGGCAGTGAAACTGTTAGCGAAACTAGCAGTGAAACTGCTTATCTGGCAGCACAATTAGCAGCGAAAGTAGGCAGAAATTAACCCCTTTAAGTGTTAACTTATCTACAGGCTATGTAGTGTGATCCTAGCCTAGAAAGCTTAGTCTAGAAGTTACTTACGGTATCCAGGTGAGTTCTAGATCCCCTTATTTATAAGTTTTTCCATGTTTTGGGGTTGTTATGCATACTAAATATACGTTTTTAAATGAGCAAGATTTTAAGAGGTTTTAACAGGAAGATCAATTTTTCTATAAGGAAATGTGCTATATAAATGTTTAAAAAGAAATATTTCTAAAGGTCAGCCTGGCCCCATCCAGGGGCGTTGCCCCTTGGACCCCACTAGGGGCTGCTGCCCCTAGGACCCCGCTGTCAGGGGCTGCCGCCCCCGAACCCCCGCTGTCCCGCGGAGGGTCGGTGATGTTTTATGATGACTAGTACTTGGTATGATTGTGTACTTAATAAGTTAAGTATTATATACTAAAGTTAAAGACAATATTAATGAGAAGTGGAACTTAACGAATGTTACCCCGGGCCCGTTTGATGATGAAAAGTCTTGCAAGCACTATGATAGACTTCACTTATGTGAGTCTGACGTATAATGATTGATCTGTATTCATGAGCGGGCTATGTGATTTGCAGTGTGGATCAACTGTCGGGGGTTAGCTACCATGATGATGTGTACCGACGGGGAACGACATTCGTTGTCGATCAACATGGAGCTCTTGCTTTGTGCAATCTCGTTTATGATAAAGTGAAAGATAATGAAAGAATGAAAGATAACGAACATGCTTATTATGATGCAAGAATTGTTACGTATTATGATGTATGCGTGGTCATTATATGAAGGATAAAGTTTATATTTCCTTATTTATCTAAAACTAGAACTCACTCAGCAAAGCTGACTTTTATGCATAATAGTTGGCAGGTAAATGTTGATGCTGAGGATGACACCAGGTTGGGAGCTACTTGGATAGCAATGGATGCATTTCTGTTTATAGAATCTTTTATTGTAATTTAAGAACAAGTACTATGTTCTATTTACAATTGAAGGACAAATGTATGATTACAATATCAACTGCAAGTTTTAAGTGAATGTGTATTTTATTCCGCTGCATTGTTTTGTTATTAAAATGATTTTATGCTATGATTAACCAACTGTGAGGCTTCCCGAAAACGGGGCCTTACATATTTCTTGATCAATACGTAAGTGCTATTCTTTTCTCCTTCTTCAAATATAAAATTACTTTCTATATTTTACATTATAGCCACTCTTTTTTGTTTCTTAGGGACAAAAAAGAGCTGCATTTGTCCCAAAACATTTAATGCAATATTATAATAATATGCATTTGGTGGCCAATGTATATGTACTAAATTGTTTCCGAATTGAGAATTCCAATATCAAGAGTATCCAACACATGAAAAATACATCTTGCTTTGTGGTGAATTCAAGATTGTCATCAGCGACTACACTAAACTTATTCCATTTGAAAGTGCATTTTCGAGAGGTTTTTGTCTGTATCCATCTGTTCCTTCAATTCAAATTCTTAAACATGTTAGAAGACACCAAAAGTTAATAATTTACATTCAACTTTCTCGTTTTATCTATTTTTGTTACATATATAACGTAGACACCTTAATATCCCTAATAAGAACACTTATAATCATTGTAAATGTTATTGGTTGGATTGTCATCGGTGAACGAAAAAAGGACGATTCCATTTTCTTTTGTTCCTTCAAGATGTGACATAGGTAAATGTTTCCAAAATTGTTTTTAAATTTTATACACTTCTTGCTATGTAAAAGGATAAGATATTTGTTTGTCATTCTAAACCTAAATACATGTGTCAGCGATCACGTAATACAAATGCTTTTATATGACTCAAAGCAGAAAAATATGTTTAGATCTTATGTAGCAATGGCAAGAAATATTATTGTGTATGCATCTCGAGTTGCTTTTGACAGGTTCAAATGGATCATCTGTAGTGATATCATAATGCAGTGATCAATTATAAACACAAAGTAATCAAACACAAGCAATTACTTCAATAAATCATAGTTTCATTGATAGTAAAAGCTAATGGATACAATGTGCAAAGGTGAATAACAGAAGATCTACCACCTGCAAAATACATACAATATCCAATTTATACTATCAAAGAAAAACAAAGGAATTATTGAATAACAGAAGAACTTCTGTTATTTACCTTTGCACATTGTATCCATTAGCTTTTACTATCAATGAAACTATGAATTATTGAAATAATTGCTTGTGTTACATTACTTTGTGTTTATAATTGATCATTGCATTAGGATATCATCACAGATTGATCCATTTGAACCTGTCAAATGGTATCAAAGCTTTTAGTTCAGTCATTAGAGCTTAATATCGACATTTTGAGCTCTATGCATCACTTGAATCTATGATTGATAGCAATTTGATCAATTAATTGTTGAAGTTAGTTGTGTTTCATCAGTAGAAACATGAATTGAATCACAATTTGGTGTTTAATCCATTCATATATGAATTCTCATCAGATTTATGTGCAAATGTTGTTCTTCAGTTCAGACTCAAATTCAATCTGAAAATAGATTTGTTGTAATTAATTGATTGAAATGATGATTGAGGATTGTTAATCGGTCTATGTACTACCTGATTGGAAGTTTTTAGATCAATTGCACAAGTTTTAAAGAAATTGATAAGATCTGGTTGTTATGAAGATGTTGAATTAGGCGCTTGAAGTGTGAAACTCATCTGAAATTTGCCAAGTGTTTAGGCGCTTTACAACTTTTTAGGCGCTTTAAAAATATTCAGGCATTTTAGAATTGGGCGTTTTACCACTGTTTGGAAGCTTGAAGATTGTTTGAACTTTTTTTAAACTAGAGAATTCTAGGCGTTTGGAGACTATTTGGGCGTTTTAAGTTAAAAGATCAAAAATTTAACCAAGTACCCAGGCGTTTGACAACTGTTTTGGCATTTGACAACTGTTCAAGCGCATCATAAGTCATGCGTTTCAGAATTCAACTAAGGCATTCCCTTATGCGTTCTTGTTAAAAGTTGGACGTTTCACAAGTAGTAGGCGCATTAGAATTCAGACTTTATATTAAACAGTTAGAAATTTTTCAAAACTAAAATCCAAAAATATTTTTATTTCATTGTTTCATTCTTATGTTTAAAAACAACAAACACATGTTATTTTCCTTAAAAAAATTAAAATTGTACGGCTTATTTAAAGGCTAATACACTCAAAACAGACCAAGTCTCCCGCATACATGCATTTAGTCCAACGTAGAAGTTGCTTCGGAAGTTTACACCATACATCAGAAATATTCTAAGTGTAAAATCTTCTGAAGCCAAGACCAATATCTTCCGAAGCCAAAAGTGAAGTCTTCCGAAGCTTCAAAGACAAAGTCTTCCGAAGCTAAGAAGTGAAGACAGATTCTTCCGAAGACTTTGAAGAACATACTTTTCTGATGTACTTTTCATAAAGCTGACCAACTTTCTGCTGTAACTCAGAAGTCTCACTAACTTATACAAGTTTGTGAATGGTCCATGCTTTTTTGTAACTGTACATTGAGGTCTTGAGCCTGTAACTTTCTACTTTATGTACATTTATCCTCTTTGTAATATATTAGGATGTGAGCTATGGCATGTCATAGTTACTACTCAAAAGACAAATTTGCCTTTTGACTCTACATTGATTTTGTTGTCTAGATCAAATGTATCCAGTTGGCCTTCTAAGTATAGACGGTTGTACGATGTAGTTAAGTGTCTCAACTCCTTATAACGTATCCTTATGCTTTGTCTCACTTTGTAATAGAACATGAGAAACAATATACTGCAATGTTGAAAACCAATATCTTTGTTGTTCTTAGGTTTTTGTCTCTTGTTTACTTGTGTTTATTGTATCATAATTAAGTCTTGGTTCCCTATTTTGATCTTTTAAGTGTTCTAAACACTCTTCTCATTGTGATACTAAGTGTAATCATCATCCCTAAAACGGTCCTGCAAAAATGGTTAAGTCTTAAGATACTGAGAATAGAGTTCCCAAGCTGAAAAATAGTGCTGATTTCAAGAATTGGTATCTCAGATTAAAGCATCCTCTAAACTCTATTGATACTGAATTATGGAAGTCAAGAGAGAAAGGACCACATATCCCAGTTATTTCAGATGGTCCTGATAGAGGTTTTGTTTACACAAACGACTCTCAAGAACCTTATCCTGAGGATGGTTAGCAAGGTGATGATTTTAAGAAGGTTAAGAATGACATTAAAGCTTACTCACTAATGTGTAAGGGTTTACCTTTGGAGGTCTTGACTATACTTTAAGGTTATCAAACTAGTTACACCATGTACAAAGCATTGATGAGTATTTATGAAGGTGGTAAAGAGATACAAGATCTCAAAAAGCAAAAACTCAAGAGGCAACTGGAGTTATTTGACCATATATCTTGAGAAACGATTAATCAGATGATGAACATATTAGCGCAACTAACTACTGAAATGTCGACCGCTGGCATCAAAAAATGATCTCAAAGATCTAAACGATAGATTTTGCAATGCACTTCATTCTTCATGGAAATAGACAATCACTCTGTTAAAGCATACTGAAAAGTTTTCAATGGATCTTGATCTTCTGATTGACAAAATTGAATCAGCTTAAATTGATAAAAGCTCCAAAAACAATGACAGAATCTGTCACACCCCAACCTTGACGGCGGAAACGTCGAGATGTGAGGGTTAAGATTGTTCACAGCCACATAACGCTATATTTAAATTGCAAATATTATTATCATAAGTATTAAAATGAAATACAACCATAAGTCACAAAAAGAAATAAGTTCAACATAACTCAAACGTAACATAACGTTTTGTTTATTTAACTAAGTCCAAGTCCTAGTTTTATTGCAAGCTTCAAATGTCCACTTTAAACTTGGGGATTTCCTGAAACATGATGAAAATAAAGAGTCAACTAAAATAGTTGGTAAGTTTCCAAGTTTTCATACATAATAAGATTACAAGTAGCAATTCATGTCATGGATTATAAGCTATTAAGGTTATAGAACACATATCGTTACAACCAAACCTCGACTTGATTACAAGTATAAAAGATTGGCTAAGTGTATTTGGTTCCCTAGTGCACAAGCGTACGGCCCCTAGGAGTCGGCAATACCTCGACTTTAGCACCAAATAGGCTTGTCAGGCCCAAAGATCTAAGACGTCGCCAGGCTAGCAATAGTTAATGATTGTAAACAAACTATGTATCTCATATAAACACTTACAAAACACAAATAACCATGACCAAATAATGAGTAGAATTGCATGTGCATTACAAGTCTCAAATGTTTAAACGTGTATGTAATATAAGCATCATGTTTCACCCCAAATAAGTGTGAAATTATAAAAAGGGGACAAGGAAAACTCACATGATGTATAAGTGTATAAGATGATAATAAGAATTAAATGACGCTCCAACGAGTTCCTTTACAAGATACCTAAACGTATATATTTCAAGATTAAGTTTAGCGATAAGATTAACGTTTAAACGTGAATTAGGGTTTTGATAAGAATTTGGGGTTCTTATAGATATATTATGCATTTTAATTGTAGCAACCATATATTTTTAAAAGAATAATATATGTAATATTTGGGTAACTAATTTAAAGAAGTAATAGACTAAAAACAAACTAAACTTTTGTAATTATTTGAAATACTCTTGCTTATTAGTTTAGGAGTGACTTTTGCTATATTAATAATTTTAATAGTTTAAAACTATTATCTAAAGTTTATATTTACAAAAAAGATCTAATTTTTAAAGAAAACAATTAATTTATATTATTATATTTTTAAAAAATAAATTTGCAGAAGTAATTTAAGTAATTAAAAAAATGAACTAAGTTTATAAGTACTTTTTATAATTTTTAAAGATTTTTCTATATTTTTTAAGGCTGAAAAAGCCTAAAAAGAAATTGTTGAGGGGGCCCGGGTTCGAACCCGGGACCTCAAGGATAGGGGTGTAGTGTTCTAACCAGTAGGCGCGGGCGCCCAAGCCTGTTAGAACTCAGGTTTCAAATCTTAAATCTCAACCTAAAACAAAACCCCTAAATTCCATATGAACCCTACAAAGTTTGTGAATCAAATTGAACTTCGTTTGATGTTCTTCACCAGATTAACCATGGGGCTTTTGTTCCCCATGATTAATCGAGCATATTCAACTACTTAATTACCCGGATTAGTTTGAATTGATGCCGAGCACAACAACGAACAAGTCGTGGCCAAATAGATATGCAACAGTGGTGTAAATGTTGATGATAACTCAATTATTTGCACAGAGAGCTTCCACGAGAGATGATGATTGATAGCCCTCAATCAATTGTAGTTCCAAGCGTGTAGGGGATTGTGTTCGACTCGTGTGCAGGTCTCGATGAAGATGATGAGTGTATTCGATCGTTTGGTTTGTTTGAGGTGTAATTGAACGTAGTAATCGATTAGTGATAGATAATTGGTTGGTTATGTTGAATTAATTGGATTATTATGATGCTTTAATGTTCGAACGTCTATGCGAATGAAGCCGTCGGTTATTCAATCGATTAAGCTTTGTAACCGGCTTACAACCGCAATTAAAATGTGTAGTTAAGTTCGAAACGTACTAACGAATGCATTAGGAGCGGTTTGGGGTCGGAATTTCGAGCGTTTTGGTGGTTCGGGGGCCGCCGGAGCCGGCCGGGTCTTGGCCGGAAGTGATGCCGGAAAAACGGGGGAAGGGCGGTGGGTTGGGTTTGTTTTTAATTAATTACAGAAATGGTCCCTGTAGTTTTATAATTATCACTTTATGCTCCAACTTTGTATTTAAGGTTTTAAAAATTGCATTTTACCCCCTTAACTTAGTAATTTTATAATTTATTAAGTATTTAATCCCCAAAGATTAGTGTTACTACTATTATTATTATTATTATTATTATAATTATTATTATTATTATTATTATTGTTATTATCATCATCATTATTATTATTATTATTATCATTATTATTATGATTGTTATTATTATCATAGTTGTGATTATTATTTATCTTCATTGTCATTACAACAAATATAATTTATTAATAACATTAGTATCATTAGCTTTAACTATTATCTTAATTATTAATTTTTGACATTTTAATAACAAATTAAAACCAAAATTTAAAAGATAACACAATTAACCCACAATTTACATATGAGACAATAATGACCCTTAAAAGAAACTTAACAAAATTAACTTTTAATTAACTTAAAATTACAGGATGTTACAGTCTCCCCAACTTTAAAGAATTTCGTCCCGAAATTAAGAAAGAAATGAAACTATACAAATAAGAACGGATATTTCTTCTTCATATGCTCCTCACGTTCCCAAGTAAATTCGGCGCCACGTTTATTTTCCCAACGAACCTTGACGATTGGGGTTGTTGTGGTTCTAGTCTTCTTCATAATGCGATCCATGATCTCAACAGGCTTCTCGACAAAATGCAATGACTCGTCAATCTGAATGTCTTCCAACGGGACATGCAGACTTTCGTCAGCCAAGCACTTTTTCAAATTTGAGACGTGAAATACAGGATGAACTCCACTAAGGTCGGAAGGTAGCTCTAGTTTATAAGCCACTTTCCCAATCCTTTTCAGGATTTTGAAAGGCCCTACAAATCTTGGAGCCAGTTTGCCCTTCTTTCAAAAGCGAACCACACCTTTCCACAGTGAAACCTTAAGAAGAACCATCTCCCCAACTTGGAATTCCAATGGCTTACGTCGCTTGTCAGCATAGCTCTTTTGACGACTTCTCGCCACTTCAAGGTTCTTGCGAATGATAGAAACTTTATCGGTCGTCTCTTGTATAAGTTCAGGACCAGTGATGAAGTTTTCACCAATGTCGGTCCAACAGATCGGTGAACGACATTTTCGACCATAAAGTGCTTCGAACGGTGCCATCTTGATACTCGAGTGGTAACTATTGTTATACGAAAATTCCGCGAGCGGTAGATGCGTATCCCAATCGCCACCAAAATCAAGAACACACAGGCGTAGCAAATCATCCACGGTTTGGATCGTTCGCTCGGTTTGACCATCAGTTTGAGGATGGTAAGCCGTGCTTAGATCTAATTGTGTACCCAAGAGTTCTTGCATAGACGACCAAAAATGTGAAGTGAAACGAGCATCTCGGTCGGAGATGATGTGCAGAGGTACCCCATGACGACTTACAATCTCATCAACGTATATACGAGCTAACTTTGATGTTTTGTAAGTGTCACGTATGGGTATAAAATGCGCCGACTTGGTCAATCGGTCAACGATCACCCATATGCTATCATGTCCTCGAGAAGTTCGGGGTAGCTTTGTTATGAAGTCCATGGATATGTGTTCCCACTTCCACATAGGAATCTCGGGTTGCTCAAGTAATCCACTTGGACGTTGATGTTCGGCTTTAACCTTCGTAAACGTGAGACACTTAGCTACATAAGTCGCTATGTCTTTCTTCATTCCAGGCCACCAATATTGACCACGTAGGTCCATATACATCTTATCGGAGCCAGGATGAATAGAATAACGAGTTTGATGAGCTTCGTTCATGATGAAGGTACGGAGGTTATCGCGATTTGGAACCCAAATTCGATTTGCGAAGTACATCAATCCATTGGGTTTCGTTTCCAATTGAGTTAGAAGATTATGCTCCAATTCATCCTTCATTCTTCCTTCTCGTTGCACCATTTTTTGAGCCTCCAAGATACTAGACTCGATGTCACTATCTATCCTCAGGTTTTGTAGCAATACGGTGGTCTCGTTGACATCAAGTCGGATCTCAGTATCGAACTCACCCAAAGTATCAAACCATTGACGTCGATCGCGAATTTCTTGGAATGAGATCATCTTGTTGTGAATCTTTCGGCTTAGTGCATCGGCTACAACGTTTGCTTTACCAGGATGGTAACGAATGTCACAATCGTAATCACTAATCAACTCCACCCAATGACGTTGTCTCATGTTGAGATCTTTTTGATTGAAAACGTGTTGAAGGCTTTTGTGATCGGTGTAGACTATACATTGCGTACCATACAGGTAGTGCCTCCAAATCTTCAAGGCAAAAACAACAGCACCAAGCTCAAGATCGTGTGTTGTGTAATTCACCTCGTGAACCTTCAATTGTCTCGATGCATAAGCTATAACCTTCCCTCGTTGCATGAGAACACAACCAAGGCCTTGTTTAGATGCATCACAATACACAGTGAAATCGTCGTTTCCATCGGGTAAGGTCAAGATAGGAGCATTGCACAACTTGTGCTTTAACGCTTCAAAAGCTTCTTCTTGCTCGGGACCCCACTCGAATGGTTTATTTCTTTTGTGTCAAAGTAGTGAGCGGTTTCGCGATCCTCGAGAAGTTGGCAATGAATCGCCGATAATAACCAGCAACACCAAGAAAAGAACGAACTTCGGTAGGAGTTGTAGGAACACACCAATTCTTCACAGCTTCCACCTTTGCAGGATCAACGTGAATTCCTTGGCTATTCACCACGTGTCCTAGAAATTGAACTTCCTCGAGCCAGAAATCACACTTCGAGAACTTCGCGTACAATTGCTCTTTCTTCAACAACTCAAGAACCAATCTCAAATGTAGTTCATGATCGGTGTTGGACTTTGAATAGAAAAGTATGTCATCAATGAAGACGATCACAAACTTGTCTAGATACGGCTTGCATACTCGGTTCATGAGATCCATGAAGACAGCAGGAGCATTGGTTAAACCAAAAGGCATCACCATAAACTCATAGTGCCCATAACGAGTACGGAACGCGGTCTTTGGGATATCATCATCATGGACTCGCAATTGATGATAACCAGAACGTAAATCGATCTTCGAGAAGATAGCAGCTCCTTGAAGTTGGTCAAACAAATCATCGATACGAGGAAGAGGATAACGATTCTTGATGGTAAGCTTATTAAGCTCACGATAATCGATGCACATACGAAACGTTCCATCTTTCTTCTTCACGAATAGAACAGGTGCACCCCAAGGCGAAGAACTAGGACGGATGAAGCCCTTCTCGGATAACTCTTGAAGTTGACTAGAGAGTTCTTGCATTTCCGATGGTGCAAGTCGATATGGTGACTTAGCCACGGGGTTTGCTCCCGGTATCAAGTCAATTTTAAACTCAACTTCACGCACGGGAGGTAAACCACTAAGGTCATCGGGAAATACTTCAGGAAAGTCTCGTACGATAGGGACATCCTTAAGTTCTTTCCCTTTGACTTTCGTGTTGACCACGTAAGCCAAGAAGGCCATATACTTCTTGCTTAAGCACTTTCGGGCTTGAGTGCAAGACATGAGTTTAAGTCCTTTGGAAGATTTCTCACCGAACACTTTCAAAGTATCTCCAGAGGGTAACGGTATACGGATGCACTTCTCGAAACAAATGATCTCGGCATGGTGTTTGGCTAACCAATCCATACCAATGATGACGTCGAAGCTTCCAAGTTTCATAGGAATAAGATCGATAAGAAAATCATGCGTGTCAAGACTTAAGATGCAATCACGAATAACGACATCAACGGTGATCGGTTCTCCATCGGCAACTTCAACGGTAAGAGGTCTTCCTAGTTTCGTATGTGGCTTAGCAAGTATGGGTTCAAACTCTAACGAAACAAAACTCTTATCGGCTCAGAATCAAATAGGACATAGGCATAAGTTTTATTAATAAGGAACATATCTGTTCAATTTTAAAGGTATTTAACGACATAGGCAACATATGAAAAGAATTAGGTCACAAAAGTTAAAGGTAAGTTAACATACCATTCACAACATCGTTGTTTGCTTGTACTTGATTCGCGTTGATGTTGAAAGCACGTCCTCGGGCTTGTGGAACATTACCCACAAGACGAGGGCATTGTGGGCGGAAATGACCAGGTTCCCCACAGTTGTAGGAAACACGGTTTGTGACCACGGCGGCGTTGTTAGGTGCACGGTGACAAGTCGCCACTAAGTGACCATATTTACCGCATAAAGTACAAATACGGCATGGTTGATTTCCCGGGTGATGGTACCTACAAATGTTGCACATAGGCTGAGGACCAGCATAAGCCCTAGCCCCAGGCACTTGTGCCACAGGTGCAGCCACAGGTACAAGTTGTCTTTGAGGTTGTTTAGGTGCAGCCACAGCATAGTTGCGCGCCGGTGTGAACTTGCGCTTCTTGTTGTTGTTGTTGTTGTTGTAAGACGGTTCAGCTTTGGTCTCCTTAACAGCCTCGGTAGCCGTCTTCTCTACCTTCTTTGCACCTTTCACAGACATGGTGCCCGTCGTATATGGTTCTCGGTGAGTTGAGCGGTGATAGTAATGGCTTCTTCCAAAGTTGTGGGGCGGCTACCCACCACAGCATCTTGAATTTGGGGTGGTACACCCATAATGAACTTCTCGATGTTACGGGGGACAGTGTCGACCATGTGAGGCAGCAGTAAACTCAACTCATGATGCCTAGTTGAGTAGGCCAAATGATCACCATCATTTTGCTTCAAGTTCCAAAATTCTTCCTCCAACTTTTGCAACTCACTTCGTGGGCAGAACTTCGCGATGGCGATGTTCTTGAACTCCTCCCAGGTAAGTGCTTGCACAGCTTCGGGTCCACGGTTCCTCTTCTCGCTATTCCACCAGGTAAGTGCCCTTTGTTGGAGCACACTAGTAGCATAACGAACCTTGAGCGTCTCGGGACACTCACAATTGATAAAGGTATTCTCCATGCTTTCGAACCACTCAAGAAGACCAGTGGCTCCTTCCTTGCCACTAAAACTAGTGGGCTTGCAAGAACTAAAGTGTTTGAAGGTGCAAGTTTGATTGTTCCCGTTTTGGTTGTTCCCGTTTTGGTTGTTGCTATTCTCTCCATGACCATTTCCATTGTTGCTACCATTGGTCATTAAGGTGCTATTAAGTTCAGCAACCATGGTCGGGATGACAGCAGCCATTTGACGAGCAATCATGGCGGCTAGTTTACGATCGGAACTTCCACGCTTTCCATGATGACGAGACATGCTGGAATATACAAAATGAGTTAGATACGAGAATTGGAATAACAAGGATCATAATTCAACGAGGATAATGCAAAAGTTGTAAGGAACATGGAATGGTTCCATATGGTAACGCATTACCATTTGGAAACGTTGACACGTCAAGGTAAGTTGACCCACTCGCCTTAGAAATTTGTGTATGTTGACCATAGTTTATCACTCATCCCAGAAATCCCCAGGTAAGCATAACTAGTCCCGTAGGATTTATGCGATATGCTTGCCTTAGCCCGAGGGCCTTTTGCCAGGAAATCCAGAATACAGGTGTCTATGTGTCACACAAATATCTTAGGTTTATGAAATCAAAACCTTGATGAGATTTTACATGGATTAGACATAAGTCTAAGGATTCAAGTCATAAGCATAAGTATACAATTCCACGTGTCGTCGAGAATAAGATTAAGAAGTTTCATTTGTCGGGGAGAGTCAAAGTGTCAAAGGTAAGTTTAGGGAGACAAGTAACTAAGTTTAAACAATTACAAGGCAAACCTATGCTAAGGCATCAAGTTGCACATAAGTAAGGTATAGCATTATGTAGCATGTAACAATATATATATTTCCAAGAATATAAATATTTTTTTCTAAGAGGTTCATGCATAAGCTATAGTCTAGGTCACCATTTCTAATAACCTAAATCCCTATAGTTATGGGCTCTGATACCAATCTGTCACACCCCAACCTTGACGGCGGAAACGTCGAGATGTGAGGGTTAAGATTGTTCACAGCCACATGACGCTATATTTAAATTGCAAATATTATTATCATAAGTATTAAAATGAAATACAACCATAAGTCACAAAAAGAAATAAGTTCAAACATAACTCAAACGTAACATAACGTTTTGTTTATTTAACTAAGTCCAAGTCCTAGTTTTATTGCAAGCTTCAAATGTCCACTTTAAACTTCGGGATTTCCTGAAACATAATGAAAATAAAGAGTCAACTAAATAGTTGGTGAGTTTCCAAGTTTTCATACATAATAAGATTACAAGTAGCAATTCATGTCATGGATTATAAGCTAGTAAGGTTATAGAACACATATCGTTACAACCAAACCTCGACTTGATTACAAGTATAAAAGATTGGCTAAGTGTATTTGGTTCCCTAGTGCACAAGCGTACGGCCCCTAGGAGTCGGCAATACCTCGACTTTAGCACCAAATAGGCTTGTCAGGCCCAAAGATCTAAGACGTCGCCAGGCTAGCAATAGTTAATGATTGTAAACAAACTATGTATCTCATATAAACACTTACAAAACACAAATAACCATGACCAAATAATGAGTAGAATTGCATGTGCATTACAAGTCTCAAATGTTTAAACGTGTATGTAATATAAGCATCATGTTTCACCCCAAATAAGTGTGAAATTATAAAAAGGGGACAAGGAAAACTCACATGATGTATAAGTGTATAACATATAATAAGAATTAAATGACGCTCCAACGAGTTCCTTTACAAGATACCTAAACGTATATATTTCAAGATTAAGTTTAGCGATAAGATTAACGTTTAAACGTGAATTAGGGTTTTGATAAGAATTTGGGGTTCTTATAGATATATTATGCATTTTAATTGTAGCAACCATATATTTTTAAAAGAATAATATATGTAATATTTGGGTAACTAATTTAAAGAAGCAATAGACTAAAAACAAAATAAACTTTTGTAATTATTTGAAATACTCTTGCTTATTAGTTTAGGAGTGACTTTTGCTATATTAATAATTTTAATAGTTTAAAACTATTATCTAAAGTTTATATTTACAAAAAGATCTAATTTTTAAAGAAAACAATTAATTTATATTATTATATTTTTAAAAAATAAATTTGCAGAAGTAATTTAAGTAATTAAAAAAATGAACTAAGTTTATAAGTACTTTTTATAATTTTTAAAGATTTTTCTATATTTTTTTAAGGCTGAAAAAGCCTAAAAAGAAATTGTTGAGGGGGCCCGGGTTCGAACCCGGGACCTCAAGGATAGGGGTGTAGTGTTCTAACCAGTAGGCGCGGGCGCCCAAGCCTGTTAGAACTCAGGTTTCAAATCTTAAATCTCAACCTAAAACAAAACCCCCAAATTCCATATGAAGCCTAGAAAGTTTGTGAATCAAATTGAACTTCGTTTGATGTTCTTCACCAGATTAACCATGGGGCTTTTGTTCCCCATGATTAATCGAGCATATTCAACTACTTAATTACCCGGATTAGTTTGAATTGATGCCGAGCACAACAACGAACAAGTCGCGGCCAAATAGATATGGAACAGTGGTGTAAATGTTGATGATAACTCAATTATTTGCACAGAGAGCTTCCACGAGAGATGATGATTGATAGCCCTCAATCAATTGTAGTTCCAAGCGTGCAGGGGATTGTGTTCGACTCGTGTGCAGGTCTCGATGAAGATGATGAGTGTATTCGATCGTTTGGTTTGTTTGAGGTGTAATTGAACGTAGTAATCGATTAGTGATAGATAATTGGTTGGTTATGTTGAATTAATTGGATTATTATGATGCTTTAATGTTCGAACGTCTATGCGAATGAAGCCGTCGGTTATTCAATCGATTAAGCTTTGTAACCGGCTTACAAGCGCAATTAAAATGTGTAGTTAAGTTCGAAACGTACTAACGAATGCATTAGGAGCGGTTTGGGGTCGGAATTTCGAGCGTTTTGGTGGTTCGGGGCCGCCGGAGCCGGCCGGGTCTTGGCCGGAAGTGATGCCGGAAAAACGGGGGAAGGGCGGTGGGTTGGGTTTGTTTTTAATTAATTACAGAAATGGTCCCTGTAGTTTTATAATTATCACTTTATGCTCCAACTTTGTATTTAAGGTTTTAAAAATTGCATTTTGACCCCCTTAACTTAGTAATTTTATAATTTATTAAGTATTTAATCCCCAAAGATTAGTGTTACTACTACTATTATTATTATTATTATTATTATTGTTATAATCATCATTATTATTATTATTATTATTATTATCATTATTATTATGATTGTTATTATTATCATAGTTGTGATTATTATTTATCTTAATTGTCATTACAACAAATATAATTTATTAATAACATTAGTATCATTAGCTTTAACTATTATCTTAATTATTAATTTTTGACATTTTAATAACAAATTAAAACCAAAATTTAAAAGATAACACAATTAACCCACAATTTACATATGAGACAATAATGACCCTTAAAAGAAACTTAACAAAATTAACTTTTAATTAACTTAAAATTACAGGATGTTACAGTTGCATCAACATCTCAGTATAAGTATGTTGCTTCTCGAGCTAACACAGTGGAGAATGCATTTCTAGAAAAGTATGATGGTACTCCAGTAAATGAGGTTGATTTGTTTGTTGGAGCTGGTTTTTTCACAAGTGCACCTGTTTAAACAACTCAACCTCAGTCTCCTCTTAAAACTCGAACTCCTAAATCTCAAAATGAGACTCCATCTTCTAACTCTATTAAACCTAACAAAGTTAAAGATGTCATTAATATACTTTTACAAGATGAAGAGTCAAAATCTGCTTTTACTGCTTACATGGCAAATTTTCAGGCTTATCAAGGTAGTCATTCAACTAAGGATGATCTTATTTTACAGGATTTGTTTGAAATGGATCCTGATGATGTGGAAGAGATGGAATTATACTGGTAGATGGTAATGATTGCTTACAGAACACAGAAACACCCCTATGTTAACAGAAATTACAAACAAAGTGCATTTGACAAATTAAAGTCAAGGTGTTTCAATTGCAACAGTTATGGTCATTTTCAAGGGAATGAAAAGCTCCAAGAAATCAAGGGGAAATGCTCAAGCTAGTTCTAGCAATCAAAGATACCAACTATAGTCTTAGAAAACCTTCCAGGAGCCTTATCAAAGTCTTCCTAAGCTAGAACTGAAAGATGAATTAAAATCAACTGAAGAGCCAAAGAAAGCTCTTGTTGTAAGCATCAAAGATGGCTACGACTGGAGTGCATATGTTGAATAATTTATAGCTGATCTAAGATCAAGTTTAGCCCTTGTTGCTGAAGTTCGTAATGAAGACTGGTCTGATGATAATGATCCTAAGGCTGATAGTGATTCAAAAAATGACGATGAAGACTATGATTGGAGGGATAAATTTGATCCAAGAGAAGTTTCAGAAAAAATGCTCCCATAGCTCAGTCTAAACAACCAAAGGTTAAGCATCCATCATTTGACTTTAAGACTTCTTTTTTGAATAATCCTGAAATTCCTGTTGAAGTCAGAGAAAAAATATGCACAAAAGCATGTTTTGATCAAGTTGAGCATTATAGAACATATTTATTTAAAATCTGTGAGAAACTTAGACAAGAAGAAGTAATGCACAACAAACTGAAAAAAGATCATAAAGTCTCTGATGAAAGATCTTATCTCTACAAACATCCTGGAATAAAACACTTAAAGAACTTGAACTTGTGAATAAACAACTTGAAGAGATGACTAAAAATCTAGAAGAAGAGAAAATAGCTCTAGTTGCAACTCAAGTGGATCTTGCTAAAATTAAAAGTTCAAAACTATTGTAGAGTAGTTGGTAAGTGGGAGGACAGATAAAGACAAAATAGGTCCTAGTTTCACACACGAGCCATGCCTGAATCTATATCAAACACTTTATGAGATTGCTTTAACACTCACTCACCTGAAAACAAAGCTAAGCTAAAAGCCTTTCAGAATAAGAAAAAGAATTTACCATCTAATGCAGAAAGTGAGGAAGAAAAGATAAATGTTGAGTTATTTGAGGAATAAGATTCTAAAAAGATTAAAAACGGTCATCCAGTAAATATTAAATCTTATGAACAAGGACCAAAGAATAAGTTGTATGTTCCTAAAGGAGCTCATGAGTTTGTTGTTGAAAGATGTGACCCTGAACAATGTGTTGAAGAAGATGTTGAAACAAATTACAAACAAAACACAAAGAAGAAAGGGAAAAGAAAACAAGATGAAGTAACAATTGATGATTCATGTTATTATGGATTAAAAAATAAAGATTTCATAAAATGTCAAAAAGAATAAAAAGAGAATGAAACTGCAAAAGAATCTTCTCAAGATTCAATTCAATCCCAAAGCAGGAAAAATTCATCAAGATCAAGAAACCAGAGAAGGAGAAGGAAAAATGCTAATACTAAAACATTTGAAAATGAAACTCAAAGAACCAATCAATCTAATCAATTTAATCCAGTTAAGTTTTTGTGTCTAGGTACTTTTGACATGAACACAATTCCAGAAACCAAATCAAACCCAAAGAACAAATCTAACTCTAATCTGAAAACAGGTTCAGGTCAAAACTCTTTCGCCGTCAACAAAAGATTTGTATCTAAGGAGTTTAGGAATAGTGTTAATGAACAAAGCCAAAACCTAAATTTCAGAAGAACAAACTCTCAAATAAAAAACAACAGATTAACTTTACTACTCCTAAATCAAAACAAGGATCAAACGTGGCTTCCCATATCTAAAGTTCATCAATAGTCATTTAAATTTCAACAAAGGTACTGTGATATATGTGATATGTATAATCATAACACTACTGAATGTTTCTTTAATAGGTATTGTCGCATTTGTGATATGAACAATCATTCAACAGTTGACTGTTATTTCAACAAGTACTGTGCCTTTTGTGATGAAAGAAATCATAACACTGAGGATTGTTACTTTAGATAGTACTCGCCAATGAAAGGATATGTTAACTCAAGATTTCAAAGAATCAAAATAATGGTTTTCAAGGTTTAACAAAACTACCTTCCTTAGGCTTGAAATCTCTCTGAAGAATTAATTCTTATTATGATGAGTTTGGTACTGTGAAAACAAAGCAGCATAACCAAGGAAACTTCATTCCACGATCTGTAAGAATGAACAATGGAATGTTTGGCAAGCAATGTTTTTGAAAATGGTCAAATTATCTTCATGATGATCTTGAAAAACATTACAAAACTTTGAGGATTAAGAAAATCAAAGATAATCAATAATTTGGTAGAAAAGAAATTGATAAACTAAAACCTCAAAAGAAGCCTGATTTGAATAAACTTCATTTTAAATAGTTCACCTTTGTTTATAAATTTGGCAAGCCCAAGACCATCTTGGCTTGGGTTGATAACTCACCTTAAATTTCTTTGAAATGCAGGTATGCCCAAGAAGACCTATCAACACGTGGTATGTTGATCATGGGTGTAGCCGGCATATGACAAGCAATCATGCCTTAATCCAAGATTTTAAAATGAAAGATAGTACTCATGTTGCATTGAAGGTGATGCAGGTGGTAAGATTACAAGCGAAGGAACAATGTGCAATGGGATTATTAACTTTGATAAAGTCAACTATTGTGCTCAGTTGAATTTTAATCTTTTAAGTGTTTCCCATATTTGTCAAAAATCATACTCTGCTTTATTTGATGATTCTTTTTGTTACATTTTAGAGCCTTGTTTTCAGATTACCAAAGAATGGGTAGTTGTTAAAGTTGTACATGACCAAGATGTATACAAGTTAGATATGTCTTAAGTAGATCCTTCAGTAGAAACAACATGCCTAATTACTCAAGCATCAAATGATGAAAGTAAGTTATGGCATAGACGTCTCAGGCATTCCAACCTCAAGAACATGAACAAGCTTGTTGTAGGAAATCATGTAGTAGGAATTCCAAAAAAGAAGTTTGCTACAACAGATCTCTACAAAGCACGTTTAAAAGGGAAGCAACACAGAGCATCTTATAAGCCCAAGCTGATAAACTCAATTTCCAAGCCTCTTCAAATGTTGCGCATGGATCTATTTGGACCAATAAATATGTAGAGTGTTGGAAAGAAATCTTATTGTTTAGTTAACATTGATGACTTTACAAGATTTTCATGGGTTTTCCTTTTGCATAATAAATCTAAAACGACTGAATTATTAAAATAGTTTATCATCAAAGTTGAAAATCAATTAGAACAAAAAGTTAAAATCATTAGAAGTGATAATGAAACTGAATTTAAAAATGCTAGTGTTGACATGTTTTGTGAAGGAAAAGGAATTGCTAATATGTTTAATGCTCCTAGAACATGACAACAAAATAGAGTTGCTGAAAGGAAAAACAAAACTTTGATTGATGCTACACATTCCATGTTAGGAAATGCAAAGATTCCAATCACTTTCTGGGATGAAGCCATATCCACTGCATGTTTTGTTCAAAATCATACATTACTTGTGATAGATAAATAAAAAACTCCTTATGAGTTGATGTTTGGCAGGAAACCTAATATAGATATTCTTAAGTCTTTTGGTTGTCGAGTTTTGATTTAAATTCAAATAATCATCTTGGAAAATTTGTTGCAAAATATGATGATGGATTTTTCGTTGGATATTCGTCGGTTTCAAAAGCCTTTCAATGTTAAATTTCTTGAAAATTCATTTCCATCTGTTGCAAATTGTCCATCTTGGTTATTTGATTTATATTCTTTGTCAAACTCATTCAATTCTAACTTGTTTGAATCTCTAGGTGATAACAAGAATCAACTTGGAGATTTTGGATCTTTTAGTGATGATTCTAATTATGATGATATGGATGATTCTAGCCCAGATTCTCCATTCTTTTCGTTTGTTAAAGATTCTGCATTTCGTTCTGAATCTCATGATCAATCTCAACAAGCACAAGAACATCCCGTTTCTCAAAATTCAAATGTTTCGCAACCTTTTCCTAATGATGGTCATAAAATTGTACAACCTAAATCTGGGACTTTATCAGTTTCTGATAATAGAGTTCTTACTGATAATCTTGATTACTTTATCAACTCATTGAATCAAGTTCCTAATTTCGCTCCACATTATTCAAACCTATTACAACAGTGTTTCGACTTGAACCAGAGTAATCTTGACGTTAATGTTCAAGAAGATGAAATTTTAAAGTCTTCTTTTCACAAGAACCATCCTACATCTCAAATTATCGGTCCATTGAATGAGAGAATGACGAGGAGTCATACAGAAAAAGCAAACCTCTACTTATACTCATGTTTTATTTCTCAAATTTTCCCTAAAAACATCACAAAAGTGTTAGGACAATACTTGGATTGAGGCTATGCAAAAAGACTTATTATAGTTTCGTAAGCAGGAAGTGTGGAAGCTTGTGGATTTGCCTGAAGGAGAAAATGCCATAGGCACCAAATGGTTGTTTAGAAACAAGTTAGATGATTAGGGAATTATTGTTCGCAACAAAGCAAGACTTGTTGCACAAGGTTACACCCAAGAAGAAGGAATAGATTATGATGAGGTATTTGCTCTAGTTGCAAGAACTGAAGCAATTCGTGTCTTCCTGGCTTATGCATCATATATGAAATTCAAGGTGTACCAGATGGACGTAAAAGGTGCTTTCCTGTATGGACCAGTCACCGAGGATGTATATGTCAAGCAACCTCTGGGTTTTGAAGATTTAGAATATCCTCATCGTGCATACAAGCTTAGTAAAGCTTTGTATGGTCTTCATCAAGCTTCTAGAATTTGGTATGATATGCTATCACAACATTTGATCCAGCATGGATACACGCGAGGGTAAATTGATCCGACTTTGTTTATAAAGAGGGATGTTGATGATCTCTTATATGTTCAAGTGTATGTTGACGATATCATATTCGGTTCTACAAGTCAGTCTTTGTGCAATGAATTTGAATAAATCATGAAGTCTTGTTTCCAATTGAGTTCTATGGGAGAAATTAACTTTTTCCTTGCTCTTCAAGTGAAACAATCTTTAGATGCAATCTTTATTAATCAGGAGAAATTAGTTGAAAAGCTCTTGAAAAAGTTTAAACTACAAGATTGTCAATCCATGAGAACCCCAACTGAAGTCAATACCAAGATTGAACCTAATCCGAAAGGAGAATCAATTGATTAAACTTTATACTGATCTATGATTGGTTATTGATGTATCATACTACATCTAGACCTGATTTAATGTATGTTGCTTGTGTTTGTGCCAGGTACCAATCTGACCCAAAGGAATCTCATATTAACGCTATCAAATGAATATTCAGATATCTTAAAGGAAAACCGGCTCTAGGGTTATGGTATCCTTATGAAGGAAACTTCGAGTTACATGGATATACAGATAGTGATTATGGGGGATGTTGCCAAGATCGTAAGTCTATGACGGGTGGTTGTCAGGTTTTGGGTCCCAGATTAGTCTCATGGCAATATAAAAAACAAGTAAATGTCTCTGTTTCAACTGCAGAAGATGAGTACATAGCTGCATCAGCACGATGTTCTCAAATACTTTGGTTACAAAACCAACTTTCTGGATTAAGGTTCAATTTTCTTAAAACTCCTATTTACATTGATAACGCCACTACTATGTTTATTACAACTAATCTTGTCAAACGCTATAAAACAAAGCGTAACAAGATTTGATGTCATTTTCTCAGTGATAACTCTGAAAAAGGTTTAATCATTTTGATTCAAATCTCAACTGAAAAACAGTTAGCTGACCTATTTACAAAAGCCTTTTTACCAGGACGGTTTGAGTATTTGGTTGAGTCAATTGGTCTTAATAACCTTTTTTGAAAACTAGTATTAAACCATAACAATGATAAGAGCCCTCCCCTAGCTGAAAAGAAAAATAAAATAGAAAATTGTCAAAGTTAACTGTCTGATTATATATAGTGTGTGTGTGCTAAAAAGAGATAGGAAATACAAAAATATAAAATTCCAAAAAGAAAAGAGAAAAATATAAAGTGAAAACTAAAAAAAATAGAGTTTGGTTATTCGTTTATTCTTTCAGGATTGAATCTAGCTTTGCAATATGTGAGAAATAATAGTACAATGGTTTTGATCAGTTGCATGTTTCGCTTGCTAATAAAGTCTAACGTGATCAGATATGATTTGTAGCCAAGTTCATGCAATTATATTGAAAAATTAAATTCTTGTGATTAAACAAAATCAATTAAGCTTTAGTGTTTGTCCATCTTAGTTCAAAGAGTAGTGTTGACTTATCTGATTGATTGCTTGTAAAATCACAACCTAACACCTAGTGGTGATATGAATAACCTTGAGCTCTGTTTAAAGCATCTATTCACTTCTCTGTTATGAATTATCATAGACTTGAAGTGTCAAGATATCCTATGTTGTAAGTCATTACAGACATATATATTTTCACAATGAAGCAAAAATATGCCAATGTGCACAATCAATTCAATGATGAATCTATCATTGACATAAACATGAGATCTGGTTGAATCATATATGTCAGGTTAATAATTAAGTAAAAGTGCTTTCTTGCATACCTTCACGAGGGTTAAGATCTCTATGTCTAAGTGTGGATTACATAAAGTCATATCTAATCGAACCTTAATCAATCTAAGAATTGAAAAAGTAAGTGTGCTGATACGTTTGCCAAAAGCCCTTATTGTCTGTCCTTAGATCTAGTGTCTCCTCTATTACAGGAACATTGAAATGGAACACACTTGAGTTGGTTTAATCTCTGTATATGACTATCCATAATTTTCTTTTATTTTAATGTGCTCATCTTAACAGAATGATCTCACTACATGCATGTGATTCAATATGTGTATAGTAGATTTTTATTCTGTTGTATTTTGATTTTTGCATGATTTTCCTTGTGCAGGCATGTTGATAATGATTGGTTTGCTTTATTTTCAAAATAAAATAATATTCTAAGTTTGTGAACTTAAAGGTTGCAGAATTAGTTATGGTTAAACAACACAGGATTATCTTACAAACTCACTCAAACACACTCTGATGATGATGCAGAATCTTCAAATAAGATGAAAATAATATACTAAGTTACAACACAGATGGTTTTCAAGATACTTGTATATATTTGTTCTCAACTCAAAGTTTACAAGACTCTAACAAGCATACTAAATGAGTTACAGTGAGAAACTATATATACTATTATCTATAGCCGGTTATACTTAAACTACCAGGTGGGACTTACTACTAAACAAATACTCCATTGCTAGAGTAAGGTATCTAAGATAAAATATTATCCTACATAAGGTAGTCATGACAGGTCCATGACTTATCTTTTGTCACCAACTAAAGATAGTAAATGTACTAACTGATAAAAGGTGAATAGTGGATAAAGTATGGTCAACTACACAGCATGGGAAAGCGCCATGCAGTATATCAGTGATTGCAAAGGTTTGTCAAACGGACCATACTTATGTCCACTAGTTCATAGTTGGTTCTTTTGAAGGTAAACTGGATTCGAAAGAATAAGTTCTTCCTAAGCCAATTATACTTCGAAAGAAGCAACTTCTTCCAAGACTTCTGCTGGTCTTCTAGACTTTGTTCTTCGGTAGTCTTTGTCTTGAACTTTCTAAATGTTTTGACTTTGGAAGAGGAGTAACTTAGTCTTTGGAAGATTTAGTTTTATTTTGGAAGTTCTTCTTACTAAGGCTTCAGAAGTTCTTGAACTTGGCTTGGAAGTGCACATAGGCTTAGGAAGACTTTCTCAGTTGTACCAAAATTCTTCTAAGTGTTGTTTCGGTTGAACCAGCTTATTTGACCCAACAAACTCCCCCTAGGCTGATGCTACCAAAACTTCACTTTCTTCTACTTCTCAAAAATTTCACCACCAAGGAAAGTAGATATTTATATGTTTCTCTGTTCTTTCGGGAGGTGGTGCTGAGAAGTTTGTACAAGTCATTGGTAGATTACAGGTCTAGTCTGTTACTCTAGATGACATGTACCTTTTGTTGTGGCCCTCGGTAGTGAGTTAGTTGACGGGAGTTGTGTTGATACATATGTCCTTAGTTTATGTGCTTAATGTAAAAGTCTGTCATGTCTTACACATATGTAATAAATGAGTTGAATGAAATATAATATGTGGTTGATGCTTATAATGTTTAATATTTCATAGTATTATTGTGTGTTAAAGTATAATGAACTTACTATATAGGTTTGAGGTTGTTGTGCATAGTTCTTAGTCAATAATGATTGAGAAATGTGTTCAAACTTAGTCGTATGAGTCTTCATGCGAATGGACCATGCTTATGGACCATACGCATGAATACAACATGCTAATGTACCAAACGCACGACTGAACCAGACGACTGGATCAGTCGTACGATGACACATGAGATTGACTCAGTCGCACGACTGAACCTTCAGTCGTGCGTATGAATCAGTCGCATGGGTCACTCGCACGACTGAACCATGCTAATGGTTCAGTCGCACGAATGAAGACTACAAACCTATAAATACCACTTAATTCGTGGAAAAACGGAACTTTAGACACATACTCATAACCTAGCCGTCCAGAGCGTCCAGAAAAGCCTATTCCAAGTTCATAGTTCACATCTGATCGTTTTCTACTCGTTCTTGACGTTTCTTTAATTGTTTGATTGATCGGGATTGCGTTCCCACTGATTGGATTGCCAATCAAATAGGATTCCGCACTATTTGATCTGGTTTCACACATTATCAGTTAGTATTCCGTACGTACACGGTCCTGACAAGTGGTATCAGAGCTTTGGCTCTTGATTTTGCGTGTGATTCGATTAATCTCAGTGTAAAAATCAAGTTTTTCATTCAAAAGAGTCACCTTTTTGAGTAAAACAGTGTTTTCGACATCTCCAGGTCTCAAAGTTTACGTTTTTCGGCATACGGCAGATTAGGGTTCTTGAAAAATCGTGTTTTTGTGTCCAAGTGTCAAAAACTTTCGATTTTGCAAAAACAGCAGCCTTCAGTCGCACAATTAGCTCAATCGCACACCCCATTCGTATGATTGAATTTAGTCGCTCACTCATTCGTACGACTGAATAACCCCTGTTAGTGCTCTAGAAAGATTAACATGTTGTCTTTAGTTGTCTTTTTAATACTTTGTAATAGTATAGTGACTAGTTTTGTAATTAGTTAGTTCCTTTTTGTTTCATTATAAATAGCTTAGACTTACAGGTAGTAGAAAACAAGTTGAATTCGAACCTGCTTACATACTTTGTAATTGTCTTTGCTTGATATTAATGAAACCATGAATTTTGTTGATATCTTGCTTGATTTGATTACTTTGTTTGTATTTCATTGAATTGTGTTCATACATCAACACAGATTGGTACATTTGATCCTATCAAATGGTATCAGAGCTGTTGGTAAGCTGTTAGTGAGTGATTTTTGAAGTTGTCAAACTCAAAAAATTCACTGAATCTGTGATTGATATACAACTCAATTGAAAATTTGTGAATTTCAGGTGTGTTTCATCATCAGAAACATGATTTGAATCACAATTAGCAGTTAAATTCATCAAATTCAAGTCAATTTGTTGAATTTGTGTTCGAAAAAGGTTTATATTTTTCGGACTAAAAATCTCAAAATTGATTGATTTGTTGTTGATATTGAAAGAAATTGATGTTCGAAGAATGATTATCGGTATAAAACATGCTTAATTGGAAAGTTTCAATCGAATTCATCAACATTTGAAGAATTCAGAAGATTTGAGTTAGTTACATTCATATGAACATGATGAATGTGGCGCATGAGTTGAGATTGGCTGAAAAATTTGCCTAAGTGTTAGGCGTTTGACTACTGTTTAGGCGCATTAACACTGTGTGGACGTTTTTAGTTCAGACGTTTGACTATTGTTGAAGAGAAAAAGGCCAGACGCATCATTTTTTGTTAAGACGTTTTAGAACTGTTTAGACGCTTGACAACTGTTGAGGCGCTTTACAACTGTTTAGGCGCATTTTAACTGTTCCCTCGTTTTACAACTATTCAGACGCATCAACTTGGACGTTTTGGAAAATTTTTCTAAGGCATTCCCTTAGTTGTCTCTCAACTTAGGTGCATCAACTATTTGGGAGTATAATCACTGTTCAGGCGTATCACCTTTGACACTTAGATTTTTTTTTTAAAAAGAAAATTCTACAAAAACTTTTGCATTTACTTTCTTAATTCAAAATCTAAGAAAAACAACAAAAATATAAGAATGGTGAAATCTAAAGATTCTGAAAATAGAGTTCCAAAACTTAAAAATAGAGCTGATTTCAAAAATTGGTCCCTTAGGTTAAAACAGCATTTTAATTCCACTGACACTGATCTTTGGAAATCTATAGAAAAAGGACCATACATTCCTATAATGATGGGCCTGACAGAGAGTTTGTTTATACTAAAGATTCTGCAGAACCCTATCCTGAAGATGGTCTTCAAGGAGATGATTTGAAAAGAGTAAAGAATGATATTAAAGCATATTCCTTGATGTGTAAAGGACTACCTTTGGAAGTTCTTGCAATGCTTGATGCATATCAAACTGGATACACTTTATATAAAGTCTTAAAGATCATTTGTGAAGGAGGCAAGGAGATTCAAAATCTCAAGAAACAAAAGTTGAAAAGACAATTAGAATTGTTTCAACATTTGTCTGGAGAAACCATAAATCAGATGATGAACAGATTTGTTCAACTTACAACTGAGAAGTCAACAACTGGTATTAAGCATGATCTTGAAGATCTAAATCTTAGACTACTCAATGCTTTACCCTCATCATGGAAACAAATAGTAACCTTACTAAAGCATACTGAGAAGTTCCCTATGGATCAAGATCTACTTATTGCCAAGATAGAGTCAGTAGAAATTGATGAAAGCTCAAGGAACAATGATAGAGCAGCATCAATGTCTCAGTATCAGTTTGTTGCTTCTCCTGCAACCACTATTGAGAACGCATTTATGGCAAAAAGTGAGAAAAGTAAATAAGAAGGGGGAGATTTGTTTGTTGGAGCAGGATTTTTCACTGACTCATCATTTACCAGTGCTCCTGCTTATACAACACAGTCTCATTCTCAATCTCCTCCTAAATCTCAGTCCCAAACATCTAATGTTCAAACAGAGACTTCTTCATCTAACTCTGCTAAATCTAGCAAAGTTAAAGATGTGATAAACATCCTATTAGAGGATGAAGAGTCTAAAACTGTATTTACTGCATTTATGGCTAGTTTTCAAGCATATCAAGGTAGCCATTTAACTCAATAAGATTTTGTTTTGCAGTATTTGTTTGAGACGGATCCTGAAGATGTTGAAGAGATGGACTTAAACTGGCAGATGGTGATGATTGCCTACAGGACATAAAAACATTCATATGTCAACAGGAAATACAAACCAGGTGCTAACAAGACTGTTGGATTTACAAGTCAAAATCTAGATGTTTTAACTGTAATAGTTATGGACACTTCTCCAGAGAATGCAAAGCTCCAAGGAATAATGGAGGAAGTGCTCAATTAAGTTCTAGCAATCAAAGGTTTCAACCAGCTCAGAAGACTTTTCAAAAGCCTTATCAAAGCCTTCCTATGCCTGAGCTTAAAGATGAAACAAAATCATCTGATGAAACCAAGAAAGCTTTAGTAGTCAGCATTAAAGATGGTTATGATTGGAGTGCATATGCAGATCAGTTTACTAATGAATTAACATCAAGTTTATATCTTATTGCAGAAATTCAAGGAGAAGATTGGTCAGACAAAATGATCCAAAGGTGGAAAGTGATAATGAAGAAGATGACTATGATTTGAGTGACAAGTCTGATCCTAAGGAGGATACAGATGAAGTAGCTCTAATGGCACAGTCTGATCAACCACAGGTTGACACTTCATCTTCAAAATCTGAAACCATATCTCCAAAATTCCCTGAAATCCCATCTGAAGTGAGAGAAAAACTCTGCACTAAATCATGCTATGAACATGCTGAATACTATAGAAACTACTCATTCAAAATCCGTGAGAAGCTAAAACAAGAAGAGTCAATGCATAGCAAACTAAAATCTGATCATAAAACAGCAGATCAAAAGATTATCTCTCTTCAAACTTCATGGAACAAAAATATAAAAGATTTAGAAATTGTTTCTAACCAATTGGAAGAGATGACCGAAAATCTTAAACAGGAGAAGATAGCACATGCTGCTACTCAAATGGATCTGGCTAAAGTAAAAAGTTCAAAAATGATTGTAGAAAAACTGGTAAGTGAAAGAAAAGATAAACAAAAAACAGGGTTAGGTTTCACTCATGAACCTATGCCTGAATCTATTACAAACACTCTACCAGAGAACTTCAATACACATGATCATTCTCTTGAGAATAAATCTAAACTTAAAGCTTTCAAGATCAAAAACAAGAATTCAAAAGAAGAAAAAGAAAATGTACAAGTGTTTGTTGAAAATGATAAGAAAAGATTAAAAATGGTCATCCAATCAAGATAAAATCTTATGAACCCAAACAACCAAAACAAAACATTCTGATCAAATTCATGTTGTATTAGAAGAAGTGAAGGTTCAAAGCAAAGATAAACAACAGGTAGGAACATCAGAAGATTCAAACACTATTAATCTGAAACAAGTTCAATCTGAAAAGGAATCTTCTTCTGACGATGTTCAATCTGAAAGTAAACCAAGTTCTTCTAAATCAAAGAATCAAAGAAGAAGAAAGAAGTTATCAAAAACAACATCTGAACAAAACAAAAGTTCAGAAAATTTGATCAAAGCAACAAATCAAACAACAAAACTTAAACTGATAAAATTTGTGTCAGTTGGTTTGTTAAATATGAATTCTCTTCAAAACAACAAAGTAAATATTATGAACAAATCTCACTCTGATCTGAAATCAAATTCAGATTCAAAGACTTTCGTTGTAGCAAAAAGATTTGTTCCTAATGCATTCAAGTAGGAAGTTCATGTTAAACAAATGCAAAATAATTTGGCACAAAATCAAACTGTGAAAAATGAAAGACAAAAGATTAACTATTTGACACCAAAATCAAACATTGTGTCAATGTCAAAAGTTAACAAAAATTTGTTTTTAACTCCACAAAAGTACTGTGAAATTTATGATATGAAAAATCACAATACTGCTGAGTGCTATTTCAACAAGTACTGTCACATATGTGACATGAGAAACCACTCCACAGCAGATTGTTATTTTAACAAATATTGTACTTATTGTGATGAAAAGACTCACAATACTGCAAATTGTTATTTTAGAAATAGATCTCTTACTAGAGGATTTGCAAATTCAAACATGAGCAAAGGTTATGTTAATCCTCAATATTTGAGAAATCAAACTGATGGATTTCAAAACTTCACTAATCAACCTTCTTTAGGTTTGAGATCTTTTCAAAAGAACAATTATGTGAGATCTAAACAAAATATGCAAGAATAATTCATACCAAGATCTGTAAGGATGACTAATAAAAATGTTAGTCATCAATACATTTCAAAAGTTGATCAATCAAATGATATGAATGTTCTCAAAAATAAATCAAACAATTTTCAAAACAATATCCAAAATAAAATTGGTAAATTCATCAAGAATAAACCTGATTTGAATAATCTTTATTACAAACAATTTACAGTTATTGATAAATTTGGAAAACCCAAGACCATCTCGGCTTGGGTAGATATCTCAACTTAATTTTCTTGTTGTGCAGGTACGCCCAAAAAGACCACTCATGGTATGTGGATAGTGGGTGTAGCCGGCATATGACAGGCAATCCTGCCTTGTCACAAGATTTTAACTTAAAAGATGGAACACATGTCACCTTTGGTGGTGATGCTGGAGGAAAAATAACCGGAGAAGGAACAGTATCAAATGGAATAATAAGCTTTGATAAAGTCAACTTTTGTTCACAGTTCAACTTTAATCTTTTAACTGTATCTCAAATATGTGATAAATCATACTCTGTTCTATTTGATGATTCATTCTGTTATGTTTTGAAGCCAGGTTTTAAGATAAGCAAAGATTGGGTGATTGTTACAGCTGAAAGAGATAGAGATGTATACAAGCTGGATATGTCTCAAGTTGATCTTTCAACTGAAACAACATGCCTAATTGCTAAGGCATCAAATGATGAAAGCCAGCTTTGGCATAGACGTCTCGGACATTCAAACTTCAAGAATATGAAGAAGCTTGTAGCGGGAAATCATGTCATTGGACTTCCATCTAAGAAGTTTGCAACAACTGATCACTGCTCAGTATGTTTGAAGGGAAAGCAACACAAAGCGTCTTATAAGTCCAAGCTCATAAACTCAACATCCAAACCTCTTCAAATGTTACATATGGACCTTTTTGGACCAACAATTGTCAAGAGTATTGGACGAAAATAATATTGTTTAGTTATCATTGATGACTATACAAATTTTTCATGGGTTTTCTTTTCATATGCCAAATCTGATACGGCTGATTTACTAAAAGAGTTTATCATTAAAGTTGAAAATCAATTAGAAAATAAAGTGAAAATAATAACAAGTGATAATGGAACGGAATTCAAAAATGCTAACATTGAAATGTTTTGTGCACAGAAAGGGATAGCTCATCAGTTCAGTGCTCCCAATACTCCTCAACAAAATGGAGTTGCTTAAAGGAAGAATAGAACACTGATTGAATCTGCTCGTTCTATGTTAGCTGATGCAAAAATTCCTATCACTTTTTGGGATGAAGCTATATCAACTGCGTGTTTCGTTCAGAACAGAATCTTAATTGTGAAAGATAAAATGAAAACTCCATATGAGTTAATGTTTGGCAGGAAACCGAACATAAATTTTTTAAAATCATTTGTTTGTCTTGTTATGATTCTTAATTCAGATGATCAATTAGGAAAATTTGAAGGAAAATCTGATAATGGATTTTTCGTTGGATACTCATCTGTTTCAAAAGCCTATCCAGTGTACAACTCTAGGACAAATATAATTCTTGAAACATTCAACGTTAAATTTCTGGAAAATTCTTTTCCATCTGTTTCAAATGGTCCTGCATGGTTATTTGATTTAGATTCATTATCAATCTCTCTTCAATCTAACTTGTTTAATCAATCAAATTGTCTTGATTCTACAGGTATTAAGAACTCTAGAGGAGATCTTGGATCTTTCAGTGAGGATTCAGATTCTGATGACCCAGATGATTCTAGCTCAGACTACCTATTTTTATCATTTGTCAAGGACTCAACAATACAATTCGATGACAATAATCATGAAAAATACAGTTTCAGATCATTCAGTTTCATTTGATCAGGAAGGATCACAACATATTCCTAATGATGGTAATGAGTTTGTGCTACCTGAGTGTGGAACATCATCTATCTCTGGTGATGTAGTTGATACTAGTAACTTTTTACTTTATTAACTCACCGACTTAAGGTCCAAACTTCAATCCACATTCTTCTACTTTGTTACATGAGCTTTCCACCTTGAACCAAACAAATCTGGATGTTAATGTTCAATGTGATGAGATTCCAACATCTCGTATTCACAAGAATCATCCAATTTCTCAGATTATTGGTCCATTGAATGAGAGAACAACAAGGAGTAAATCAGAACAAGCAAACGTGTGGTTATACTCTTGTTTTCTTTCTCAAATTGTTCCTAAAAATGTTACCAAAGCATTAAAGGACAATGGATGGCTAGAAGCCATGCAAGAGGAATTACTTCAATTTCGCAAACAAGAAGCGTGGAATTTGGTGGATCTACCTGAAGGAGAAAATGCTATAGGCACGAAATGGCGATTTAGAAATAAGACTGATGATCGTGGTGTTGTAATAAGGAACAAAGCGAGACGTGTTGCACAAGGATACACACAGGAAGAAGGAATAGATTATGATGAAGTGTTTGCACCAGTTGCAAGACTTGAATCCATTCGAGTTTTCCTGGGTTATGCTTCATTCGTGAAATTTAAGGTGTATCAAATGAATGTAAAGGGTGCATTTCTATATGGTCCTATTACTGATGATGTGTTTGTGAAGCAACCTCCAGGCTTTGAGGATGCAGAATTTCCACACCGAGTATATAAGCTGAGTAAAGCTTTATATGGACTTCATCAAGCCCTTAGAATTTGGTATGAGACGTATCACAACACTTAATCCAACATGGATACACAAGAGGGAAAATTGATCCAACTTTATTCATAAAGAAGGATAATGATGATCTCTTATATGTACAAGTGTACATTGATGACATCATATTTAGTTCTACCAGTCCAAAGTTGTGCAATGAATTTGAAAAAATCATGAAATCTCGGTTCCAAATGAGTTCTATGGGAGAGATTAATTTCTTCCTTGGACTTCAAGTCAAGCAAACTGACGATGGAATTTTCATCAATCAAGAGAAGTTTGTTGACAAGCTTTTGAAGAAATTTAAGTTGCAAGACTGTCAGTCCATACGAACTCCAGCAGATGTTAAAACCAAGATTGAACCTGATCCAAAAGGAAAATCTATTGACCAAACGTTATAAAGATCAATGATTGGTTCTTTGATGTATCTTACTGCATCTATACCAGACATTATGTATGCAATTTGTGTTTGTGCCAGGTATCAATCAGACCCGAAAAATCTCACTTAATTGCTGTCAAAAGGATATTCAGGTATCTCAAAGGTAAACCAGCCTTAGGGCTTTGGTATCCTTACGAGGGTAACATTGAACTACATGGATATAAAGATAGTGATTATGGTGGATGTTGTCAAGATAGAAAATCTATTTCGGGTGGGTGTCAATTTCTTGGTCCCCGATTAGTCTCATGGCAATGTAAGAAACAAACAAACGTCTCTGTTTCAACTGCAGAAGCTGAGTACATTACTGCATCAGCAGGGTGTTCTCAAATCCTCTGGTTGCAAAATAACCTACTAGATTACGGGTTCAATTTTCTTAAAACACCAATTTACATTGATAACACTGCTACTATGTTCATAACAGGTAATCCTGTTCAAAATTCAAAAACAAAACATATCGAAATTCGATATCATTTTCTCAGAGATAACTCTGAAAAAGGATTAATCATATTGATTCAAATTGCAACAGAAAAACAATTGGTAGATCTCTTTACTAAAGCCTTCCTACCAGGACGGTTTGAGTATTTAGTAGAGTCAATTGGTCTTATAAATCATATGTGAACTCTCTAAATCAAAAGATCATAATAAGTGATCCTCTCATTGTTAATTGCCTATTTATATTTTGTCTGTGTGTGATTCTTGTTTCCTTAGAAAAATCAAATACAAAAATATAAATCAAAACTACAAAAATAGAGTCTTTTTATAAGTATCAGTTTACATTTTTTAGAAAGGAATATGTTATGCAATATGTGAGAAATTATAGTACATTAGTGAGATCAGTTGCATACTTCACTCATTAATAAAGTCTGACATGATCAGATATGATGTGTAGACAATATCCGACTATTATACTGAAAAAGTAAATTCTTGTGATCATACTAAATCTTAATGCTTGTGTGTATTCATCTGAGTACTTTTGAGTTGTTTTGGCTTATCAGATTGAATGCTTGTTAAGTTACACCACTCACACCTGTTGGTAATGTGTTTAATCATGAGATCTGTTACAAAGCATCATATCACTTCTCTGTTATGAGTCATCATAGACCTGAAGTGCTGAGATATCCTTTGTTGTAAGTGATTACAGACTTGGATTCTCTCTTTGATGCAAAAGATGCCAATGTGCACAAACTATTCAAATGAATAGTCAGAGCTGATCAAATGGTTATCCATGATCATTCTCTATTAATTTAAGTAACATGAACTCTAATGATACATATGTTTCAGGTAATAAGTTGAGTATGTGTTCTTTCTTACATGTCATGATGATGGTTGAGCTCTCTCAGTCTCTCTATGATTTACATCATGTGATATCTAAATATACCCTAATCAATCCAAGAATTGAAAAAGTAAGTGAGTTGATAATTTGTCAAAAACACTCATTGTCTGTCCTTAGATCTTGTGTCTCCTTTGCTGTGATATCACTGACCTGGAACACACTTGATCAGGATTTATTCATTGTCTATGACTATTAACATTTTTTTTATTTTAATGTGCTGATCTTCATTAATATGATCTCACTACAGACATTAATTCTTTTGTTTATATTAGATTTTTATTCTGCTTTCCTTTTGATTTTATGCATGTTTTTTGATGTGTGAAGGCAATGTCACAATGAGATGTATGATCTTATTTTCTTACCTAGGAAACTTATAAGTTTTTCAAACTTAAAATTTTAGGGGGAGTAATAAACAAAAGAATTATTCTCAGAAAATCAAAATCAAAGTTAAAATGTTGAATTGAAAGGATGATGCTATATGTTCAAAGTATATGTGTAATTTGAAAATGTAATTTTTGAAAAGTATAATATGAACCTATATAAATTTGCAAGTGAAAATGCTTCTGCCAAAAGTTGAAAAATTAGATGATAATTGATTTTATGTTGAGACTAAAATGAAGGGACAAAATAAAATTTAAAAATAAAAATAAAATAAAATTTTGTGAACTGAGAGTGCAAAATGCAAAAAGTTTAAATTTGAGGGACTAAAAGGTAAATTTTGGAAAATTCAAAATTATGCTTAAAATGTTTAAATATTAGTATGAAATATTACTAATATGTTTAAACAGTGTGCAGGTGAAGAATTTGGAAAACACAAGTGTTAGACTCATGAAAGTCAACTCAAAGTCAACTCATGCGCCTAAATAGTGCACATACGTCTAAATAGGAGCATGATGAACTTTCAAAAATTATACAAGTGTTTGGACGTCTGTCACATTCCCATGCGTCTAAACAGTTGTAATAAGTCCATGATTTTAATCAAGTGTTGGGCGTTTTTCACATTTCCATGCGCCTAAACAGTGAATGAGTCTGACTTTAACCAAGTGTTAGACGCTTGAAATGTCTCATGCGTCTATATAGTTGAAAAGTTTCAAAGTTACAAGTGTTAGACGTTTCAGAAACTCCATGCGACTGAACAGTGCAAAAGCGCCTAAACAGTGCTTATGCGTCTGAACAGTTCTCATGCGTCTGAGTCAAAAAGCACAAGCAGTGCTCACGCGTCTAAAAATTTAGTGAATTTTAGGGTTTCATACGCACAAACAGGGCTCATGCGTCTAAAATTTCACTTAATATAAATTGAACACTTACACTTGTTTTCTCATTCACACTAAAAATTTTCCACAAACAAGCCCCTGAACTGTCGGCTATCAGTTATCATCAAACTCTCAGTTCATCTTTGATTGCATCAAATCCTGTTGATTGTAGATATTATTTGGATCTATAAACGTAAGTTTGTGATTCAAATCAGTAAATTTTGGTTAAATCATGATGATAGGTATAGGCGTTTAAATGCTATTTGGGCGTTCGAACATTATATTCTTCAAAGTTTAACTAATCAAATGTGAATCATATCTAAAATTGACTATGGATTGTTGATAAGTATCAAATTGCAAGTAGTTTGATATAAATTTCATCAAATGAAAGTGCAAATGATTTGATAATTGTTCGATCAGTCGGTTCTTCCATGGAAGAAGAAGAAGATGAACAGACATATTCAAAAATTAAAATAAAATAATAATAAAAAAATATATTTTAACAAAAAGTAAATAAATCAAAATTCATATGTTTGATAATAAATTCAAAATGAATAAAGTTTAATGTTTCACAAATTAAAATCACAATTCAAAAGTCAAAATCAAAAGTCAAAATCATAAGTCAAAATCATAAGTCAAAATTGAATGTAAAGTTATAAGTCAAAATTGCCAATTCATATGTAAAAATGAATTTCATTAATCAAAATCACAATGTTCTCATATTATTTTCTCTATGTTTTGCACATGGCAGAATTGAAGTTTGAGCCAAAACATAATGTTGTTGCATACTTAAATGATGAAAACAGAGAAGCCATTGGATATGAAGAGATTATTCGATTTTTGCTTAGAACAAAATAAGTCTATGCTATGTGTGCAAGATCAATGATTAATGGAAGATTGATTAAAAGATTTTGGTGAACTACACAAGTAGAAAGAGATGAAGAAGGGAATAATGTTCTAAGAGCTTCTATTACATCAGAAAGAATGCTTGAAGTTTCTGAACAAGCAATCAGAATAGCTCTAAGGCTTGGTGAAAATGACCCAGAAGACCTATCAGAATATACCTTCAATGAATGTAGAGATGCATTTCTACAAATGGGTCATCGTGATCATTTCCCTAAAAAGCAATTCTTCAGAGCACGAGTATATAAACATTGGAAGCTGTTGTGCTATATATTTAAACATTGCATGTCTAAACGAAGTGCTGGTTGGGATTCATTCCCAGTAGACATTGCATCTCCTATTATTGCTTTAGCCACAAACAAAAGATTCAATATGGCTAAATGGATAATGAATGGATTCATAATCTTGAAAGAGGAATGAGAAATAAATACTTGATGTATCCAAGTTTTCTCGAATTGCTTATTAATGAAGCGAATCCAGATCTGTATGCTGAGAGAGTTACAGGAGATAAGCTACAATTAGAGCATATGTGATGGGTCTGCAGATAGAATATATATTTGATAAAGATTTATTGCACAGATTCAGTTTTAATTGGTTGTTACTAATACTAAACCACACACACAATAGGCAGTGTACCTTTCGTGTGGTAATATAGCGTTGGTAAGAACCGAGTATCAATCCGTGGACACACCTAGCCTACTCAACAAACTTGATGTTTGACTATCAGATTTGGTTTTTGTTAAAAAAAGTGATATTTTGTTTTGGAAAGATTTTTAGGGTTTAAAAGTAAACAATAATAAAAAGAAAATAAAATAAGAATTGAAGCGTTTGGTTTTAAAATCAGGGAATAAAACTTATCATCCTAATTAGAATCCACTTATGCAATTATGATGAATTGGTGATGTGATGTGATTATGTTAATGTTTATAAAGATGAGCCGGCACGATTTCTCGACTATCTTGCTGCCGTAGTGACTTGATCCTGTCAGGCTGATTTTACTGCTCAGATCAAAGCCCTAGTAATGTAGGTAAATCTCTTGTGTCCTATTTGACATACGATTTCTAAAAACATAATTTAATGTTAAAAAGAGAGTTGATCAGGTTCCTTCCTAACATACCATTAATTTTAGAAAACCGTAACAATTACTGAAGTTTCCGAACAAATAAAAGGGAACCCGCAAATGATCAGAAAGTTAAGGTGATATGATTTCTAATAACCATTTCTAGTTCATTAGCCATGGATTTATTATGAAGATCAGTTTCGCGAATCAAAGTTAATCATACGGTTTTCAACCTTGTTTGACAATCACAATCACAAACCATAATGTTATAACTTCCCGTTCAAATGTAGATGCTACCCATCAATAGTTTTCCCAAGACCACCATAACATTAACATAATACTTATCACACCATTAGTTTATCACAAATTACATAAGTTTCATCCTATTAGGATGATAAATAGAGTTTAGCTCATGATGAGCTTTAACATAACAACGGATAACAAAGAAGATAGATAAGTGATCATCGGTGAAATGGAACAATCAAACCGATAATCCACAATGGATGACGTTTAGGTGATCCCAAGCTTCTTCCAAGTGTTGTATGCACCTCCCGAGCCTCTGAATGATCTTCAAGTCTTGATTCCCGAGAGAATTCAGCAGAGTAACTCTCCCACCAAAGCTTGCCAAAAATGGTGAGCTTAGGCTTCTATTTATAGGCTTTCTGGAGTGTTTAAGCACGGCCCCGTGCCTAAAAGGCACGACCACGTGTTAGTACAATGCTTACGAAAGTTGGTCGGCTCGTACGTGCAGGTTGTGTCGGGCTCGGCCCCGTGCTAAATGGGGCATGGCCCCGTGCTAAATGGGGCACGGCCCCGTGTTGGTGGTGGGGCACGGCCCCGTGCGTTATGGGGCACGGCCCCGTGTCTACTTTTAGGGGACAGTACTTTTTGTCCTGTCAGATGTCCAAGCACGGGGGTGTGTTAATTTAGCACGGGGGTGTGTTTCTGGCAAGGCATGGGGGTGTGCTTAATGAGGCACGGCCCCATGCTTGGAGTCCAAAGCTCAGATTGCTTCAATTTCTTGTTAAATATGCTCCTTTTGTCCATCTTGCCCTTTTAAACACCTGAAAACACAATTTAACACTTTTAAGTACATTTTCATCATTTTAAGGAAGATATTAAGGAATAATTGATGTGCTTTTGATAGGATTTTTATGTATAATTTGGAGCACATCAAACATTCCCACACTTGAACTTTGCTTGTCCTCAGGCAAAAATCACTTAAAATGACAATTCCACCAAAAACCAAATAAATCAAATTATAAACATGTCTTTCGAGAAGTATGCAAGTAAATACTATTTTCATCCAAATATAAATATTCTAAGCACATGTAAAATGATATCGTAGCATGCAATAGGTTGGTTAGTAAAGATTATTATCATATAAAAATCCACACTTCTCACAAGATGCACTTACACTCGGCTAAATATATGGAGTCATAATCAAGATTAAGTATGAATAATACACTCAATTTCCTAGTATGAATACGTGTGAAATCATATGCTTGTTATGGGATCAAATCTCCACCTACTTAGATATTTATTTGCATAAATCATTAGGTCTTTGATGGGTTGTAACTTGGCTCGGGCTCGGGTATGGAATATTTGGAAAGAGTGGCTAATTGCTAAAGACGACGGTCTTGGCTTATTTTTCTAACATAAACTACAAGGAAAGCAATAAAGGTTCCCTATACAATACTTCAAGCTAGAAGGGATATGCTAACTTGAGGACTCGTTTAAGGTCAGATTGTCAAGAGCGTATTTTTCTTTCAAGAATCGCACTTCATCTTTTACCCGAAGATACACAAAACTTTCCTTTCTCAAGGATCGTTCGGCTTGAAGCCTAATAGCACCAATCGGATTAATTCTGTGTATTCGTATTGAGATTCAGTTTGATTCTTTTTGCATTTTCTATTATGGGACCAATTTCCACAATTCGGGCATCTTTCATATCTTTTCGCCCGTCTCTTTATAGCACTTTTTGAAATCCCACAAAATGGCAGAACTTGTTCCTTTTTTCGCCATTTCTTTCTTGCGTCAAACGTGAGATTGAAAATTTGTTCGCGGATTTCCGGAGGAAGTCCCGGTTTTGCGTGATGAAGGCAACAAAGCAAATTGAAATCAAAAGAATGCATTCCAGTTCTTTAAGGTCTGCCGGTAAAAGACCAATTTTTTTTATAAGCCAAAAACGTGTCTTTAACGAAAACGGGTTTTGTTGAAGGCTTTTTGGTGAAGTGACTTGGTGACTCGGGTGAAAGATAAAAACGTTTAAGCTCAACGAGGCTAACTAGGGTTGACGTTCGGGTAAGGAAAATTAAAGACAATGGTTGGGGCTTGAATGGTTATGGTTTCCTAGTGCCTAACTCATTTTTATGCAACAAATACTAATTAAGGTCTTGAAATGTATACCCAAAACAAGTTCTAATCACACGTATCATATGGCACCCTCAATTAAATCCAGAATGAAAGTAGAATTGCAACTTGCAAAAGCTTGTTTAAGGCTAAAAAATAAACTCACATACGGATGGAATTGGGTAAAAGTGTTTCATTTTACATGATTAAATATTTTACTAGATTATTGCTTTTAAGGATATCACAAAAAACATTTTCAATTTTTTATTTGGACGTCATGGATTTACTTCTCTATTTCCCGAAAACGTATATTTATATTTTGGTTTATCAAAAATTATATTAAATTTTTGGTTTCTTGTCACAAAAATTATTTGGTAAGTGATCTTTTCTTAAAAATTTTAATTTGGACCTTTTTAGCAAAGTCAAATGCATTACTCCCATCCCCACACTTAAAATTCACATTGTCCTCAATGTGATTAAAATATTCATGATCGAGAAAGGGTAACGAAATAACTCCCTTAAATATGATGAATTTTTCACTTGTGTTTGGTTGCTCTCGCGTTGTTAGAATCCTCGGTATCACCTGAAATGTCACCAATTTATTGAAAGCATTAAAATCCTAAACACACAAAATAAAAATAAAACGACATAAATTAAAAGATAGATTGGCACAAAACAACTGTGCCGGGTCCCCGAAAATGATACGGTTTTCAAGGGTTTTGTGGTGGGATATCCCCCCACTCGTGGTACATTCGCTTTCTGATGTACGTGACATCTTTGCTCAAGTCATCGACTCGGGAATGCAGATTTTCGACTCGGTTGAAGGCTCGTTGGGCATATTCAAATGATCGCCTTGCATGGGTTTCGGTGGTTTGGATTGACTTATAAAGGTCTAGCATGGTTGGAAATTCCCTTGTTCGTGAACTTGAAGATCCAGCTCCGGCTCCGTCCGGCTGTATCGGCATGTCGAGGTCCATGATAATTTATTCGGGATCCGCCGGATCCCAGATTTGTCCCTTCTTATCCATGAATCTCGGCTGCCCATTTGGTAAACTTGTAACCATGTACATACTTGTATAGCTGCTCAAGTCCAACAGTCCTGGCATCACTCTTTCGGTTCCCTCGATGTTATAACCATAGCTTTCATATAAGTTCAAAATCCAGCTTCCTCCAAACATGGGTGTTGGAGCACCTGCAATCGCGTTCCTGGCAAAAAGATTACAAAACGAATACCCAATATTACATGGCAACTGATTAACCATACAATATAAAATAAACAAGTCCTTCAAATTAACAACTCCCTCGCTTTGAACACGAGCTGTTATGGAATGGCTGAGTAACCGATGAATGTATCGCAGCAGCGGGTCTCGTATCTGACTGCTTTTTGTTTTGCTCAAGTTGAACCCTCCGGTTCCAATCCGCTCCCAAAATGCTTTCCTCATTGCACCACTTTCCGCGTCTCTACTTTCCTCGTCCGGGAAGGTATGATACGCCAGCATTCCAGATATAGCCTCCTCCTCCATTTCTTGTTCCGTGTATATTCCAAGATATACACCGAACAAGGCAATGGATGTCTTATGCCAATTCCCAGCTAGTTTGAATGAAACTGCAATTTCAACCCAAGGATCAGAGTCTTTCATGCTAAATTTAAAAGTTGCTAAAAATTCAAGAGTCAGTTCATAAACAGATGGTCTATTTTGTGAAAATAAACGTTTCCACTGGACACTTAATAAATTATTATATCTTTCTAGTTGTCCGACTGCCGCTAGTGTTTCTTCATCTGCTTGTAAGTGGGATCTTTCGACCCTTTGTAGCAATCTTTGAAGTCTATCATGACACCATCTCTCGCGGTTCGCTTCAAAATGTAAGTAGGGATGCTCCATGATCCTGAAATTTAAAAATAAATTAATCTATACAAAACAACTTTCTTAAGCAGTCTCATGATGTTAGTGAAGATCATATGTTTTTCAAGACATAACATCATAATGATTCAATTCATGTTCAAAATTAGTTAAGAATTTATCATCCAAGAAAAAATTTTGAACATGGGGGTGCGCTTTGTACAACGTGGGGGTGCGGTTAACATGTTTGGGCATGAAATATTGACTCGAGCAAACGTGGTTTTGTTTGTAAATCATTGATTAAGCATGGGTTTAACATTTTCTTGCTTCAAAAATCAAAGATTATACGTTGAACATTTTAATCATTTGTTAATAATTCAAGACACTAAAAATATATATTGTTCTACATCACTTGAGAATTCTTGTAGCTTGAACATGATTAACAAAGGTTTCACCACGAGTTATGAAGATAGTCTTGTTAATAAAAGAAAACAACTAACTAACCAACTAAACATACTAATATCTAACTAAACACACTAATTAACACTAATCTACTACAAGAATAAACATGAACAAGTAGGTTAAAAACATTCATCATTCCATAATACGTTTAAGAACAAGTGTTTACACATAATTGCTAGGATTTCGGTTGTTTAGAGACCTAATCACCTAACTACATGTAAATGACTTTCATAATCAAAGGAATTAGTATGCTAACCTCTTGGCCAAATACTCTTGCAAGAACACTTGAACAAATGAAAGAAAAATGGAAAAGAAGAGAGAAATGAAAGTGGATACGACTTTGCAGGCACATTAGCTCGGTTTTTATCATGCAACATTGATTGGAAAAGGACAAAAGGCTGAAAATTGGCAGGTGGTGTCAATTTTTGTCGAACACCGGGGCAACGGGGCCGTGTTCATGCACAAATGTTCGGTTTCAGTCTTTTGTTGTTCCGTTTTTCAGTTTCGCGCGTTGTGTAATTTTCCCGGTTAAGTTTTATCACTTCGAAATCATCAGAAAAGATACGAAAATAGTCCTATAGTTAAATAACACAAGCCAAATTGAAAATTACATTCCCTAGAATCCTATTGTTACACGATACGTTAAAGGCCGAGAATCTGAAATAGCAAAACTAGACTCTTTAACGCGCAACAGCGCACTTAACACATCACGGAATGTTTCTAAAAGAAACCTCCAAACATTTCGTGTGGATGGTTTGGCATGGGATAGTGAGAAGTGCGGTTGCTCAATTCCGCGAGCTGCTGGTTAATGGAAATGAGTTCCTCGCCCATCTGCTGAACTTTTTGTATTAGTTCAGCAAAGCGTTGGGAAGCAACGAGGTTCATTTCTGTCAATTGCTTAATCAGTTCATGCATTTTGAAGAAATACTCTTGAGTTGTCGGCTCTCGCGTTTCGGAACGCGGTTTCTTCGCAGGATTCCAGTTTGAGCTTCCGTGACTTGATTCTTTTATTTTTTTACATTTTTGAGCCAGAATGAGTGTGATGAAAGAGTGGAACAAGTGTGGTATTTATACATAGGCCGGGAAGAGTGAACATGGGGGCGTGCTTGGCTAGGCACGACCCCGTGCTTGTCAGAAGTCGTATGAAATTGGACCTGCAACGATCCAGAGTCGTCAGCGGAGATCGTGGAAAAATTTTGTCAGAGGCACGGGGGCGTGCTTGATGGGACACGGCCCCGTGCTAGTGCTTGTGAGGTCCTAAAAATTGCTAAAAAGTGAGAAAATTTTATGTACATGTGGCGCGTTTATGTTTCGGGTCTTCGGCATGACCCTTCCCCACACTTAGTTTTCGTTGGGGTGGAGGTTTAATTCCTCCGAAGAAATCTTGGTTGGTCCATCGTTATACGGTTTCAAATGATGACCATTTACTTTCAAACTTAAACCTGCGTGGTTGTAAATTTCAATGGCACCATTCAGAAAGACCAACGTGATTTCAGTTTTCCGGGAAATAAACGTAAACGAGAGTTATACAGTAAGACACGTTCTCCCACATGAAATTGTTTTGTGCTCTTTAATCGAGCGTCGTGGAATTTTCCTTGTCTTTTCTTTGTAAAACCCTATTGTTTTCGTACGCTTGTTCCCTCAATTCCTCCAATTCGTGAATTTGTAGGAATTGATTCTTTCCTGCAAGGTCTTGGTCCAGGTTTGCTGTTTTAAGTGCCCAAAAGGCCTTATGCTCTAGTTCTACAGGTAGATGACACGATTTCCCATAAACTAGTTTAAAACGGTGTTGTGCCGATGGGAGTCTTATAGGTAGTTCGAAAAGCCCATAAGCATCATCATCTACTTGATAGACCAGTCCTTGTGATTTTGACCTACAGTTTTCTCAAGGATTCGTTTGATACCTCGGTTAGTGACTTCGGCTTGTCCATTCGCTTGTGGATGGTAAGCAGTTGTAAAGCGATGGTGAACTCCTAACGTGCCATTGCTCTTTCAAGCTGATTGTTACAGAAATGAGTTCCTCGGTCACTATCAGAGCTTTGGGGGTACCAAAACAAGAAATAGTTTCTTAAGAATTTGACAACGTTCCTGGCATCATTAGTAGGTAGGGCTTGAGCTTCAGCCCATTTTGAGACATAATCAACTGCTACCAAGATGTAACGATTGCCAAATAACACCGGGAATGCCCCATGAAATCAATACCCCATATATCAAATATCTCGCATACTTGAACTGGTTTCTGAGGCATCTCATCCCGTGTCGAGATATTGGTTGCTCTTGACATGCATCACAGGTGTGTACCATGTTATGAGCATCTTTGAAGATTGTGGGCCAGTAAAATCCAGAGTCGAATACTTTCTTGGCTGTTAAGGTTTCTCCATGGTGTCCTCCTGTGGGTCCTTCATGAAAGTGCCTTAGAATTTGTTCTGCTTCACTTCCATGTACGTGTTGGTCCATATTGATCGATGAACAGTACAATTGATTGAATAGTTTGATCAATATCACTTATATAAGCACAATAACAAACAATTAAGAGTAGAAAAGAAGAATCAAGACATATTTGAAATGCAAATGAACTAACTCACTCAATATCAATAGCACAATGTATTTCAATAAGCAACTGCTTGATAGAATGATTCGTTTTGCAACAGAATTCCACGTTTTGGGTTTTGAAACTTTCATGCAAAATGAAATAACAAAACTATATATAGCAGTCATAGTTTCGCTGACAGTTTCGCTACAAGCGAAACTGTCATGCCGAAACTACAGTTTCGCCCGGCAGAACATAAGTTCGCCGGGTGAACCAAAACAGCAAACTGTGAGCGAAACTATAGATTCGCTCACAGTTTCGCTGGACTGCCAAAACTGCTATAACTATCAAAATACAAACTGAAACTAACACAAGTCCTATTACATTGAAAAGTAAACATCTATACTAAAGTGAGTCCAACCTATCATGATCTTCAATACTCCCCCTAGGTTGGACCTCACTGTCTTCACTGTTCTTCGTTCGGCTCTTCAGCTCCCGTTTCCTCAGCTGCTGTAGATCTGTCTTCAGCTCCTCCTGCAGCAATGTCTTGAGAAGCTTCAGCCACTGATTCTCCAAGATTAGTTCCTGCCTCATCAGCTTCATGTGAATGACCACTAGCTTCAGCAAACTGCCTAGTTAAGTCTTGAATATCCATAGCCAGATCATCTTGTGCTCTCACCTTTTCAGCCAGACTTTTCACCTCTGCCCGAACTCCCCTTATTTTATTTCGCCACATTCATAAACAAGCTTGCCTCCTTCCTTGTCTCCTCACCTGCCCCCGCCTTTATATGATTTTCACATAGAATCAAAAGATCTTCATCACAAAAGCTGAATAACTCCATTGGGTCAAACACCCTAAATTCTCTTCCTTGTTTAACTCTAATCACAGCCTCCCCGGTGTTATTATCATAGAACCACTTCTCAAAGTCCTGTAAACGAGGAGGAAGAGGATCAGCCAGTCTTACCCTGTTCACAGTCTTAGGTGGTTTAACTCTAAGCACAATTCTTCCTTTCCCTGTCTCCCAGTCTTTGTCTTTCTTGGATCTCTTACGTTCAGCCTTCATAAAACCAAATGATTCAAAATTATCATTTAGACCATTTTTAATCTCCTTCTCCAGAAACTCTGCCCTTTCACTTAAATTAGCATTAATCAAAGGCAATGTAGCTAATCGTCTCAGATCCCACTTAGGCAAGGTCTTAAACGCCTTCCTCTTGAGCATGTAACTGATATTGCCTCCTCGTCTTTTGATCAAAAACATCTTCAAGAAAGGATTATAACACCAGCTGATTATTTTCTTGTCAGCTTCCTTTCTGTTCAAACCCTCTAAATTTTGAAACAGAGGGGTGAGTTCTTCAGCCTCCTTCTCTTTTATCAACCAATCACTTTTATCCATTTCAAACACATCATTCTCATCCTCTCCCTTCTTAGCCACATACACAAGAGGTCTTTCATCTACTTCATAGAATTCCGGCTCAGAATCATAATCAATCAACTGCTCATCCTCCTCTTCTTCTTCATCAATCAAACTTTTACCTTTATCAGATGTCTCCTCATGAGTAGCTTTGACAATCACTTCTTCCCCCACAATATCTTTATCAAAGTCAAACTGTAGATTCACAAACTCAGCCTCTACAATCTCATCTTCATCATTTCTACCAGCCTCTTCATCCTCTTCTCTTTGAACCTCTTGTTCTCTTGTTTCAGTGTCAGCTGCTCCAGAGGTGCCCTCTCCTACCTTTGATGAGGTACCAACATTCAAGAATGGGTACTTAGCTAAATCAGTCATATCATCTAACTCAGACTGAGTTAGTTGACTAGGTAGGCCAGCAGCAGCCTTCATCTGTGAGATCTCTTCAAATAACTTCTTAATCAAGCTGTTCTGATCAATCAACATCTTCTTCATTCCATCCATGATCTCATCTTTCTGTTGTTCCCGAATCTCTGATTCACCAGTTTGGTCTTTATCATACTTAACTCATTAGCCAATGAAGTATTTAGACCACGAATCATATCCTCATCTAAACCAGCCCTTGCTTCTTTCCCAGCTGTGAAACCCTCATGTCTATGTTTTGATCTCGTTCAGGTTCTACAAAATCAGTTCTCTTTTTAGTCCTTCGTTCCTTCTCCACCCTTATTCTTCAGCTTGTGTATCAATGTCTTCTTCAAAATCATAGTCTTTCTCCTTTGCATATCTCTTTCGTTTCTTAGCTGCATCAGCTTGTTTCACCCGTGTTTCCTCAGCTCTTTTATTTTCAGACTCATCCACTCGTCTGATATAATTCCATCGCTCTGGTGGATACATGTTCTCCCAGAGATGGGTTATTTTACCGCTGAAATCATGACGTATAGCACAGCAGTCTGCAAATATCCGAGGGTTCATCTGAACCAATCTCTTAACTTCACCGTGTTTGGGAACATCAGGAATCAAATCATCAATCATCATCTGAATAAAACGGGGATATAACAGCCATTTATCCTTTTTCACTGCCATCACGTTTTCTGCCATACAGGCGAAGATCAATCTAGCAATATTTGCCTTCTCTCCTTTGCAACATATCACCATTGCTTTGGCCCAGTCAAGATTGAGTCCATCTGATCCACCCTTACGGTGATCTAAGCACATAATAAACACGTGAGCTATATATCTCCATTCTTTAGATAGAAATGACTTTTTAATCTCTTTCCTCGATCCAAAAACTGGTCCCTCGTATCCCATTTGCCGGAAAGATTGGAATACTTCAGATTCGGTCATATCAACCTCATCACCAGTATCATCGTCCAGTCTAAGAATCCTCGACACATCTTCAGCAGTAATAGATATATCATGAGCCAATACCCTAGCAGTGATCCTCTGAACATCTCCTCCTGTGTTGTATTCCGCCGATCTCCAAAAATCTCTAATGTGAAGATCATATATAGTGGGAGAATGAGAAATAGCATATGCAATGGGTGATCGTTGGAGCCATCGAATACAATCTCGAAATCCGGCCGCTTTAGGCAAAGTATCATCTAATATCGCAGTAATATTATTCCTCTCGTCAAACTTTAGATTCGCCATGATAATCTGAAAGGATCAACAAATAAATTTGAATAAGAAATACTGAAAATAAGAAAAATTAAGATACAAACAAAAAAAATTATTAATTTCGGCAAGCGAAACAACAGTTTCGCTCACTAATACATGTTTGATTCGCTGAATTAAAGACAATTTCGTCAAGAAAATCAAACAATTTCGCCAAGCGAAACTATAGTTTCGCTCATAGAAACTTGTTAATTTCGCAGAACAAAAAGTATTTTGACAAGATTAGAATGATACAAAGTAGTTTCGCAATTAGTTTCACCAGAAATTAATTTAGATTCGCTGTTACAAATTAGTTTCGCTGACTTGAGAAATTATAGACGAAACTGTGAAATAAGGATTAGTCTTTGCGAAATTAGATAATATGTGCCGAAACTGTTAAGTTCGCTCGGACAGCATAACTTTACAGTTTCGCTGTAAAACAGTGAACTTTCGTTCAATTTCGCTGAAACTTCGGTAGTTTCGCTGAACGAACAGCGAAACCACCGAAGCGACAAATCCAAATCGCTTCACAGAACTGAGTTAGAATCCAGATTAAATGCTCAATTCATGTTCGAAACTCACATTTGAAGAGAATATCACACAGAATCGGTGTAAAAACCAATGTCAAATCAAAATCGCCGTGAAAAACCGTCTAAAACCCTAACAGTCGACTATAAATCAGTTTTGCGAAGTTATGAAGAAAATTTCGCAAAATTGACTTATATAGTCAATAGTTTCGCTGGCAGCGAAACTATAAATTCGTCAAGCGAATTTACAGTTTCGCTCAGTGAAACTGTAATTTCGCTAGAAGATAACTGGTTAACAACTTTTAAGCTAACCTAGCGAAATTGCAGTTTCGCTTAGCGAAACAGTCAGCGAAAGAACAATTTCGCACCAAAATTTTATTATTTTTTATTTATTTATTATTTATTTATTATTATTTTTTATTTATTTTTTTTTTATTTTTTTTATTATTTATTATTATTTTTTATTTATTTATTATTATTTTTTTATTTTTTATTTATTATTATTATTTATTTTTTTTTTATTATCAATAATACTCAAGGGAAGCACATCACATAATGAGATCTAAAATAATCAGAGATCACATTCTCTAAATATTTTAGAACATAATGATGATTAAAAATCATCTACCAGTCATGAGATCATACTGAAAACAAGATCTGATCACAATCTGCACAGAAATCACAGAAATTAGAACAAATCAATAACGATTGCTGATATAATTATCCACTTTAAACTCATGCCTTATCCTTTTTCAATCAACAGCTTATGATTTATTTAAGGTTCGATTAGATGCTTTAGAATGCTAAGACCCCACAATCATTTGGTAAAAACCCTCACCCAACCTCAGGATTTATTGAATTATGAATCAATCTTCATGAAGCAAACTTTTGACAAAGTATATAAATGATTATATACAAAATATTTCATTCTGAGAGAAATTCATCGATAAGATGATTTGACATAATTATATCAAAATGGTGAGAGCTCCAGATCTATACTCACGTATAACAGAGGAGATAACCATTTGATCATGTGCTGATGAGAGCTCCAGGTCAGTACTACCGTACAGCAGAGGAGATCATCACTCCAGGTCAGTACTTCCGTACAGCAAAGGAGATAAGCACAGACACAAGACATCTTAACACAAAAATAAAACAGCAGAAAATAATGACTAACAAAGCACAATGAACGAAAGATTCATTCTCAATCCATTTTTGTCAGGACTCAGTTTTTTGCAATCCAAAATGAATGAGTAAATCCAGGCATTCTTAAGCTTAAAGTTTAATTTAACCATAAAGCTGCTGTCTACTTCATTCATCAGGCTGAGTCTATCAAGCATATCGTCAAAGAATTTGATCCATTTCCTTATTTTTTTTTATTATGAAACAGAATCTAGAGACAGTTACTATCATTTCTCATAGAATTACTGGTCATGTAAATAAGAAATATTTAGAGAATATACAATCATTTCTCATCATGTTAAATCCGATCTCAAAATACTGATATTACTCCCCCAAATTTTTATTTTCATATGTCAATAATTATAGAAAAATTGGAACTAAAAAAAATATTTTGTTTTTATTGTTTTTTTTTTTTTTTTAAATTATTATCAAAGAAATAGAAAATAAAAATTTAAAAAGTTATTAACCCAAGCATAGAAATCAATTCATAAAAACGAGGTTTGTCAAACGTTTTTGTGAAAAGATCAGCCTTTTGATTTTTAGTGTCAATGGGAATAATATTAATGAAACCCTTCTCTTGAGCATCACGAATCGCATGAATTCGGGTTTCAATATGCTTTGTGCGAGAATGATGAATAGGATTTTTAGCGATTCCAATGGCAGCCTCGTTATCACAGAATAAAGGTGTATGAAGGAAATTGATTCCATAATCAATCATTTGGTGTTGTATCCAGAGAATTTGAGAGCAGCAGCTAGATGCAGCAATATATTCAGCTTCCCCTGTAGAAAGAGAAACTGTTGTTTGTTTCTTGCTCTGCCAAGATACCAGACAATTACCCAAATATTGACATCCTCCAGACACAGATTTTCTGTTTAACCTGCAACCATTGGAATCACTGTCAGAATAAGCATGTAAATCAAAATTTCCACCATATGGATACCACAGTCCGAGACGAGATGATCCTTTGAGATAACGAAAAATTCGTTTGACAGCTTTCTCATGAGATTCCTTTGGAGCCGACTGATATCTAGCACAGTAACCAACAGCAAAAGTGATATCAGGACGACTTGCAGTAAGATACATGAGAGAGCCAATCATAGAACGAAAAAGATGAGGATCAACTGGTTTTCCATTCTCGTCTGGAGTGAGACACGTCTGAGCAGTAAAGGGGGTCAATTCAGTAGACGCATCATCCATTTTAAATTTCTTCAGAATATCTTTAATGTACTTCTCTTGATGAATAAGAATTCCGTCTTTCTGTTGTTCAACTTGCAAACCAAGAAAGAAGCACATTTCTCCCATCATGCTCATTTCAAACCGTTGGCTCATCACTTCTTCAAACTCTCTACACAACTTAGAGTTTGTAGATCCAAAAATAATATCATCGACATACACTTGAACAAAGATCATTTCACCATTCACCTCCTTTTTAAATAAGGTCATATCAATGGTACCACGAGAATAACCATTGCTTAAAAGATATTGTGTAAGAGTCTCATACCAGATTCTGGGTGCTTGATGAAGTCCATACAAAGATTTATCAAGTTTATACACTTTATCAGGAAAATCAGGATCTTCAAAGCCTGGTGGTTGACACACATATATTTCTTCATCAATGTCGCCATAGAGAAAAGCACATTTCACATCCATCTGGTACACTTTGAATTGTTTATGAGCAGCATGAGCAAGAAATATACGGATTGCTTCAAGACGAGCAACTGGAGCAAAGACTTCTGTATAATCAATACCTTCTTCTTGAGCAAAGCCTTGCACGACAAGTCTAGATTTGTTTCGCACCACCACACCCCGATCATCTGGTTTGTTCTTGAATACCCATTTTGTACCAATTGGATACTTGTTGGGAGGTAAATCAACTAAAGTCCAAACCTTAAGTTTCCTGAACTGTTGAAGTTCCAATTGCATAGACTCTACCCAACACGGATCTTGTAAAGCAGCATGAACATTCTTAGGAACAATTTGAGAGATGAAGCATGAGAAAAGACAAACATTAATCAGACCAGATTGACTTCGAGTACGAACACCATCAGAAACAGATCCAATTACATTATCAAGTGGATGATCTTTCAAAGTTTTATAATCTCCAGAAGAAGGAAAGATAGTTGAAGAAGTATCAGCCGCCGGAGAAAGAGTAGATGAAGGTGAAGGAACAATGTCAGGTGATGAATCAGGTGAGTTAAGAGATGTAGGTGATAAAGAATCAGATAATGGTGCTTGATCAGGCATCGGAGACGATGAGCTGACATCAATTGAAACAGCATCAGTTACTTGTGGAATTGATGAAACAGACGATGAAGATGATGGAATAATATTCGTTTGAGTACAGGGACTTGACATATCATCATCGAAAACTGGCAAATTGAATGAATTGAACACAGTATCAGAATCAAAGAACCATGCAGGTTCAGATTTAACTTCAGTAGGATTTGATTCTTGCCAATCAACATAAAAGGACTCTTGAACAATACGTGTTCTTTTGTTGTAAACTCGATATGCCTTTTGTGAAGAAGAATATCCAACAAAGTAACATTCATCAGAAACAGCCCCAAACTTAGTCTTTTGAGCTTGAGTATTCAGAAGCGTACAAGAACATCCAAATGGGCGAAAGAAATCAATTAGTGGCTTCCTCTTATGAAAAAGTTCATAAGGAGTCTTCACTTTGTCTTTCACAATTAGCACTCTGTTTAAAACATAAGAAGCACAATTAACAGCTTCAGCCCAGAAAATGACAGGTAGTGATGATTCTATCAACATTGTACGAGCAGCTTCCACAAGAGTACGATTCTTTCTTTCTGCAACTCCGTTCTGCTGGGGTGTTCTTGCAGCACTAAATTGTCTCACGATCCCTTTTTGAGCACAAAATGAATCAAGAATCTGATTTTTAAATTCAGTGCCATTGTCACTTCTTAATCCCATAACTCTTTTCTTACTGACTGATTCAATTGAAATGATAATTTCTGCAGTTCCTCAGCAACTTCACTTTTGTGAGCAAGAAATCTCACCCATGAATAACGTGAAAAATCATCTGTAACAACAAGACAGAAAGACTTTTTAGCAATGGATTTAACACTAATTGGCCCAAATAAATCAGTATGTAACAACTCTAGAGGACTTGATATGCTATTTAAAAGTTTAGGTTTATGAGATTTCTTATGTTGTTTCCCTTTGGCACATGCCATGCATTTTTCAGACACAGAGAAATCTTTTAAAGGAAGTCCTCTAACAAGATTGTTCTTTACTAATTTATTAATTATTTTAAAATTGACATGGCCCAATCGACGATGCCACAAGAGTGACTCAGATGTTGATGCTTTTGAAAGCAGGCAAGTTGCAGTGGCTTTTGACTCATTAGAATTCATATCAAGAAGATATGTATCGTGTTTCCTTGGAGCACGCATGAGAATTAAATCTTCTGGAACAGCTATCTCTGATTTCAAAAATAAACACTCGTCAGATTTAAATAGAACTGGAATATCTTTATCGCAAATTTGAGAGACGCTCAGAAGATTAAATGCCAATTCAGGAACATGATTGACTTTTTCAAGAGTAAGAGTGCCATTTGTAACTTCTCCTTGTCCAATCATTCTTCCACCCTTCTTGTCTCCAGCAAATGCCACATATCCTCCATTGATAATTCGATAATTAGTCAACAAATCTTTTAATCCAGTCATGTGTTTGGAACAGCCGCTATCAACATGCCACAGACTGTTTACACTCTTTGAAGAAGATCCCTGAAATGAATAAACAAATCATTTAGCCAGGAGTAATAGGGACCCAAGATTGAACAACCTTTGTTTTCAAAGAAGCTGATTTTTTATGAAAGAAATTATTAACCAATTTTGTCAATTTATTCCCAAAACAATTTCTATTAGAGGATCTTTCAATCAAAGGGCAATTTTTGATAAGATGATCCTCTTCACCACACCTGAAACAATGATGTTTGAATCTAGATCGATGATGTGATGAGGTAAAAATAGGATCAATAATAATCTCCTCATCACATTCAGACAAACTAGAATCAACATCACTGAATGTCTCATACATCTCATGATGTTTTTGTTTATTTGACTCAGAATTATTCTTTACAAAATCATTGCTTGATTCTTTTGAGAAATCAGTAGAACTTGTACCATTGGTACTAGTTTCAGAAGAAGAAGAACTGCATTTTTCTGAAGATGTCATATTTAATGGTATAAAAGATGGAATAGGTTGAGAGAAGAACTTTTCAAAAGAATTAGTTTTAAGTTGCTCAGATGTGTTATGTGAAACATCAGATTCTTTTAGTGAAACATCAGATTCATTCAATTCAAAACCAGAACAAAAATCATCACTATTAAGATTTGAATTACAAGATGAAATAGAACAATCAGGAGAACATGAGACATTCAAGTCTGTTACATTTGAACTAGAAACAAATACTGAATTTAAACTAGACTTATTATCTAAAACAGACTGCAATTTTTCAGGTGTACTAGAACTAGTGCATCCAAGCCCACTAGTTGGTCCATAGTCGTAGTCTTCACGAATGTACTTAGAGTTATTCCCAACTAAACCTGCAGACATACTATCAGTATCTGATTTGATTAAATCATTAGAAGGATGAGGAACAGGCATAGGAGAATAACAATATGTACTAGGAGGAGGATAAACCTGTACATTTTCATATCCCAAACCAGTTTTAATTCTTGCTCCCCGTTGAGATTTACAAAGATCATCATGTTTCATTCCAGAAATAGTCCATTTATCTAACTTTGACTGAAGTTTGCTTGCTTCAAATTCAGCCAGAGCAACTCGTTCAGTCAAAGTATTAATCTCTACATTCCTTTCCAAAACAATTCTTTTTAAATGATCAGTTTCTTTTAAAGCCTCATTTAATTTCACAAAATATTTTGATTCATTCAATTTAAGTTCATCATTAATTCGTTTTAAATCCTTTTCATTATCAATTAACAAACGATTAGCCTTATAAACCCCAAAAAGTCTAATTTTGCAAGCAGATGAACACATATCTGTATTACCTCATAAGGAAGTCCCATTACCATCTTTTCGGCTGCTAAAGCTTTATCGCACATGCATACCGGAGTACTCGATTTCCTTTCCTCAACAGTAGCGGCCGCACCATCCTTCTCTTTTCCTTTCACAGCTTTTGAATCTGTAGCTTTCTCTTTCTTCTCTCCATCATCTTCCTCTTCTTTCCCTTTTACTGAAGATTCATTCTCTCCTTTGAATTCTTTAAACAGCACAAACTCATCTTTCTCAACTTCTATCTCATCACTTTTCACAATCTCAGCAACTAAAGCATGATTTATTTCAGATCTGGTTTCTTCTACCTCTGCACTCCAGTCAAAATTAGAAATCAATGCTGACTCCTTTTTCGAATTTCCCTCTTCCTTTACTTTCTCTGTCAATCTTGGCACTCCAGTTGTACTAGGATCTGTTACAATTGGTAATGGACATTCACGTTTAAAATGTCCCAATTGTTTACAGTTGAAGCATCTCAGTTTTGACTTGTCAAATCCTAGTTTTGAGGTTGATGATTGACCACCAAAGTTCTTTTTTCCCGTTCTTTCCATAAACCTCCGAGCTCTTAAAGTTAACATTGCCATTTGCCATTGAATGTCAGTCTCTTCCAAATCATCAGGATCAACTTGATACATATCCTCCATAGTCATTCCTTTACCCTTCAACTCACCAGCAACAAGAGCTTCATAGCTCTGAACAAACATTCCAAAAAGAGCCATTGTTTCTGATGGAATAGTAGTTTCAACATTCACCTTAGAATTTCCCAATTCCTTTCCAACATGATTACTACCACTTGAGAAATTGCTTGAATTGCTCCCTCCTTGAATTGGATTCTGAATATGAGAGTTTGCAGCGGATGACAATAAAGCAGCATTTTGAGAAAAACCAGGTGTGGGCATCATAGTCTGGTTAAATTCTCTTCTTTTCATATCCAACTCAAAAGATTTCAATTTATTAATGATATCCATCAGCTTGTAATCTGTAAAACCTCTTTCTTGTTTGAGCATCCTCACTTGAAGACTCCATTGTTGGTCCATATGATCGATGAACAGTACAATTGATTGAATAGTTTGATCATATCACTTATATAAGCACAATAACAAACAATTAAGAGTAGAATAAGAAGAATCAAGACATATTTGAAATGCAAATGAACTAACTCACTCAATATCAATAAGCACAATGTATTTCAATAAGCAACTGCTTGAGAATGATAGTTTGCAACAGAATTCCACGTTTTGGGTTTTGCAAACTTCTCATGCAAAATGAAATAACAAAACTATATATAGCAGTCATAGTTTCGCTGACAGTTTCGCTACAAGCGAAACTGTCATGCCGAAACTACAGTTTCGCCAGGCAGAACATAAGTTCGCCGGGTGAACCAAAACAGCAAACTGTGAGCGAAACTATAGATTCGCTCACAGTTTCGCTGGACTGCCAAAACTGCTATAACTATCCAAATACAAACTGAAACTAACACAAATCCTATTACATTGAAAAGTAAACATCTATACTAAAGTGAGTCCAACCTATCATGATCTTCAGTACGCATCTTCGAATGAGTTGGTCTGCACCTATTCTGAACAGATACGGATCCTCCCAATAGTAATGTTTGAAATCAGTAAATAACTTCTTCTTTTGCTGATAAGTCATTCCTTTGAGAAGAATTCCGCTTGCTAAGTAATTCACAAAATCGGCGAACCAAGGGTGTTCATCGATTGAGGATTGAATGTGCATAAGGAAATCATGAGTAAAATTGTCGTTTATTTTGGTTTCCTCAGTTTGTGAAGGACTTGAGTCCTCAAGACGCGAGAGATGATCAGCCGCTAGATTTTCCGCTCCTTTCTTATCACGAATTTCGATATCAAATTCTTGAAGCAGAAGAATCCAACGAATCAATTTCGGCTTTGCATCTTGTTTGTTGAACAAATAACAAAGGGCTGCATGATCGGTGTAAACAATTGTCTTTGAAAGGATGAGATACGAGCGGAATTTATCGACGCGAAAACTATCGCAAGAAGTTCTTTTTCGGTGGTAGTGTAGTTTTCTTGTGCGTCGTTTAGGGTTTTGCTCGCATAATAAGTTGGGTGAAATTGCTTGTATTTCCTCTGTCCTAATACAGCTCCCACCGCAAAATCGCTTGCATCGCACATGAGCTCAAATGGTAGTGTCCAATCTGGGGAAACCATGATTGGAGCAGTTACCAATCTCTCCTTAAGTAATTTGAATGCACTAATGCATTCATCAGAAAATACGAATTTCGCGTCTTTTTCCACGAGTTGAGTCATTGGTCGAGCGACTTTTGAGAAATCTTTAATGAAACGATGGTAGAATCCTGAATGTCCTAGGAAACTTCTGATGTCTTTCACGGTTGTGGGATGCGGAAGTTTAGAAATAGTGTCGACTTTGGCTTGATCGACTTCAAGCCCCGCTCGAGAGATTTTGTGTCCTAACACTATTCCTTCCGTAACCATGAAGTGGCACTTTTCCCAATTTAAAACAAGGTTGGAGTCTTCACGTCTAACCAGCATCTTTTCCAAGTTTTCAAGGCATTGCTTAAATGAGTTTCCAAAGATGGAAAAATCATCCATGAAAACTTCCATTGAGTGTTCAATCATGTCATGAAAAATTCTACCATGCATCTTTGAAATGTAGCAGGAGCATTACACAAGCCAAAGGGCATTCGCCGATAAGCAAATGTGCCATATGGACAGGTGAATGTTGTCTTTTTGCAGGACCGTTTAAGGGCTTAAGCACAATTACAACACAACAACACAATGAGGAGATTAACTAAGCTCTAATCAAACAGTGAACTGGGTAACCAAAGGTGATACAAAGAACACAAGTAAAGCAAGAGACAGAACAAGAGAATATGGGTTTCAAGGAGGCAGTATATTGCTTTCTCAAGTTCTTTTACAAGTGTTACAAAGCATGAAGAAAAGATACAAGAACTTGAAATACTTATACTACAACCTACAGCCGGCTATACTTTGAAAGCCAGCTGGATACAATTGACTAGACACTAACAAAATCAATTGTAGGATCAAAAGGCATATCTGCCTTTTGACCTTGTGACTATGACATGCCATAGCTCACATCCTTATACAATACAAAAAGGATAAAGTACATAAAGTGGAAAGTTGAAGACTCAAGACCTCAATGTACAGTTACCAAAAGCAAGGCCCTTTTCACCAACTCATGTAAGTTGGTGACTTTACAGAGATGCAGCGGAAAAGGTGCTTTATGGAACAGTACATCAGATAAAGCATGTGTACTAAAGTCTTCGGAAGAAATCTGTCTTCATAGGTTGAAGCTTCGGAAGACTTTGTCTCTGAAGCTTCGGAAGACTTCATGTTTGGCTTCGGAAGATATTGGTCTTGGCTTCGGAAGATTTTACACTTAGAGTATTTTCTAATGCTTTGTGTAAAACTTCCGAAGCATTCTTCACTTCAGTACTTAGTGCATGTTGCTGAGACACTTAGGCTGTTTTGGGTTGCATCAGACTTCAGGAATCCTTACAAACTCCCCCTAGGCTGATGCTACCAAAACACTTGGAAGATCTTCAAATGTTGGTAGTCTTCAGTACAATCAGGACCATTCCTTTCTTCATGAGATGGTCAGGATCATCAAGACTTTCATAGTATCTTCTCATCTCAAAGAGATCATGCAGAGGTAAGTTGATTATGTCTTGCCATGAGTAGACATTCTCAACACCTTGATCTCTGATAACAGTCCATCTCTCTGGATTGGTAGAGTAAGTCCAGGACAAGATGGGTGTCTCACTAGTTAGAGGAGCCACTTGAATAGGAGTTGATTGGGCTGCCTCATCATGCACTTCCTCAGGTTGATCTGATTCAGCCTGAGGTGCAGAGGTAGATGACTTTGGCTTCTTCTTCTTAGTCTTTGGTTTAGAAGCCATCCTCTTCTTCCTCTTGGATGTCTTTAACTGAGAAGACTGGTCTGCAGCACCATGTTGATCATCAGTGTCTTTCTCAGTTGGGTGTTCCTCCCTCACAGGTTCAGAAGGAGAGGGAGTTTGACCCTGCCTAGGATCAGAAGATGAAGCTTGCTGAGGCTCAGCTGGAGGTGCTGGTTGAGGTGTCTCTGGTTGTTCAAACTTGACCTCCACTTCAGGTGGGACTTGACTTGGAAGAGAGTGCAAGTCAATGAGTTCTCCACTTTTAATCTTCTGCTTGATCACCCTAATATGCTCATCCATAGTGGATAGAGACATGGGGCCAAGTCTCCTTCCGGAGAATCCATACAGCTTCAAGAAGCTCACCATTCTTTGTCTGTCAGCAGACTTCTTTGCATTCTTTTGAATGATGGCCCTTGACTTTGCAGCTTCTTCCCTTAGTTTCCTTTTAGTTGTCTTTCTTTCCTTGACTAACTCAAGCTCAAGTTGCTTTAGATACTCGAACTCAATGAAGTCATAGGACAAAGGGAGAAGTGCATCTGCCTGATAGAAGCCTGTGGCACTCAGGTAGTTGATCATCTTGATCCTATCTTCTTCTTTATCTACCTGAGGTTCTTGTGGAGCCACATCTTCCTGTGCAGGACTTTCTTGAACTGGTGAGAGAGTAGGAGCATGCTTGTAAAGTCTTTTCTGTCTCTTCTCCTCTTTGAGTTGGAGAAGTATCATTGCATCCTCTTTCTCCTTCAACTCTCTTGACACTTCTCTGTCAGCCAGTTCATTTAGTTCTTCTAAGGGGAGGGAGATGATCTCATCAATGTCATAGTTCCTGGTCTGTAAGTAGGTAATCCTGACTGCCCTTAACTCATCATCTTGAGTATTTGGTCTGGGGCAGCCCTGATTGCAGCTTGCATGAAGCTAGATGACCCAGTGGAACTTTCTCCCCTTAGTCTCCTTTTCCTCTCTCTCTCTTCCTCCTCAATTTCCTCAGGAGTCATTATCCTTTTCCCTTTGTCACCAACAGACCTTTGTGACTCAGGGTGGATTGAGCTTGGCCTTCATTGCTTGGAGTAGCTTCCATGCTCTGGCCAGAGAGAGGCTGAGAAACACCTTCACCAGCAGGTGTCTCAGATGGAGTTTGGACCTCAGCAGCAGTTGTTGATGATGAGACAGGGGTCTCAGGTTCTGTCACTGGGCCTTCAGTCAAGGTTTCCCCTATGAAACTAATCTTAGGGTCCACCTCAACATCCAGTTGACCGATGACATTGCCTGATTGCCTAAGTCTCCTTCTTAGAGAGAACTCTGCAAGGATCCTGTCTTGGATTCTTTGAGCCAGCCTGTCAGCTTGTCTTGAATTGCTTGGATTGACAAGTGGCAAGTTGACTAAATCCAGTCTTTCATAAAGCTCAGGCTTTGGAATTGAAAAACTTCTTGTTGGCCTTGAACTCTTTGAAGTATGAGGGCTCTCCTGTCATCATCATACCTCCACCTTATGATGTGATTGCCAGTTCCTAGTGGTGGAGATGAGACAGCCCTTGGTATACCTTCCTCAAAGAGACTCCTGATGAGAGAGTCTATAGAGTCCACATTAATGTGAACTTGAGGAAGTTGCTGAGAATGCACAACAGCAAGTGAGGATGGTGAGTCCTCTATGTCCATTCTCTCTGAAGAACTCCCAGGTTCTGTGGTTGTAACAACTTTCTCCCCCTTTTTGGTAGCATCACCCACTTGCATAGGTGAGCTGGAGGATAAGTCAATCACTTCCACAGGTTCTTGTGTTCCTGGTTGAGCTCTCCTTAAAGGTCTCCCAGCTAGTTTTTCCTGCAGATATGAAATCTGGAGTTGCTGATCATTGACCCTGTTTTGCAGGGTAGTCACCTGAGATTCCAAGTGACTAACCTTAGAGACTAAATAGGTGCATGTTTTTGACAGTTTTTGCACCTTTAGTCTCAAATTCCCCTCATCTTCATCAGAAGATTCATTGGGGGATGAGATGATTGGACCAAAGTCCTCTCTCTCACCACCAGCTTGAGTTTCTTGGCTGCTGGTTTTCCTCTGCTCACTGGCAGCCTCAGTTGAGATGCCAATGGGCTGAGTTGCCATGGTTGAGGTCTTAATGATGTAATCACTTTCAAAAGTGAGAGCCTCTTCCATATGGACATCCTGAACAGGTTCAGAAGTGTCCACCTCAGTAATAGGTGACTGATGGGGGATAGACTGAGGAGAGTCAGAGGTACTCATCTCTCTTTGAGTAGGGGAGGAGAAGAGAGACTCATGGTACTCACTGAATCCTAAGTCTTCATCAGTGTAAAAGGATAGGTTGGGAATTGGTTGGTTGAGATCCAAAGGCTGGGGATGGTAGCTGTCCCCTGAAGGTTGTTCACTTGAGTGTTGAGACTCAGAGTGAAGGCTTAAGGTTGTTGGGCTAGTGAGCTCATCAGGGTGAGCTTGAGGAACCTCAGCCCTGATAGGTGAAGTAATGGGAGTGGTTTGCTCCTCAGGAGAAGTGGGAGCTCTAGTGTCCACTTCTTCCTGTAAGGTTGAGTATTTGGGGGCCTGCACAGACTCAATAGCCTGAGCAGGGGTTCGTTTGGATTTTCTTTGGTAGGTGAGGGTGATTTCTGGTCTTTTTAATGGTAAGGACAAAAGAGGTGTGGGTTCAACACTAGCTTGTGTTGCTAGGTTGTCACCTTGAGCAATGAGCTCTAACATTTTTGGGACTAGGGCTGTTTCTACCCCAGAGAAGCCTACAGTTGGCTTCTTCATTATTTTAAAGATGCCGGGCTTCATCTGTCCCAATTTAAGAATATTACCTGTTTCCCTCAACTGTGAGCCCAGTTCACAGTTGAGAATGTGTTGAACATATCTAGGAAACATGTAATACTCTAAGGAGTCTAAGTTTGCAAGTAAATTAGTATAACAAATTGTGAATACCTGAACTTGACCCCCTGAACCATTCCATGAACTATAAAGGAGAGATCCTCAGGAATCTGGTCCCATCCACCATGCTTGTTTGACAAGCTGTGGATAACCACATGGAGCAGGAATTTCCATTGGGATGAGACCTTCCCTTTCCTAAAGGTCTTTACAGAGAAATCTCCCTCATAGCCCATCTGCTCAAAAGAATGATTAACAGCTTCTTTTGGGAAGGACACCTCACCTTCTTCATCATCCAGCTGTAGATGTTGGTTAATGATGGCCGGAGTGATGAAGATTGTCCTCCCTTGCACTGTGGCAGACAGTGCCTTCTCCCCATCCATAATGACCTCTTGGCAGGTCTTCCAGAATTCAAGCAAATGATCCTCATATAGAGTAGGATCAATGGTCAGGGAGGTGAAATATTTGACAGAGTCAAGAATTGGCAAATCTCTGAGAAACTTGCATCTTTCTCAGAGCTTAACAGAGCAACTTGATTATGTTGCCTGTGTAGTTGCATGGAGAAATCAGGGTTGTTTCTGCGGTTAAGGTTGGCCATTTCAGAAGCTTAAGGGTGAAGAAAGGTAGAAAGCAAAGGCGGTTTAGAGAATTAGGTTAGAGAAACAGTAGAATTGAGGAAGATAGTGGGAAAGAGGGGGAACCGTTGGGTATTTATATGAAAAGGGATTTGAACCAAAGTTAATGAAAGAGGATAAACTTTGAAATCCGAAAGTCGGTCCCACCTCTGAAAAGGTAGTTTACTTTTGCTCAAAAAGTAGTTTTCTTGGAATTCGAAAAGCTTCCGAAGTTTATTTGTCTTCGGAAGTTTTGATTTAAAAAGCTTCCGAAGCTAAAATGGCTTCGGAAGATTTTCCTGAGAGTCTTGATAATTTATGCTTCGGAAGAGAAATAAACCCTTGAATGCTTTGTATGAAATAAACAAAGCTTCCGAAGGTTAATTTTGCTTCGGAAGGAAAAGGTTCTTAAAAATAGATAAGTGTCTGAGATAAGAATTTTAAGCTTCGGAAGATGAATTTGACTTCTTCCGAAGGTAAAATCTCTTAGACAGTTATTTATTTTGAAGACATGTTTTTCTTCCGAAGATAAAATTTTATCTTCCGAAGTATCAAAAATTTTCAAGAATCTAAGGAAAGTCTTCAAAAAGAATTTTACATCCAAAGAAAACATGAGCTTATGAAAGTGATGAACTAGACAACTTAGGACACACATATTTTAAGAAGAAATAATTAGAATTAGTTTTAATAAAAAGTCTACTCAAAGTTAATCATCCCAATAGCTGATATCAGATACTTAAATCTCTGTTCATCAAAAGCTTTTGTGAACAGATCAGCATATTGTTCATCTGTATGAACTTTGACTAGTTTAATTAATCCTTTTTCATAGTTATCTCTTATTAAATGATACCTGATGTTGATGTGTTTGGTCCTTGAGTGCTGCACAGGGTTCTCAGTGATAGAGATAGCACTATTGTTGTCTATGTGGATAGGAGTCTCTTTGAAGTTAAATCCATAGTCCAGCATCTGATTTTGAATCCAAAGCACTTGAGCACAGCAGCTTGCAGCAGCAATGTATTCAGCCTCAGCAGTTGATGCAGACACACAGGATTGTTTCTTGCATTGCCATGAGACCACCCTTCCACCAAGGAATTGACATCCCCCAGATGTAGACTTTGCAGTCATATTGCAACCACCATAATCACTATCTGTATAGGCATACAGATTGAAATTTGGATTCTTTGGATACCATAGACCAAGTGTTGAAGCACCTTTGAGGTATCTTAAAATCCTTTTCACAGTGATTAAGTGAGACATCTTAGGGTTGGCTTGATATCTTGCACAAATACATGTAGCAAACATGATATCAGGCCTGCTAGCTGTAAGATACATAAGAGACCCAATCATAGCCCTGTATAAGTGTTCATCTACACACTCCCCCTCAAGATCTGGACCAAGGGAGTGGTTTCTGGCTATGGGTGTCTTAGCAATCTTACAATCAGTCATATTGAACCTCTTGAGTATGTCTTGAACATACTTTGACTGACTTATGAAGATGCCATCTTCAACCTGCTTCACTTGAATTCCCAGAAAGAAGTTGAGTTCTCCCATTGAACTCATCTCAAATCTGTCTTTCATCAGCTTCTCAAAGTCTTTGCAGAGCTTTGGATTAGTTGAACCAAAGATGATGTCATCAACATATACTTGAACCAGCAATAAGTCATTTCCCTGTCCTTTGATGAAGAGAGTTCCATCTATAGTACCTCTTCTGTATCCATGCTTACAGAGATACTCAGATAGTGTCTCATACCACTTCCTGGGTGCCTGATGCAGCCCATAAAGAGCTTTGTCAAGCTTGCAGACATAATCAGGATGATCAGGGTCTACAAAACCAGGTGGCTGTTTGACATAAACCTCCTCATCAATCACTCCATATAAGAAAGCACACTTTACATCAAGTTGGTAGACCTTGAAGTTCTTGGATGCAGCAAATGCCAGGAATATCCTAACAGCTTCTAGTCTTGCTACAGGAGCAAAGACATCAGTGTAGTCAATCCCTTCTTCTTGTGTGTATCCTTGAACAACTAGTCTTGCCTTGTTCTTGATGATGATTCCCCTATCATCCTTCTTGTTTCTAAAAACCCATTTGGTTCCAATGGTAGTCTTCCCATGAGGAAGAGGACAAAGGTTCCAAACTTTCTGCCTTTTGAATTGAAGCAGCTCTTGTTGCATAGCTTCAACCCAACTTCCATCCTTTAGAGCTTCATCAACTTTCTTGGGCTCTATCTGAGATAAGAAACAAGAGTGAAGACAAACATTTGCTTCATGGGTTTGTCCTCTTGTTCTTACCCCTGTGACAACATCTCCAATGATGTTTGTGGTGGGGTGAGACTTGTGGATCCTTAGCTGAGGGATCACAGCAAGTTGTTGAGAAAGATCTAAATTTGAGAAATTTAAATCTGGTCTTGAAGATTCACCCTCCACATTATCACACTTATCAAGATTAACTTGATCCAATGAGTGTGAGACATCATTGATGTTGTCATCTATGGTATGGTTATTAGCATCAAGAAATTCCTGATCACTATCACCATCACCATTGTTGTCTTCTACAAGTGAGGTGTCTTTATCTGGTTGAGAGGCCTCTGAGCTGGAATTTGAAGGCATGCCAGATGTATCAGCTGAATTTGTCATTGTTGTGCTGATAGAAACCTCATTTGCTGAAGTAGTTCCAACTGGAGCTGAAGATGTATGAGTTGAAGGTCTTCCTAGCTCAAATCTTGGATCAGGATCACCTGTATTTAGATTTTCTGCAGATCCTGAAACATGCTCACAAGATTTGTTAAAACAGTTGGTAACTAAATCAAGATCAAACAGCCAATCCGGACCAGAACCAGCCACACAAGGAGTGTGCTCATTGAAAGTCACATTGGCTGACTCCTCAACAATTCTAGTTCTGAGATTGTATACTCTATAAGCTTTAGCTTGAGAAGAGTATCCAATGAAATGTCCATCATCTGATTTCTCAGCAAACTTGGCAATTTGATCTTTGGTATTCAAGATGGTGCAGGGACATCCAAATGACCTGAGAAAACCAATGAAAGGTTTTCTCTTGTGCCAAAGTTCATAAGGAGTCTTACCATGTGTCTTAACTACTAAAACTCTGTTTTGCACATAGCAAGCAGTATTGACTGCCTCTGCCCAGAAGGTGATAGGCAGTTTAGAGTCAGACAACATAGTTCTTGCAGCTTCAATAAGTGTCCTGTTTCTCCTCTCAGCAACTCCATTTTGCTGAGGAGTCCTGGGAGCACTATATTGTCTTGTAATACCTTTTTCATCACAAAATGCATCAAGGATTTGGTTCTTGAATTCAGTTCCCTGATCACATCTTATGGTTTTGACCTTGTGATCACATTGATTCTCAACTTTTAAGATGAAATTCTTCAGAATCTCAGGGGTTTCATCCTTAGTTCTAAGGAAGAAGACCCAAGTGAATCTTGTAAAATCATCTGTGATCACCAGACAGTAAGAGGTCCTTCCTAAACTCATTACACTGGTGGGGCCAAAGAGATCCATATGTAACAAGTGTAGGGGAGTAGTGATGGAGTTCTTTTCCTTAGGCTTGTGAGATACCTTGTGTTGCTTCCCTTTCAGGCATGCAACACAATGATCATCACTAGTAAACTCTTTCTTTGGCATTCCAGTTACCAGATCATGTTTAATTAATTTATTCATGTTCTTAAAGTTTACATGGCACATTCTTTTATGCCATAGGAAAGACTCATCACTATTTGCTTTAGATAGAAAGCATGAAACTTCTCCTGAGGGAGATGTTTCTTGCAAATCCATCTTGTACATGTTCCCTTTCCTGGGGGCTCTGAGCAGGATATGCTCATGAGGAATGACCACACCAGGTTTGAGAACAATGCACTCATGCTCAGTAAAGAGCATGTTATGACTCTGATCACAAAATTGGGATACACTCAGAAGATTGTACCCAAGCTCCTTAACAAAGTTTACCTTCTCAATGCTGAGCTTACCATTTGTGACCTTGCCCCTTCCAGAAATGTAACCACCTTCATCTCCTCCAAAAGCAACTGGTCCTCCATCAATTCTCTCAAAATTATGGAGTAGAGACCTATTGCCTGTCATGTGCCTGGAACAGCCACTGTCAATTATCCAGACATTCCTGTTGGTCTTGAGCTGTTCCTGCACAGAGAAATGATTAGTTACATTTGGAAACCCAAGCCTTACTTGTCTTGGGCTCATTAATAGTAATAGAAGGTAATGCAACAGTAATAGATCCTATGGTTGTACTATGGGGATCTTCAGCTGTTGTTGATGGAGAAACCTCAGTCATTTGGTCTTTCTTAGACTTCCACACCACCTTTGGAGTCTTGGACTTGACCTTCAAAACCTTAGAAGCTTTTGGAACTTCACAAGTTTTGATGACTGATCCTTCGGAAGAATCTACAGTCACTGCAGCAGACTTTAGTGCTTCGGAAGAACTCCTTTCTTCCGAGACCAACTTTGCTTCCGAAGGTAATTTTCCACTTACCTTCTTCTTTGATTTGGAGCTTCCGAAGGAAACAGACTTTCCTTCCGAAGCTTGAGACTTCTTGAGACTCTTTGAAGTCTTTGTTTTAGTCATGTGGACAGTACTTTTAGGATTGTATGGGCAATCCTTAGCAATGTGAGAAGTACTTTCACACATAACACATAACATTTTCTTCTTCAAAGAAGTCTCCCTTTGAGAGCAAGACTGGCTTTGGTCACATCCCTTCTCCACCTTCATCTTGGTAGATGCTGAGACAGTTCCTTTGGGCTGTGAACTGTTCTTGGAGTTTGATGGTCCAGGCTGTGCAGCAGTGGTACACAGCAGCTCAGTCTTCTTCTTGGCACTGAGATGATTTGAACAAGAACCATGACTCTTAGCTGAGGAGTCTTGGTTGATGTCTTCAGTCCTTACTACTTTGAAACCTGCAGAGATAAAAACTTGTTTCTGCTTAGCATCAAAAGTAGCCTTGATTTCTTGAGCCTTCTTTGCCTTCCTTTTGCTCTTTCTGATCAAGTTCTTTCTTTTGGACTTGGTCATCACAGTTGATTTCTTCTCCTCAGAAGGATAGTGGCCCTTGGAAGAATCCTCTTCTTCACTCTTCTCAGAGGAATTCTTCACTATCACTTCTTCATCATCCTCACTTACAGGATCTATGAGAGGAAGCTCATCTTCACAAGTTCCACACCTAGGAGATCTTACAGACAAGATTGTGTGTGGAGGAGCTATCTCATTTGATCCCAGTCCCTGTCTATTTTGATAACAAACCTTGTTGTGCAGGGATGAGGATATCATGTTCTTGAAGGTCTCTTCTTCAAGAACACTCTTCTCTGCCTTGGCTTTGCTGATCACAAGCTCAGCCTGGCACTCAGTTAACTTAGTGATGAGATCTTGGATCTGAGTTCTGAAATCTGTATGTTCATGTTTTAGTACTGAAATGGTTTTCTCCAAGTCCTCTATCTTTAACTTGTAATCATTTTCAGACTTTCTAAAATCAGATTTTAATATGTTTAATGACTCAAGATCAGATCTCATCTCTAGGTTATAGGACCTGTATCTATTTACTTTAGCAATGCATTCAGGGGAGCAAAGATGTTCCAATACCTTGGCTTCATCATGGTCAGCCATCAGTGCTTGGTTTGGAGAAGCATCCTCCACCTGAAAACTCCAGTCAAAGCCTCCTTCTTCAACAGCAACAGCAGCATGTTGCTTTGTCTTCTCAGCCTGAGGAGCTTTGTCAGTAAAGTTTGGTCTGGGTTGTGTTTGGCCCCCATTTGCTTTAGGTGCCTTACACTCCCTGGCAAAGTGACCCATAAGGTTACAGTTGTAACACTTAACTTTGCTTTTATCCAGCCCAAACTTACTACTGGTAGCATTGCTTGGAAATCTTCTTCCTGTCCTCTTGTAGAACTTCTTGGCTCTGTGAGTGAGGAGAGCCATCTGCTGAACTATCTCCATGTATTCCAGGTCATCTGGATGGATACAGTCCAGGTCTTCAAGAGTGAAGAGATAATTCCCACAGCTTTCATCTGCAGACACAAAGGCTTGAGAAGAACTTGTCTCTTGGAATGGGCTTCCTTGAGTAAAGTTCTCCCTTGGTGTCTCCGGGAAGGTGATGAAAGGACCCTTTTGTGAGTTGTCAGGGTAGCATAAGAGATGATGCTGAGGTTCTATGCTGTCCCTTTCAACCACATGAAGGGCTGAACCCATTTGATTGTTGGAGTTGCCAGATGAACCTTGCATGTTCATCTCCATCTGGTATCCACTGAGAATCCCATACAACTCTGTAAGAGTAAGAGTCTTAAGGTTCTCAGTCCTCTTGATCACCACACAATAGTGTGTCCATTGCCTAGGAAGTGAGGACATGAACTTCCTTACAATGTCCCTGTTCTCAAGAGGAACTCCTCCATCCACTAGGGTATCCACAATCTCAACATACCTGAAGTATTGTTGGGTCATGGTCTCACCTGCTTTGAAGGTGAAATTTTCAAACTGCTGCTTCAGAAGATCTTTCTTGTTCTCCTTGGCTTCAGAGGAGCCTCATATCAGCTTCAGTGCATCACAGCTGTTTGGCTGTCTTGCACTTCTTAAAGCCTCTTGATTGCACTTCTTAAAACCTCTGTATACAGAGTTTGGGAGAGCAGTCTGAAGAGCAGTCATGGCCTTCCTGTCAATCTCTACTCTTTTTCTATCTTCATCTGAGTAGTTGGCCACATCTTTAGGAATCATACCAGCACCAGTAGCAGAGGGGGTGCTGGGTATGAAAGGTCCATTCTCAACAGATTCCCACATTCTTGAATCAAGAGACCTGATGAAGCCTTCCATCCTCATGCACCAGGTGTCAAAATCATCAAGAGTGATCAGTGGGGATTTGTTCATGGTTCCAGTCTCCATATCAGTCTTTGAGATGGAAGCCATTTGAAGAGTTTAGCTTTTGTGTGTGTGAGGGATCTTAAGATGGTTAGATCTTATATCAAGAGCCTGGAAGCTCTGATACCAATTGCAGGACCGTTTAAGGGCTTAAGCACAATTACAACACAACAACACAATGAGGAGATTAACTAAGCTCTAATCAAACAGTGAACTGGGTAACCAAAGGTGATACAAAGAACACAAGTAAAGCAAGAGACAGAACAAGAGAATATGGGTTTCAAGGAGGCAGTATATTGCTTTCTCAAGTTCTTTTACAAGTGTTACAAAGCATAAAGAAAAGATACAAGAACTTGAAATACTTATACTACAACCTACAGCCGGCTATACTTTGAAAGCCAGCTGGATACAATTGACTAGACACTAACATTTCACCAACTCATGTAAGTTGGTGACTTTACAGAGACAGCAGCGGAAAAGGTGCTTTATGGAACAGTACATCAGATAAAGCATGTGTGTATACTAAAAGTCTTCGAGAAGAAATCTGAAATCGGTCTTCATAGGTTGTTGAAGCTTCGGAAGACTTTGTCTCTGAAGCTTCGGAAGACTTCATGTTTGGCTTCGGAAGATATTGGTCTTGGCTTCGGAAGATTTTACACTTAGAGTATTTCTAATGCTTGTTGGTAAAACTTCCGAAGCATTCTTCACTTCAGTACTTAGTGCATGTTGCTGAGACACTTAGGCTGTTTTGGGTTGCATCAGACTTCAGGAATCCTTACACTTTTCTTGATCTTCGGAGCAATAGGAATTTGAAAATAACCTGAGAAACCATCCAGAAAACATAGAACATTTTTCCAGACAATCTCAAGCATCAAGTCATTTGGTCGATGAAAGGAAGAGGGAAGTGATCTTTCCTTGTGGCGTCATTGAGTTTGCGATAGTCTATGCAAACTCTCCATCCTGTAACCGTACGAGTGGGAATAAGCTTATTCTTCTCGTTAGTTACAACAGTCATTCATCCTTTCTTTGGAACAACTTGGACGGGACTGACCCAAGGCGAATCAGAAATAGGGTAAATCAAACCGGCATCTAGCAGTTTGATTACTTCTTTTCTTCACCACCTCTTGCATTCTCGGGTTTAAATGTAACACCCGGATATTTCTTATTTTGAAGCCGGCGAAGAAAGAAAAGAAAATAAAGTCCAAAGTCGAGGAACCAAACTCGCCAACGAAAGAAAGTCGGGTGAGCGGACTATATAAGGGAGAGGGCAGCCCTTACCCTCTCCTCCATACACAAATTTTCAAATTTCATAGAGAGGAGAAGAGAGAAAGGAGAAGAAAAAGAGAAAAAGAGGTGTTTCGGGTGATTCGGGTGTCCAAACTCGTCGTGTGGCAAGCCAAATCGAAGCCCTTGATGTGCGTTGTGCTGATTGTGTGAGTTCTAGGACCCCACTTTACTTGTTTTCAACTAATTTTGGGGCTGGAAAATGTTAAAACCCGTTTTTAGTGTGTGTATGTGTTTGACCCATTTGGGTGTGATGTGTATGATGCGTTTAGAGTATGATTCCGGGCTTGTGTGTGCTTGTATGGTGTTATGGTATGCATTCCTAAGGTCCAGGAGGGTTAATTTAGGCTTAGAATGGGTTTGGATGAGCTTGGAGGCCGAAAATGGCAGATTGGGTTCGGGATGAACTCCATTCTGCATCAGCTAGGGCTAGGCGACCGAATGGAGGCCATACGGCCGAATGAGAGGCGAATGAGGGTCATTCGCATGATTGGGATTCATTCGCACGATTGAGGGTTCAATCGCACGACTAAGGCTTCAGTCGCACGACTGGGAGTCCAGTCGCATGGGGGATCGCACGACTGAGGGTTCAGTCGCATAGATGCTTAGTCGCATGAGTCCATTCGCATGAGGTCAGTCGCATAGGTGCCCATTCGCAGTAGTCCCATTCGCACAAGGTCCATACGCACGATTGAATGTTCATTCGCATAGATGATCATCCGCATGAGTCCAGTCGCATGATGTTCAGTCGCATGGAGGTCATGCGACTGAAGGGTGTCCATACGCCCGAATAGGGCTGTTGCACTCGGAGGAATGTGTAGTTTGACTTCTGACCTTCGGGGGGAGGTGCAGGTGTAAGTTATGACGTAAAGTTCTCGTAAGAGCATGTAAGATGACCGTTATGGCCTTAGAGAGCATGTAGGGCATGATGATGATGATGATGATGATGTTGCATGTTTATACATATTATGAATGTATGATGTTGCCCTGAATGATGATGAGGATGTGTATGATATGTTCCTTATTATGATGTATGCTTATCTTTCTTGTGGCTTTACATGTCATGTTAATGAATGAATGAAGTATTATGTAATGTAAAGTGAAAGATAATGAAAGAGGAACATGAAGTAAGAATGCATGCATTAATGAATGACTAATAAACGAAAGAAAGGCTTGCAAGCATATATATGGGGTGAGCGACTTTGTGTTGCAAAAGACTCGGATGAAGTGCAATCATTTAGATTGCCTATGGGGTGAGCAACCTTGTCGTTGCAAAAGACTCGAGTAACGTGCTATCGTGATGTTGCCTTGGGGTGAGCAACCCTGTTGTTGCAAAAGACTCGGATAGCTTGCTATCATTAAGATGGGCAATGAGTTGAGCAACCCTAGGGGTGCAAAAGACTCGGATAGCGTGCAATCATTGAGATTGCTATTGAGGTGAGCGACTATGTTGTCGCAAAAGACTTGGAAGAAAGAATGTATTAAAGGAACGAAGATAATGAATGAGATGAAAGATAATAATGACGTTATCTGTGTATACGTATGTTGAATGATCGCATGATAAAAGGAATAGTTTTTAATGAAAGTGAAGTATGTTTATTTTATAAAGCTAGAACTCACTCAGCAACGCTGACTTTTTATACGTTTTCCAGTTAGTAGGTAAATGATTGCTGAGGATGGCACGGCAAGGCTACTCGGCTCTTTTGGGATGGCATCCATTTATAAAGCTTTTGTGATGTAATGCAAACATGTATTTTGTAACCGATAATGATGTATTATTTGGCAAAAGTAATTATAATGAAACGAGATGTCATTTTTGAATGTTCCGCTGCAATGTTTTCCTAAGGCAAATGTAATTATATATTTTATGTGCGATGAATGACCAACTGTAGGCGTCCCGGGAACGGGGCCTTACAAGTTGGTATCAGAGCCAAAGTTTAAGTGAAATGGGTAAATTTTCAAAATAAACCTTAACTTAAACTGAAAATGGGACGAAAGGGGAATGGGATGCCAAACTGAGTAGCTGCGTGCCATCAGGTATTTTCTTAAAGTTAACCGGTTTTATGTGCGCATGGTATGTGGTTATGTGTTGTATGTAGATTTGAATACTGATGTAGTCAGGACAGGTAATACTTGGGGTATGAAGAGTAAAGTAAGTGGCTAATCACAACTGGCCACTGTAATTAGGGACTTACTATACTTGACATAAACTGAGTTGTTTCCTTGAATGACCGTGTTGGTGTTTGAATCTTTCAGTGTGATAGAGAATGGCTGGTGGTAGATCTTCTAGAGCTTCTAGGGGTGGAGGCCGTGGTGGCCCTGATGCAGAACCACGCCCTAAAAGAGGAAGGCCTAGAGCTGAGAAAGAGGTTCCTGCAGAACCTGAGACCCCTCATCCGGAGGCTGGGGATGAGAGTGCAAACCTGAGGGCCTCGGTAAAGGAGGCTGTTGTCGAGGAAGTACATCAGGTCATGCAGACAATCTTACCGTCTGTGGTGACCGAAGTCATCAAGGCTGTGAAAGAGGGAGAAAGGAAGGAGAGAAATAGGGCCTCGGGGGAGCAACAGGAGCCTAAAACAGTTTTATCCGATAATGAGGAGGAGGAAGAAGACAAGCCCGTGCAAGGGGTGATACGAGGCTGCAACTATGGGGCGTTTATGAGGTGCAAGCCCCCAACTTTTGATGGAAACGGCACTGCTGCTGCTGCTCACCGATGGGTGAGAGAAATGGAGGCCGTTCTGGATATCAGCGAATGCCGTGAAGACCAGAAGGTGAAGTTCGCTACCCACTCTTTTGTGGATTCGGCTCTATGTTGGTGGGACAATATTGTCCAAGCCGGGGGTAGCAGGGCCATTGGGAGAATGAGATGGTCTGAGCTGAAAAGGTTGGTGATCGAGGAGTTTTGTCCTCATCGGGAAATGGATAAGGTTGAGAGGGAGTTCTTGCAACAGGAGGTGGGAACTATGACACACCAACAGTACACCACGAAATTCAACGAGATGGCACGTCTGGTGCCGGATCAAGTGACACCTCTGTCCCGAAAGATCAAGAGGTATATACAGGGTTTGCCGGCGGATATTCGCAGGCACATGATTGCTGCCCGGCCGAGCACGTTTAGGTTGGCGGTGGATTTGGCGGGGAGACTGTATGATGAAAGAACGGTGGTGGTGACTGATGGTGGCAGGAAGAGCGGTGGTGATCGAAGCTGGCAGGGGAAGAGGTTTGGTCGGGGTAATGCCTCGACGGGTAATAAGAAGGCACGGGTGGACGACCGCCGCGTGGTCACGTCAAGTGCGGGGTCGAGAAGGTGTGGTAAGTGTGGACGGGAGCATAGTGGGGAGTGCAGGTTGGGGTCAAACTTGTGCTTCAAGTGTGGAAAGGCGGGGCACATGGCAAAGGACTGTCGTACGGTCCGGTGCTTTAACTGTGGTGAAGAGGGTCACGTGTTCAAAGATTGCTAGAGGCCGAGGGCTGAGAGCTCTGGGGCGAAGAAGACAGGAGGTGAAGGACCGAGGGCGAGCGCCAGGGCATTCACCATGACACAGGAGGAAGCTAGAACGGACCCTGATGTCGTGTCCGGTACGTTTCTGGTGAACCAAACTTTAGCTTCTGTGTTATTTGATTCGGGTGCCAGTAAAAGTTTTATTTCTGCTGCTTTCTGTGCTAAGCTGCCTGTTAGTAGTAGACGTGTTGATGCGCCCTTTGATGTAGAAACTGCCATAGGTAAGTCTACCAGGATTTCTGAGATGATAGAGAATTGTGATGTGGAACTCGAGGGTCATAAGTTTCCTGTTAGACCGTTTGTGATGACCTTAGGTGGTTTTGATTTGGTTCTTGGGATGGACTGGTTAGCGGACTTTGTGGCGAACATTGTGTGTCGCAAGAAGATGATTCGGTTGTTGGCGCCTGATGGTAGTTCAGTGACGGTGTATGGTGATCGGGTTACTATGATTCCGAAGGTGATCTCGATGGCAGTGGCGGGAAAGTGTATGAGGCGTGGATGTAGTGCCTACTTGGCCTATGTAAAGGATGTGGATACGCCAACACCACAACTAGCCGATGTACCGGTTGTGTGTGACTTTCCAGACGTGTTCCCGGAAGACTTATCAGGAGTGCCACCTGACAGAGAGATCGAGTTTCAGATTGATCTGATACCGGGTGCCTAACCTGTAGCCAAAGCACCGTATCGGTTGGCTCCGACCGAGATGAAAGAGTTGATGGAGCAGTTGCAAGAGTTGCTTGATAAGGGGTTCATTAGACCGAGTATCTCTCCTTGGGGTGCTCCGGTCCTGTTTGTAAAGAAGAAGGACGGTAGTATGAGGATGTGCATCGACTACCGCGAGCTGAACAAGTTGACAGTGAAGAACCGATACCCCTTACCGAGGATAGATGATTTGTTCGATCAGCTTCAGGGTGCCAGTTGGTTTTCGAGAATAGATCTTCGATCCGGTTATCATCAATTGAAGGTGAAGGAGCAGGATATTCCTAAAACAGCTTTCCGTACGCGCTATGGTCACTACGAGTTTCTTGTCATGTCTTTTGGCTTGACCAACGCGCCAGCTGCTTTTATGGATTTGATGAACCGTGTGTGTCGGCCTATGTTGGATAAATCAGTGATCGTGTTTATTGATGATATCCTGATTTACTCGAGGAGCGAAGCAGAGCACGCCGGTCACATTCGGGAAGTTCTAGAGACGTTGAGAAGGAGAAGTTGTATGCTAAATTCTCCAAGTGCGCGTTCTGGTTGCGCGAGGTTCAATTCTTGGGTCACGTGGTGAATCCTGACGGGATAATGGTGGACCCGGCGAAAGTGGAGGCGGTTATGCAATGGAAGTCACCAAAGACGCCATCCGAGATTCGTAGTTTCTTGGGTTTGGCGGGCTACTATAGAAGATTTATCCAAGACTTCTCTAAGATTGCTTCTCCACTGACTAAGTTGACCCGAAAAGATGTGAAGTTCGTATGGGGTCAAGCTCAAGAGAAGGCGTTTGAAGAACTGAAGGCGAGATTGACTCAAGCTCCTGTTCTGTCATTACCCGATTGAAGTGAAGATATGGTGGTTTATTCCGATGCTTCTTACTCGGGGTTGGGGTGTGTGTTAATGCAAAGAGGGAAGGTTATAGCCTATGCATCCCGACAGTTGAAGGTTCATGAGGTCAATTATCCTACTCATGACTTGGAGCTGGCAGCCGTGGTCTTTGCATAACGATTTGGAGGCACTACCTCTACGGGACAAAGTGCACCATATTCACTGACCACAAGAGTCTGAAGTACTTCTTTGAGCAGAATGATTTGAACATGAGGCAGAGACGGTGGTTGGAACTTATAAAGGATTATGATTGTAAGATCCACTACCATCCGGGCAAGGCCAACGTGGTGGCTGATGCCCTTAGTCGGAAAGAGAGGCCCGAGCCGATTCGGGTGAAAGCCTATCAGTTGATCATGACCTCCGATGTGATGAAGCATGTTAAAGAGTTTCAAGATGAGGCATTGAAAGAAGATCATCTTAACTCTGAAAGAATGAGAGGTCTGGTTGGGGAATTGGGTGAAAACACATTCGGTGTTAGAACCCGATTCAATCGAGTGTGGATTCCTCGTTTTGGGGATCTACGGGGGAAAATAATGGATGAAGCTCACAAGACTCGGTACTCCATTCATCTTGGTGCCACGAAGATGTACCATGATATGAAGAAAGATTATTGGTGGCCCGGTATGAAGCGCGATGTGGTGGAGTATGTGAGTAAGTGCCTTACCTGCTTACATGTGAAGGCTGAGCACCAAAAGCCATATGGGAAGATACAACCTTTGGATATACTGGAATGGAAGTGGGAGCACGTCACCATGGATTTCATTACAAAGCTTCCGCGTACCCCAAAAGGGTATGATGCCATATGGGTGATAGTTGATCACTTGACGAAGAGTGCTCACTTCCTACCGATCCGCGAGACATATTCATCAGAGAGGTTAGCTGATCTGTTCATCAAGGAAATCATGACTCGTCATGGTGTGTCGGTTTCTATCGTGTCAGATCGCGACACCCGGTTTACATCTAAATTTTGGAAGAAGTTCCATGACGCTATGGGGACGAGGTTACATATTAGCACGGCTTATCATCCCCAGACTGATGGTCAGTCAGAAAGGACCATTCAGACACTGGAAGACATGCTTCGGGCATGTGTGATTGATTTTGGTGGAAGTTGGGATGACCACCTACCGTTAGCCGAATTCTCATACAACAACAGCTATCACGCCAGCATTGGCATGCCTCCATATGAGATGCTATACGGTAGGAGATGCAGAACACCCATTTGTTGGGGTGATATTGGTCAAAAGGAATTGGGAAGCATCGAGGTAATCAAAGCTACGACTGAGAAGCTTGAGAAGATTAAAGCCTTCATGAAGGCAGCCAAAGATAGACAGAAGTCGTATGCTGACAAACCACGCAGGCCGATTGAGTTTCAGGTGGGTGACCGGGTTATGTTGAAGGTTTCACCTTGGAAGGGTATCATTCGCTTCCGAAAGCGGGGAAAGTTGAGCCCAAAGTATATAGGCCCTTTCCGAATCATTGCTCGAGTAGGAGAGGTGGCCTATAGACTGGAGTTACCGGATGAGTTAAGTGGAATTCACCCAACATTCCATGTATCTCATCTAAGGAAGTGCTTAGCAGATGAAGATATGATTGTCCCATTGGAAAATATCGAAGTAGATGAATGGCTCAATTATGTGGAGCAACCAGTGGCAATCATCGATCGAAAGGAGAAAAAGCTGAGGAATAAAGTGGTTCCTCTTGTGCGTGTACAGTGGAAGCACAGGAAGGGATCCGAGTCAACGTGGGAGACTGAGGAAGAAATGAGACAGCATTATCCACGTTTGTTCGAAGAATAACAGGTTTCGGGGACGAAACCTATATAAGGGGGGTGGACTTGTAACACCCGGATATTTCTTATTTTGAAGCCGGAGAAGAAAGAAAAGAAAATAAAGTCCAAAGTCGAGGGACCAAACTCGCCAACGAAAGAAAGTCGGGTGAGCGGACTATATAAGGGAGAGGGCAGCCCTTACCCTCTCCCCCATACACAAATTTTCAGATTTCAAAGAGAGGAGAAGAGAGAAAGGAGAAGAAAAAGAGAAAAAGGGGTGTTTCGGGTGATTCGGGTGTCCAAACTCGTGGTGTGGCAAGCCAAATCGAAGCCCTTGACGTTGTGCTCGATTGTGTGAGTTCTAAGACCCCACTTTTTCTTGTTTTCAACTGATTTTGGGGCTGGAAAATGTTAAAACCCGTTTTTAGTGTGTGTATGTGTTTGACCCATTTAGGTGTGATGTGTATGATGCGTTTAGAGTATGATTCCGGGCTTGTGTGTGCTTGTATGGTGTTATGGTATGCATTCCTAAGGTCCAGGAGGGTTATATTAGGCTTAGAATGGATTTGGATGAGCTTGGAGGCCGAAAATGGCAGATTGGGTTCGGGATGAACTCCATTCTGCATCAGCTAGGGCTAGGCGACCAAATGGAGGCCATACGGCCGAATGAGAGGCGAATGAGGGTCATTCGCACGATTGGGATTCATTCGCACGATTGAGGGTTCAATCGCACGACTAAGGCTTCAGTCGCACGACTGGGAGTCCAGTCGCATGGGGGATCGCACGACTGAGGGTTCAGTCGCATAGATGCTTAGTCGCATAAGTCCATTCGCATGAGGTCAGTCGCATAGGTGCCCATTCGCAGTAGTCCCATTCGCACAAGGTCCACACGCACGATTGAATGTTCATTCGCATAGATGATCATCCGCATGAGTCCAGTCGCATGATGTTCAGTCGCATGGAGGTCATGCGACTGAAGGGTGTCCATACGCCCGAATAGGGCTGTTGCACTCGGAGGAATGTGTAGTTTGACTTCTGGCCTTCGGGGGGAGGTGCAGGTGTAAGTTATGACGTAAAGTTCTCGTAAGAGCATGTAATATGACCGTTATGGCCTTAGAGAGCATGTAGGGCATGATGATGATGATGATGATGTTGCATGTTTATACATATTATGAATGTATGATGTTGCCCTAAATGATGATGATGAATGTGTATGATATGTTCCTTATTATGATGTATGCTTATCTTTCTTGTGGCTTTACATGTCATGTTAATGAATGAATGAAGTATTATGTAATGTAAAGAGAAAGATAATGAAAGAGGAACATGAAGTAAGAATGCATGCATTAATGAATGAGTAATAAACGAAAGAAAGGCTTGCAAGCATATATATGGGGTGAGCGAGTTTGTGTTGCAAAAGACTCGGATGAAGTGCAATCATTTAGATTGCCTATGGGGTGAGCAACCTTGTCGTTGCAAAAGAATCGAGTAACGTGCTATCGTGATGTTGCCTTGGGGTGAGCAACCCTGTTGTTGAAAAGACTCGGATAGCTTGCTATCATTAATATGGGCAATGAGGTGAGCAACCCTAGGGGTGCAAAAGACTCGGATAGCGTGCTATCATTGAGATTGCTATTGAGGTGAGCGACTATGTTGTCGCAAAAGACTCGAAAGAAAGAATGTATGAAAGGAACGGAAGATAATGAATGAGATGAAAGATAATAATGACGTTATCTGTGTATACGTATGTTGAATGATCGCATGATAAAAGGAATAGTTTTTAATGAAAGTGAAGTATGTTTATTTTATAAAGCTAGAACTCACTCAGCAACGCTGACTTTTTATACGTTTTCCAGTTGGCAGGTAAATGATTGCTGAGGATGGCACGGCAAGGCTACTCGGCTCTTTTGGGATGGCCTCCATTTATAAAGCTTTTGTGATGTAAAGCAAACATGTATTTTGTAACCGGATAATGATGTATTATTTGGCAAAAGTAATTATAATGAAACGAGATGTCATTTTTGAATGTTCCGCTGCAATGTTTTCCTAAGGAAAATGTAATTATATGTTTTATGTGCGATGAATGACCAACTGTAGGCGTCCCGGGAACGGGGCCTTACAACGTCTTTGAGGTTGAATGACGGATTTGAAGTTCTCCTCCATCAATATTTTATGTGTGCCTTAAGCACATTGAGCAACTTGTTCTTCTCATCAATTGATAAGGCGATGAGATTATGACAGGAAGTTGAGATGTGTTTTCAAGAAAAGCGTATTCGAGATGAGATGGAAGCTCTTTGAGTTCTAAGACTGGAGGGTCTTCGATAGAAGGTTTGGCTTTTGGTTCCAAGTCTTGCTCAATGATCTCAAATGCTTCTTGATGAAATGATGTTTCGTCAACTTCAAGTTTTGGAATGATTTGGTTTTCACAGTTGGGTTTGGTGATTGTGACTTCAATTAATTGAGTATTGCAAGCTTCATTTTGAAGGGCTTCCTTCAAATGACGGCTTATGATCGAATCGCAAGCATCAACGTAATAGAGTGAGTCATCATGATGTTGAGGGTGTTTCATGGATTGGCCTATATCGAAAGTTACTTCCTCCTCGTCTACTCTAAGCGTGAGTTTGCCTGTGCAAACATCAATGAGGGCTCGAGCAGTCGCTAAGAAAGGTCGACCTAGGATAAGAGGAACATTTTTGTCCTCATCCATGTCTAGGATCACAAAATCAACGGGAAATACGAATTCGTCAATTTTAACTAAGAGATTTTCAACGATGCCCCTCGGATATTTGACAGAACGGTCAGCTAACTAGATGCTCATACGGGTGGGTCGAGGTTCACCTAAGTTTAATTTTTCAAAAACCGCATAAAGCATAAGGTTAATGCTAGCACCTAAATCAGGTAACGCATTACTGACATAAAGATTTCCTATTAGGCAAGGTATGGTGAAACTTCCTGGATCAGTCATCTTTTGAGGTAGTTTGTTTTGAAGAACTGCAGAGCATTCCTCATTCAAAACTACGTGTGATAACTCTTCCAGCTTCTTTTTGTTTGACAAGACACCTTTTAGAAACTTAGCATAGTTTGGCATTTGTGCTAAGGCTTCCACCAAAGGCAGATTGATGTGGAGTTGCTTGAACAACCCAAGGAATTTGCCATATTGTGCCTCCATCCTTTGTTGTCTCAAACGACCTAGATATGGAGGTGGTGGAACATAAGGTGGTGGTGGAACGTATTTCTTTGCTGGTTCTTCAATAATAACGTGTTGCTTTTGCTTTTCACTCGCATTACTTGGAGTTTCAGTTTCTACTTCTTCAAGGATGGGTTGTAATGCGGGTGCATCACCTTAAGTGGTTTTGCCACTCCTGGTGGTGAAGGCTTTGACTTGAGCATTAGGGTTTGTCACAGTGTTGCTCGGCAAAGCTCCTTGAGGTCTTTCAGAGAGTTGTTGTGCTATTTGACCTACTTGGTGCTCTATGGTCTGTAATGATGCTTTGTTGCTTTTGATGCCAGCTTCGTTTCTTTAGAACCTCTCCTTATTTCTTCGATCAGATTTCCGGATGTACTCATCTGTGGCTTGTGTGGTTAACAACAATTGCTGCAATAAGTCTTCCATTGATGATGCTCCACGTTCTTGGTTACTACTGCCAACATCTCTGTAATTCAAGTTGTTTCTCCAATTTGAATTGTATGAGTTGTTTGGGCCTCCTACGTAGTCAACATCTTCAACCATCATAACGCCTTGTGGGCACTCGTTGGTCTTGTGTGAATTTTCACATGTGTTGCATCGTGTTGGAGTTTTCTTTAGTCGCTTTGCAATTGTTCGAATTTTTTGGTTAGAGCTTCTAATTGGGCTGCAATTAGGGTTTAAGAGTCTACTTGATGAATACCTTTAGAACTGGGTTTGGTTCTTAAAGGATTGTAAGCAAAGCTCTTCTTAGCTGCTCTTTCTAAAGCTTGATATGCTTTTGTTGGCGTGACACTTCCAAAATCTCCTCCAGCACTTTGGTCTACTGCTTGCTTGTGAGCTCCGCTAATTGCATCGTAAAAGGTTTCACACTGCAGCAACAGATCAAGTCCGTGATGTGGGCATCTCCGAAGGAGACCTTTATATCTTTCCCATGCTGCGTGTAATGATTCATCCTCGTCTTTACGGAAACTTGTGATGCTACTTCTTAATTTGGCAGTACGATCGGGTGGAAAGTATTTCAAAAGGAATTGTTCAGCCATTCCCGCCCATGTGGTGATGAACCAGGCGGAAGTGAATCAAGCCAATCGATGGCTCGGCCTCGAAGTGAAAATGGAAAAAGTCTTAATCGAATGGCATCGTCTGAACAGTTATTGATTTTGAAGGTCGCACAGATATGAAGGAAACGTGAGATGTGAGCATTAGGGTCTTCGTCTTGTAACCCATGGAACTGAACAGAGTTTTCTACAAGTTGGATAATACTAGACTTAATCTCGAAATTGTTGGCCGCTATTGCTGGTTGGACAACACTAGACTCATAACCATATATTGACGGTGTGGCATAGTGTGTCATCTTCATTTCCTCGTCTTGGTTAGCCATGTCTTCTTCGGATGGTGTATCTTCCAAAATGTCTTCTTCAATGACTGGTGCTTCTTATTGTGATCTTTTGCGCAATCTTTGACGGAAAAGTCGTTCGGGTTCCGGAAGAGGCGGAACAAGTTCAGAACTAGACTAGTCGGACATACACTAACTTAAGGAAGCATAAACTAATTAAGGCTTAAAAATGAATTAGGCAAAAATAACTAAACTAACTAAGGCAAACTACGTACAAATAAAAATGAAGTTTAAACAAAAATATATATACAGGTTATATGCAAGATATTCAAAAAATTTAGTTTGTCTTTCAAACTGCCGTGTGTCCCCGGCAATGGCGCCAAAAACTTCATGGGTCTGCGAATAGTATATATATTTGATAAAGATTTATTGCACAGATTGAGTTTTAATTGGTTGTTACTAATACTAAACCACACACACAATAGGCAGTGTACCTGTCGTGTAGTAATATAGCGTTGGTAAGAACTATCAATCCGTGGACACACCTAGCCTACTCAACAAACTTGATGTTTGACTATCAGATTTGGTTTTTGTTAAAGAAAGTGATATTTTGTTTTGGAAAGATTTTTAGGGTTTAAAAGTAAACAATAATAAAAAGAAAGTAAAATAAGAATTGAAGCGTTTGGTTTTAAAATCAGGGAATAAAAGTTATCATCCTAATTAGAATCCACTTATGCAATTGTGATGAATTGGTGATGAGATGTGATTATGTTAATGTTTATAAAGATGAGTCGGAGCGATTTCTCGACTATCCTGCTGCCGTAGTGACTTGATCCTGTCAGGCTGATTTTACTGCTCAGATCAAAGCCCTAGTAATGTAGGTAAATCTCTTGTGTCCTATTTGACATACGATTTCTGAAAACATAATTTAATGTTAAAAAGAGAGTTGATCAGGTTCCTTCCTATCATACCATTAATTTTAGAAAACCGTAACAATTACTGAAGTTTCCGAACAAATAAAAGGGAACCCGCAAATGATCAGAAAGTTAAGGTGATATGATTTCTAATAACCATTTCTAGTTCATTAGCCATGGATTTATTATGAAGATCGGTTTCGCGAATGAAAGTTAATCATACGGTTTTCAACCTTGTATGACAATCACAATCACAAACCATAATGTTATAACTTCCCGTTCAAATGTAAATGCTACCCATCAATAGTTTTCCCAAGACCACCATAACATTAACATAATACTTATCACACCATTAGTTTATCACAAATTACATAAGTTTCATCCTATTAGGATGATAAATAGAGTTTAGCTCATGATGAGCTTTAACATAACAACGGATAACAAAGAAGATAAATAAGTGATCATCGGTGAAATGGAACAATCAAACCGATAATCCACAATGGATGATGTTTAGGTGATCCCAAGCTTCTTCCAAGTGTTGTATGCACCTCCCAAGCCTCCGAATGATCTTGAAGTATTGAATCCCGAGAGAATTAAGCAGAGTAACTCTCCCACCAAAGCTTGCCAAAAATGGTGAGCTTAGGCTTCTATTTATAGGCTTTCCGGAGTGTTTAAGCACGGCCCCGTGCCTAAAAGGCACGACCCCGTGTAAGTACAGTGCTTACGAAAGTTGGTCGGCTCGTACGTGCAGGTTATGTCGGGCACGGCCCCGTGCTAAATGGGGCACGGCCTCGTGTTGGTGGTGGGGCACGGCCCCGTGCCTTATGGGGCACGGCCCCGTGTCTACTTTTAGGGGACAGTACTTTTTGTCATGTCAGATGTCCAAGCACGGGGGTGTGTTAATTTAGCACGGGGGTGTGTTTCGGGCAATGCATGGGGGCGTGCTTAATGAGGCACAGCCCCATGCTTGGAGTCCAAAGCTCGGATTGCTTCAATTTCTTGTTAAATATGCTCCTTTTGTCCATCTTGCCCTTTTAAACACCTAAAAACACAATTTAACACTTTTAAGTACATTTTCATCATTTTAAGGAAGATATTAAGGAATAATTGATGTGCTTTTGATAGGATTTTTATGTATAATTTGGAGCACATCAATATGTCAGAAGCTGTTTATAAAAGACTGGCAATGATTACTGGTGCTCAAAACATTCCAGTATTTGATTATATCAAGAATGTATCTATAATGAAGTAGATATCAATCAACAACACTTTCATCTATTTGAAGATGAACCAATAGATCCAAATGATCTCATTAAGGATGTTGAGGATGATGAAGTTACTGAAAGCTCTTCAGATGAAGAAAATGATGATAACAATGAAGGTGATGATAATAATGATGATGATGAAGAAAGTGAGGATGAAGCTCCTGAAAGCTCATCATGTGAAGAAAGTGATGATAATAATGATGATGATGATGGCAATGATGGTGCAACTGAAGCACAACAAGAAGGAAATGATGAAAGAAATAAGGATGATACTGTCAATGAACCTCAAAACATGGCTGAAGAAACCAATGATGCTAATGTTCATGATGATGTTGTACATGAAATAGATTCACAAAATCAAACCTTTGATTTTGATTTTATGACGGATATGTTATATGACCTAGTATTTGAAGCTTATGTGAATGAAGGAGTAGAAGAAATTCCTGTTAGTACGACACACAATGTGTCAGTACAAACAGAAGAGACAGTGGATACTGATGAGATGGAGAAATTGAAAGAAGATAATTTGATTAAAGAGAGAGAAATCGAAGAGTTGAAAGTGGAAAATGAAAGGATGAAAGAGATGAATATATCTCTTGAAAAAGAAATTTAAAAGCTAAAGGATGAAAATTTGAAGTTGACTGAAGAAAATGCATTGAAAGATGAAAAGATTGTGAGTTATGCTAAAGATAAAGAAGATGTCATCAAGAACTTTGAAGTAATGATAAAGGACTATGATATTCTTGAAGAGAAGTTCAAGAAACTAGCAGAAGAAAATGATAAACTAAAAGATGAATTACTGAAAGAAAAAGAAGCTCAAAAGCCTATCTCGCCAGTTCAAGTGATAAGTGGTGAGATGAGTGTTGAAGAAAATCTTGAGCTACTCAAAGGGAAAAGAAAAATTGATGAAGTAGCAGATAGAAATCTAACTGAATCATCTTCCAAAGTGCAAAGAACAGAAGAAAATGTTGAAGAACAAAATGTTCATGAACAGATTGAAGCATTAGAAGATATTGAAAAAATGTATAATGATGATTGGTATGATGAAGTTTTGGATGATGAAGATATTGATGAAGCTCAATTTGTATCACATTTCTCTTCGCAAGAACAAACTCAAGAACAAGACGAAGTTCCACAAGACTTTGAAGACAGATATAATTATCTTGTGAAGATGAAATACAATCGAGTATTTTTGGATGGACTGACAGTTTCTCAAATTAATGATGAATATGAGAAATGCATTTCTGCAGAGTCAGTTGCACCTGTTGATCCAAATGAGATTGTTATTGAGCATGGTGAATGGACTAGAGCAAAAGAAAGTATTAATGTAGAAGAACTATCAAGCTCTGAGCTGCACCATCCTGATCCAGATGATATGAGTATTCCAGCTTTAAGATCATGGTTGCAAGCTAGGAATTACCCGTGGAGGAAACTGAAGAGATTACAATCTGTATCATTGAGGAATCTTGTCAGAAGTTTTCAAGAAACAGAGAAACAATCAAACAAGATGATTATACTTGATACAGATAATCCTCAATATCTTGAAATTACAAAAAGAACAAGAATGTTAAAGCCACAAGAGATCAAACAAATGGCAAGAAAGACAGATGCACATGATCACAGAAAAGAGTTGATTGAGATGTTTGCTGATCCAGAAAGACAAGCATACAAAGCCTCTACTGAACAAAGGCAAATTTTTGATAGTTCAAGATCAACTGGAGACTTGGTAAGAAATGTACTACAAAGAGGACAATCAGTTGTTGAATTGTTGAATGCTATGATTGCTCCGGATTTTACAAACCAAGTAAAGATTATCGCATGGAAGTATGATGAAGTATTTGATGCATTTTTGATAAAGAGGATAAATGTAGTGTGTGATGTATATCACTTTTACTCTAGCATCATAAAACTTCCAGTGCAAGATCTGAAAGAGCTGAATAGATTTCCTCTGATCAATCCTTCTGATTCTAAACGTGGCAAGATGATGGTAGAACTATTAAGAAGAGGATTGGATAGATCAAGTAATTTTCTTAAAACAAGATGTGATCAAGAGGATAAAGAGTACTTTGTTACTTTGAAGAAGAATAAAAAGCTCAAATGATTACAGTCTGAGGAGGAAAATTCAATGATAGAATTTTGTGACAAGTATTTTGAAAAGGTCACAACTCCTGGTCTGAAAGTGATTGATGGTAATCAAAACTCAAAGCCAATTCTCAGATGGTTTTATAACACTGAGACTTTTGAGCTTAAGTTGGTCCGAAATCTTGAACGATGGGATGAGGATATGATTACTTCATTTGGAGTTTTTGAACTGAAGCTTTTACATCCTAGCTATATATCATTTTTGTCCGTACAAAAGTTTGAAAAAGTATCTCCAGAGACAGCAGAGCAAGACAAGAAGTATTTTATTTCTATCATCAATGTGATGAATGCAGCTATGGAAAGAATATCATTGAGGAAAGCTCTTGCTTATGCTAACATTGTAAAGAAAGATATAAAAGACATTGAATTTATGAGAATTTCAAGGAAAGGAGTATTAGAAGTATACTCAAAGGAAAGTCAAAATCCTATTGAGTTATATGCTAATATTGATATCTCATGTCTTTCAAAAGATACATTGGAGAGAATGAACAAGATGGAGATTAAGACAAATGAAGCTAAACCAGAACAAGGCATTCTTGCTAGCAAATTCAAGTCTGCTATTTCAAATGCTTTGAAAGAACTAGAGATGTACAAACAGAAGCCAATGTTCAAGATCAAAGAAGAACCAGAAGATTTTTTTGAGTGATGAAGACAAGAGTTGAAGATAAAAGCTGAAGATTGAAGATGAAGAAAAGAAAAAGAAGACAAGATTGAAGATTTTGAAGACCGAAGACCATGTAAATCTTAGGGGGAGTATTGTTAGTGCTCTAGAAAGATTAACATGTTGTCTTTAGTTGTCTTTTTAATACTTTGTAATAGTATAGGGACTAGTTTTGTAATTAGTTAGTTCCTTTTTGTTTCATTATAAATAGCTTAGACTTAAAGGTAGTAGAAAACGAGTTGAATTCGAACCTGCTTACATACTTTGTAATTGTCTTTGCTTGATATTATTGAAACCATGAATTTTGTTGATATCTTGCTTGATTTGATTACTTTGTTTGTATTTCATTGAATTGTGTTCATACATCATCACAGATTGGTACATTTGATCCTATCAACCCCATTCGCTTGTCTCCAATCGCACACTCCATACGTACGACTGAATCCCAGTCGCATCCTTCATTCGCACGACTGAATCCAATCGCACGATTGAATTCATTCGCACACTTCAATCGCACGAGTGACCCATACGCATTGTTCAGTCGCACGATTGAAGTTGTCCTATTCTCAAAGTACAAAGTTCATACAAATGGAAGATCAGTTTTCAGCGTTTACTGCCGGGAAGGATTCACGCATCCAGAAGCTTCTGCTTTTGGAGAATGACGTTGGAAATCATAATAAACCACCGAAGCTTATAACATTGGATGATTACCCACAATGGAAACAGAGGTTCGAGATCTATCTAAATGGAGTTGATCCCAATCTTTGGGAATCCATTGAGACAGGTTATAGTATGCCATTCGGTGCTGATGGTGTTAAGCTAACTTTGGGAGGTATGACTGACAGCCAGAAAGTTAAGTACAATGCTGAAAAGAAGGTGTATGCCCTGTTGACTCAGTCGATACCAAAAGATACCTTTCATCAGTTTTCGGAGAACAAACAAGCGAAAAAGTTATGGGAAGCTTTGGAGAAAAGATATGATGGGAATGCAGCACTAAAGGCTTTGAGGGCAAAGGCTCTCAAGAAGGAGTTTGATAACTTCTCCTCAATAAGGAAAGAAAACTTGGACGATATTATCGACAGATTCTACCATCTGATGAGTGAGCTGCACACTCATGGGGCAACAACGTCTATGGAAGATAAAGTGTCAAGTCTTGAAGATGGTTTGCCAAAGAAATGGGACTCGTTTATGTCTAATCTGAGACAGAACGATATTCTTGCCAAGTTGGATATAAATGATTTCATCTTGAAGTTAAGGGAGGAGGAACTTAGAATGAAGTACAAGTCACAGAAAGGATCCTACGACCAGAATCCTTCACTTTATAACTCAACTCCCAATCCAACCCGTTTAGGAGCACCACTTCAAACTGCCTTTGTGTCTAGTTCAGCAGCTCCTTCCCAAACCACTACTTCAGGATCAGAAACGTCAGGGTCATCTTGCACCCAATATTTAGTACCTGAAGCCAATGCTACTACGTTGAAGACCGAGAATCTCGGTAATATCATAGTGGAAGTTGCAAAGGAGCATATGGATCTTCTAGCAGTTGTTGTCCATTCCTATGATGGTCTAGTTGCAGTGAAGATTGGTAATTTTCATCTTGCAGATGAAGATTACGAGCAGGTTGATGAGAACAAGCTGGAAAGAATGGATATCATGTGGGCTCTAGCTAGTGCAGTTAGACGAGCTAAAAAGTCTGTCAAGAAGACGGGGCAGAATCTAGTAGCCACGAAAGATACGACTTTTGGTTTCAACAAAACCAAGATCACCTGCTTCAATTGCGGTGAAAAGGGGCACTTCAAACGTGAATGTGTAAAGCCCAAGAAAACAGGTAATGGAAATCCGTTCTCAACCTTCAACCGTCAAGACAAAGACATGGTTGGAACTAGTTTTTCAAGTAAAGAAACTAAGGCACTAACTGCTCAAGATGATGAAGGACAAGACTGGTCTTTCCGTTTTGTCTCTCCTAGAGAATCAAACATTGCTTGTGTTGAAGCATTGGATGATGGGTCTGCCAGTGAAGGTGATATTATAGCTGAGCAAGTTTTGTCAGATTCAGAAGAAGCTATGAATGTAGTAAATCACCTGATTGAAGAAGAACTCAGAACGACATGTTCAGAATCTCCAGCATCCGAAGAGTCTATTTCTGGATTGATGGCTGATTCATCTGAATCTTCACAGGTAAGTACAAAAGATCAACTTTTTGAAAAAATGCTTGTAATGAATGTAACAAATTTAGAGAAAGCATTGATCTTAAGTTTGCTAGGTTATTAGACCACAATGATAGCTTAGTAAATGATTAACTACTGTGCACAGATCCTAATTGGATTTTAAAACAAAACGAGTGCAGTTATAGAGAGAAAATAGAACTTTTAAATAAACAACTAAGGGAAACCGAGGTTGTTGCTTTTAATCAAGCAAATGATATAAAGTTTTATTTAAACTCTTTGGAAGAAACAAAGAAAGAAAAAGCAGTTTTAGAAGTCGAAGTCAACTCATTAAAACAAAAACTGTACAGTTGGACCAGTTCTTCTCATATAGTTAAACACTTAGTGAAAGAACGAAATAATGGGGAGGGGTTGGGTTACAAAGTTGTTCCACCACCACATGAGATCATGTTAAATACTAAATGTAGACCTGTAAATAACAACCTAATTAAGGATCATGTGGTGTCCACTCCTCTGGTTAGTGAGCCGGATTCCACGGGTAAACCGGTGAATTCTGTCACTAAACAGAAGGAGGCTACTTTGAAATCTAAAGGTAAGATGCCTATTGTAAATTTGGATGAACAATTTGAAAAGATTAATGTAAAGTCAGGTTCAAACATGTCTATTTCTGAACCCAAAATGACCAAACCAGTTAACCAACCACGTGCTTCACGTCAAAGTCCAAATAAACAAAAGGCTAAGGATGTTAAAAACGTTCAAACAATGAATATTGTTAAAGAAGCAAAAACATCTAAACGAGCAGTGTCCAAACCCAATCAGACTCAAGTCACACCTATTTCACACTCAACTCCACAGAAACAGTTTCCTCAACATGTAGAAGGGAGATCTTGCTATAGTTGTGGAAAGAGAGGACATATCGCTTCTAACTGTCCTTATTATCAGACTCCCAGACAGAAAATTGAACTTTATGATACTAAACCAAGTTCTTCAAAAAGGAGTTCTATTACTCCACCAAAGAGAATTAATGAACCTAAAGTTCAAATTGTAAGCCAGTTGTCTGTTTATCACAAACAGACCTTACAGAAAACTGGCTTATGGAAAGAAAAGTCAAGTCCATTGTCTGATAATGAGAACAATAAGAAGAATGATATGCTCTCACCCCTAAATGGACAGTGGGTTGAGTTTATGATGTGTGATTCCTCTGGGTCACCCAAGCCATTTAAGGCTTGGGTCCCAAACCTAAACTGATCATTTCCTTTTAATGTGCAGGGTGTCCGTTACAGTGCTATCACAAATACCTAGATTGTTGATAGTGGGGCGTCTAGGCACATGACCGGGAACCTGTCTCTCCTTTTCAATGTCAAACAAATTAAAGGGGGACATGTACCATTTGCTGGTAATAAAGGAGGATACATCACCGCTCAAGGCGAAGCGGGAAACCAGAAAGTCATGTTTGATAAGGTCAACTACGTTCAACAACTACATAATAACTTGCTTTCAGTCTCCCAGATCTGCGACAAACGATTCAAAGTTGTTTTTGACAACAAGAAGTGCTATGTATTGAAGAAGGATTACATTATCTTGGAGGACAAAATCTTAATGTCAGCTTCAAGATATAATGACTTATTTGTCTTGGATCTATCAAAAGCCTCCACAACCGATCATAAAGTTCAATGCTTCTTGTCAAAGGCAATAGAGAAGGACTCAATTTCCTGGCATAGGAGAATGGGACACATCAATCCACAGAAGATGAATCATCTGATCCAGAATGATTTAGTGAATGTAGTAAATGTCAAGAATTTTTCAACTTCCGGATTTTTGTGTAGCGTGTAAGAACGGTAAACAGACCAAGAAGTCTCACAAGGCAAAGAATGTTAATTCCATTGACCTGTCTCTCGAACTTCTACACATGTATCTGTTTGGTCCTGTCAGCACAAAAAGCATCGCTGGTGAATTTTACTATTATGTAGTCACTGATGATTACTCAAGATTCTCTTGGGTGATGTTTCTGAAATCCAAATCAGAAACATTTTAATCCTTCAAACAGTTAGTAACTACATTGGAATCACTCTACAAGCTAAAAGTGAGACAGATTCGATCAGACAACAGCACGGAGTTCATGAACCAGTGGATGGAGGCGTTCTGCAAAGAGAAAGGAATTGTACACCAGTTCACATCCGCCTACACTCCTCAAATGAACGGAGTTGCTGAACGAAAGAATAGGAGCTTGATAGAGACAGCAAGAACGATGCTAGCAGACTCGAAACTGCCTATCCAATTTTGGAACGAGGCAGTTGCCAATGCATGTTACACCCTCAATCGAGTCTTAGTGGTCAAACGACATGGGAAAATGTGTAATGAGCTGCTCCAGCAATTGAAAACATCTTTCACTTGAAAGCGATCGATCTCGATTGAGTTGACAAGTCATCGCCAGCTTTTAGTACTTCTAAAAAATGCAATGATCTATTCCACCAGCCAAGCATAGAGAAAAGATATACGCGCTTCTTCTTCATAAAAGAGCGCTCCGCTTATAGAATGCAAGCGGGCGGCAAGAGCAGCGGGCAAGTGCTTGGTAGGTTCCAGTGAACCTTTAGGCAGAGAACTGGATTGGCTTAGAGTGAAGTTTACCGTAGTATAAAAGAGGAGCATTCGGCGGAACCGGTACAGAAATGGGTGATTTCCCATTCGACTTGGGAATTCCGTCTCTGGCTCGTGGGTTTAGCCAATGATGCTTCCTTTCTCAGCGATTTTTCACTGGTAGCGAGCTGCCTGTCCTGATCGCGCGCATAGGCTATTTGTGATCGAAGTATAAGAGTTCCTATGAAGATGCGTAATCCCATTCCGTTGTCGTCCTTCTTCTTCTTGCATTAATTTTCATTGTAAACTGAGCTTGTCGATCAAACTGTGGCTTACGTCGGACCGTACCCTAATCTATTCACTTCCTCACAACCAAAGACTGTAGGCCTCTCAATTACCAAAAGGGTGGAATCTTGGACTAGCAAAGGGCTTTCCTATGCGGGTAGACTTCAGCTCATCAGATCGGTGTTGTTCAGTATTCAGGGCTACTGTCTACTAGAGTAGCATTTTAATTTTGCCGAAGGAAGTGTGCAAGGTTATTGACCAGATCCTCAGATCTTTCCTCTGGCATGGTACAGTTGGGATCTCTTCTTTAAGATGTGGAACCTGGGAGCTTTCCTCTTATAAAGAGGGCTAAATCTTTCACGTAAACCCAACTTGGAGTATCTAGAACCGTTTGGCTCACCGTGCATGCTACTGAAGAAAACTCAGACTGGGAAGTTTAGTGAGAAGACAGAAGAAGAGATCTTTCTAGGATACAATATACTAGACAAGAGAGTTTATAACAAGTAAACGGGTCAGGTAGAAGTGTGGTGCAACGTTGATGTTCAGAGATACACCACCCCCTGCTGGAAAGGGACCCTCATTCTTCTTCGACTATGATGGATTCTTTAAGTCCTTCAACATCCCTCCCTCCCTTCCTGATGATGAGTTATCAACCAGAATGATGTACGATGTCTTAAACACACCGTCCCTAGACTCAACAACATCAGTTTCACAAGGTGAGTCTTCTAGTCCTTTAGGAGGAGCACTTGATGTAAGCGACTCCTCCTCTGACGATGAAGTAGTGGAGACTGAACAGGTGGACCAGGAGGAACAGGTTCCTACTACAGCAAGTACGCAAGCATCAAACCCTGATACCTCTAACACTTCGGAACCTCATACTCCAACAGCTTCAGATATTGAAGCTGTGGTTCACAATCTGGATAATGAGGTAGCTGTTCCCACCACGCTTGGATCCCAGATAAATGTTTATCATCCTTTGGACAATGTAATTGGAGATGTTTGATCAAGAGTACAGACCAGAAATCAGCTATACTCAGTTGATTATGCCTCGGTAATGGAAAAGGGATATCTTCACGACGGCGCATATCGATGTTTTGTGTCTCAATTTGAGCCAAAATATGTTAGTGAAGCATTAAACGATGAGGCATGGGTAAGTGCAATGCAAGAAGAACTCCTACAATTCAAGAAGCTAGGAGTATGGACCCTTGTGGACAGACCAAAAGGTGCTAAGGTGATTGGCACAAAATGGGTCTTGAAGTGGAAGAAAGATGACCAAGGGGTTATAATAAAAAACAAGGCTTGACTTGTGGTTCAAGGTTTTAGACAAGTCGAAGGCATTGATTATAATGAAGTGTTTGCACCTGTGGCTAGAATGGAAGCCATACGTATCTTCCTAGCCTATGCATCTTACATGAAGATCAAAGTTTATCAACTAGATCTAAAAAGTGCGTTCCTTCATGGGGAAATTCGTGAGACAGTATACGTCTGTCAACCCGAAGGATTTGAGGATCCTTATCATCGGGACAGAGTTTACAAGCTGGACAAGGCTCTCTACGGGCTCCATCAAGCCCCTAGAGCCTGGTATGAGAAGCTCTCGACTCATCTTGTGAAACACGGTTTTCGTAGAGGAGTGATTGATTGTACGTTATTCATCAAAGAAAAGGATGGCGACTTACTGCTAGTATAGATTTATGTTGATGACATAATCTTCGATTCCAAAAACGAAGAGTTATGTAAAGAATTTGAAACTGTCATGAAAGCAGAATTCAAGATAAGTGCAATGGGGGAGATGAAGTTCTTCCTAGGACTACAGGTGGGTCAGACACCAAAAGGAATCTTCCTGCATCAGACTAAATATGTAGGGGACATCCTCAGTCGGTTTAACATGGAGAATGCTTCAGCTACTGGAGCTCCACTTGCCACGAATCATGATGTGGCACCTGACAAAAATGGTGATCTGGTTAATGCTACAATGTATAGATGAATGATCGGATCCCTTATGTATCTCACAGCGTCTCGTCCTGATATCATGTACGCGACGTGTTTTTGATCCAGATATCAGGCGAAACCGAAAGTCAACCATCTCATTGGTGTGAAACAGATTTTTTGCTATCTGAAGGGTACTCCAACACTTGGGTTGTGGTATCCTCATGACGATGACTTTGAGCTTATAGCGTATAGTGACTCGGATTATGGTGGTTGCAAGATGAATTACAAGTCAACTTCTGCAGGATGTCAATTCTTTGGTAGACGGTTAGTCACATGGCAGTGTAAGAAGCAGACATCGGTTGCTTTGTCAACTTGTGAAGCTGAATACGTTGCTGCTGCAAGTTGCTGTTCGCAGATCATTTGGATTCAACAGCAAATGAGCGACTACAGTTTGCAATTCTCTAACACTCCTATTTTTGTTGATAATTCTGCTGCTATTGCTGTCACCAAAAATCCAGTCCAACATCCTAAAACTAAACACATCGGTATTAAATATCACTTTATACGTGACTGTTTTGAAAAGCAATTAATCGATATTGTTAAAATAAATACGGATTTTCAACGCGCCAACCTCTACACAAAAGCATTTGATAAACAGAGGTTTTATATCTTTTAGAGGTTAATGGCGTGAAAAAGAAAAGTGATGTGATTCTAGAGGAAGAAAGTGCACAGTCCGACATGTTTTTCAGTTTCTTTTGTTTTATTTTATTTTCCTGTTTATTAAAATCCAAAAACACAAAAAGATTTTTGGTTTTAGAATTTTAGGGGGAGAATAGTTTGATTTAGTATTAAATTCGTGCAGTATTTAATTACTTAAAAAATGAGGGAGGAGGGCAGCTTAGCTAAAAGAAATGAAATCAAATCTGTGATCTGATTCAATGCTTATGGAAAATGATAGTACACAGGGAACAAATTGTTTGGGACCTCAAAACCAAATGATTAAGATGCAAAATTCTAGGTATAAATCTGAGAAGTCTAAGCAAAATAAAAGGAAAAATGATAGTAAAACTAGTCTGCTACTGAGGTAACATAGAGAAAGTAGACCTAGAGGTTGCTAGTCCATTGTATGATGTGTCGGTAGATTCAACACAATAGATGAGTAAACCTCATTGGTGATTTAAATTCAAACTAAGTTGTTCAACTTGTTGTGGGTTCCCATCTTATCCCTGGTTAACACAATCAATGTAGTTCCAATAAGGGGTGACGAGCAAATAAACGCCAAAAATGTGTGCGGATGACCATAAAAAGAGCAAAGCACATGAAAAAATTGTTAAGCGCAATCAAGCTAATGACAAATGTTGTTGGTGCGTTACGTGCAAAAAGAAAAGAAAAATGCTCTCACAAGAAGATAGGTTGTGTGCCTCTCTACTGTGCGATGGCACTGACCTGAGGATAAGCATAACCTAAATATTCTAGAATTCATTGTTGTTTGCGCCTCTCTACTGTGTGATGGCACTGACCTGAGGCTTGGCATATCTTTGAAAGCTCTTAGAATAGTTTCTTCTTGTCAAAATACCCGTAGACCGCTCACAAATCTCCTGAGGAACGTTGATTACCATATAAGCATGGGATCCACAAATGCTTGTTGAAATAAATAAACCTTAATTCATCACCAATATGTGTCAAAAATCTGTGTATGGATTTAAGAGGACAAATATACTGACAATCATCGTGGCTGCAATTCTTGACAGTCAAAATCATTGTGTGCATTTTATAGCTCTAGTATGATTTCCTAAAAATTGCTATTGATTCTCGGTCAAAACAAGAATCTAGCATCAAAATGTTTTATTAAAATATCCCCAATGATTCTGATATACCTGTATGATTCCATACTGAATCGTACTAGAAATGATAAAATAGAATTGAAGCTGTGTTGTCCAGGAAGTAAAATCGGTTAGAAGTACTCTAAAAGATTTCAATCCATCTCTTATCAAAAACCCCAAAAATATATCTTGTTTAGTTTTTGATTTCAAGTTGGTTTTCTATTTTTTTAGTCATTTGGTAGGTAAAAGTCAGACTATACATCTAGATGAATTCTGTGAATCACTCACTAAAAGGATCACGTCTGAGGTGATCAAAGGTTTTTAAGTTAAAAGGATCATGTCTGAGGTGATCAAACAGTTTTTCAAATTAAAAAGGTCATGTCTGAGATGATCATCGGGCATAACGTCTTATCAATAATTAAAATGTTAAGTATTTGAAAGTGCATAAGATCAAACTCATAAGTCTGAGCCATTCGCATGACTGGACCATAAGTATGGACCAGTCGCACGATTGGATCATCAGTATAAGCCAATCGCACGATTGAACCATACGTATGGACCAGACGTACGATTGGACCATAAGCATGGGTCAATCCATGCGATTGGATCATCAGGATCAACCAATCGCACGAATGTATGTTACCGACTAGACCAGTCGCACGACTAAGCCCCAGTCGCACGAATGAAGCGTGCGAATAGGTCCAGTCGCACGACTGAAGGTAAACTTAGTATAAATAAAGGGGAGTCGGTCGCACATTTTCATCACCCTTCAATCGCTCCCAAATCGCACGAAAGCAAAGTTACTCTGCCAAAGTTCGATTTGATTGATTTCGGACTGTGGTTGTGTTACTAACGTGTACTCTCATCCTCTACAGGTACTTAGTGAATGAAATCACACAAAATGCGTGATGTAATCAAATCCTAACACACCCTATTTGTTTAAATCAAGAAATCTGTAAAAATCTTCAAATAGACCACCTAAATGTGCAAAATCGTTAAAATGAAGGACATACAGTGATAGTTAGGGTTCCTGCGAAACTAACGACTCTAAACACGACGTTTAACTTCAATCGCAGGATTGAGCTGGGCGAATGACTCAATCGACCGAATGAATAAGGTGTATGAGCTCAATCGCACGATTGAACTCAGCCGCATGCTCAATCACCCGGTTGAACTCACTCGCATGTTCAATTGCCCGGTTGAACTCAACCGCATGCTCAATTGCACGACTAAACTCAGTCGTATGGCTCAATCGCCCGATTGAACCAGACTGATCTCAGAACAGTTTAAATTTCAATAGTTTCTGTTATGAACAAATCTCATGTTTATGTGTCTTGTGTTACAGAAACATGGCAGATAGGTGGATCATCAACACCAAGCACAATATTTGTGCTAACTTGGATGCCACCACTCGGAATGCTGCTGAGTTTGTTGGTATTTTTGCATTTCTGAGGAGATCAAGGATCTACATAGCCATATGTGCTCCATGCACACCCTACCGGTCTATTCAGCAGGCCTTCTGGGAAGGTGCGTCAGTTGATAGATCTCCTGAGCCCTACTGCATTCGGAGCACCATTCTTGGTCAAAAGATTGAGGTTACTGCAGCAAACCTTAGACGGGTACTGGATATGGGTGATGATGCTACCCACCCGACCTGGTTACATCCTCTGACAGTAATGGGATGTTTTCTAAGGATGAAGTACACTAGAGATATCAATGCAGGGGTGCTCAACAAAAGCAACATGTGTCCCCAGTTCAAGTACCTAGCCCATGTCATTCTAAAGTTCATTGCTTCATGGAGGGGTGGATTTGATGATCTATCTGACCAAATCCAGAATGCTTACGTAGCACTGGTGCTGAATCACCCCTTCAGCTTCTCCAACATGATCTTCTCCTACATGGTCGAGAACCTTGAGGCCAAGGCTAAGGAGGGCTTTTGCATGTACCCTCGGTTCTTGTAACATCTCGTATTTTCGTTAAATTAAATATTAACTTGGTTAAATTATGGTAGGGACTAGTTATGATTTTATGAAAGTTGTGGGCTACTTACGTTTATTTGTTGGTTGTCATTTAATTTCTGATATAAACTATTGATACATATGTACCTAGATGTGGATCTTAATGTAATATGTCTTGAATGTCTTACACTTATGTAATGCTTGGGTTATTAATGAAATAAGAATGTTTGGTTGTGATCTATAATGTTAATATTTCATAAATGAGTTGATATTGACTTGATTATATAGGTTTGTGATAGTTTGAGTTGATACACATAATGTTATATTAATGAATTCAATCAAACTTGGTTAAGTGAAGTTTACATGCGTCCGACTGGACCATGCGCCCCAACAGTGGTCATGCGTTTGAATGGCCATGCGACTGAGTGTCCATGCGCCTAAACAGTTCATACGCCTGAACAACTTCATGCGACTGACTCAGCCGCATGACTGAACACTCAGTCGTGCGAATGGATCAACCGCATGGCTCAATCGTACGAATGAACAATGCTTATGGTTCATTCGCACGAATGAGCAACCCTAACCTATAAATACCACCTAATTCGTGGAAAAACGTAACACTTGATATTACTTCGACTCCAGACGTACCCTAGCCATCCAGAAACCTCCAAGAACTGTTCCAAGTTCACAAATCGCATTAGATCGATTCTAGATCGTTCTTAACGTTTAGATTCAATTGATAATTGATTCGACGTGCGTTCTCACTGATTGGATCGCCAATCAAACAGGATTCCGCACTATTTGAGTTGGTATACACGTGAATCAGTTAGTATTTCGTGCAATACACGATCCTAACATAAACTTCAATAATATAACTATTAAATTATAATAACAACTAATAATTATAACTTTAATACTAAAGATAATAGTGTTAATAATAATAATAATAACTTATAGAAGTATTAAACTTAAAATGTATAAAACTCAAGTAATTAAGTACAAGGGTTGTTTTGTCATTTTAGAAACTTCAAAAGAAAGTTAGTTACATGAAATAATAAGCATTCAAGAGTTGGGGGGCTAATTGTGTAAGTTGGCAAACCAACATACTCTTTTCCCCCTCACAACGAACTCCGGCCACCGGGTCCGGCCAACCCTCCGGCGAGGCCAAAACTTGAATAAAAACGACCAATCTTGAATCAACGTAATCCCAACCGGTTCGCAAACGTAACTCGAATTCAATTACCATCATTAATCAAGTTACACAACGGTTGTGAACCCCAATCAAGTCGCGTAACCGAAGGTTGATCTTTAGAGCCGTTTGTGCATTAAAAATCGATAATAACCCAATTAAGTGAACCTGCACAATCGTTTAACTACCCCTAATCGTTTTCCATTACTAATTTCACCTGTAACCCACACAAACCCTCGGTTCGATTACCTCTTTCATCGCGCACCTGCAACTAGATCAAAACCTACCTTCCGAGCTTCATAAACGAAAATTGATTTGAGGGTTTTTCATCTTCAAGACCATCATAAGCTTCATTTGCAACGAATTTGCTTATCATCATCGTTTGAACATCCATCGAGGTTGAGCGTGGCCGCGACTTGTTCATCGCTCAATCTGGTGTGTTAACACTTTGAAATCGGGTAATTGATTTCACCCACACACTCGATTCTGCATAGTGATTAAAAGCCCTAACATTATTTTGGTTATCATACACGAATTGATTGTCAATTTTGGGTCCGATTGTTCTAGGGTTCATGTGAAATTTGGGGTTTTTAGTGGCAATGTTTTTAATGTTTAAAACGAAGTTTCTAACGCGGCTCAGAGCCTTGGTTTATTGGTTCCATATCTACATCCCACACAAGGGGTCCCGGGTTCGAACCCGGCGACCCCCATATATTTTTAGGCCTTTTTCAGCCTTAAAAAAATATGGAAAATCACTAAAAATTGTTAAAAATAAATTTTTGTAAACTTTATTATTTTTAAAGTCATTTTATTTATTTCTGTAAATTTACTCCTTTAAATATTTAATTATGTCTATAAAACAAAGATTTGTATTTAGTTAAATTTTTTTATTATTATTTATAAATAGATTCTAAACAATGATTTAGAGCACTAAAGTCATTATTGGTTAATATGCCACTTTTAATTATTGATTAAGATCATCATGTTTTTACAAATAAATTCACACTTTATAATGGAGCTATGTAAATTTTTATAGGTAATTTAAGAATTTATTTTTTTATATATAAACTACTTAATTGGTGTGAGTTTTTTTTCCCTTAAACTAAAATGAAAGTGGTTATTTTTTTAGCCTATTTATCACAATCCCAAATTTTTCCCTTTGAAACCCTAGATCGTGTTAAAACGTTAATCATATTAGTAAACTTAAACTTGTAATGTGTATACGTTTAGGTACCTTGTAAAAGAATTCGTTGGAACATCGTTAACATCTATAATCATCTTATACACTTATACATCATGAGAGTTTCCTTGCCCCTTTTTATGTTTTTTCACACTATTTTGGGGTGAAACATGATACTTATACATCATACACTTATAAACGTTTGAGACTTGTAAGCACTCGCAATTCATATTTTTGTCATGGTTATTTGTGTGATGTAAGTGATTATTTGAGATACATATTTTGTTTGCAATCATTAACTATTGCTAGCCTGGCGACGTCTTAGATCTTTGGGCCTGACAAGCCTATTTGGTGCTAAAGTCGATGTATTGCCGACTCCTGATGACGTATGCTTGTTCATCATGGGAAACAAATACACTTAGCCAATCTTATTGTTGGATTCTTTATGCCCAAGACACATAGAACATTGATGTGGTTAGTACGTTATGATCCAAGTCGGGTCATACCCAATAACAAGCTTAGCAAACACCAAATAATATTTAATTGATGATATGATCATGCAATTAAATAAATACACCAATTTAGAAAATGGGTTTTGTATATAAGTTGCATATGAGATTGAACAATTTATAGGGATATTTTGTTCATAAATATTGTTTGTAATGTTATTTAAGTTAGTTAAATAACATCAAATAATAAGGGAGTGTGTGTGAGTTATACAATTAAAAGGTTAATTATATATATAACTCAAATAAGTGACTAGTTAACATGTGAAAATTGGGTGTTTAAGTTTTGGGGGAAAAACCCAATTAAATGGGAATTTCGGCCGCCCCTTGTGGGGTTGCCCCCTTTTGGTTTCATTTTGATGTCTTGAAAGTAGAACACCCTAACTACAACACACTCCATCTTCTTTTCTCTCTCACATGCAAGGACCACAAGAACAAAAGGTTCTCTCCTTTTCTTGAAAAGATTCTCGGTTGGAAGGTGTTCCAGCAGCCTCTTCTTGGTCGTTTTTGTTGCTCAAATCCTAGCAAAAGGGTGTTTGCTTGATGCTTGTGGGTATGGATGCTTGAGGACATCTTTCCTTGGTGTTTTGGCTGTTCAACAACATCATTTTCTTCATCAAAATCCCGTTTTTCAGCAGCCTTTGGAAGGTAGTTCCATGGTTTGATTTTGGGTTGTTATTTCTTGTTGATAGCTAGTTCATACACATATAAATGATCCTTATGTTCTTGGGTTTGTTGTTATTATGACATGAGCCTTAATTTTCAGATTACAAATGATAATATTAAGGTTTTAATCCGCTGCGTTTTCAATTTTAAATGGTTAAACTACTTTGATATGGTCCAACAAACCCAACATTGGCATCTAGAGCCGGATATGTGGATGACTAGTTTCATTTGTCCTTGTAAAATTGGTTTTATGGGGCTTTAACAACCTTATAGGGGCTGTTTTGTGGTGATATTATAAATCCCCAACCTTTCAAGGTTATATCTAACATGCTTGTGATTAAACCTTGAAAGAAAGATATCAAATGGTTGATTGTGTTTGTTTGGACAAAACACCCTAAATTCTTTGTTTATGTTGGCTGAAAATTAAGGGTCATATGGGGATTTATTTGATTCTTGAATGTTGTATATGATGATTCATATTGGTGCATAACCTAGCCTTGACCTTGTGTTGATTTGGTTTTGAATGGATGTTTGATTTGGTTGATTTCATTCATAATGGGTTGTAATATTATTCTTTTGTGTTTGTATTTGGATGTAATTTATTTATTCATTCAATGGCAATGTAATAGATAGATTAAGTGTACTTTCTTTTATTAGAAAATTTGTATTAGGATATAAATTTTGTAAAAGAAGATGCACAAGATGGAAGCACAAAAGGAAGACACAAAGAGAAGGACTTGAAGTATTTGGATGCAAGTTCAAGTGGGGGTCTTTGGAGATCTCATCTTTTGTATTGTGTTCAACCCTTAGGAAAGACCAAATGACAACACTTGTGATGGCAAACAAGTGTTGTCAACATAGTGGCTATGGTTATGCACATGTGGTTGTTTTATATATGCTTGTTTGATTATTCATTTTATGTTGATTGTTTGATATGTGGATATGCTTAACAATCTAAATAAATTATCATAACAGGCTGAATTTTTTTTTTGGTTCCTAATCATTAAGTGAGTAATAAAAGGTTATTAAAAGGATTAATGATTTTAAAATAAAAGAGGTTTTATTAAAAAAGGAACCATAGGGTACCATGTATTTGAAAGCATGCGAATACAAGGTACATAGAGTTTTCATAACTAGAATTAATGGAAACTTAAATCCCTTTGGAAACAAGTTAAACACCATCCTTTTACACGACACTCGAATCACTTGAGAACTACTTGTGGGATAAAGGTCATCTAACCACTTTTAGGGAACTTGTGTGTTTGAGGTGGGCTTAACATACTTGTGGGATAAAGGTCACCTAACCACTTGTATGTGTAAATTCACACGTGTGTATAAGTAGGACGACTTGAATTGGAAACCATGTGCATAGGGTCACCGAAGCATGGCATACAATGGTGTTGATGGGATTTTACATGCCGACTAAACATAAGATGTTTAACCGATCCCATAAAGCTAGAAGTTGCAATAGGTTGCAATTGTCAAATGTTGACTACCTTGTTATTTTAAATAATTGGATAAAGGTCACCTAACCATCATTTAAATGTAACGTTGGATTCTTGATTTTAATTATTAATTGTCTATAAGACGTGTAAAGGGTATTAATAATTAAAATGCAATTTTTCACAAATACTAAAATGAAATTTGTAATTTTGTAGAAATGGCCGCAAACAATAGTGCTACCACCCCGACCGTCCCTACCCTATCACTGAGAACCATCTTAGAAAGGGATCGTCTTAACCATAATAACTTTATGGACTGGTATCGAAACTTGAGAATTGTTCTCAAGAAAGAGAAAAGGGCCTATGTCCTTGACGATCCTATTCCTGACTAACCTGACCCCGACGATGTTGAGGCCTATAACGATTGGCTTCAATACACTAAGGATTCCATGCAGGTTTCTTGCCTCATGTTGGGAACTATGATTCCCGAACTCCAAAAGTATTTGGAGCATCTTGGGGCATATGACATAATTACCCAATTGAAGGAAATGTTCCTTCAACAAGCTAGGGTAGAGCTCTTCGAAACGGTTTGAGCGCTTCATGCGTGTCACATGGAAGAAACCAAATCGGTATCATCTTATGTTCTTAAGATGAAAAGCCCTGTTGATCGTCTCGAGCGGCTTAATTATCCCGTCTCAAAGGAGTTGGCCACGGATTTGATCCTTAATGGCCTAACTAAAAGGTTTGAGACGTTCATAATGAATTACAATATGAACAGATGGGACAAGAGTATTGGTGAGCTTCACGCAATGCTCAAAACAGCCGAGGTAGGAATGGGTATAAAGGTTCTACCTGTTAATTCAATCAATAAGGAAGGCAATAAGAAAAGGCCATTCCCCGATCCCAAGGCAAATGTTGTCAAAGGAAAGGGGTACATCAAAGGAAAGGGGAAAGGAAAGGCTAAAGCGGAACCTCCAATGCCTAAGCTTAAGAAGCCTAAGGTAACGGAGAACGATCCATGCTTTGAGTGTGGAGAGATAGGACATTGGAAAAGGAATTGTCCAACCTATCTCAAAGAGTTGAGAAACAAGAGGGATGTTGGGCAAACCTCAGGTACAACTTTCATAATTCACATTGGTTTAAATGTTATTTCTTCAAACACATGGTGTTGGATACCGGATGTGGAACTCACATATGAAATTTGTTGCAGGGGTTCAAAAGAAATAAGCACTTCAAGAAGGGAGACATAAGTCTCTACACGGGCAACGGAGCAAAAGTTGATGTCGAAGCCCAAAGAGACAATATTTTGAAACTTTCAAATGGTTTGGAAGTTATTCTTAAGAACATTTTGTATGCTCCTAGTTAGACTAGGAACATAATTTTGATTTCCCTTTTAAAACAATGTGGTTGTGAATTAAAGTTTGTTAACAATGGTATTTATGTTTGTATGGATGATGTATTTTATTTCAAGGTTATGCCTTTTAATGGAATCTATGAATTGGTTCATAATGATTCATCCTATAAAAGCTCATTATACCAAACAAGCACCAAGAAACTTAAAATGGGTTTAAGTGATTCTTATCTTTGGCATTGTCGTCTTGGTCACATAAACAAGAATCGGATTCAAACACCTCAAAAGAATGGTCTTTTGAAAAACAAATGAAAATGTTTCATTCGATAAGTGTGAATCTTGTTTACAAGGCAAGATGACCAAGTTGCCCTTTAGTAGTACTAACGAGAAGGCAAAAGACTTAATGGGAATCATACATTCGGATGTATGTGGCCCTTTTAAGACAATGACTAGAAATGGTGAAAGATACTTCATTACCTTTACCGACGATTATAGTCGATATGGTTATGTGTACTTGATGACGCATAAACATGAAGCTTTGAAATGTTCAAAATCTTCAAGAATGAAGTAGAAAATCAACTCGATAATTCTATCAAAGTTCTTCGTTCAGATAGAGGAGGTGAATACCTAAGTGATGCTTTTCGATACCATCTAAGAAGTTGTGGGATCGTCTCACAACTTACTCCACCTAGAACACCACAACATAATGGTGTGTCCGAAAGGAGAAATCGAACCCTATTGGATATGGTTTAATCTATGATGGCTATAAGCTCACTACCTCTATCATTTTGGGCTTTCGCAATGCTCTCTGAGGCTCGTATTTTGAATATGGCCCTGACCAAGATAGTCGATTCACTAAGTGTATATATATTGGATATCCCAAAGACTGTATAGGATACTACTTCTTTGATCCAACAGAGCAAGAGTAATTGTTGCTCGAAAGGCTGAGTTCTTGGAAACTAAGTTCCTTATGGAAGGAATAACGTATAGAATAGTGAAATTTGATGAGGATCAAGATCCACAAGCCGATACACGTTTGGTTAACACTAGCAATCAACAAGAGGTTGTTGATGATGATCAAGAGGTTGATCAATACACACAAAACGTTCGCAGATCTGGCAGAGTTAGCATTCCACCTGAAAGATATGGATTTTTCATGAATGGATGCTATGTGGTTGACTCCGATGAGCCAACTACATACCATGAAGCAATGTCCAATTCGGATTGTGACAAATGGCTGGAAGCCATGAACGTTGAGATGCAATCCATGTATGACAATCAAGTTTAGGAATTGGTTGACCCTCCACTTAACTCCAAACCGGTTGGATGCAAGTGGGTTTCAAGAAGAAAATGGATATACATGGAAACTTGGATACTTACAAAGCAAGATTTGTAGCAAAAGGTTTCACTCAAAATCAAGGGGTTGATTATGATGAAATTTTCTTGCCTGAGGCAAAGCTAAAGTCAATTAGGACATTATTTGCCATAGCTACATATTATGACTATGAGATTTGGCAAATGGATATCAAAACCACTTGTCTTAATGGACATCTCGAAGAGAGTGTCCATATGGTTCAGCCAGATGGTTTTCTCGATCCACAACATCCTAATAAAGTATGCAAGTTAAAGAGATCAATCTATGGATTGAATCAAGCATCGAGAAGTTGGGATCAACATTTTGGTGAAGAGATCAAGAATTTTGGTTTTATCAAGAACGCTGATAAGGCTTGTGTATATACGAAGGCTAGTGGGAGCATAATAACATTCTTAGTATTATATGTTGATGACACACTACTTTTTGGAAATGATATTCAAACCATGGAAGGTATTAAAACCTGGCTTGGAAGTTGTTTTTCCATAAAAATCCCGGTGAAGTCGCCTATATTTTTGGAATAAAGATCTATAGGGATAGATCGAGGCGGTTGATAGGTTTAAACCAAAGTGCATATATTTATAAAGTCTTGAAAAGGTTCAAGATGGAAAACTCTAAGAAAGGTATGGTACCTATTCAAAGATGGACAATATTGAGTGTATCTCAATGTCCAAGCTCAAAGGATGAGCAAGATCGAATGAAGGACATCCCATATGCGTCAGCTATAGGATCCATCATGTATGCGATGATATGCACTAGACTAGACGTGTCATGCGCGTTAAGATTGACAAGCAGATATTAGTAGAATCCAGGTAATAGCCATTGGATGGCTGTTAAAAGTATATTGAAATACCTTAGGAGGACTAAGGAAATGTTTCTAATATACGGATCTGATGAAGAGGAACTCGTTGTAAAGGGTTACACGGATGCGAGTTTCCAAACCGTTCGAGATGTTTCTCGATCAGAATCGGGGTATGTCTTCATTATGAATGGAGTAGCATTGTCCACTACAAAATCCGAATACATAGCCGCATCATTAGCAGCTCAGGAAGCTGCATGGATAAAGAAATTTATCACCGACCTAGGGTGGTCTCTACCATTCAAGATCCCCTAGAAATCTTTTGTGATAACGAGGGTACAATTGCATAAATCAAGGTACCCTGTGCATTTCAAAAGGCTAGGCACATTGAGCGGAAATTCAAGTACATAAGGGATGAAGTACAAAAGGGAAAAATATGTATTCGTAAAGTTCACACCGATCAATACATTGCGGATCCACTCACGAAGCTCCTTGAAAGGGCAAAGCATGAATGTCATACTTGTGCCTTAGGACTTCAATATTCTAGTGACTGGAATTGATCTGTTTAGTATTAAAACTTTGAAACAATGTAATATTTAACTCTTTATATACTTGTGATATTTTGAGTTATATTCATTTTAGCATGTATACATCCATGAATATGTTTATTTTTCTAAATGTCCGTAGTCGGTCATGTTTGTGGGAACAAATATGAACGGTAAGACTATTATGAACATGGGTTGGTGGATATTCATAAGGAATGAATATAGAGCAATTGGTTGCTGCCAAGGTTCATAGATATTTGTGGGATACAAATATTGGACTGACCCGCATCTCAATTTTACTACATGGAATCTTCTAGATTGATCATAAGTAAATTTGAGTAAAGGCGAATATCATTTGGTATCCTCCGACCTAAGATACATATTAGGTTTTAATATTCACCAAATGTTATACCTTGAGCTAGTTCTTCACTACTCTGAAATAGTGGGCAGTACATAAGGCTATGTTCAGGTGTGACACGAGGTGATTGTGAAAAACGTATGTAGTCAAGATGGAATTTGCTCCTCTTATTCGTTGAGAGCAAGATGTCTAAGGCCTGATTAAGATAAATCAACAAGGAATGATCATTCTATGTCCATGGATTTAAGATGACATCTGAAACAAAAGGATAAATGATTGATTCACCTAAATCATTTCAAGTTGGATACTTGAAGGGGATGATGTTATTGAATGGCTTTCAGTCATGCGTATTAAGGGTAGTAAACCGTTGTTATGCGGTATTTACTGCTTGCATCAATCTTCTATGAATCTTGTGCAAGTGGGAGATTGTTGGATTCTTTATGCCCAAGACACATAAAACATTGATGTGGTTAGTACGTTATGATCCAAGTCGGGTCATACCCAATAACAAGCTTAACAAACAACAAATAATATTTAATTGATGATATGATCATGCAATTAAATAAATACACCAATTTAGAAAATGGGTTTTCTATATAAGTTGCATATGAGATTGAACAATTTATAGGGATATTTTGTTCATAAATATTGTTTGTAATGTTATTTAAGTTAGTTAAATAACATCAAATAATAAAGGAGTGTGTGTGAGTTATACAGTTAAAAGGTTAATTATATATATATAACTCAAATAAGTGACTAGTTAACATGTGAAAATTGGGTGTTTAAGTTTTGGGGGGAAAAACCCAATTAAATGGGAATTTCGGCCGCCCCTTGTGGGGTTGCCCCCTTTTGGTTTCATTTTGATGTCTTGAAACTAGAACACCTTAACTACAAACACACTCCATCTTCTTCTCTCTCTCACATGCAAGGACCACAAGAACAAAAGGTTCTCTCCTTTTCTTGAAAAGATTCTCGACTGGAAGGTGTTCCAGCAGCCTCTTCTTGGTCGTTTTTGGTTCTCAAATCCTAGCAAAAGGGTGTTTGCTTGATGCTTGTGGGTATCGATGCTTGAGGACATCTTTCCTTGGTGTTTTGGCTGTTCAACAACATCATTTTCTTTATCAAAAATCCCGTTTTTCAGCAGCCTTTGGAAGGTAGTTCCATGGTTTGATTTTGGGTTGTTATTTCTTGTTGATAGCTAGTTCATACACATATAAATGATCCTTATGTTCTTGGGTTTGTTGTTATTATGACATGAGCCTTAATTTTCAGATTACAAATGATAATATTAAGGTTTTAATCCGCTGCGTTTTCAAGTTTAAATGGTTAAACTACTTTGATATGGTCCAACAAACCCAACACTTATATACTTGTAATCAAGTTGAGGTTTGGTTGTAACGATATGTGTTCTATAACCTTGTTAGCTTATAACCTATGACATGAATTGCTACTTGTAACCTTATCATATTATGTATGAAAACCTTGGAAACTCACCAACTATTTTTAGTTGACCTTTTATTTTTATCATGTTTCAGGTCATGCCCAAGTTTAAAGTGAACTTTTGAAGCATGCAATAATCTAGGACTTGGACCTAGTTAATGAAATAAAAAGATTATATTTTGTTATGTTATGTTTGAACTTATTTCATGTTTGAGACTTATGTTTGTAATTTCTTTTGAAACTTATAATTTTAATATTTACATTTAAATATAGCGTTATGTGGCTTTGAACAATCTTAACCCTCACATCTCGACGATTCCGCCATCAAGGTTGGGGTGTGACAGTTCTTACAGCTTATTATTGATGAGAAGCTTCCGTCTTTGCCAAAGGAGAAAGAAGATTCCGTGGTACTCGAGGTGATGGATGATACCACCTTGGGTATGATGAAGGTGTACAGGGGAAGCAGGTGAAACCTCCTGTCAAGAGATTGTTCGGGCACTTGGCTAGTGTTGATTACGTGGCGCCTTCTCACAAGAAGTGGCGTCACGATGAGAGTGATTCAGACGTCCAGCCAATTGAGCTCCCCACTGATGATTCAGACGATGACGACGACGACCATGGTGATGGTCAACGCGCTGAGGCTCCGGGTGGATCCGAGCAGGCTCCAATCCACCCCTCCTTTCAGATAGATGAAGAAGAGGATACAGATGATGAGCCTCTAGTGAGGACAGTGGGCAGCAAGGTTGTTGCCACTGAGAGGGGGATTGCGGCGGATGGTGGACGCCAGGGAGAGTCCAGGGATGCTGCTACTACTGATACTGATCCATCATACATCCTTGACCATCCCATGAGCCCAGGGGGAGCATCCTCTTCCAAGGGATCAAGGAAGAAGAGGATGGCTCAGCCCCACGGCATGAAGGGCAAGAGGAGGAGGATTACACTGATCACCACCACGACCACAGCCACCACTACCTCTACCACAGCTACCACCTCCACTACCACACCTCCTACTACCACTACCATACCTCCTACCATCACCACCACAGCCACCTCATCACCATCCACTCCTATACCACCTCCCATATTCACCACATCCTATACCACCTCCCATATTCACGTTCCACTGAGCCATGGATCCACTCTACCCTCCATCGGGGTAGAGGAACAGCTAGCCAACCTAAACAGAATGGTGCTAAAGCTGCTAGCTGCCGATGAGCAAAGAGCTACACAGCTAAACCAGCTTATGGAGCTCAATGCTGCTCAAGCTCAGCAGATTGCACAGCTTCAGGAGCAGAATGCTCATTCGGTTAAGAGGATTGAGGATTTGGAGGAAAAGAACAAGAAGATCATGCTCAGGCTGAAAGGATCACAAGATGAGCCTTTAAAGATCAAGGAAGGTGATGATGATGATGATGATTCTGATGAAGAAGATGAGGGTGATGATGAAGGACTGAGTGGAGAGAAGAAAGGATATGATGATGATGAAGAAGGTGATGTTGTTGCATCAGCTTCTACCCAGGCTCAGGAGAGGCGCTCTAAGAGAACTCAAGATGGTGGAGCCTTGTCTTCAGCTCCTCCAGTTGAAGAATTGACTGATCAAGACAAAAGTAAAGATTAGATGTTTTGTATTTATAAACTTTTGTTCTTGATTCAAATATTACATTAATGTAATTTATGATTATCTATGCTTATCTATGTTTTAAATGTCTTGATTAACTACTAATGATTGATGTGTTAAATGTTTAAATCAAGCAGATCAAACCTCTCAACAAGATGAATATGATGTTGCTCCCCTGCAACAAATCAAGTCTCAATTCACCATGATTCTTGATTTGCAAGAGATAGTCAGACGGTCGGTGAGCTACACTCCCAAAGAAGGAGAAATTATTCACGATCTGACCAATGAGCAACTCGCTGAGATGTTCAGATGTTATTAGTGATGATGAGCTGAACGATGTTGATGAAATAGAGATTGAGGATGTCACGTCTGAACACTATCCAGGGTACACTGACCGAGAGGGCAATGTGATCCCCAACATGGGTGAGACTCTCGGAAGTGGTACATATGTAAAGCTGGATGAAATGGAAAAGGAAAAGGATAAAGTTGAAAGCCAAGCCCAAGCCTTAGCTGCAGATGTTGATATAAGGAAGGCTGAATGGGCGGCTTGTTTTGCTGAAATACGAGCCCAACGAACAGCTCCAAAGCAAAATGCCTACACCAAACTCTAAAAAGTCAAGAAACATTAGAAGGTGTCTGGCAAGATCATAGCGTCGGCATATTTTGAGGATTTAAATGTTTATGCTGTGAAAAGGGAGAAGGGAATAGAGTACTTCAGGTATCCTCATGATCTGAAGACTCTACAAGGCTTTGAGCTCAACCGACTAGCATGCTTAAATCTGTTGTATGCTGATCCCAGAAAGATGTCAGGTTGGTTTGAGGCTACTCTAAAGAAGGAATACCACACCCGATGGGTAAACTTCAGGCCTCAACAACCGAAGAGGTATATTCGCAAGTCTGAGGTGGATCCCATATCTGGAAAGCCGAAAGTAGTGTTGAAGTGGAGTCCCCCGCGCACGATGTCAAAGATTCCCTTATGGGAAATGCCTTAGGACTTCACTCCACATTTCAAATGGTGGTATTATGACTGTAGGACGGGTGAAGCGGTCATAGTTCTAAATAGAGAGGGTAAAATGGAAACTATCAAGGTATTCGACCCAATGTGGCTTACCAACTTGTCAGCTGAAGATGTCTACACTTTATACAAGTGGCCACTATTCTATGACGCGCAGGATATTGTACAAGCTCTCTAATTCCAGAATGTGATACGGCTCTGCTTTGCTTATGAAATACACGCAAGAGTCACAACAAAGTAGAAGTACAAGAGGTTTGAAGAGCATATGAAGGATTTCAGACGTTAGAGTAAACTAGGTCCAAGGGGGAGTTTGTTGATACATATGTCCCTAGTTTATGTGCTTAATGTAAAAGTCTATCATGTCTTACACATAAGTAATGAATGAGTTGAATGAAATATAATATGTGGTTGATGCTTATGATGTTTAATATTCGTAGTATTATTGTGTGTTAAAGTATAATGAACTTACTATATAGGTTTGAGGTTGTTGTGCATAGTTGTTAGTAAATAATGATTGAGAAATGTGTTCGAACTTAGTTGTATGAGTCTTCATGCGAATGGACCATGCTTATGGACCATACGCATGAATACATCATGCTAATTTACCAGTCGCACGACTGAACCAGACGACTATATCAGTTGTACGAATGACACATGAGATTGACTCAGTTGCACGACTGAACCTTCAGTCGTGCGTATGAATCAGTCGCATGGGTTAGTCGCACGACTGAACCATGCTAATGGTTCAGTCGCACGAATGAAGACTGTAAACCTATAAATACCACTTAATTCGTGAAAAATCGGAACTTTAGACACATACTCATAACCTAGCCGTCCAGAGCGTCCAGAGATCCTATTCCAAGTTCATAGTTCGCATCTGATTGTTTTCTACTCGTTCTTAACGTTTCTTTAATCGTTAGATTGATCGGGATTGCGTTCTCACTGATTGGATCGTCAATTAAATAGGATTCCACACTATTTGATCTTGTTTCACGCATTATCAGTTAGTATTCCGTACGTACACTGTCCTGACAAGTTGTAGTCATACTCTCATCTAACTATGGGTTACAAATCAGGGCCTTCAACCATCTGTAGGAGGGTCTTTCCTTTGGTTGACCATTCTTTTTCTTCCTTCTCTCTCATTTTTAAGTATTCTTCAATCTTTGCCCTTGTGGTTTGTTCTGCAAGATGAAGACTGTTGATCTAGATTTGATAGGTCTAGATACATTGTATAGGCTTAGCACTTTAATTAATTTTTGTAATAAACTATTGTAACTCATTATCTTAATGTATGCTCTGTACATATATAAGTTAACCCATAACTGTGTTGATTTATGTGTAATTGCAGGCTTAGCATTATATACTTATTCAATATTGCAAATTGACTAAGTGTAAGAAACATCTACGGATGAACAATTTGTTCCTATGTAGATAATCTTAAACAAAATGCATCCGAGGATCTTCTGTGGAGGAAGAATTTTCTATGGATGAAGACAAGGGACACATTCGGAACACCAAAGATCTGTGGATGAACAACTTGCATTCCAATGAAGTTCAACTCTCGCAGTAGACAAAACTCCTACGGAAGACTAAACTCCTATGGAAGACCAACACTTGCATGCATTCAACCTTCACAGATGAATTCAACCTTCACGAATGAATGATGTCATAAATTCAACCTTTACGGATGTCATAAATTCAACCTTCACGGATGAATGAGTACATCAATTAAACAAGATTAATCACTGATTGATGTCATAAATTCAACCTTCACGGATGAATTTAACTCAGTCAGAGAATGTCACATCATAACATTTGCTAAGTAACTTTCTTATCTAAATAAAGAAAGTTACTGATTCCAAGAGATTTACTGTTACCCTAGCAGTAAAATCCATGAGCCTATAAATACAAGACCTAGGCTCGCACTTCGATCACGGCTGAATACCTAACAATACATCGATCGATACGATCAATCAATCATAAAAAGCCTAGCAGCCGCCACATCGATTACACCAAAATCATCAAGAGAATCCTAGCAAACATCATCATTAAAAAATATTATTTGATTATTTTTACTCATTAATCTGTTTTAATGAAAAACTTTTTAATCAAATCGTCTTAATTCATTTATTACACTTAATTGTTTTGTTCTTCATTATTACTTTTTATTGCGTTTATTATTTCATATTCAATCAATTCAACAACGATTAATGATAATTTTACGATCATTATTTCGAACCCAATCTAACACTGATATTTCCTGATTGCGATCCTTGGATTCACAGGTGGTATCAGAGCCAAGTGCTCATTGGTTTCGATCGATTGATATTTCCTGATTGTGATCCTTGGATTCACAGGTAGATCTACCAGTTTTCTGATCAGATCTATTGATTTTGAGTAAAATTGCTTTTAAGTGTTCAGAACATCCTGAGAGTTTATAACAAACTCTGATTCAAGGTTGTTATAGAATAAACTGATCAAAGGCATTATACTCAACGATTTGGTGTAAAACAATTTTAAAACAATCAAACTGTGATTCATCATTCGGCGAGTATTGTTACATTGCTCGGTTAACATTGATCTATATTCATATTAATTGATACGTAAACCTGTGTTATAGATTGATAATCAACAATTTTTCAAATCAATTGAACAAACCATATTAACAAACATCCTTGATTTGATATTTATAATCATTAAGAGGATTGACTGACTTGTGACTTCAATTACTTAATTATTCAATAATCAAGTATTTGTCATTAATTAGTTCAGTCATAAAAGGAATCTCTTTTAGTTGAACACTAATACTTAGACTAAAATGAGTAATTCTTTCGGTGAATCATCATACCAACCTCCGAAGTTGGAAACCAAAGCGGATTTTAAATCCTGGAAAATCAAATTCAGCAATCATGTGAATTACAATGATTTTGATTTATGGGTATCTATAACTGAAGGTCCTTATATTCCACCGGCTCTTGGGCCGTATTATAATGACAATAATCAACCCATAAATACACAAGATCTATCACCTGAGGATGTTACAAAGGTTAAAGTTGATATTAGACCATACAGTTTACTCAGTATGGCTTTACCTGAAGAAATACTAATCATGTGTGAGAACTACAAAACAGCGAATTCCTTATGGAAGATACTTCACACTCTCTATGAAGGAAGGAAGGATACTCTTCGTTCTTAATATGAAACATTTTATCATATTGAGGGTGAATCAGTTCCTCAAAAACTCCACAGGTTTATGCAATTGGTAACCGAGATGAACATCTTGGAGTTAAAGTGTCACACCCCGGGCCCAGAGAGGCGGGACGTAACGGTTGGTAAACAACAACCAAAATGCAGCGGAAACTAAATGGTTTATTACAATGCATCTTACAGTAGTTACATTAGGATATTGACTTAGTTTCAGTTTACAAGGTGCCTCAATCTACAATCCATAGGTATCATGATCTATCTCTTGGTCAATATTTCTTGAGGCTTTAGTAGCTAAGGCTTCTAGTGTGACATCTCTTAATTTTGTTAACTTAGAAGTTAACTTTGTTAAATCTTAAAAGGGCCTTTTATGCCATTTTGAAACTTTGAGGATTTATTATGCTTAATAATTAATTTGGTGATTAACCAATTAATTAAATGGATAATAGAAATAATATTATTAATGCTTAAAACGTTTGATAAATATGTTTTTTTATAATAATAAAACTAATACTTGTAATTATGCAAGTAATATCAACATTTGCTCTTTTTGTTTAAAAAAATATAATAAAAAAAGTTAACAATTTATAATAATTGTTATATATAATTTAAAAAAAATTAATAAAGGTTATACATTAAAACTTAAGTTAAGGGAGCTTTGATGTCATTTTATAAACTTTCAAATGAAAGCTTTTGACATGAAATAATAAAAATCTAAATAGACGGGGGTTAAAGTGCAAATTGTTTACAACTAAATCAAAACTTTAAAACTCAAATGATAATCCTTGGAAACCTCAGGGACCATTTGTGTCAATCTTGAAAACTAACCCAAACCGCCGCCCCTTTTCCCCTCGTCGGCCCTCTCCTTATTCCGGCCACCTTTGGCCATCGCTCCGGCGATCACAAAGACCCCAAAACGCCTAACTTTAATGAAATTAAACCGTTCCTTAACCATTTCGCATCAGTTTCGAATCAAGCACACTAACCAATTTGGATTAAACACTCATTAATCAATGTAAAACTCAAAACCGAAACACACCTTCAATACATTAGCCGTTCGACATGTAACAATCATAATCGGATTAGATAATCATGGGAAAACATTAGAATCGATCCATTTGAACTTCCTATAACACCAATTTCGATCTAAACATACCCACACACCACCGTCGATCACCATCAGCATTCGTGACCTGCAACTCAACTGGGATCTATGTTTGAAGCTTTATTAAACCAAATTGGAAGAGGGCTTTCACTTATCAACATCATTCGAAGCTTCCTGCAAAGTTAATTTGGTTATCAACCTCGTTTACACCTTGAATCAACAATCACAGTGTCGCGACTCGTTCTTAAACTTGAGAACATCAAATCGAACTCAAAAATGTAAGTTTCATATATCATTAAACTCGGTTTTACATGGAGAAACAAAGCCCCATGTTTAATTCGTTAATCTGCATCATTTGGGTGGTCAATTTGATCCAAACCAATTCTAGGGTTCATAAGAATTGGGGAAAACTTTATTTTGTTGTGTTTTATCATTTAAAAACAGCATTTAAACGCGGCTGAGGCCTTTGGTGTGTTGGTAAGTGTGTGGGCAGTGTGGGTTGAGGTCACGGATTCGAACCCGGGGACCTCCAACCCATTTTTATTTTTTGATTTTCAAGTGTTTAGGCTATATGAAATTTTTAAAAATTACAAAAAAATCAGATATATAAACTTTGATTATATTAGAAGCTATCAAATTAATTTCTGCAAATTATTCTTTAAACACCTTAACAATTCATAATATAAAAGGCTAATAACAAATGTATAATTGGTTTATTTAAAAAAAAAGACAAACTTAAAATAGTTGAAATCATTAAGTTATTATATTATCCTTAAGAATAGATTAATTATGATTTTATTACATTTTTGTAAATCAATTGAGGATTTAATATCTTCTAATTTCACAAACCATTATAAAAGGATTACTTAAGTTTCATTCGTTGTAATAAAATATATATTATGTTTTCAATAATTGGTCCAAACGTTTCCTTTAAATATTCATCGTTTAAATAACGTTATTTTAAATAGAGATTTCGTGAAACATTATAAATTAATATGTTAAATAATTTTATATTATTTTGCAAGTTATATAATTAAGTAAATTATAAACACTGGTCAAAATGTACTCTTTTAAAACTTAAATATCCTTTTATGTGTATTTAAGTTTATATATTTAAATTATTTTCTCTTGAAATAATAACTATATATAATTATGGACTTGAAACAATAAATCTTTATAACATTAATAGGCATTATATTAATTAAAGTTTTATCATGATAATTGTAGAAATTATATATCTTATAATTTCACAAATTATTTACAAATATTATTCTTTAAAGACTATAAAGAATTAAGTACATATTGAACTCCAACGTTGTTATGTTTAAATTCATTTCTAAAATATTTACATATTGAATTCTTCTAATGAATTAAAAATGTAAATAATTACTTTGTGAATTGTTACTTATCAAAAACCCCTTAAAACTATTGAAACCCTAATCATCATTTGAATGTTAATCATATTATTAATCTTCATCTTGTAATACATATTTAGGTGCCTTGTAATGAATACTTGGGATTACTTTGGATCATCCTTTAATCTTTATTTATCACCTTGTAATGCTTATATCAAGGTGAGTATTTCCATACCCCTTTTTGCTTATTTTCACACTTTGGGGTGAAACATGTTAACTTATTATCATTGCACTTGTAAACTTATTTAAGACTTGTAATCTTTATGGCAATTCATCATGCAAAGTTGTGGTTAGTTGAACTTTTGTGGTTACCATGTTATGGTGTTATATGTACAATCATTAACTATTGCTAGCCCAGCGAAGTCATAGATCTATGGGCAAGACAAGCCTGCTTTGGTTGATCCAAGTACACTTAGCTGATCGTATATACTTTTAAACGTTTGAGACTTGTAAAACTTTGTCGAGGTTTGATTGTTGCATTGTTCATAACATCCCTAATCACTTTATTCACTAACTTATGACTTGAATTGCCATATTTTATATACGTATGTATTAAAAACTATGGAATGCTCACCAACATTTTTAAGTTGACTTTTTATTTTTAACATGTTTCAGGAATACCCCAAGTATGTGTTCTACTCTTTGAAGCTTATCACATCTAGGATTGGACCTAGAGATAAAATGGATGATTCATGTTATTTGTAGCATTTGTACATGATGTATTCTTTGTTGAAACTTTACTTGTAATGTTATTAATGAGACTTATGAATAATATATTTGGAATTAATAAATAGCGTTATGTGGCTGTAAACAATCGTAACCCTCACATCTCGACGTTTCCGCCTTCAAGGTTGGGGTGTGACAGATTGGTATCAGAGCCCATAACTATAGGGATTTAGGTTATTAGAAATGGTGACCTAGACTATAGTTGCATGAACCTCATAGAAAGATCCTTATACCTTTGTGCTTACATGTTGTTTGCATGCTACATAATGCTATGCCTTTTGTGCAACTTGATGCCTTAGCATAAGATTGCCTTATGTATGCTTAAACTTAGTTACTTGTCTCCCTAAACTTAACTTTGACTCTTTGACCCTCCCCGACAAGTGAACTTCCTAAACCTATTCTCAACGACATGTGGAATCTACACTTAACATCTGGGTTCAATTCCCTAGACTCTATGTCTAATCTATGAAAATCCCATCAAGGTTTTGATTTCATAAACCAAAGAAATTTGTATGACACATAGACACCTGTATTCTGGATTTCCTGGCAAAAGGCCTTCGGGCTAAGGCAAGCATATCGTATAAATCTCATTGTGAGACCAGTTAGGCTTACCTGGGGATTTCTGGGATGAGTGATAAACTATGGTCAACATACACAAGTCTCTATGGCAAATGGGTCAATTTACCTTGACGTGTCAACGATTCGAAATAGTAATGCGTTACCAAATGGAACCATCCTCTTTGTATCTTAAAAATCTTTGATTCCTTGAACTGGTATCTCTTCATTCTTATCACGCATAATGTTCCTGTTAATATTAAACCTAACCTATATTTCAACTCTTATGTTTAAACACCGTTATACGTTGAGCGTTTCATGTAACTCTTTCTATATCTTGACCAACGTGAACATAGATCTTAATATACCCAAAGATATTGGGAATCTAAACCAAATGGTCCTCAAAAAATTTTAAACCGTTACTTATGGTTCTCGAGTCTTCTTAAGGACGTGTCCCATAACTAAGAACATGCAATGCTATAGGTGGAATTCCTACATCTCGAGATACTTTGTCTAGGCAAAGTGTAAATGGTGATTTGACTCGATCATTGAATCCATTTACTTGACTCGAAACCCTTGAGATGAGTGATTACTTATAAGTACGCGTGTCTTCAATAAGGCTATGGTTGACCTCATGTCTTGAGGAGTTCATGTACTTCCTTCAAATATGAATCGAATGTTCACATCTCGTCGTGGTGTTGAATCACTCTTGTCATTGATTTAGTCTTCCTGATTTAAACCATTCAAGATTTGAACACCATCATAACTAATTCTGTTACCTCGAACTTTGACCTTAAATTTTTGTAAGCATGATTTCCCTTTTGTTACATTAATGTAACTTGAAATTTTCTGAATTTCTAATAGATATTCTTTTCCTTTCGTTGTTAAGTCGAACTTCATACCGTTTGCACCGTGGGAGATGCAAGAGTTGCAAGTCAACCTATGACTAAGAACACTCGTATCTCCTAAATAATTCTAATTCATCAAAACAGGGATGATTCCCTTACTTTGGTGATGATTCTTCATTCGTTTTGATAAATGGTTTCCAATAGTGTGTTTTATGAAATTTCATCCTCTGGATCGGAATGATTTCCTTATCCCGAGGATTGACTTCAATTATTTTCTTTGGAATGGCATTTCACAAATGACATGATCTCACCAAAACAGGATTGAAACCCGTACTTTGGTGACAAATGTCAATCTTCGATTGTTTTCTTGCTATTATGAAATTCAATCATCAAGATAGGCGTGAATTCCATACCTTGATGATAAATCATCTTTATGAATTGTATTTGTTCAAATGAGGCGACTTCATCAAAGTAGGAGTGATTTCTGGATTTTGATGAAGAAGTTCATCTTGTTATATTTTGTTTTTGTAAAACTCTGCCGTTAAGATAGGAGTGATTTCCCTTACCTTAATGGTGAGTTACCTCGTCTTATTTCTGTGGATCCTCAACAAGGAGTTGGGATCGAACTTTTTGATTGGTAAGTTAGTGGCCATACCTTGGGAATACACCATCAAGTTAGGAGTGAAAACCACACCTTGATGACTATTCTCATTTCTTGATCTCCAACTTACTAAGGTTTAAATCAAGTGACAAGAAACATGTATTAACTTGAAGGGTGAACCAATGTTAGTGTTTGGACCTATCAAGCCAAAGCATGATTTCTGAACTTGTAAGGAGACCCGATCGCTCTAGGTTGATTTTGATTCCAAGCTTGGAGCATTTAAGTTTTTTTAAAATGATTTCTTTCCCTTTATCTTCATGTTTTGACTCGATCTAGCTACATCAAACCATTTATTCTTTACTTATCAACTTTCATTTTGAGTTATCATCAACACATGATTGTGTGATGGTGGCCTTCTTAAACAATCTTCCTACTAAATAAAGACATTATCAACTTGTGGTTATGTCTTTCTAGTCATACGAATGTTCTCGACTGTACTTATGGGTTTGATGAATTACGTACGCAATCTATATTTGGAAATTTGTTACCTTGCAAATGCATGTCTTATTGTTTGCTTTACTTCTTGAATCACTTTTGAACCCTTAATCTTGGAAATCTTTAAAACTCTATCTTGGTTTCGACTAACGAGACTCGTTATTACTTACATTGTGACGTGGAGGTTCATAAACCTTCGTAACTTGTAGTCATGGGTTTGGCATAAAAGAAAAGACATAACTTGGTATGTGTCCAAGTGTCTTACCTTCATATATGACAAAGCCTAACATTTGTGTTCCTATGAATCTCCTGTTTAACTTTTCATCACTAAGTGCCTCTTATCTTAGATGCCATGATGACAAATGGTGCATTATAGACCGATTAACTAATTTCATATTGACTCATTTGGGTTAACGGGTCGAGAAAATGGCTCGTATCTATCTCAAATAGTCGTATACCGTGGTATGTCGTTAAACATCGATCATTAATTTGGATGATCAATTCATTTTCAGTTTTTGATAAAGTTCCTAACCATCGTCGTGAACTTATTCCAAAATCTTCGCATATCGTATTATTCTTAGACCGATGATTGGTCAAAGGAGAGATACATATTCACAAGATATGCGTTAAGATCGTTTCATATAGTGACGTTTGGGATTCTTAAATCCTGACGGTTAACCTTTCTTACCCTTGTTGGTCCTTATTGATTTCTAGACATCAAATTACTACGAAATTATATTCTAGAAGTTGTGACTTATGAATCTAAGGTACCACGGTAACTCGTCATCGTTTTTCAACGTTTTATCTCAAAACGTCTCGCGTTTATTATGTTAAGAATCTTGTAAGATTCCATAAAGGGAAGCGTTCCATTAATCAAACGTCAAACACATTTCGTTGAACTCTCACCTTTCATTACAATTCCTTTGTTCATTTAAGTTCATTTTTAATTTCGGGACGAAATTCTTTTAAGTTGGGGAGACTGTGACATCTCTTAATTTTGTTAACTTAGAAGTTAACTTTGTTAAATCTTAAAAGGGCCTTTTATGCCATTTTGAAACTTTGAGGATTTATTATGCTTAATAATTAATTTGGTGATTAACCAATTAATTAAATGGATAATAGAAATAATATTATTAATGCTTAAAACGTTTGGTAAATATGTTTTTTTTATAATAATAAAACTAATACTTGTAATTATGCAAGTAATATCAACATTTGCTCTTTTTGTTTAAAAAAAATATAATAAAAAAAGTTAACAATTTATAATAATTGTTAAATATAATTTAAAAAAAATTAATAAAGGTTATACATTAAAACTTAAGTTAAGGGAGCTTTGATGTCATTTTATAAACTTTCAAATGAAAGCTTTTGACATGAAATAATAAAAATCTAAATAGAGGGGGGTTAAAGTGTAAATTGTTTACAACTAAATCAAAACTTTAAAACTCAAATGATAATCCTTGGAAACCTCAGGGACCATTTGTGTCAATCTTGAAAACTAACCCAAACCGCCGCCCCTTTTCCCCTTGTCGGCCCTCTCCTTATTCCGGCCACCTTTGGCCATCGCTCCGGCGATCACAAAGACCCCAAAACGCCTAAGTTTAATGAAATTAAACCGTTCCTTAACCATTTCGCATCAGTTTCGAATCAAGCACACTAACCAATTTGGATTAAACACTCATTAATCAATGTAAAACTCAAAACCGAAACACACCTTCAATACATTAGCCGTTCGACATGTAACAGTCATAATCGGATTAGATAATCATGGGAAAACATTAGAATCGATCCATTTGAACTTCCTGTAACACCAATTTCGATCTAAACATACCCACACACCACCGTCGATCACCATCACCATTCGTGACCTGCAACTCAACGGGGATCTATGTTTGAAGCTTTATTAAACCAAATTGGAAGAGGGCTTTCACTTATCAACATCATTCGAAGCTTCCTGCAAAGTTAATTTGGTTATCAACCTCGTTTACACATTGAATCAACAATCACAGTGTCGCGACTCGTTCTTAAACATGAGACCATCAAATCGAACTCAAAAATGTAAGTTTCATATATCATTAAACTCGGTTTTACATGGAGAAACAAAGCCCCATGTTTAATTCGTTGATCTGCATCATTTGGGTGGTCAATTTGATCCAAACCTATTCTAGGGTTCATAAGAATTGGGGAAAACTTTATTTTGTTGTGTTTTATCATTTAAAAACAACATTTAAACGCGGCTGAGGCCTTTGGTGTGTTGGTAAGTGTGTGGGCAGTGTGGGTTGAGGTCACGGGTTCGAACCCGGGGACCTCCAACCCATTTTTATTTTTTGATTTTCAAGTGTTTAGGCTATATGAAATTTTTAAAAATTACAAAAAAATCAGATATATAAACTTTGATTATATTTGAAGCTATCAAATTAATTTTTGCAAATTATTCTTTAAACACCTTAACAATTCTTAATATAAAAGGCTAATAACAAATGTATAATTGGTTTATTTAAAAAAAAAAGACAAACTTAAAATAGTTGAAATCACTAAGTTATTATATTATCCTTAAGAATAGATTAATTATGATTTTATTACATTTTTGTAAATCAATTGAGGATTTAATATCTTCTAATTTCACAAACCATTATAAAAGGATTACTTAAATTTCATTCGTTGTAATAAAATATATATTATGTTTTCAATAATTGGTCCAAACGTTTCCTTTAAATATTCATCGTTTAAATAACGTTATTTTAAATAGAGATTTCATGAAACATTATAAATTAATATGTTAAATAATTTTATATTATTTTGCAAGTTATATAATTAAGTAAATTATAAACACTGGTCAAAATGTACTCTTTTAAAACTTAAATATCCTTTTATGTGTATTTAAGTTTATATATTTAAATGACTTTCTCTTAAAATAATAACTATATATAATTATGGACTTGAAACAATAAATCTTTATAACATTAATAGGCATTATATGAATTAATGTTTTATCATGATAATTGTAGAAATTATATATCTTATAATTTCACAAATTATTTACAAATATTATTCTTTAAAGACTATAAAGAATTAAGTACATATTGAACTCCAACGTTGTTATGTTTAAATTCATTTCTAAAATATTTACATATAGAATTCTTCTAATGAATTAAAAATGTAAATAATTACTTTGTGAATTGTTACTTATCAAAAACCCCTTAAAACTATTGAAACCCTAATCATCATTTGAATGTTAATCATATTATTAATCGTCATCTTGTAATAAATATTTAGGTGCCTTGTAATGAATACTTGGGATTACTTTGGATCATCCTTTAATCATTATTTATCACCTTGTAATGCTTATATCAAGGTGAGTATTTCCATACCCCTTTTTGCTTATTTTCACATTTTGGGGTGAAACATGTTAACTTATTATCATTGCACTTGTAAACTTATTTAAGACTTGTAATCTTTATGGCAATTCATCATGCAAAGTTGTGGTTAGTTGAACTTTTGTGGTTACCATGTTATGGCGTTATATGTACAATCATTAACTATTGCTAGCCCAGCGAAGTCATAGATCTATGGGCAAGACAAGCCTGCTTTGGTTGATCCAAGTACACTTAGCTGATCGTATATACTTTTAAACGTTTGAGACTTGTAAAACTTTGTCGAGGTTTGATTGTTGCATTGTTCATAACATCCCTAATCACTTTATTCACTAACTTATGACTTGAATTGCCATCTTTTATATACGTATGTATTGAAAACTATGGAATGCTCACCAACATTTTTAAGTTGACCTTTTATTTTTAACATGTTTCAGGAATACCCCAAGTATGTGTTCTACTCTTTGAAGCTTATCACATCTAGGATTGGACCTAGAGATAAAATGGATGATTCATGTTATTTGTAGCATTTGTACATGATGTATTCTTTGTTGAAACTTTACTTGTAATGTTATTAATGAGACTTATGAATAATATATTTGGAATTAATAAATAGCGTTATGTGGCTGTGAACAATCGTAACCCTCACATCTCAACGTTTCCGCCGTCAAGGTTGGGGTGTGACAGATTGGTATCAGAGCCCATAACTATAGGGATTTAGGTTATTAGAAATGGTGACCTAGACTATAGTTGCATGAACCTCATAGAAAGATCCTTATACCTTTGTGCTTACATGTTGTTTGCATGCTACATAATGCTATGCCTTTTGTGCAACTTGATGCCTTAGCATAGGATTGCCTTATGTATGCTTAAACTTAGTTACTTGTCTCCCTAAACTTAACTTTTACTCTTTGACCCTCCCCGACAAGTGAACTTCCTAAACCTATTCTCAACGACATGTGGAATCTACACTTAACATCTGGGTTCAATTCCCTAGACTCTATGTCTAATCTATGAAAATCCCATCAAGGTTTTGATTTCATAAACCAAAGAAATTTGTGTGACACATAAACACCTGTATTCTGGATTTCCTGGCAAAAGGCCTTCGGGCTAAGGCAAGCATATCGTATAAATCTCATTGTGAGACCAGTTATGCTTACCTGGGGATTTCTGGGATGAGTGATAAACTATGGTCAACATACATAAGTCTCTATGGCAAATGGGTCAATCTACACTTAACATCTGGGTTCAATTCCCTAGACTCTTTTCCTTCACACCTACCCTCACTTCTTGCTTCGGATTTAGATCTCTTCTATAGTTCAGCTAAGCTACCTATCTGTACCTGAAAGACATGCTCAAAAGATTTTGTGTCAACATAAAGTTGGTGAGTTCAAGTGCTTAAAGTTTAAAAACAAAAAGAATTTAACAAATTCTCATTTGATAAAAATGAATGAATCATAGTTTCAAAATCGTGGGAGAAAAATCATAATCAACCCTGCACTCAGTCCCTGTTGGCCTCTTCTAAAGTTGTGTTTAACCGGATATTCCCGAAGGAAGAACTGAGCCCCAAACCAGTGATCCATACCTGCCCGGATGGTTCACCATAGTTTCTTAACAAAACCTGTTACATGCCACAAACGACCCCTTAGGATCTCAGTGGGGTACCCTTCCTGGAACGGAAGCCACTGTGTGTGGGGGATTCCCCAAATAGATCTATCCATATAAAACAAGCGGTTCACGAAAGAATTAATGATCATGACATAAGTATCAGCAGGTAATCCATAAATCCCACATACAATCATCAAGTAAAGCACAATTATAGTTCATAAATAACAGAGCATGTTTCATCCCAAAACAGTAGTAAAAAGGGGGATCACTAGAACTCACCTGGTATCCTTATATAAATTCTGAGCTCGGTAAAGAAAAGTGAAGGTCACCAACAAAGCAATCCTAATTAGAACATATGAGATTCATGTTTAGAATTAGCACGATGTCATTACATGCGTGCGGTTGAGCTCTTTAGTTAACTTAAAGTTAACGATTAGTATCATTGATGTACCTTAGCTTCTTGTGAAATTATCATTTGTTATGTACTAACTCGCGCTTATTAGGTTAATAAGTGTCTTTATTCGAGAAATGATTATTTGTACAATGATTGTAACGATATTCGGTTGGTAATAGGGATTCCAATCTTTATAGATAATTATTATTGATGATATTAGAAATCTTTAATGTTCCAATTATTGTATTAGATGCTCTAATAATATTTATATTGTTTATGCTGATTCCTTATATGTGTGATACTTGCATAGGTATGCATGTAGTCAAACCTCTAACTGTTTGGTAGTAAAAGCAATCTAAAATGCATCAAATATTATGAATTAAACTCTTATGTCATGATGTTATGTTATTTTCACATGCATAGCATATATATATATACTTTTTAAGATTGCCTCACTTAGGCCATTAAAATGCTTAGTTTATTTATGCAATTACTTAGATGGTTCACACATAGATATGTTTAAATTTTTCTTAACGCGTTTAGTGCGGACCAAAAATATATTTAAACAATAAGTGTAAGTACATCTTCAAAGGTCATCCATATTCCATAATTATATAGATATATTTCTACCAATAATGTAGTTAATATGATGTTAGAATAATTTGAATATCAATAATAGTTGTCATTATATCGAATAAAAAGGGTGATACAATTAATATTTATTCCAATAATAACAAGATTATCGATTATTAATAATAATAAGACGATGGATTAGTATAGAATTATAAGTCTTAAATAATTATGAGTGAACATCGGTTAAACTAAATTATCCATTGTATATATATATACATATATATAAACATAGGTATGTACAATTGCATTTTATATATATTAATCATCTACACGTCTTGTAAGGATTTTATATGTCACGAGTTAGATAACTTCATATATATATTTCTAATATCTTTGTTCATATGAATACTTTTCCAATGTTGTTTTTCATTATGCGATTGCTCACATTATTTTAAATTTTCGCATCCATTCATGATGGTTTATAAACTAGTTAACATTTTATACATTTTTCAAGCTCAACCCACACAAGTTAATATATATATATATATATATATATATATATATATATATATATATATATATATATAGATATATATATATATATATATATATATATATATATATATATATATATATATATATATATATATATATATATATATATATATATATATATAACCATTATATTCACGTATATGGATGTCTAACGCATGATTATACCTAACGCTCCCGCATCGCGTCCTAGAATTCGCTTGATCTGACCCGCATCGAGTTGACTGTCCATTGACCAGTTTGACCAGCTTTGACCAAAGTTAAACCTAACCAAAACCACACCAAGATTACATACATCACTATTATTTTGTTATCTAGCAACCAAACGCAACCATAACCACACTATTCGTTACCAAACACCTCGGTTGAGGCTTCTACCACCGTAGTCCATCACTTGCAGCCAAGATCAACCATGGATAGCCACTGGGCACCACCGCCCGCCCTAGAGCCGCCGTATAACTAGCCGGAGAACGACTCCAAACCACCAATTCACGAAGATCTTGCTTTGAATTCAACATGCAACCCCCAATACAGCGTCGAACGGCTCTATCTCACCTCAAACCGCAGCAACCACCACTGGCCCCTACCTCCGGCCTGTACAGCCACGACCGACAGCCACCAAAAACTCCAAAACCTTGCTGCCGTCATCTTCAAATGCCCATAACATTCAAACCGTTAAGTGTTAGACAACGCCGCTACCATCGTTGGAAAGACCTCGTCGAGACGAAGAAGAGCATGGGCGGCACTCGCCGCCACTCGCCGCCAGTTGCCGGCGCCGGCGGCCTGAAACTTCGCCGGAACCCTAGCCGCCGCTGCCTTCTCTCTTCCATATCTTCTACACCGTTGCGAATCAGAAGAAACCGCCACCACCATCATGATCAGGAGGTCGAGATTACGGGGGTAGGCCAAGACCTGGCCGGAATCCGCCGCGCCGCCGCCGTGCCGCCGCGGAGCCTCCTGCTCCGGCGAAGTCGGCTGCAGCAGGTCCTTGAGAGCATTTTAGGGTGTTTTTAGGGTTTTCAAATGAGAAATGAGGGAATAGATGGCTTATATACCTAGGGTTTTTGAGTGGGCTTGATTTAAAAATCGCGTATACGTCCCGAAACTTCGTTATCGCGTATTGAACGGTCTTTTGGATAAAACCTCGTTAGAAAACCTATAATAGATTTATCTAATTACTTCAGCTTGAAATAAAACAATTCGGTATATTTATCGTTAGACTCTCGGGTTTGACCTATTCTCAGGCCGGTCCACGCTTCAGTCGCGACTCGAACCACATTGCTCCTGGATAACCGTCTCACTCTCTAATTTAGAATATGATAATAAATATATAATAATTAGATAAACATTTATGACGTTATAGGGCTCGGTTGTCGTATCAGATGTCCGTTAAATGCCGGTGTATTCGGTATTCGCGCTTTTTCGACGTATTATAGATGATTATACACGTTTGGTTAGAATCTTTTAGCAAGTACTGTTTACAGTATGCATCATGATTAACAATGATTTTAAAAGAGTATAAACCATTATAGGTATGTTCCGATGTAAATTAGACGTTAGTACGCATTAGTTTACCGGACTTTACACGGTATAGGTTTTTGTGAAGTCACTGGATCGGTAGACATCCGAGCATGTTCTTGACGGAAGGATAAACAACAGCAAAAACCAAGAGACAATCAATAACACGAACTACAATATAATGGTTTCATTGATAAAACCTAACGATTACAAGCTCGTTACAACATAAGAATCAAGACTCTTGGCAAGGGGAGATCGAGCATGATCTCCCCTCTCATCCGGCAGCCCTAGGCTCCGGGCATACTCCCTCCCCAAACCCTTGTCTCTCTACACATTGAAACTGGTATATATAGGCCTCGACCCATATTAGATGCGACTGGGCCCATTCATGCGAGTGGACCATGCGTATGGTTCAATCGTACGACTGGACCATGCGTATGGTTCAATCGTGCGACTGGACCATACTTATGGTTCAGTCTTACGAATGACCCAATCGCATCTCTCAGTCGCACGACTGGCCCATTAGTAAGGCTCAGTCGCACAACTGAGTCTCATTCGCATATGCTCCTGCGAATGACCCAGTTTCATGTGTTTACAACATATCAGGTGTATTACATTAAGCCTAGACTATTCGACAAGCGACGGACACACTCTATATGACTATATATGCTCCAACAGTTTTGAATCTGTTTTTAGTTTTGATTCTTATCGTAGTTGCTTTGAATCACAATTTAATTTATTATCTTATGATCACTTATTTATTTAGATGGTAAATGGGTCTTGGGCCTTAAATGGGCCTCGTTTATAAGTTTGGGCCCTTATTGGGCCTATTGGGCCTAAAAAGGCTAGTTTCTTTTCCAAGTTTTCTTTGGTAAGCCCAATTCAATTCGGACCTTTATTGAGTCCTATAATCACATTAAGTTTTCTAATTGGGCTAGATTTCAGAGGTGTTACATAAAGTACACCAATGTGGAGTTAAACAAAAAGATGCTCCACACTTTGCCTGAAAGATGGAAGCAAACTGTATACATGTTCAAGAACACCCTTGATCTCAAAACCATAGGTTTAGATACATTGGTGGCTAAAGTTGAAGCTCTTGAAATAGATGAATAGTCTTGAAACAAGAGTGTAAGAACACATGTCACTCCTTATCATTTTAAAGAAACTAAAAGTGCTGGAAGTGTTTTTTTTTCTAACCATGATAATGACAACTCTTGTACCTTGAGTGAAGATGAGGAAGAAGTTATTTTTTATGTCTCAAAGCCTTCAAAAACATCATCTCAAAGTAAATCAGGAAAAAGGAAAGGGAGACCTGATGAAAGAAAAGATGCATCTACTTCATCAGCAAAGTCTTCATCAAACAACAATCAAGAAGAGCCCATCACTGTGATTCTGGACTCTGAATAACAAAAAGCAGTATTTGCAGCTTTTAGCTCAAGTTTTCAAGCTTATTTGGGCAGTACTTTAACGCCTGCTAACATCTACCAACAAGATCTGGAAGAACTTCATACAAATGAAGTAGAGGAAATGGATCTTCAGTGGCAAATGACAATGATAACATACAGAGCCAAGCAGTAACTGAGAAGAAACAAAAACTTTGATGCAACAAGTAAAATAACCAAAATTGGAGTTGATAAGCCAAAGGTGAATGTTTCAAAATGTAATCTCTATGGACACTTCTCAAGAGAGTGTAATCAACAATCAACTCTTGACATGAGACCAAATTAGCAACATCAGCAACATCAGTCTCATCAACTAACAACATCTCTAAGATCCTTCAGACAACCTCAGCTAACCAACTCATCCCCACCAGCCACAAACTCATCAGCAGGGCCTAGTAATTCAAAAGAAAGTAGGCTGATAATTTTACAAGATGGAACATGTGACTGGAGCATGTATGAGAAGGAGGTGTTAGAAGATAATCAAGCTTTAATGGCCAACATGGAAGTTGAAAGATATAGATTCCATGCTTAATAACTAGCTAACAAAGTAAAAGAAACAATGATTTCAAATGAATCTGACGTAAGAGAGCATAAACTATATCAAATCAAAATCAACTCTTTACAAAAATATTTAGATAAAATTGTTTCTGAAAATTATAGCTTAAAAACCCAAGTTGAGCATCTAACCACTTCCTTAACAAAATCCATGGCTGATCATGCATCAACTAAAGTGAAACTTCAGAAGTTTCAAATGTCATCTCAGCAATATGGGAAATTATTAAATTCTCATATTGAATCAAAGAACATGTATGGGCTGGGATACAATGCTGTTACACCCCCTAGGAATAATAATTATACAACTTTACCTTAGACAATGACAAACAGTTTGTCAAATCATTTTATGCCATGCACCAACTTTGAAACAAAACTTAATCAACTGGTAAATGAAAATGATTCTAATGTGATTGAAATTGAGTCTTCTAAATCATAACAAGTCAAACAAAATGACTTAGAATTTGACTATGATGAATGTAACACCCCGAAAAGTCGAAACGAGTCATTAAGGATAATGGGCTTAATTAATGTGTTATGGGCCAAATTGGGTTTATGGGCAAGAGCCTAAGTGATTAAGGCCCATAATCAGCCCTTAACCTACCTAAATCAGCCTCCATCTCCATCATTTGAACCCTAGCTCCTAAAATTCATAGAGAGAGAAAGTAGAGAGAGAAAGTGAAGAAAACTCAAGATTTGAAGCTTTTTAGGTTAAGAGATTGAAGATCTGGGTGTTGGAGCATCAAGACCTAAGAAAGAAGCAACGAATCCAGGTAAGAATCGACCTCTAAACCCTTCTTTAAATCAAACCCGGATTCTAGGGTTTTGGGTTGTGAAAAGTTGCAAAGAATTGCATAAAGGTCACATTTTTACGTATGAAAATATGTATAAAGCTTAGATTTAGCCTCATGGATGATAAAAAAAGAGATTGGACGTAAAAAGTTATGGTTTTGGGTTAAAAACGGACTGGTTCGTAATTTTTATGCGATCTGCGAAACTGTATATGCATCCAACGAATTTGCATATCTAATTAGCGAAACTATGAGGACTTCCTGCAAAACTATAGTTTCGTAGGTAGTTTCGCAGACATGTTTTTCCAAAGAAAGTTGGGCGAAACTGGCAGCGAAGATGCCAGCGAAACTGCCAGCGAATGTGCTAGCGAAACTAGCAGCGAAACTGCTGGTGAAACTAGCGGCGAAAGTGTTGGCGAATCTAGCTGCGAAATTGCTAATCTTGCAGCGAATTTAGGCAGAAATTAACCCCTTTAAGTGTTAGCTATTCTGCAGGCTGTGTAGAGTGATCCTAGCCTTGTAAGCTTAGTTTTGAAGTTGATCTCGGTAACCAGGTGAGTTCTAGATCCCCTGTTTATAAGTTTTCCATGTTTTGGGGCTATTATGCATAACAAATTTACGTTTTTAAATGACCAAGATTTTAAGGGGTTTTAACCGGGAGAACAATCCTTAAATTTTCCTATAAGTAAAGTTTTCCAGCCAGGGGCGTTGCCCCTTGGACCCTACTAGGGGCTGCTGCCCCTAGGACCCCGCTGTCAGGGGCTGCCGCCCCCGAACCCTCGCTGTCCCGCGGAGGGTCGGTTATGTTTTATGATGACTAGTACTTGGTATGTTGTGTACTTAACAAGTTAAGTATTATATATTAAAGTGGAAGATGATATTAATGAAAAGCGAAACTTAGCGAATGTTACCCCCGGGCCCGTTTGATGATGTAAAATCTTGCAAGCACTATGATAGACTTCACTTATGTGAGTCTGATGTATGATGATGGATCTGTACTTATGAGAAGGCTATGTGCCTTGCAGTGTGGATCAACTGTCAGGGGTTAGCTACCGTATTCATGTGTACCGACAAGGATTGGCATTTGTTGTCAATCAACATGGAGCTATTGCTTTGTGCAATCTAATTTATGATGAAAGTGAAAGATAATGAAATAATGAAAGATAATGAACATGCTTATTATGATGCAAGTAATGTTATGTACTATGTTGTATGCATGGTCATTTTATGAACGATAAAGTTAATATTTTCTTATATTATTTAAAACTAGAACTCACTCAGCGAAGCTGACTTTTATGCATAATAGTTGGCAGGTAAACGCTGATGCTGAGGATGGCACACGGAGCTACTTGGGAAGCTATGGATAGCATTCAAGTTTATGGAAATCTTTATTGTAATTTAAGAACAAGTAATATGTTTTGTTTACAATTAAAGGACAAATTTATGAGTACGATGTGTTTTCAAAGGTTTAAATGAATGTCTAATTATTTCCGCTACAATGTTTTGTTATTAAACTGATTTTATGCTATGATTAACCAACTGTGAGGCTTTCCGGGAACGGGGCTTTACAAGTTGGTATCAGAGTCAGAATTTAAGAGAATTGGGTAAACTATTTTCAAAACCTAAACTTAAACTGAAAATGGGACCGAATGAAGGATGCCAATCCAAGTAGCTACGTGCCATCAGGTAAAAGTTTAAAGTAGAACCGGAATTATGTGCGTGTGCTATTTGTTTTATGTGCTTGTAGATTTGAACACTAATATGTGTTAGGATAGTGATTGCTTGGGACAGGAGGGTAAGGTAAGTGGTTAATCACACTTGGCCACTGTAATTAAGGACTTACCATACTTATAATGATCTGAGCAATTATCTTGATTAACCATTTTGGTGTTTGAATCTTATGGGAATTGGTTATGGCTGGTAGAAAATCAGGGAAGGTAACCCGAGGAGGTGCTCGTGGCGGGTGTACTACTGAGCCACGTGTCACCCGGAGCAAAGCTAAGGCTCCCGAGACTGTACACGAGGAGTCAGACCTCCATAGTCACCCGGAGGGGGAGGGATCAGCCACCCTCAAACCCACTGTGAAGGAGGCTATCGCTGACGAAGTCTACAATGTCATGCAAAATGTCTTACCCTCGGTGGTGGCCGAGGTGATCAAAGCAGTCAAGGATGGAGAGAAAGCTGAGAAGAAGGGGAAGAAAAGTGAGAAGAATTCAAACCCTAAGGTAGTAGTCCATGATGACGATAGTGATGAGGAGTCTGAGAAAGAGGAGCCATCAAACCCTAAGGTAGTAGTCCATGATGACGATAGTGATGAGGAGTCTGAGAAAGAGACTACTAGAGGATGCAACTATGGGGCATTTCAAAGGTGCAAGCCCCCAACCTTTGACGGTAACGGCAATGCTACTGCCGCTTATCGTTGGGTCAGAGAGATGGAAGCGGTACTGGAGATTAGTGAGTGCCGGGAAGATCATAAAGTTAAGTTTTCCACTCATTCCTTCGTTGACTCGGCATTGTGCTGGTGGGACAATATTGTCCAGGCTGAAGGAAAGCGATCGATAGCCAAAATGAAGTGGTCGGAGTTGAAGGAGTTAGTGCTGGAGGAGTATTGTCCCCATCGGGAATTAGACAAGATTGAAAAGGAGTTCTTGTATTTTGAGGCTGGGAACATGACTCATCAAGAGTATACCTCCAAGTTCAATGAACTTGCAAGACTTGTGCCAGACATGGTGACGCCAGCATCCAAGAAGATCAAAAGATACATAAAGGGTTTGCCTGTGTAGATCAGGAGGCACATGATTGCAGCCAGACCAGACACGTTTAGGTCTGTGGTGGACTTAGCTGGGAGGTTGTACGATGAGAGAGACCCAGTGCCTGTACAGAAGAAGGTGGAGAAATGGAATGGGAACAAGAATGGAAGTGGAAAGAGGTTCGGAGGTGATAACTTCCGGAGTGAAGAGAAGAGGATGAAGGTTGAAGATCAGTCTAGGAGATAGGGAAATACTGGTGAAGGAGGTGCTTGTAGAAAATGTGGAAAAGGTCATATAGGGGAGTGCAGAGTTGGGACGGGAAAATGTTTCAAATGTGGAGGCGAGGGCCACTATGCTAGGGACTGCAAGGTGGGGAAGTGTTACCAGTGTGGCGAGATGGGTCATGTGGGAAGAGACTGTAAGAAAGGAAAACCAGAAGGGTCAGGAACGATTAAAGATGGAGATAAGGGAAGGGGTGACGGTTCAAAAGCGAAGGCGAGGGCATTCAACATAACTCGCGAGGAGGCCAGGGCAGACCTAGAAGTAGTTTCAGGTATGTTTCTGGTGGACCATGAATATGCTTCTGTGCTCTTTGATTCTGGTGCTAGTAGGAGTTTTGTGTCTGTAGCCTTTTGTCATTTGTTGCATGATAAGAGTAGAAAGTAGAAACAACCATTGGTAAGTCCACTAAGGTAACTGAGGTGGTTGAGGATTGCCTGATTGAGTTAGAAGATTGTAAGTTCCCTGCTAGGTTGCATGTTATGGCCTTAGGAGGTTTCGATGTGGTGTTAGGCATGGATTGGTTAGCTAGCTATGAAGCCAATATAGTATGTAGTAAAAAGATAACTCGTCTAATAGTGCCCGACAGTAGTTCTGTTACGGTTCGTGGAGATAAGGTGTGCTGTGTACTGAAGGTCGTGTCGATTATCACAGTCGAAAAGTACTTGAGGCGTGGGTGTAGTGCTTACTTGGCCTATGTAAAAGATGTGGATGCACCAGAGCCACAATTATCAGATGTGCCGGTAGTGCGCGAGTTTCCTGACGTCTTTCCTGAAGACCTGACCGGTGTGCCGCCTGACCGCGAATTCGAATTCCAGATTGATTTGCTATCGGGAGCACAACCTGTCGCTAAAGCACCATATTGATTAGCTCCTTCGGAGATGGTAGAACTGAGGGACCAGTTGCAAGATTTACTGGATAAAGGCTTCATCCGACCGAGTATCTCTCCATGGGGTGCCCTCCGGTTTTATTCGTCAAGAAGAAAGATGGTAGCATGCGGATGTGCATTGACTATCGCGAGCTCAATAAGCTGAGTGTAAAGAATCGGTATCCATTACCAAGGATCGACGACCTGTTCGATCAACTTCAGGGTGCCAGCTGGTTTTCAAGGATAGACCTGCGTTCTGGTTACCACCAACTGAAGGTGAAAGAACAAGACATTCCTAAGACAGCGTTCCGTACGCGTTATGGACATTACGAATTTCTCGTCATGTCCTTTGGTTTAACCAACGTGCCAGCTGCCTTCATGGACCTCATGAATAGGGTGTGTCGACCAATGTTGGATAAATCGGTGATAGTATTCATCGACGACATCTTGATTTATTCAAAAAATGAAGAGGAACATGCCTATCATATTCGAGAAGTATTGGAGACACTCAGAAATGAGAAGTTATTTGCTAAGTTCTCTAAATGCGTATTTTGGCTTAGAGAAGTTCAATTTCTGGGTCATGTGGTTAATCCCGAGGGGATCAGGGTGGACCCTGCGAAGGTTGAAGCGGTGATGCAATGGGAACCTCCAAAGACGCCATCCGAGATTCACAGTTTCTTAGGCCTGGCAGGCTATTATAGGAGGTTTATCCAGGATTTCTCCAAGATAGCTTCTCCTTTGACGAAATTGACCTGAAAGGATGTGAAGTATGAATGGGGTACTGATCAGGAGAAAGCCTTCCTAGAACTGAAGATGAGGTTGGCTCAAGCCCCTGTCTTGACGTTACCTAAAGGGAACGAGGATCTGGTGGTCTACTCGGATGCCTCGTATGCAGGATTGGGTTGCGTGTTGATGCAACAAGGGAAGGTGATAGCCTATGCCTCTAGACAATTAAAGGTCCACGAGGCCAATTATCCTACCCATGATTTGGAGTTGGCCATGGTGGTGTTTGCATTGAAGATTTGGAGGCACTACCTGTATGGGGTGAAGTGCACCATCTTCACTGATCATAAAAGTCTGAAATATTTCTTTGAACAAAAGAACTCAATATGAGGCAGAGGAGGTGGTTGGAACTGATCAAGGATTATGACTGCGAAATTCATTATCATCCAGGCAAAGCCAATGTGGTTGATGACGCCCTTAGCCGAAAAGGACGACATGAACCAATTCGGGTGAGGGCTTGCCAGATAATCATGACGCCTGATGTTATGAAGCAAGTGAGGGAGTTCCAGGATGAGGCATTAAGAGAGGATAGAGTCAACTCTGAAATGATGAAAGGACAAGTTTCAGACTTAGGGGAAAACACCCTGGGTGTTAGAACCCGATCTGGGAGAATGTGGATCTCTCTCTACGGGGATCTGAGGGAGAAAATCATGGATGAGGCTCACAAAACTCGATATTCCATACACCTCGGTGCCACGAAAATGTATCAGGATCTGAAGAAAGATTACTGGTGGCCGGGAATGAAGCGAGACGTGGCTAAGTACGTGAGCAAGTGCCTTGCCTGTAAGTGAAGGCAGAGCACCAAAAGCCATATGGGAAGATCCAGCCTTTGGATATCCCTGAATGGAAATGGGAACACATCACAATGGACTTCGTCAAGAAGCTACCTCGCACGGCGAGGTGATTGTTGACCGTCTAACAAAGAGCGCCCATTTCCTACCAATTCGTGAGACGTATTCCTCTGAGAGGTTGGCAGAGCTATTTATCAAGGAGATGGTGGCTCGTCACGGCGTGCCAGTGTCTATCGTTTCGGATAGGGACACGCGGTTTACGTCCAAGTTCTGGAAGAGGTTTCACGACTCAATGGGGACTAGACTGCATATTAGTACGGCTTACCATCCCCAGACGGATGGTCAGTCGGAAAGGACGATATAGACTTTAGAAGACATGCTACGAGCCTGTGTAATCGACTTTGGAGGAAGTTGGGATGAGCACTTATCGTTGGTGGAATTCTCATATAATAATAGTTACCATGCCAGCATTGGTATGCCACCTTATGAAATGTTGTACGGTAGGAAGTGCAGAACGCCAGTGTGTTGGGGTGACATTGGGCAAAAGGAATTGGGGAGTCTTGAAGTGATTGAGGTCACAACTTAGAAGTTAGATAAGATTAAGGCGTTCATGAAAGCAGCAAAGGACCGCTAGAAGTCTTATGCTGACAAGAAGCGTAGGCCGATAGAATTTGTGGTTGGTGACAAGGTTATGCTCAAGGTATCGCCCTGGAAAGGGATCATGAGGTTTCGAAAAAGGGGAAAGTTAAGCCCAAGATTCATAGGGCCATTCCGTATTATCGCAAGGGTAGGAGAAGTGGCCTACAGATTAGAACTACCTGATGAGTTGAGTGGAATTCACCCTACGTTCCATGTATCTCATCTCAGGAAATGTCTGGCAGATAATGATGTAGTTGTACCATTAGAAGACATTGAAGTTGATGAACGGCTGAATTATGTAGAGAAGCCGGTGGCCATCCTTGATTGGAAAGAGAAGCACTTACGGAATAAAGTGGTTCCACTAGTACGAGTACAGTGGAGACATAGAAAAGGATCAGAATCTACGTGGGAGACTGAGGAGGAGATGAGGAAATTTTACCCTCATTTGTTTGATGACTAACAGGCTTCGAGGATGAAACCTAAATAAGTGGGGGAGACTTGTAACACCCCGAAAAGTCGAAATGAGTCATTAAGGATAATGGGCTTAATTAATGTGTATTTAATAAAAGAGGGAAATGGGTTTATGGGCCAAATTGGATTTATGGGCAAGAGCCTAAGTGATTAAGGCCAATAATCAGCCCTTAACCTACCTAAATCAGCCTCCATCTCCATCATTTGAACCCTAGCTCCCAAAATTCATAGAGAGAGAAAGTAGAGAGAGAAAGTGAAGAAAACTCAAGATTTGAAGCTTCCAAGGTTAAGAGATTGAAGATTTGGGTGTTGGAGCATCAAGACCTAAGAAAGAAGCAACGAATCCAGGTAAGAATCGTCCTCTAAACCCTTCTGTAAATCAAACCCGGATTCTAGGGTTTTGGGTTTTGAATAGTTGCAAAGAATCGCATAAAGGTCACATTTTTATGTATGAAAATATGTATAAAGCTTAGATTTAGCCTCATGGATGATAAATAAAGAGATTGGATGTAAAAAGTTATGATTTTGGGTTAAAAACGGTCTGGTTCGTAATTTTTATGCGATCTATGAAACTGTATATGCATCCAGCGAATTTGCATATTCAATTAGCGAAACTATGAGGACTTCCTGCGAAACTATAGTTTCGTAGGTAGTTTCGCAGACATGTTTTTCCAACGAAAGTTGGGCGAAACTGGCAGCGAAGATGCCAGCGAAACTGCCAGCGAATGTGCTAGCGAAACTAGTAGCGAAACTGCTGGTGAAACTAGCAGCGAAAGTGTTGGCGAGTCTAGCTGCGAAATTGCTGATCTTGCAGCGAAATTAGCAGCGAATTTAGTCAGAAATTAACCCGTTTAAGTGTTAGCTATTCTGCAGGCTGTGTAGAGTGATCCTAGCCTTGTAAGCTTAGTTTTGAAGTTGATCTCGGTAACTAGGTGAGTTCTAGATCCCCTATTTATAAGTTTCCCATGTTTTGGGACTATTATGCATAATAAATTTACGTTTTTAAATGACCAAGATTTTAAGGGGTTTTAACCGGGAGAACAATCCTTAAATTTTTCTATAAGTAAAGTTTTCCAGCCAGGGGCGTTGCCCCTTGGACCCCACTAGGGGCTGCCGCCCCCGAACCCACGCTGTCCCGCGGAGGGTCGGTTATGTTTTATGATGACTAGTACTTGGTATGTTGTGTACTTAATAAGTTAAGTATTATATATTAAAGTGGAAGATGATATTAATGAAAAGCGAAACTTAACGAATGTTACCCCCGGGCCCGTTTGATGATGTAAAGTCTTGCAAGCACTATGATAGACTTCACTTATGTGAGTCTGATGTATGATGATGGATCTGCACTCATGAGCAGGCTATGTGCCTTGCAGTGTGGATCAACTGTCGGGGGTTAGCTACCGTATTCATGTGTACCGACAAGGATTGGCATTTGTTGTCAATCAACATGGAGCTCTTGCTTTATGCAATCTCGTTTATGATGAAAGTGAAAGATAATTAAAGAATGAAAGATAATGAACATGCTTATTATGATGCAAGTAATGTTATGTTTTATGTTGTATGCATGGTCATTTTATGAAGGATAAAGTTAATATTTTTTTATATTATTTAAAACTAGAACTCACTCAGCGAAGCTGACTTTTATGCATAATAGTTGGCAGGTAAACGCTGATGTTGAGGATGGCACACAGAGCTACTTGGGAAGCTATGGATGGCATTCAAGTTTATGGAAATCTTTATTGTAATTTAAGAACAAGTAATATGTTTTGTTTACAATTAAAGGACAAATGTATGAGTACGATGTGTTTTCAAAGGTTTAAATGAATGTCTAATTATTTCCGCTGCAATGTTTTGTTATTAAACTGATTTTATGCTATGATTAACCAACTGTGAGGCTTTCCGGGAACGGGGCTTTACAATGAATCTGATGACTTGGATGATTTGGGTGAACATGTTGATAAAAGTGTGAATGAACTGGATATTGGTAAGAATGTCTCATTTGAACCAATCATTCCCAAAGTCCTTGAAGAAACCAAGCTGCCTATCCTCCTAAGCAAAGAAATATGTTGAAAACAATCTGCAAGAGGATAGCTCAATTAAATGAAGGACTTCAAGAACTTAACAAGCACCAAAAACCTTCAACAGAAGATGGTGTGAAGTGCACATCTACAAAGAAGTTATAATATCTTCCGCAGGAAAAGCAAAGCTAGCACAATCAGCAGAATTTCTCCGGATGAAAAAAACTTCTTCATCAGTAGCAGATCTGCGGAAGCACAAATCTACTGAGTCAGTAGAAGATCTACGGAAGCAAAAGGCAGCAACCACCATCTAGAAAACAGAGCAACAGAAAGTTGTGAATTTTAAGCAACAAAAATCAGCTAATGCTAAACAAGAACCCTTTAATATCATGTCAGGGAAGGGCAAGGATTCATCAGCTGCAAAGTTTGAAAAAGATTTGAAGGCACGAAAACAGCAAGAGAAGAAGAAAGTGATTGAATATGAAAATGATTCAGAGGAGAAGTATTGCAAATTGTGTGACATGAAAAATCACAACACTAAAGATTGTTACTTCAGCAGCTATTGATCCAATATGAACATTCACATGACTTCTGATTGTTATTTCAACAAACATTATGCAATTTGTAACAAAAATAACCATTCCACTCAGGAATGTTATTTTAACAAAAAGAACAAAACAAAGAGCACAAAGAAGCAACAATCTGAGAAGGCACAATCAGACTCTCAATCCATTACTAGTCAAGAAGATTCAAAACCAAAGAAGCAGCAGCCAAAACAAAAGCTGCCAAAAACCAATGAAGAAACCATTTACTGATGGTAATCCTTTGAAGAAGAAAGAAAAACCACTTCATCAACTCTAAACACCTCATAAAAAGGTGGTTTTGACAGAAAAGAAAGCCAATACTGATGATACATTCTTTGATCATTTTGAGAAGGGTACTTATATAACATAATCAAAATCAAAGGATGGTGAAACTTGTTGGCCCCTGAAAGGATCATACATGCCAATTCAAGTGGTGGGTTGATGGTTGTTCTGCTGAAAATTCCACAAGTCCAAGAACTAATGCGGATGAAGAATCTGCATCAAAAATAGAAGACAAGTGTCGGCTACCCGCATTTGTATGTACGGATGACCATAGAACACATGCTGACAAGTATTTGTTCTTCTTTATTAACAAATGCGGACAACCAAACAACTGCTGACAAGTACTTTGTACATCCGCATTTACTAATACGGATGTTCAACAACAAATGTGCATAAGTGTTTGTTCATCCGTATTTGTTAATGCTCATGACCAAACACTAATACTGAAGAAGAAAAAGAAATGCTGATGAAGATCACAACATCCGCATTAGTCAATGCGGATGAATAGAAGAAATACTGATGAAGACTTTTGTACTTAGACTAATTCTCTGATGTATAGGTCAGGGGTAGTTTACTCTTTTTATTAAAGGCATCTTGTCAGCCTATAAATAGAATAGATTTCTATAATGTGAGGCGACTGTTGATAGACATTTAGACAATCTGAAAGTTTTGTTTAGTCTTATGTTCACAAGGTGTATTGTTACTGTTTAATGCTCAAACACTAGCATTCATTGTAATCGATCACCTCCATTAATACAAAGAGCATATATGAGTATTTCTTGCATTTAATGTTCTCTGATTGCTTGATTCCGCCTTACAATCATTGACTCAATCATCATATTCGGTCCTTATTGATTCACATCAACAGAGAACATCATTCTCACACCCAGTCAATTGGTATCAGAGCTTTGGCTCTCGGTTCTTCTTCAGATCTGCCTAGATCTAAGCTGAACTCGATTAATTTGGTGATTGAGTTGCTGATAGAGTGCTCGACTACCTCTATTTGGTATACAAGTTGATAAAACTGCAGAAATACTTCGACATTCACTGTTCACCCGTACTCATCCTCAGGAACAAATATGTGAACAGTTGCTCAAACACTAAAAAATTATAACAGAAACATAAAAACATCGAAAATTTACGGAAGAAGATTCGATTGATTTTTGTCTACATCCAGCAGATCAGGTTACATAAGCCTGTTTTGGACTACTTGGACTAGTTAAACTTAACAATCAATCTAATCTTTATTCAAACAACTTAAACATAGCTTATTAAAAGGGATTCACATAATTTCTCTGAACTTGGTCATACTTCTAAACCTCCTATGCTTAAACACAAATCTTAGTTTAAGCAATGGAAAATGTGATTCATGAATTACATTACATGTGTAGATCCGAACCATTGGATTTCCATATGTAAAGGGCCTCACATCCTTGTGACTCTTTTTACTGACCAGGCTGCAATGTACAAAACCTCAAGAATACCTATTGGGGATCTCACTCTTGATGATGTTGACTACAAGACGATAAAAGCTAATCTCAAAGCATATTCCATTCTCACTCAAGCATTGAAAATGGATGTGCTAAAAAGGCTTAAGAAGTATAGAACAGCTAAAGCTGTGTGGGATGTACTGTTGATAATGTTTGAAGGCAGTAGTGAAGTAGCTGAAATTAACAAGGATAAGCTAGTTAATCAATATGAAACCATTCATCACTCCAAGGGGAGTCGATCTCTAAACAACTGCATAGATTTATGCAGCTGGTGAATGATTTAGAGATTATGGGGGTTACATATAAAGTCAAAGAGCTGAACAAAAAGATGCTTCACAACTTTCTAGAAAGTTAGAAACAAAATGTTACCATGCTGAAAAACACTCTTGATCTAGAGAGTACCACCTTAGACAGAATGATTGCCAAAATAGAAGCTCTTGAACTTGATGAAAGGAGTAGGAACCTTGGTGGACCTCAAGTTATTGAAGCATATAAATTTCCATCAGACACTCACTTTGTGGAAAATGCATTCATCACTGAGGATGATGATTTTCTCTCCTTAAGAGATCAAGTGAAGACAACCGGTTTCATTGCTGCTCCAACAACAAATAAGCCATCAACATCATCTCAACCAACAGGATTTACTGCAACACCTACATGCCTGTCTGAATATCAAAGGTCTGAAGAGCAAAAGGCTACTTACAATGCCTTTGTTGCAAGCTTTAAAGCCTACTTGGGAGGGATACTCACTTCTGCTCACCTCATCCAAGAAGATTTAGAAGAAATGGATCCAGATGATGTGGAAGAAATGGATCTGCAGTGGCAAATGGCTATGATAGCAATGAGAGCCAAGAAGTTTTTTAGAAAAGGGAGAAAGCTTAGTCTGAATGAAAACACAAAACTTGGATATGACAAATCCAAGGTCCAATGCTTTAACTGTGGTATGACTGGCCACTTCTCTAGAGAATGCAATGCTCCTAGAAGAAACAACAACAGTTTCCAATGGAATTATCAGGGCCAATCATCCTCACAACCAAGCTCAAGCTATCAATCCAACAATCATCAACAACAGTATCATCACCAACAACATCATCAACAACCATATCAGATTCAGCCACAACTGACTAATCAATCTCATAGAATCAGCCAGCCCACTTCAAATGCTTTTGTCCTCAGACAAGATGGTGTTTGTGATTGGAGTTTGTATGCAGAAGAAGTAAAGCCTCAATTCCAAAATCATGAACTCATGGCTCACATCAATGGTGGCCCAACTCCTATGTCGTCTGAGGTAAAATCCAACCTTTGTAGTGATAAATGCTTTACTGAACTGCAAGGTTATCGTGAGCACAATCATAAATTGGCTGCTAAATTAAAAGAAGAAAAGGTCAAGTCAGAGATGGTTAAAAGAGAAATTAAAGGTTTTGAAATTAAAATCAAATCACTCATCTCTGACATTGAAAAATTACATGGTTAAAAGTATACTCTTGAAGCTGAGAATGAGCAGCTAACTTAAAAGTTAGCTCAATCAAAAGCTGAGCAATCACTTACTGAAGTGAAACTTTAAAAGTTTCATATGTCTTCAGTCAAGCTGCAAGAGATGCTAGATTCACAAAAAGATCCCAAGAATATGACTGGGATTGGGTATAATTGTTGTCCCCCACCTTACAATGACTATACACTGTCATGCCTGAGTCTGTCACACTCAAATAGCAAAATGAACCTAACACTATTGAACCAAAATCAATAGTAAAACAAGTCACAAATCCTCAAAATAAAGCAGATGTTTATATTGAAACAAATAAGGAGAAAATAAAATTGGGTCATCTACTTAAGATCAAGGAGTGTTCAGACAAGGCAGTGAATGTCATCAAACCAACAAGCTTAATCAAAGCCATTGTCCCATTTGTGAAATTCATACCTGCAATTTCCAAGGAAAAGAATAAAATCAACTTTTATGAGAAAACGTCTAATGAAAGCAGATCAGACTGTGAGATCAAATCACAAAAGAATTTGCACACATCAAACACCATCTCATAGAAAGTCAAAAGAAAAACTTCTCTGATTTCAAAACCAAAAGTCAAAACTGATCCTCAATCATCAAACTCAAAGCAAGGGATAGGTTTCGAAATCTGCAACAAAGATCGTATAAATCAGTTTGAATAAGAAGTCAAAAGGAGGTTGAGGAAACAAAATTAGACTATAAGAATCAACAATAGTAGTGTTGTGAAACAAACTACTAGAAAGGTTGATCTTGCTTCTTCCCCAAAATCAAAGATTGTGACTCAGTTAAGAACTGGTAAACCTGTTGGGTCATCAACAGCAAAATTAGCTTCAAGAAACATCCATATGTATTGTGACATTTGTGAAATGTCTAATTAAAAAAATGATGACAGTTATTTCAATCCATACTATTCAATTTGTGACATGAACAATCATTCCACCAAAACTATTATTTTAACAAATATTGTTCTGTCTGTGATATGACTAATCACAACATATCTGAGTGTTTCTTCAAACAAAAAGGCTTGAGAATTCTTCAAAACAAGCCCATCTCACCAATATCATTTGTGAAACCCAACATCAGAAATCATCTTTATAATAATCAATCTAGGTCTTCTAGTTCTGATAATGATATGGGTAACATAAAAGAGTTGAAGAAAATTCAAAGAAACAAATATCACAACATCAAACAAACACATGATCTTCATAAATCAAAAATGATGTTTGATAATAAAAAATGGGTCAGATTTCTTAAAAGAAACAGGGACCAAAGGTTTCATTATTTTTCTGACTCTTCAGCTAAAATTGATGAGATGAAACATACAAGATATCATCAAAAATTTCCCAGAACTCCTCTCTCTAAGTCACAGTTTAGAGGAAAGTACCAAGAAGTTACTATCATAGATAGAAACGGGAAACCCAAGACCATCATGGCTTGGGTTCCATATTCTAATTAGTTATTTTGTGGTTTCAAGGTCATCCATTCAAGTCCAATAGCTTATGGTACGTGGACAGTGGATGCTCCCGACACATGACTAGAGTTGTTCCCTCCTTCATGACTTCAAGCATATACAAGCAATTGTTGTGGCATTTGGAGGACATTCACAAGGTGGCAGAATCACTAGTGAAGGATCTGTGATGAATGGGATGTTGAGCTTTGATAGAGTGAACTACTATGAACAACTGAATTTCAATCTACTCAGCGTGTCTCATATCTGTGACAAGAAATATTAAACTCACTTCACTTATACTCATTGCTACATTTTGAAACCATGATTTCAAATTTTTGAAGAATGGGTTGTCTTGAATTCCCGCGAGGAAGAATAACACCTATGTCTTAAACCTAAATTCTGCTACACCAAAAGAAGAAACATGTCTTCTGTCAAAAGCATATTTTGATGAGTCACAGCTTTGGAAAAGACGTTTGGGACACACCAATTTAAAAAACATGAACAAATTGGTCAATGGAAACCATGTCATTGGTTTACCCCAAAAAGAATTTCACTTTATTGATCACTGTTCAGCGTGTCTCAAAGGGAAACCACATAAGTCTTCCCACAAGCCAAAAGTAGTGAACACAAACAATTCTCTATTGAAACTACTTCATATGGATCTTCTTGGACCAACTTATGTTATGAGTATTGGAAAGAAACAATATTGCTTGATAATCATTGATGACTTTTCTAGACTTAAATGGATCTTTTTCTTACTTCATAAAAACGAAACGTCCCAATTAATAAAAGATTTTATTACAAAAACTGAAAACCAACTTGATCATAAGGTCAAAACAATTAGAAGTGATAACTGGACAAAATTTAAAAATGAAGATATGAGTTCATTTTGTGCAACCAAAGGCATTGCTCATCAATTTAGTGCAGCTAGAACTCCTCAACAAAATGGGGTAGCTAAAAGGAGAAATAGAACACTGATTGAAGCAGCAAGAATAATGCTAGCCGATGCTAAACTGCCAATTATCTTTTGGGGAGAAGCAGTTAACACATCGTGCTTTGTGCAAAATAGAACTCTGATTGTAAAAGAAAGTAACAAGACTCCTTATGAACTTCTCTTTCACAGAAAAGCATTTATTGGATTTTTCAAGTCATTTGGTAGTCCTGTCTCAATATTAAACACACGAAACTATTTGGGAAAATTTTCATCTAAGTCTGATGAAGGATTCTTTGTAGGTTATTCTTCTGTTTCAAAGGCTTACAGAGTGTTTAATCCTAGATTAAACATTATTAATGAATCAACAAATATTCAATTCAAGGAACATTCATTTCCCAAATCAACAAATGGTCCCGACTGGTTGTTTGATATTGACTCATTTACAAAATCTTTTGATTAATTTCACTTGTCTGATGCAGGAAACCTACATTCAGCAGAACCATCTTCAGGAGTAGAAAGAAGAGATGACTTTCCACTGGTTCCTCCAACCTCTACTGAGCAACTCAATGAAGATGTTCCACTACAAGCTGATCCTATGAGACAACAATCTCAAAATCATAGTGTTTCAACTGATGCTGGTCCTAGCATGTTACCATCTCCTTCTGAAGAACCCTCAACTAAAGTCAAAACTCAAAATCAAGCTACACTTCTAGTTGAAACTGAAAGAACTTCAAATGATGGAAGTAATCAAAGTGCTGCTAATGCTGAAGCAGTCACCAGAACAGATTCTGATTATCTCCATAACTCTCCAACAATACAAGATGAAGGTGCCTCTCACCAAGATTATCTGAATGTCTCTAATCATGATGTAACCATTCCTGGTGACTCAATTCCAACCACCAGTATACACAAGAATCATCCGGTAGAAAGCATCATTGGTGAACTTAATGAACGGGTGACAAGAAGCAAGTCAAGTATCGCAAACATCTGTTTGTTATCTTGCTTTCTCTGTCAAACAGTACCAAAAAATACCAAAGAGGTTCTTCAAGACAATAGTTGGATTGAAGCAATGCAGGAAGAATTTCTACAATTCAAGAAGCAAGAAGTATGGAAACTGGTAGATTTTCCCGAAGGACAATACCCTATCGCTACCAGATGGCTATACAGAAACAAAACGGATGATAGAGGGATTGTCATTAGAAACAAAGCAAGATTAGTGGCTCAGGGGTATACATAAGAAGAAGGAATTGATTATGATGAAGTGTTTGCTCCTTTTGCCAAATTAGAAGCAATAAGAATCTTTCTTGCATACTCAACATCCATGAAGTTTACTTTTTATCAAATGGATGTGAAGTGTGCTTTTTGTATTGAAAGATTGCTGAAGAAGTCTATATGAGGCAACCACCAAGCTTTAAAGATCCTGATTTTCCACACAGGGTGTACAAGCTTGACAAAGCCTTGTATGGTCTTCATCAAGCCCCAAGAAAGTGGTACGAGACTCTATCATCTTTTCTTCTTGAACATGGATATGAAAGAGGAAAGATTGATCAGACTCTCTTCAGAAAGATAAGAGGAAAAGACATGTTGCTGGTCTAGATCTACATGATGATATCATTTTTGCCTCAACAAACAAGCAACTCTGTAAATATTTTGAAGACCTTATGCATTCAAAATTCCAAATGAGTGCAATGGGGGAACTCACATTCTTTCTAGGAGTGCAAATCCAACAGACAGCATATGCAATCTTCATTAATTAATCAAAATATATGGAAACATCGTTGAAGAAATTCCACCTTGCTGACTGTCAGTCTATCAAAACACCTATTGATACTAAAGTAAAGATTGGTCCAGATCCAGAAGGCAAATCAGTCGATCAGACTCACTATCGATCGATGATCAGTTCACTTATGTATCTAACAGCTAGTAGGCCTGGCATTATGTTTTGTGTTTGTGTGTGTGCCAGATATCAAGCAGATCCCAAGGAATCTCATGTGAATGATGTCAAGAAAATATTTAGATATCTTAAGGGCAAGTCTTCTCTTGGATTATGGTATCCAAAGAAAGGAGATTTAAATCTATATGCCTACATTGACAGTGATTATGAGGGATGCAACTTCAATAGGAAGTCCACTTCTGGCGGTTGTCAATTTCTTGGTCCTAGACTGGTCTCCTGGTAGTGCAAGAAGCAGACAAACGTATCTGTTTCAACAGCAGAAGCTGAGTATATAGCAGCATCAACATGTTGCTCTCAAGTTCTCTGGATTCAAAACCAGATGCTTGACTATGGTTTTAACTTCTTGTACACCCCAATTCACATTCACAAATAATCCAGTTGAGCACTTAAAAACAAAACATACTGAAATTAGATATCACTTTTTGAGAGATTGTGGTGAAAAGGGGTTAATCAAATTGATTCCAGTTCCTACTTACAATCAATTGTCTGATTTATTTACTAAAGCATTTGAACCTACTAGGTTTGAATTCCTAGTTCAATCAATTAGGCATGATTAACCTTGAATAAAATAAAAAAAATTAAAAAACAATTCAAAATTTTAGAAAATTACAAAAAGAAGTCAATTTTGATGAAAAAAATGATATATACTATGGGAAATGATATAATTACAGTCGTTATATCATTCACTGTGCTTAATTTAAAAATTTGAAAGACTGACATGACTTAGCTGATATGTGGGTTGGCTCAACTTGGAATAGAAGATACATGCTGTGATGAACTAAAATCATATTCAATTGTGAAACACTCATCTCAGAGTACGGGTACTTATGGGCTTATCCAACTGTATGTGTGTGTAGTAACCTAAACATACCAGGTAATGATATTTTATGAATCTCTTTCACCTACATCAGTTTCTTCTCTATTTTGTTAAGCAAAGACCTGGAGAAACAAGCACATAGTGTTGATGTAAAGATCCAAAAGATTCCCAATGAGGAACACATCCAAATTGGATGAATCAACGAAAGAATACAATCCTTGTGAATGAACAAAAAGAATCCCATCATGGATCACCTTTCAAAGTGAAGTGAAAAAGAAACCCAATGTGGATCAAATCATGAAAAGGATCAAAGTAAAAGAATCCCAATAAGGATCAGTGAAAATGAGATCTCATACTTTAAGTAACCTGGTCAAGCAAGTGGTGAAAAAGTTCTACCATGCATTACATGAGGATGGTTGATCATACCATGCTTTTGTGTGTGAGGTACATGTTGAATAATCAAATCAACCAAAACATGATAAATATCACATGCAATAAAATATTAACCAGGTATGAGTTTAAGAGGACAACAATCAATAAGATCATAAACATGTCTAATTTACTAACAAAAGAGTGCACATGTGTAATGTAAGATTGATATGATCCCCAGAAAAGGTATACTTCCTCTTCATGTTTAAATCAGAAAACAACATCAAAAATATTTCATGTTCTAAAGTTTTAAATCTTTAAAGTTTCTTTCTAGGTATGAATATAAACTTAGTTGGAGTGATTTAAATTTTTTGATCAGTTTATATAGATATTTACTTTCTAAAACTTATAAAACAAATTAAAAAGAAACTGACTGTGTTTGTGCAAAAGTTATACTATAGTATCTCAGCTTATGCAGATTCTTGGAAGCATAGAAGTTCAAGATCAGTCAAACAATAGGAAACTTGTGTCACATCTGATATGCAAGTCAATCCAAACAAGAATTGACAACCCCAACAACAGTCAAAAACTTCATAAGAGAAATAATTTTACTCTACCGCATTTTGTTCAAAGAACCTATGCGGACAAGATAACTCTACCGCATTTGGTTCAAAGAAGTATACATAATAAGTTTGGTGTTAAAAACCTATGCGGACAAAAGTGTCCAACCGCATTCGTATGGTAAACTTTTGTACTGTCGCATTTCTTTTTATTGATCCGCATTTCCTAAAGATGGTTGACCAACAAACTACTTTGTGTATCAAGATGAACAAAATAATGTACTTAATCTCTTCTGTTATGATGATTATGAAAGTCAAGAAATGCGGACAACTTTATTGTTTTATCGCATTTGTTAAAGTAAATGTGGACAAAGGAATTTGTTCTACCGCATTTGTTACAGTGAACCAATGTGGACTAACTTTGTTCAGCCGCATTTGTTACAATGAACCAATGTTGATGACCAAAACTTTTCCGCATTTGCTACAATGAATTTAAAATTGAGCGCATTTGTTGTAAAACTTGTATCATTTGCAAAAGTCATTAAATCGACTATATAAACCCAATCAGAAGGTCATCTAATACTTTTCAAATTGAGAGACTTAAAAGGGCGACGAGCGGTCATCACTGTTCTTCATCCATCATCATCTCCATCACCCAAAAACCAAAAACCTTTGTTCTAAGATCCATTACAATAGTAGTATCGAAGAAAAGGTGAAAATCTTCAATGTTCATAACCTAAAACCGTCGAACATTCACATTGATGATGAACTTAGTACATTAGGTCATGAAGGAAACATGAAAATTAAACTGATATTAAGTTCAACTGAAAAGAACTTGATAATTATGAGGATAAACAACAAACAAGTGATTTTCATGTATTCTGTTCATCGCATGATCAGGGCAACTCAAAAATTGAAATGTTGAAAACAAAAGTTGATTCCGTGGATTGAAATGAGTTAAAATCAGAAAAGATGATCAATACAATCATGAAATACTCAATAAAAATGATCATGCATCACTAAATCAGATAAGGTCAAAATCTTATGAAACAGTACCTATGAACACTCAATTTTGACCATGAAAAGTCAAACTGAGAAAATTCACTCTGATTTATGATAAACATTCTGATAATTATTATTTATTATTTTAATTCATATGCCTCTAATGTAGGTTACAATGGCCAACCTTACATGGAGAAAGCTCCATAATGTCAGTGGTTATCTTGACCCTAATGTACCTGAGGCAAAAGGTTTAAGAGACATGATCAGATTCATCTTGACTACTAGAGTGGCTCATGCTGTTACAATCAGACCAATTATCTATGAGAACTTTATAAGATCTTTCTAGGGAACTACTGAAGTAACAGATCTTGACGGTGTAAGGACTCTTTCAGGAAGAATTACTGAAGATCACACACTTGTCATCACTGAACAAACTGTGAGACAGTGTCTACAATTTGGTGATGATGCAGACACTCTATTAGAGTTGGATGATGTACCTTCTTTGCCAATATTTGCTATGAAAGAGGATATTAGGGAAAGCAGATAGTGAAAAGGATTGGTGGACTTGCAATGGAGATTCCTAATTCACATGTTCCAACACTGCTTGTCCAAAAGGAAGATTGGATGGAATGACATTCCTATCACTACATCATCTGCTATATGTGCTCTAGGCACTAACCAACCGTTCAACATGTCAACCTATATTTTAAATGATTTGGTTTCTAACATCCAAGAAGGAAGAAGACACACGTTCCTAATGTTTTCAAGATTCATACAATGCTTCATCAATGTAGCATTTCCTGACATAGTGCCTATGGGACTAGTGATGGATATTCCTCACTACAATGGAAAGTCCTACAAGTACATAAAGAAGAGAGATCCATGTAATTTTTACAGTGGCACATTCTTCCCTCTACTACCATGGATGATTCATAGATCAACCAAGATGAGAATACAGAGGAACAAGAACCAGAGGCTCCTGTTAATGAGCCTGATCAAGAAGAAGAACAAGTTGCTCATGATCAACAAACTGTTGATGAGCATGCTGCATAAAGGGATGTAGGACAGAGGCCAGTGTCACCCCAGGTTGATGTAGGGGGTGGTCTTCACACTGGGCCTTCTGTACATGAAGCTGATATAGCCTCACCCTTTATGCCCACACCAATACCAGCACCACAAAGATCACCAATCCCATCACCACAAACACGACCCATCATCTATCCACATATATCACCCATACAATCACCCCGTATTTCACCAATTCATCATTCACCTACATCTCCTGTTCAATCATCCCCTGCTACTGCTGAGCCTGTTGAGTTTGGTGATTCTGCTAGCTCTTCAGAGGAATCGAAATCATCATCCGATAAGGAGGATCATAAAAGATAGATGCATGTTAGGAAATTTACTTCTGAGGCTATTCCATCTGAAAGTGTTGTTGAATGAGAGGTAAACAGGCTTGATGAAAGAGATGAGATGATCTCAGAACTGTTGCAGAAGGTAGCCAAGATGGAGAAACTGCTGAATAAAAGATCTGGTATCATTCAAGACAGACTTCTGGAGTTGGATGAAAAGGAAAATGAGTTAAAAGATATGAAATAGAAGTATGAGGTTGAGAAGAGAGAGAAAGAAAAAGAGATAGAAAGTCTAAAGGCAGCTCTTCAGCATTCTAGGGATGATGTAAGTGGTCATGTGGACACTTTGGCGATCCAAACCATTGCGATGGAAGAACATGAAGGGCTTATTGAAGAGCAAGCTAATATAATCATAGACCTGCAAAAACAGATAGAATCTCTAAAGAAGAGAGTCTTTGAGGTAGAGCTATTGGTCATGATCAAACAAGAAGTAGAAGAAGAGAAAGATGATAAGGGTGATGAAAGAGAAGAGAAAGAGAAAAGTGATAGTGATAAAGATGATAGTGATGAAGGTTCATCAGGGGAGAGTGGTGATAACTCCCCTCCTACTAAAAGGATGAAATTCACTGAGTCTGGAAAATAGACAGAAACCAGTGGAACAAAACATGATGAATCTAGCTTGGAAATGGTGGTTTATACAAGCAAACAAGAAGAAGAAACTCACACTTAAGAGTCTGAATTCAGTGATATGATCAAAGCTCTTGACATCTTTACTGCTAAGAATTCATAATAGATGATGAGTTTTGGGATTTTATTGTTGATTATAGGCAAGTTGCTGAACCAATTGTAGTCATTCTTCAATCTCCTGTCCCAATTGAGAAGGAATTGAGTCTGCAAATTATGCCTGCTGTATCATTATCTGATGAACAAAGGGAGCTGATAAGAAAATTATGTGAACAACAACAACAAAGAGAAGAATCAGCAGCTGCAGTTGATGAAACATAAAAGAAAGAGGCTGAGAAATTACCCCAAGAAGCTGAAAAAGATGAAACCTCATCTAGTTCAAGAATGCAAACATATACTAGAAAGAGGAAATATCTATCTGAAAAGGCAAAGGGAAAAAAACCAATAGAAGAAGAAGAGCCTGTCAAGAAAAAGCAAAAAGATGATCCCCGCAGCCTTGCAGCAATTGCTGAATTCTTGGATGAACATGAAAAAGCTAAAGCCCAACTGAAAAAGAAGGCTAAGTTCATTGATCTTGAAGAAGGAGAGATAGAGGGTGGCTATATGGTTGATGAACCAATAGCTAGGGAAAGCCCTGTGAAGGAGGAGTCATCAGTGCATGAGATGGTGGAGAAAGCCAAATCTAATGATCTGATGGTGAAGGCTATGTTTTTGATTAACTACGGGTATGAACCTGATAAGGTATTCGGGTTGACTTATGAGGGGATGATAGCAGAAGAAGAAAAGCTAAAAAAACTGTGGACCCTACACATGAGTCTGAGTATGAAAAGACTCATTCACCCAAAGCTCTAGTGGTTAAATTCTCTTCAAAGGCAAAGCAGACTGCAACTCCTCAATCAATGTATCCTGATCCCTACAATATGACTAATAGGGAAATGAAGGACTATCTGTCTGAACAAGGATTCGCTAAAAGAAAACTGGGCAACATGAAGACAAATTCCCTATGGGCTACTATCCTTAGATTGATCAATGAGAAGAAAGAAAGGCTGAAGAAACTGGAACAAGAAATAATCAGTAAAAAGCCAAGAACTAGATTTTCTGCGCAAGACATGCAGATCACCCATAGAGATCATGACTCTTTGGCACCTGTTTTACATAGATATTCTGAGTGGTTTGCTAAGCCTTCACAGTTAAAGCTTCAAGAAGGGCTCACCACTGTAGAGATGATCAGAGGTGTGTCTACTCCCCAAGGCAAGACTAATCTAAAGATAAATGCCTTGAAGTATGACAGTGACTTGAACATGTTTATGATCAAAAGAATCTCAAGGTTAGTTCAATTCTTAACAGAGTACTCTGCCTTGTGAACTATCTGGAGATCCATGATCTAAAAGAACTAGCCAATCTAGAATTGATTAATCATAAGGCTATGTTTAGGGGTTACGAGTTTGAAGATATTCTGAGAATGTTTAAAAGAACAGACAACTTCAAATCTCTTAAGGCTATCTGTATGAGGAAAGATAGATCATTTGTTAACCCTCTTGAGAAGAAAAGGACAGAACCAGCTGAAGAAGTGGTATTCCCTGAGCTCAAGGTGAAGCCAAGTAAATCATTGAAGAGAAAGATGGTAGCTGGAACTCATTCCTTCAAACCAATCTCAAATGTCTATTATGATGAAAAGACATATGAATTGGTGATTGAAAGAAGATGGGAGGAAAAGAAGGTGCTCAGATTAGATTGTTTAGTGCATATGAAGTGAGATTGCTAGATGAATCTTATATCCACTACATATACATAAGGCACTTCAGAGATATAAACAATAAGCTGTTAGAAGCAGACATGCATTTCTTCCTAAAGTGCATAAAGATTCTGAAGATGGCATTTGACAAAATCATTGCCAGAAGAGGGCAGAGAAGGAAGAAGAAGACTCCTTTGCAATTGGGGAATATTGTGAAGCTGGAGGTGGATGTGGACAGATATCTTCTGATTCATAGAGATGGACTTTCAACTGTGTCCATCTGGGAGCCTATCTCATTGAGAAAGCTGCCCATTGAAGCGATTCACACTATGAGCTAGATGAAGATTCATGTGCTGAATAGAGAAAAGATGTCTGAAGCCAATGACTTTGTCAACATGATAAAGGCCATTTTGGATCCATCACTTATAGAACCACAAGTCTCCTCTCTTGCTGCACAAGACCCCGCAGAATCCTCACAACCTCATGCACCATCAAACCCTTGAAGTACACAGGTTGTATAATCCTTAGGGGGGGTATTGTTGGGCCCTAAAAGGATCATACATGCCAATTCAAGTGGTGGGTTGATGGTTGTTCTGCTGGAAATCCTACAAGTCCAAGAACTAATGCGGATGAAGAATCTGCATCAAGAATAGAAGACAAGTGTCGACTACCCGCATTAGTATATGCGGATGACCATAGAACAAATGCTGAGAAGTGTTTGTTCTTCCGCATTAACAAATGCGGACAGCCGAACAAATGATGACAAGTACTTTGTACATCCATATTTACTAATGCGCATGTTCAGCAACAAATGCGCATAAGTGTTTGTTCATCTGCATTTGTTAATGCTGATGACCAAACACTAATTATGAAGAAGAAAAAAAATGCTGATGAAGATCACAACATCCGCATTAGTCAATGCGGATGAACAAAAGAAATGCTAATGAAGACTTTGGTACTTAGACTAGTTCTCTGATGTATAGGTCAGGGGTAGTGTAGTCTCTTTGTAAAAAGCATCTTGTCAGCCTATAAATAGAATACAAATTCTCGTATGTGAGGTGACTGTTGATAGAGATTTAGACAATCAAAATATTTTGTTTAGTCTTATGTTCACAAGGTGTATTGTTACTGTTTAATGCTCAAACCCTAACATTCATTGTAACCGATCACCTCCATTAATACAAAGAGCATTTATGAGTATTTCTTGCATTCAATGTTCTGTGATTACTTGATTCCTCCTTACAATCATTGACTCAATCATCATATTCGGTCATTGTTGATTCACATCAACAGAGAATATCATTCTCACACCTAGTCAAAACTTTCTTCAATCAAGGTTCATCATCAAACTCAAAGTAGCAACCAAACAAAGAGAAGGTGAATGAAGAAGGGCTAGAGAAACAAGAACGAAGTTCCACAAGCTCATCTTCAACAGAATCATCCTCACCACAAACAAAACATAATGAATCAATTGAGTCTAAAATCAATATTGAAACATCAAGACTCATTCATAAGGGACTAATAATTTTACACACTAGTGGTAAACCCAAGATCATTAAGGCTTGGGTTCCCCATTCTAATTGATTTCTTTATGTATGCAGGAACAAGCATGGAGAACTGCAACAAGTGGTATGTTGACAACGGTTGTTCGAGGCATATGACAGGAATTTGTTCTCTACTCCATGATTTTAAACATAAAAATGCCTCTTATGTGGCATTTAGTGGGGATAAGAAGGAGTTAAATTGTAAGTGAAGGAATGGTAACTAATGGTGTTCTCAAATTTGAGAAAGTTAATTATTATGAAAATTTACAATATAATTTACTGAGTTTGTGTCAAATTTGTGATCAGAAATATACCACTTTATTTAATAACACTAACTGTTACATTCTTAAGCCAGGTTTTTCCATTCTAGAAGACTAGATCCTTCTTAAAGCATCAAGAAAAGGAAACACATATGTTTTGGATATGAATAATACTACAGTCACTAGCAATGAAACATGTTCAAGTCATCAGAAGATGAATCTTAGTTGTGGCATAGAAGGCTTGTTCATTCCAACATGAAGAAAATTAATAAATTGGTGAAAGATGACCTAGTCATTGGACTTCCAAAGAGCATTTTATTGTTCAAATCATTGTTCTTCATGTTATAAAGGAAAATAACATAGAGTGTCACATAAATCCACAATAATCAACACAAACTCAGCACCACTCAAATTGCTTCTCATGGATCTTTTTGGTCCAACCAATGTGATGAGCTTCGGTATTAGGCGATATTGTTTGGTGATTGTGGATGATTTCACTAGATTCACATGGGTCTTTTTCTTAAAACAAAAGAATAAAACATCAGAAATATTAATGGAGTTTGTCATTAAGATTGAAAATCAACTTGATAAAAAGTTAAATTTCAGGAGTGATAATGGGTCTGAATTATGCACAAAGTTGACTCCAGTACCAGGGCTAAGCGACATGGGTCCCATACATATGGTCAATCATAAAGATTAGTTCCCAGTGTGCATCCTTCTGGGGTAGCTAACCCGCACACAGTTGAGCTAACACCCTTCATTGGGTATGAACCTCCATACATTGCTTGCAAGACTTTTCATTCCTTCTTTCATTAATTAATGCATGCATTCTTTCATTCTTTACGTTCCTCTTTTCATTATCTTCCGCTTTTCATTACATACTACTTTACGTTTATTGATATTAATCATACCACGCAAAGTCACGGAAATAATGTAATAAGGAACATAAACATAAACATACATAACCATACATGGCATCATCATACACATCACATACAACATCATCCAACACCATAAAGTAAACTTACATAACCCCCGAAAACATCCCAAGTCAAATCCTAATACTTCAACTTTTCATAAAATTTCAGAAATAAAACTAAGTCTTTAGATACATGAGTACTATGCAGGCGCATGGCCTTCCAAGCGCATGGGAAACTTTTGGGTGCATGGGCACTATTTGGGCGCATATGCCCAATACTTAGGCATTTGGGCAACTTTCTGGCGTTCGGACACTATGCAGGCGCATGGCCTGACTTAGGCGCATGGACACTTGGGCGCATGGGAATACTTAGCCACATCTATGCGTAATTCTAGGTGCATGGATACTATTTGGGCGCATGGATACTATTTGGGCGCATGGGCTTTCAGGCGTTTGGGGAACACTTAGGCAAATTCAACCGTTGGGCGCTTGGGCCACTATTCAGCCGATGGGCAACCAACTTACTCCAATCAACATAATTCCGTCCCCAATCCAACATTTATCATGTTCTAGGCCTAGCACTTACATTCTAAGCCACAGAAACACATTCATAACATGATTATAGCAATATAATCACCCGAATCAAACCCCACCCGCAAACACATAAACACATACGTATGGGTATACACACCCATTTAATAAAAAAATGTTCATACATATATTTCCAGCCCTTAAGTCAGTTAAAACATGTAAAGAGGGGGGGGTTCTAGAACTCACCTTAGCAATCCTCGAGTATGACTTTCTTCAAACCCTTTTGCTCAAATACCTAAACACCACCAAAACACACCCACCCAAACACAGAAACACAAACATAAGCATATAACCGAGGCTCAACCAGCCAAGAAGACCTTAAAACATCAAATTCCTACCTTGAATTCGAATTCCTTGTTCTTCTTCTTCAAAAACCCGAAAGTTCTACACTGTTTCTCTAAAACCCGATTACAAAAGGTGATGTGAATGGCATTATGGGCGGCCATGCCCACTTTTGTACAAAATAGTATATAATTTTGCACCTTTTACACATTTAACCCCTCAACTTGAGTTAAATTGCATTTCCTTCTTTTATTCTTCATTTCATTCAAAATCCGGGTGTTGCCTCATTTTTTCTTCAGTCTCCCACGTAGACTCAGATCCCTTCCTGTGCTTCCACTGTACACGCACTAGGGGAACCACTTTATTTTCTTAACCTCTTCTCTTTGCGATCAATGATCGCCACTGGTTGCTCCACATAATTGAGCTATTGATCTACTTCAATATCCTCTAGTGGTACGACCATATCTTCATTATCTAAACACTTTTGCATATGAGATACATGGAATGTTGGGTGAATTCCACCAACTCATCATGCAGTTCCAGCCTATAGGACATCTCTCTTACTCGAGCAAGGATCCGGAAAGCTCCTATGTATCTCGGGCTCAACTTGCCCCGCCTTTTGAACTGAATGATACCCTTCCAAGGCGAGACTTTCAACATAACTCTATCACCCTCCTGGAACTCAATCGGTCTATGCCTCTTGTCGGCATGCGACTTTTACCTATCTTTGGTTGTCTTCATAAAGGCCTTGATCTTTTCTAGTTTCTAAGTCATGGCCTCGATCACCTCAATACTTCCCAACTCTTTCTGACCAATGTCACCCCAACAAATGGGTGTCCTACACCTCCTACAGTATAGCATCTCATAAAGGGCATACCAATGCTAGCATGATAACTATTATTATATGAGAACTCAACTAACGGTAAGTGGTCATCCAAACTTCCACCAAAATCTATGAAGCATGCCCGAAGCATATCTTCGAACGTCTGAATAGTTCTTTCCGACTGACCATCCGTCTGAGGATGATAAGCCGTGCTGATGTGCAACCTCGTCCCCATTGCATCGTGGAATTTATTCCAAAAGTTGGATGTAAACCGAGTGTCATGATCAGACATGATAGACACCAGTACACCGTGACGAGCTACATTCTCTTTGATGAACAAATCCGCTAGTCTCTCAAAAGAATACGTCTCTCTGATCGGTAGGAAGTGAGCACTCATCGTCAAACGATCAACTATCACCCATATGGCATCATACCCCTTCGCGGTACGCGGTAGCATTGCAATAAAGTCCATGGTGATATGCTCCCACTTCCACTCAGGTATATCCAAAGGTTGGTTCTTCTCATACGGCTTCTGGTGTTCTGCCTTCACTTGCAAGCAAGTACGACACTTACTCACATACTCCACTACGTCGCGCTTCATTCCCGGCCACCAATAGTGTTTCTTCATATCCTGATACATTTTTTTGGCACCGAGATGAATGGAGTATCGAGTCTTATGAGCCTCATCCATGATCTTTCCACGCAGATCCCCATAACGAGGAATCCACATCCGCCCGAATCGGGTTTTAACACCGAGAGTGTTTTCTCTCGATTCCACGACTAGACCTCTCATCCTTTCAGCGTTAAGGCAATCTTCTTTCAACGCCTCATCTTGAAACTCTTTGACCTGCTTTATCAAATAAGAGGTCATAACCAACTAATAAGCTTTTACCCGAATTGGCTCGGGTCTCTCTTTTCGGCTAAGGGCATCTGCCATTACGTTGATCTTGCCCGGATGGTAATGGATCTCACAATAATAATCCTTTATGAGCTTCAACCATCGTCTCTACCTCATGTTCAAATCCTTCTGCTCGAAGAAGTACATTAATCTCTTATGGTTAGTGAAGATTATGCACTTCGTCTCGTATAAGTAGTGCCTCCAAATCTTTAGTGAAAACACCACAACTGCTAGCTCCAAGTCATGAGTAGGGTCATTAACCTCATGAACCTTCAATTGTCAAGATGCGTAAGCTATAACCTCGCTGCATCAACACGCAACCCAACCCCAAGTAGGAAGCATCTTAATAGACCACTAAGTCCTCGCTTCCTTCGGGTAATGATAAAACTAGAGCTTGGGTCAACCTTTCCTTCAGTTCATCAAAAGCCTTATCTTGCTCTTAACCCCATACAAACTTCACGTCCTTACGGGTATGTGAGTAAGTGTCGAAGAAATCAGGATATCATCAACATGGCATACAACTTATCCTTCCTCAGCGTCTCCAACACCTCCCTAATGTGACCGACATGCTCCTCCTTGCTCTTTGAAGAAATCAGGATATCATCAATAAACACAATCACTTATCCAACATCGACCGACATACTCGATTCATCAATTCCATAAAAGCAGCTGGCGTGTTAGCTAAACCAAAGGACATAATGAGGAACTCGTAGTGTCTATACCGGTGTGCAAAAAGATATTTTAGGAATATCTTGCTCCTTCACCTATAACTGATGGTATCCAGATCAAAGATCTATCCTCGAGAACCAACTGACACTTTGAAGTTGATCAAATATGTCATCAATCCTCGGTAATGGATACCGATTCTTCATCGTTAACTTGTTCAACTCACGGTAGTCAATGCATATCTTGATACTACCGTTCTTCTTCTTCACGAACAAGACCGGAGCACCCGACGGAGAGATACTCGGTCGAATGAACCCCTTATCAAGTAATTCTTACAGTTTCTCCATCAATTCCTTCATCTCAGAGTGCGCTAAACGATGTGGCGCCTTTGCAACAGGTTGAGCATCGGGTATCAAATCAATCTGGAACACAATTTCGCGGTCCGGTGGCACACCTGGTAAATCTTCTGGGAACACATCGGGAAAGTCACACACAATCGGTACATCTGACACTTGTGATGTTGGCGTGTCCTCATCCTTCACATAGGCCAAATAAGCACTACATCCACACCTCATACACTTTCCCGCCACCGCCATCGCCATCAAAATCAACTTCTGAATCATCGTAACTCGATCACCGTATATCGTCATCGTATTCCCGTAAGGCGCTGTCAACCTAATCAACTTCTTGCGACACACAATGTTCGCCTCGTAGTCTGCTAACCAATCCATTCCTAGGAATACATCAAACCCGCCTAAGGTCATCACGAATAGTCTAGCAGGAAACTTATAACCTTCTAGTTTTATGTCACAACCTTCTATCAGATCAACAATCCTGGTAGACTTACCTATGGCAGTTTCTACATCGAAGGGTTTATTCTACTACTAATAGGCAACTTAGCACAGAAAAGCAGCAGAAATAAAACTCCTACTAGCACCTAAATCAAACAACACAGAAACAAGAGTTTGGTTTACTAGAATCGTACCTGACACAACATCGGGATCCGTCCTAGCCTCCTACCTGGTTATCGTGAAAGCCCTGGCACTAGCTTTCTGCCCTTCAATCCCAGCCTTCTTTGGTGCGGAACTCTCAGCCCTTGGCTTCTTGCATTCTTGACTCATATGACCCTCACCGCCATAGTAGAAACACCTTACCACCTTGCACTCTCTCGCCAGGTGGCCAGGCTTCCCACACTTGAAGCACACATTCGACCCCCGTCTACATTCACCAATGTGCTCCCTTCCACACTTACCACACCTCTTCGTCCCCGCACCGGATGTAACTACACCCCTTCCAAACCGCTTCCTATTCCAGTTCTTGTCACCACCATCACCACCCTTCTTGTTCACCTTGGTCATAACCACCTCCCTCTCATCGTATAGCCTACCCACCAAATAAACCACTGACCTAAAAGTACTAGGTCGGGCGGCGATCATGTGCATGTGGATGTCCGCCTGCAATCCTTGGATGTACCTCTTGATCATTCGTGACAAAGGTGTCACCTGATCTGGCACCAGTTGTGCCATCTCGTTGAATTTGGTGGTGTACTGCTGGTGTGTCATGTTTCCTGCCTCGAGTTGCAGGAACTCCCTTTCCACCTTGTCCAACTCCTAGTGAGGACAAAGCTCCTCAATCACCAGCTTTTTCAACTCCGCCCACTTCATCCTCTTGATGGCCCTGCCACCCTCAGCTTGGACAATTTTGTCCCACCAACACAAAGTCGAGTCAATGAATGAGTAGGTAGCAAAGTTCACCTTCTAGGCCTCTCTTCACTCGCTGATGACGAGCACAAAATCCATCTCTCGCACACACCGATGGGCAGCAGCAGCAGTGCCAATGCCATTGAAAGTAGGGGACAATTTCGCTCATAGTTTTGCTGGACTACAAAACTAAACAAAATGCATAACATTCAAAAGTAACTAACATTAAACCTATTACAAAGAAGTATAAACATAATCTAAACTAAACTAACGTGAGTCCAACCTATACTTGATCTTCAATGGACACATTACTGTGTTGTTATCAAGAGGACTGAGAATCTTAAGACTGTTACTCTTACAGAGTTGTATGGTATTCTTAGTGGCTACCAAATGGAGATGAACATGAAAAACTCATCAGGTAACTCTAGCAATCAACTGAGTTTAGCCCTCCAACTCATCTTATATGCATTGAAAGGGAAAGCATTAAGCCACAACATCATCTTATATGCTACCCTGGCAACTCACAAAAGGATCCTTTCATCACCTTCCCAGCGACTCCAAGGGAAAGCTACACTCAAAGAAGTCCTTTCCAAATGATCAGGAGTACATGGAGATAGTTCAGTAGATGGCTCTTCTCACTCACAGAGCCAAGAAGTTCTACAAGAGGACAGGGTGAAAGTTTCCAAGCAATGCAGCCTGTGGAAAGTTTGGGCTGGATAAAAACAAAGTAAAGTGTTACAATTGTAACCAGATGGGAAACTTTCCAAGGGAGTGTAAGGCACCAAGGAAAAATGGTGGCCAAACACAAACCAGACCTAGTACACAGAGAAAACCCCCGAGAATGAGAAGCCAAAGCAGTAAGTTGCAGTTGCTGTTAAAGAAGGAGGCTTTGACTAGAGATTTCAAGTAGAAGATGCATCTCCAAACCAAGCACTCATGGCAGACCATGATGAAGTCAAGGTATTGGAACGTCTTTGTACTCCTAAATGCATTGCTAAATACATGTCACTTAGAAATGAGATCTGATCTTGAGTCCTTAAATATCTTAAAGGCTGATTTTAAAAGAGCTAAAAATGATTATAAACTAAAAATAGAGGACTTAGAGAAAACCATTTCAACTCTTAAACATAAGCATACAAACAACAGGACTCAGATCAAAGAACTCATTACTAAGCTAACTGAATGCCAGGTTGAGCTTGTGATCAGCAAAGGCAAGGCAAAAAAATGTGTTCTTGAAGAAGAGACAAGAGCATAATATCCTCATCCTTGCATGCAAAAGTTTGTTTTCAAATTAAGCAGGGACTGGGATCTTGTGAGATAGCTCCTCCACATACAATCTTGTCTGTAAGATCTCCTAGGTGTGGAACTTGTGAAGATGAGCTTCCCCCCTCATAGATCCTGTGACTGAAGAGGATGAAGAGGAGATAGTAGAGAATGACAAAGTCAAGGAGAAAGAACTTGATCAGGAAGGCCAAAAGATAGTCCAAAAAGGCTCAAGAGATCAAGGCCACCTTCAATTCTGCACAGAAACAAGTCTTCATCTCTGCAGGATTTGAAGTGGTGAAGGTCGAAGACACCAACTTGAACTCCATCAACAAGAGTTTTGGTTCATGTCCAAATCAAGCCATCATCAGGAAGAAGGCTGATTAGTTGTGCACCACTGCTGTACAACCTAAACCATCCAGCTCCAAAGGTAGTTCTATTCCCACAAAAATTGCCACAACATCTCCAAAGGTAGTTCTATTCCCACAAAAGTTTGTTATCAAAATAAGCAGGGACTGGGATCTTGTGAGATAGCTCCTCCACATACAATCTTGTCTGTAAGATCTCCTAGGTGTGGAACTTGTGAAGATGAGCTTCCCCCCTCATAGATCTTGTGACTGAAGAGGATGAAGAGGAGATAGTAGAGAATGACAAAGTCAAGGAGAAAGAACTTGATCAGGAAGGCCAAAAGATAGTCCAAAAAGGCTCAAGAGATCAAGGCCACCTTCAATTCTGTACAGAAACAAGTCTTCATCTCTGCAGGATTTGAAGTGGTGAAGGCCGAAGACACCAACTTGAACTCCATCAACAAGAGTTTTGGTTCATGTCCAAATCAAGCCATCATCAGGAAGAAGGCTGATTAGTTGTGCACCACTGCTGTACAACCTAAACCATCCAGCTCCAAAGGTAGTTCTATTCCCACAAAAATTGCCACAACATCTGCAAAGATGAAGATGGAGAAGGAAAGTGATCAAGTTCAGCCTTGTTCACAAAGGAAAACTCCTAGAAGGAAGAAAATGGACTGTGTTATGTGCGGGGGTACTTCTCATCTTGCTAAGGATTGTGTTTACAATCCAAAGAGTACTCTCCACATGACCAAGAAAGAAACTTCTAAGAGTTTGGAAAAGAAGAAGCAAGCTTCGGAAGGAAAATCTGTTTCCTTCGGAAGCTCCAAAATGAAGAAGAAGACAAGTGGAAACTTTCCTTCGGAATAAAACTTTGGTCTCGGAAGAAAGGAATACTTCCGAAGCACTGAAGCCTGCTGCAGTGAAAGCAAGATCTTCCGAACGTCCAGTCATCAAACCTTCCAAAGTCATCAAAACTTCCGAAGTATTAAAGGTCAAGTCTAAGCTTCCAAAGGTGGTGTGGAAGTCAAAGAAAGACCAAGTGGCTGAAAGTTCTTCATCAACATCAGCAAATGATCCTTCTAGCAAATGATCCTTCTAGCATGACTATAGGATCAATTACTGTGGCTGAAAGTATTGACAATGGTTGTTCCAGGCACTTGACAGGCAATAGGTCACTACTCCAAAAGTTTTAAAGAATTGATGGAGGACCAGTTGCTTTTAGACGAGGTGCAGGTGGTTACATTACAAGAAGGGGTAAGGTCACAAATGGTAAGCTCAGCATTGAGAAGGTAAATTTTATCAAGGAGTTGGGTACAATCTTCTGAGTGTATCCCAATTTTGTGATCAGAGTCATAACATGCTCTTCACTGAGATTGTTCTCAGGCCCGGGTTGGTCATTCCTCATGAGCACATCCTACTCAGAGCACCCAGGAAAGGGAACATGTACAAGATGGATTTGCAAGAAACATATCCCTCAGGAGAAGTTTCATGCTTTCTATCTAAAGCAAATAATGATGAGTCTTTCCTCTGGCATAAAAGAATGTGCCATGTAAACTCTAAAAACCTGAATAAATTAATTATGGATGATTTGGTAACTGGAATACCAAAGAAAGAGTTTACAAGTGATGACCACTGTGTTGCATGCCTGAAGGGGAAGCAACACAAGGTATCTCACAAGCCAAAGGAAAGAAATTCCATCACTAATCCCCTACATTTATTACATATGGATCTCTTTGGCCCTACCAGTGTAATGAGTCTAGGAAGGATCTCTTACTGTTTGGTGATCACAGATGATTTTACAAGATTCACTTGGGTCTTCTTTCTTTGAACTAAGGATGAGACCTCTGAGATTTTGAAGAGTTCATCTTAAAGATTGAGAATCAATGTGCTTACAAGGTCAAAACCATAAGATACGATTAAGGAATTGAATTCAAGAATCAAATCCTTGATATATTTTGCGATGAAAAAGGTATTACAAGACAATATAGTGCTCCCAGGACTCCTCAGCAAAATGGTGTTACTGAGAGGAGAAACAGGACACTAATTGAAGCTGTAAGAACTATGTTGTCTGACTCTAAACTACCCATCACCTTCTGGGCAGAGGCAGTGAACACTGCTTGCTATGTGTACAACAGAGTTCTAGTGGTTAAGACACATGGTAAGACTCCTTATGAACTTTGACACAAGAGAAAACTTTCATTGGTTTTCTCAGGTCATTTGGATGTCCTTGCACCATCTTGAATACCAAAGATCAAGTTGCCAAGTTTGCTGAGTAATTAGATGATGGACACTTCATTGGATACTCTTCTTAAGCTAAAGCTTATAAAGTATACAATCTCAGAACTAGAGTAGTTGAGGAGTCAGCCAATATGACTTCTAATGAGCACACTCCCAATGTGAAAGGTTCTGGTCCGGATTGGCTATCTGATCTTGATTTAGTTACTAACTGTTTTAACAAATCTTATGAGAATGTTTCAAGGTCCACAGATATACTACCTACAGGTGATCCTGACCCAAGATTTGAGCTAAGAAGACCTTCAAGCTACACATCTTCAGCTCCAGTGGTAACCAATCCTGCAAATGAAGCATCTACCAGCACATCAATTACAAATCCTGCTGATACTTCTGGGGTGCCTTCAAATTCCAGCTTAGAGGCACTGAACTCAGAGGAAGGAGCTTCAAATGTTGGAGAAAATGGCGGTGGTGAAAGTGATCAAGAATTTCTTGATGTTGATAAGCACTCTATTGAAGAAACATCAATGATGCCACACACTCATTGGATCAAGTCAATCTTGATAAATGTGCTGATGTGGAGGGTCAATCTTCCCTGCTAGATCAGAATTTCTCAAATTTAGATATGTCTAAGCAACATGCTGTGATCCCTCAGCTAAGGATCCACAAGTCTCAGACTACCACAAACATCATTGGAGATGTTGATTCAGGGGTGAGAACAAGAGGACAAACCCATGAAGCAAATGTTTGTCTTCACTCTTGTTTCTTGTGCCAGATAGAGCCAAAGAAAATTGATGAGGCTCTAAAGGATAGCAGTTGGGTTGAAGCTATGCAAGAGGAGCTGCTTCAATTCAAAAGGCAAAAGGTTTGGAACCTATGTCCTCTTCCTCAAGGGAAGACTACCATAGGAACCAAATGGGTTTTCAAGAATAAGAAGGATGATAGAGGACTTGTTATCAAGAACTAGGCCAGACTAGTTGTTCAAGGGTATACTCAAGAAGAAGGAATTGACTACACATATCTTTTTGCTCCTGTAGCAAGACTTGAAGCTATTAGGACATTCCTAGCTTTTGCTGCATCCAAGAACTTCAAGGTCTACCAACTTGATGTCAAGTGTGCTTTTCTTTATGGGGTGATTGACGAAGAGGTGTATTTCAGACAACCACCTGGGTTTGCAGATCCTGATCATCCTGATTATGTCTACAGGCTTGATAAAGCTCTTTATGGGCTGCACCAAGCACCAAGAAAATGGTATGAGACTCTATCTCAGTATCTCTGTCAGCATGGCTACAAAAGGGGTACTATAAAAGGAACTCTCTTCATCAAAGGAACAGGAAATGACATAATGCTAGTTCAAGTATATGTAAATCTTTGGGTCAACTAATCCAAAGCTTTGCAATTTCTTTCTAGGAATTCAAATGAAGCAAGTTGATAATGGCATGTTCATAAGTCAGCCAATGTATCTACAAGACATACTTAAAATGTTTAACATGACTGATTGTAAGGTTGCTAAGACACCTATAGCCAGAAATCACTACCTTGGACCTGATCTTGATGGAGTGTGTAGATGAGCATCTTTACAGGGCAATGATTGGGTTTTTTATGTACCTCACAGCTAGCAGGCCAGATATTATGTTTGCTGCATGCATTGTGTAGGATATCAAGCCAACCCCAAGATGTCACACCTAGCCACTGTCAAAAGAATTTTAAGATATCTCAAAGGTGCTCCATCACTTGGCCTTTGTTATCCAAAGAATTCTGACTTTAATCTATATGCTTATGTAGATAGTGACTATGGTGGTTGCAACATGACTGCAAAGTCTACATCAGGGGGATGTCAATTTCTTGGTGGAAGAGTAGTCTCTTGGCAATGTAAGAAACAATCTTGTGTGTCTGCATCAACTGCTGAGGCTGAATACATTGCTGCTGCAAGCTGCTGTGCTTAAGTGCTTTGGATTCAAAATCAGATGTTGGACTATGGATTCAACTTCAAGGAGACTCCTATCCACATAGGCAACAACAGTGTTATCTCAATCACAGAAAAGCCTGTGCAGCACTCAAGGACAAAGCATATCAATATTAGGTAGCCTTTGATTAGAGATAACTTTGAAAAGTGATTAATCAAACTAGTCAAAGCTAACACAAATGAACAATATGTTGATCTGTTCACCAAAGCTTTTGATGAGCAGAGATTTAAATATCTTGTATCAGCTATCGGGATGATTAACTTTGAATAGCTTATCTTAAAAATTAAGCATATTATTTCTAAAACTTGTGTGTGCAAAGTTGTCTATTTTATCACCTTCATAAGCCCTTGTTTTCTTTGGAAGAAAAATCTTTTCAAAAGACATTTCTTAGAGTTTTGAAAATTTTGATCTCTTTTCTTTTCGGAAGATTTAAGATTACCATCGGAAGAAATTTATCTCTTAGTAAACAAATAACTACTTCATTAATTTTACCTTCGGAAGAAATCTCTAAAATATCTTCCAAAGCTTAAAATCAACTTAAGTACTCTTATGTTTTCAAAGAACAAGTTTCTTCCGAAAGCAATTTACCTTCGGAAGTTTTTTATTCTCCTTAGAATTAAAATCTCTGAGTGTTAAGTCTCTTCCGAAGCAAAATTCTCAAAAAAATTTGAAATGTCTTCCAAAGCGAATTTGCCTTCGGAAGCTTTTTCATTTAAAACTTCCAAAGCAAATAACCTTTGAAAGATTTCTCGACTTCCAAAAAAACTACTTTTGGGCAAAAGTAAACTACTTTTCAGAGGTGGGACCGACATCCGGATTTCAAAGTTTATCCTCTTTCATTAACTTTGTCTCAAATACTTTTCACATAAATACCCAACGGTTCCCTCCTCTTTCACTATCTTCTCCAATTACACTACTTTTAAACCTAAATTCTCTCAAACCGCCTTTGTTCTTCATCTTCCTTCACCCTTAAGCTTCTTAAAATAGCCAACCTAACCCACAGAAACAACCCGATTTCTCCATGCAACTTCACAGGCAACACAACCAAGTTGCTCTTTTAAGCTCTGAGAAAGATGAAAGTTTCTCAGAGGTTTGCCGTTTTCTGGCTCTATCCAACTACTTCACCTCCCTAACCATTGATTCTACTCTCTATGAGGATCAGTTGCTTGAATTCTGGAAGACCTGCCAAGAGGTCATCATGGATGGGGAGAAGGCACTGTCTGCTACATTGCAGGGGAGGACAATCTTCATCACTCCGCCGTCATCAACACTCACTTACAGCTAGATGATGAAGAAGGTGAGTTGTCTTTACCAAAGGAAGCTGTAAATCATTCCTTTGAGCAGATAGGCTATGAGGGAGATATCTTTGTAAAGACCTTCAGGAAAGGGAATGTCTCATCCCAGTGGAAATACCTGCTTCATGTGGTTATCCACAGCTTGTCAAACAAGCATGGAGGGTGGGACAAGATTTCTGAGGATCTCTCCTTCATAGTGCATGGAATGGTTCAAGGGGTCAAGTTCAGGTACTCTCAATTTGTTTATACAAATTTGCTTGCTAACTTGGGCTCCTTAGAGTATTATATGTTTCCTCGATATGATCAACACATTCTGAACTGTGAACTGGGCTCATAGTTGAGGGAAACTATTAATATTCTTAAATTGGAACAGATGAAGCCTAGATTCTTTAAAATTATGAAGAAGCCAACTGTAGGCTTCTCAGGGGTAGAAACTGCCCTTGTCCCAAAAATGTTAGAGCTCATTGCTCAAGGTGACAACTTAGCAACACAAGCTAGTGTTGAACCCACACCTTCTACCTCCCAACCACAAAAAAAGACCACAAATCACCCTCGCCTACTAAAGAAAATCCAAATGAACCCCTGCTCAAGCTATTGAGTTTGTGCATGCCCCCATACACGCACCCATACAGAAGGAAGTGGACACTAGAGCTCCCACTTCCCCTGAGGAGGAAACCACTCCCATCTCTTCAAGAATTAGTGATGAGGTTCCTCTTGCTCATCCTGATGAGCTCGCAAGCGCAACTGCCTTAAGCCTTCACTCTGAGTCTCAACACTCAAGTGAACAACCTTTAGGGGACAGTTACCATCCCCTACCTTTATACTTAAATCAACCCATTCCTAACCTATCATTCTATACTGATGAAGATTTAGGTTTTACTGAGTACCATGAGTCTCTCTACTCTTCCCCTACTCAAAGAGAGATGAGTACTCCTGAGTCTCATTTGTCTAGCCCACATCAGTCACCTATCACTGAGGTGGATTTTCCTGAACCTGTTCAGGAAGTCCGCATGGAAGAGGCTCTCACTTTTGCAAGTGATTACATCATTAAGACCTCAACCATGGCAACTCAACCCATTGACACTTCAACTGAGGCTGTCAGTGAGCAAAGGAAATCCACCAACCAAGAACCTGAAGCTGGTAGTGGGAGAGAGGACTTTAGTCCAATCATCTCATCCCCCAATGATTCTTCTGATGAAGATGAGGGGAATTTAAGACTAAAGGTGCAAAAACTATCAAAAACATGCTCCGATTTAGTCTCTAAGGTTAGTTACCTTGAATCTCAAGTGACTACCCTGCACAAGAACCTGGGAGAAAGTAGCTGGGAGACCTTTAAGGAGAGCTCAACCAGGAACACAAGAACCTGTGAATGTGATTGACCTAACTCCAAGCTCACGTATGCAAGAGGGTGATGCTACCAAAAAGGGGGAGAAAGTCATTACACTCACAGAACCTGAGAGTTCTTCAGGGAGTATGGACAATGAGGACTCACCATCCTCACTTGAAATTGTGCATACTCAGCAACTTCCTCAAGTTCAGATTGATGGGGACATTATAGACTCTGTCATTAGGAGTCTCTTTGACGAAGGCATTCCAAGGGCTATATCATCCCCACCCCAGGGAACTTCAAATTATATTATCGGGCGGAAGTATGATGCTGATAAAAGAGCCCTCATTCTTCAAAGAGTTCAAGGGCAGCAAGAGGTGTTCAATTTTTGAACCTTGAACAACTATGAAGGTCTTAACTTGATAAACATGCCACTTGTCAACCATGTCAATCTAGACAAGCTGATAGGTTAGCACTCAGGATTCAAGACAGAATTACTGAAGAGTTAAGTCTTAGAAGGAGAAAAAGGCAATCAGGTAATGTCATTAGTCAACTGAATGTTGAGGCAGACCATGAGATTAGCTTCAAAGGGAAAATCTTGGCTGAAGGCCCAGTGATAGAGCATGAGAGCCCTGTCATACCAACAACTGCTTCAGAAATTCATTCCCTCAGTGAAACCCCTGCTCGTGAAGGTGTCTCACAACCTCTCTCTAGCCAGAGCTTGGATGCTATACCAAGCAATGAAGGCCAAAGCTCTCTCCACCCTGTGTCACAAAGGTTTGTGGGTGACAAAAGAAAAAGGATTCTAACTCCTGAGGAGATTGAGGAGGAGGAGAGAGAGAGGAAGAGGAAGCTAAGTGGAGAAAGTTCATCTAGGTCTTTAGGTTTTATGCAAGTTGCTATCAGGGCTGCCCCCAGACCAAACACTTAAAATGATGAGTTGAGGGCAGTCAGGATTACTTATCTGCAGACCAGGAACTATGACATAGATGAGATTATATCTCTCCCCTTAGAGGAACTAAATGAACTGACTGCCATGGAAGTGTCAAGAGAGATGAAGGAAGCAGAGGATGCAAGGCTACTTCTCCAATTCAAAGAGGAGAAGAGACAGAAATGGTTATACAAGCATGTTCCTACTCTCTCCCCAATTCAAGAAAACCCTGTGCAAGAGGCTGTGGCAGCTACACAAGAACCTCAGGTAGACAAAGAAACAAATAGGCAAAACATGATCAACTATCTGAGTGCCACAGGTCTCTAGCAGGCATCTGCACTTCTTCCCTTACCCTTTGAGTACATTGAGTTTGAGTGTCTCAAACAGCTTGAACTTCAAGTGCTCAAAGAACAAAAGGAAACAAAGAGAAAGATGTTGACTTGGCCCTATGTTTCTATCCACAATGGATGAGCATAACAGGGTAATCAAGCAGAAGATCAAGAGAGGAGAACTGATTGACTTACACTCTCCTCCAAGTCAAGCTCCACCTGAAGTGGAGGTTAAGGTTGAACAATTTGAGGTAACACAACCTAAACCTCCTGCTAAGCCTCAACAAGCTTCATCTTCTGATCCACAACAGGGTCAAACCCTCTCTTCTTCTGAACCTGTGAGGGAGGAACACCCAACTAAGCAAGACAAGACTGATCAACAAGGTGCTGCAGACCAGTCTTCTCAGTTAAAGTCTTCTAAGAGGAAGAAGAGGGTGCCTTCCAAACCAAAGTCAAAGAAGAAGAAGAAGCCTGAATCATCCACCTCTACACCTCAAGCTAAGTCAGATCAACCTGCGGAAGTGAATGAAGAGGCAGCCGAATCAACTCCAATTCAAGTGGCTCCTCTTGCAGCTGAGAGACCCATCTTATCCTAGACCTCTACAACTAATCCAGAGAGATGGCATGTGATCAGAGATCAAGGTGTTGAAAATGTCTACACATGGCAAGACTTATTCAACCTACCTCTGCATGATCTCTTTTAAATGAGAAGATATTATCAGAGTCTGAGTGATCCTGACCATCTAATGAAGAAAGGAATGGTCATCATCATTATGAGGACTGTCAACAGCTGAAGATCTACAAATTTTTTGGTAGCATCAACCTAGGGGGAGTTTGTAAGGATTCCTATAAGTCTGATGCAGCCAAAACATCCAAAGTCTCTCTGCATGCATGCATTGAAGAACAGAAGTAGAAATGCTTCGAAAGTTTTACACCATGCACTAGAAATATTCTAAGTGTGGAATCTTCCGAAGTCAAGACCAACATCTTCCGAAGCCAAAAGTGAAGTCTTCTGAAGCTTTAAAGACAAAGTCTTCAGAAGCCAAAGAGTGAAGACAGATTTCTTCCATAGACTTTTGAAGATATGCCTTTATCTGATGTACTTTATCATAAAGCTAGACCACCTTTTTGCTGCGACTCTGTAAAGTCACCAACTTACATGAGTTGGTGAAAAGGTCCATGCTTTTGGTAACTATACATTGAGGTCTTGAGTTTGTGCTTTCTACTTTATGTACTTTTATCCTTTTTGTAATATATTAGGATGTGAGCTATGGCATGTCATAGTCACTAGTCAAAAGGCAAATCTACCTTTTGACTCTACATTTGATTTTGTAGTTATCTAGTCATATGTATCTAGCTGGCCTTCAAAGTATGGCCGACTGTAGGATGTAGTATATGTATCTCAAGTACTTGTAACTTTCCTTTATGCTTTGTAACATTTGTAATAGAACTTGAGAAGCAATATACAACATTCTTGAAAACCAATTACTTGTGTTGTTTGCCATATTGTTCTGTCTCATTCTTACTTGTGTTCTTAGCATCTTTCACTAAACTTAACCAGTTCCCTATTTGATCTGTTAAGTGTTCTAAGTAATTCTCCTCATTGTGTTGTTGCATTGTAAGTGCATACCTTCAACGGTCCTGCAGGGTTTACATTCCATAACAAAACATTGTGGAAGAAACACCTAGTGTCTTATTTGATGAATCCTTATTTCCAAAATCTGTTAAAGGATCATCATGGTTGTTTGATATAGATGCATTCACAAACTCATTTAACTCTAGTTATTTGAATACTGCAGGTTCTGCGGTTACATGCTATCCTTATCTTCCTCCAAACATGAATGTAGTGTCATTATCTGCTGATCCTCCAAGTATTCCAACTTCAAGTGTTATTGACCATGGCACTACATATCATGCAAACAATGCAGAACAAGACCAGCCAAACAGGTCAACATCCTCATATGAAAACACTACATCAAAGGCTGCTAACTCTGCATCCGCAGATGAGTGTACTGCATCCGGAGATATGGATAGTGCATCAGCAGATGTTCCATCCACATCAGTAGATATTCCATGCTCTAGAGATGGTTCCTACATTCCAAAGAATTTTTGTCAGTAGATGAACAAACATCTTCCATAGATGTTCTTGTAACTCTTGTGGATGTTCAAAACACATCCGTAGATGTTCCTGCGAAATTTGTTCACAATGCTGCTGAGACACAAACTCATGAGGAGGGATATCATTAAGCTTCAGAGGATCAACATGATGAAGAACTTGATTATTTCATAGACTCTTCATCTCAGCTTGATTCCTCTCCATCAATGAATATGACTAACTTGGAATCATCTATTCTAGTCGAATCTATTGCAACAACAAGATTTTATAAGACTCATCCAATAGACAACATTATTGGTGATCTTAATGAAAGAACCACAAGAAGCCAAGGGGGAGCTACAAACATTTGTCTCTTCACTTGTTTTTTCTTTCACAAGTGGTTCCTCCCAATATCATAGCTGCATTGAAAGATAACAGCTGGATTAAAGCTATGCAAGAAAAGATTCAACAATTCAGAAAGAAGAAAGTCTGGAATCTAGTTGATCTTCCTGAAGGTCAATATCCAATTAGCACAAGGTGGCTTTTCAAAAACAAAGTAGATAACAGGGGTATCATTGTAAGAAGCAAAGCAAGGCTGATAGCACAAGGATATACCCAAGAAGAAGGAATAGATTATGATGAAGTCTTTGCACCGGTTGCAACGATTGAAGCCATAAGAGTATTCCTAGCCTATGCTTCACATAAGAAGTTCAAAGTTTATTAAATAGATGTAAAATGTGTCTTCTTATATGGGAATATTGATGAAGTGCTCTATGTAGCTCAACCTCTAGGCTTAGAGGATCCTGATTACCCTCACAGGGTATACAAACTTCACAAAGCTTTGTATGGTCTTTATCAGGCTCCAAGAAAGTGGTATGAAACATTATCATCTTTCTTACTCAAGCATGGATATAAAAGGGGAACTATAGATCAGACTTTCTTTCTTAAACAAGAACATCAAGACCTCTTAGTTGTCTAAATTTATGTAGATGACATTATATTTGGATCAACAAATAAGAAATTGTGTGAAAGCTTTGAAGAGTTGATGAAATCTGAATTTCAGATGAGTTCAATGGGACAAATAACCTTCTTCCTTGGTTTACAAATTCATCATAAACCAAATGGCATCTTTATTAATCAAGAGAAGTATATTTATAAAATCTTGAAGAAGTACAATCTTGTTGATACTTCTTCATGCAAAACACCTGCTTCAACGATTGACAAGATTGTACCTCATCCTACAGGGAAATCAATTGATCAAAGATTGTATAGATCAATGATAGGGTCCCTCATGTATTTAACTGCCAACAGACCAGACATAATATTTGTTGTGTGTGTTTGTGCTAGGTACCAATCAGATCCTAAAGAGTCTCATCTGAATGCTTTTATGAGCATTTTTAGATTTCTCAAAGGAAAACTAGCCCTTGGTCTATGGTATCCTAAAGATGGAGACTTCACCCTCTACACATACTCAGATATTGACTTTGGAGGATGCAACAACAATAGAAAATCCACAATTGGTGGATGTCAATTCATAGGACCAAGACTTGTTTCTTGGTTGTGAAAAAGAAAATAAATGTATCTGTATCCACAGCTGAGGCTGAGTACTTAGCTGCTTCAGCCGGTTGCTCTCAAGTTCTTTGGTTGCAAAACCAATTACTTGATTTTGGTTACAATTTCCTTCAAACATCAATTCTTATTAATTCAACTGCTATGTTCATTACTGCTAATCCAGTGCAACATAATAAAACAAAACATATTGAAATCAGATACTATTTTATGAGAGATTGCTCAGAAAAAGGTTTAATCAAGTTAGTCAAAATGGATACAATTTAGATTAATTAACATCAATAAAGAATAGCATGAGTATTTCCTTGTATATATTCATAAGTAGAATCCAAAAACATTCATAAAATCGCTAGAAAAAATACAAAAATATTGTCTTCATTTATTGTGTCCTTTTGTTCAGCATGACATTTTTTAGAACTGATAGTACACTATACCTTTGCTTCTTTCTTGAGTTCTTAACTTTTATTAAAGTCTGATCAAAAGTGCTTTGATATGTGAGTAGGTTCAGCTTGAGTGGAAAATACACTAAGACCATGCATAACATAATGAAAAGGTGACTGTTTGTGGGAAACTCAATTTTAAGGATACAACAAGTAACTCATATCCTGATGTGATCAAATCACTCATCCAAGCACACAATGTAACAATACTTTATAATCTCTATCGTTGCAAATCATATTCCCTTTGTTTTGTGTAAACAAAGACCTAGGTTTATGACCACCTTGGTATACATTTGTAAGCAACAGGTGAACAGATCATGATCCTCATCATCCATCTGTTTTGTGTAAACAAAGACCTGGGTTAAAGGCAACTCAGTGTTATGGAGTAAAGACGTGGTGACCTGATGATGATCATATCTCAGCTCTCAAAAGAATCCATTGTGATCAACTATATATCAAGTTAAGAGCTGTTGAATCAATGCATTAATGAGATGGAAAATAAATCACAAGATAGAACTTATAAATTAAAGTACATAGTTTCTAAGTGTGAAAAACTGATGGTTTGACTCACAAGAGGAGGACAAACTCTAATGTGAGTTGAATGTGGAGCCCATAATTGTTTATTTTGAATCAATATCAAAACATGATAATTAGCATGCCTAGGTGACAACATACTCTTGTTTAAATTTATGAGGAACATCATACTTCCAATCACCACTAGCTTTAGGTCTTATTTTATCAAATAAATTAAACAGGAAGATGCTTAGTCTTATAGTATGATCCCATTATATGTTTATATATGCTTGTAAATATAATTTAATTCATTTTTTGTTTATGTTAGCTTATTTATTTTTTAGTTCTTTTGGACAGTCATGTGCCTTTCATGCTATTCTTCTACATAAATTTATGATAATTGCATCTGTTCAACATTAATTAAAAATTTAGGGGGAGTAGTTAATTTATGAAAGTTTGAAATCTGAATTGTCTAATCAATAGTCAAATGAAGGAATTGGAACTTGAGCACTAACTTGGCTGTAAGATACATGAGGTTTTTCAAATTATAATTTTTCTTGCACAAATTGTCATGTAAACAAAGTCAATAAGGTCCAAAAGCAACAAATGGTTCCATCATTTTGATAGAACTATAGAATCAAATAAGTTTCAAACTTTACATTTCAGCAGAAGCTATAGTACATTTCACTTATCAACAGAAGCTACAGTGCATTTCACTTATTAGTAGATGCTACAGTGCAAAACTTAAATCGGAAAAATATGACAATCAATAGATTGGTAACCTACGGATGTGATGATATTTTAAAAGTATAATACATTTCCATGGATTGGTAAACTATGGAAAATCAACTTACACTTCATCAAAAATCGGTTCTGTAAATTTAGGCATCCGTAGATGTTCTACGGAAGAATTAGAATCTGCTGAATCAATAAATTCCAGGTAAGGGTAATAAGGAAAGAGGGTTCCACTTCATTTAATAAATGAATTTAATGTGTCTGAGGGAGTGTAAATGAAGTTTTTGACTTAGTATCACTTTTACAGAGCATTTTTTAACCTAGAAAATCATTATATAAAACATCACCACTCTTTCCACCTGCATTCAAATTACCCGAATCAAAACATCAATCATACACTAAACTTGAATTCACGGTTAATTCTAGATCATTGTTTTCAAGGTAAATCGTATCATAATCATCAACAATGAACTGCTATCATCAAAACTCTTCACATTCTTATGGTCGATAACTCTGTTCTAACCTAATCTTCTTCACGCTTATTTATAGATGGCTAATTGGTTTGCTAGAGAGCAAAACATATGCGCTTTGCTGAATGCCGACGACCCTGTGTCCGAAGGGTTTCAAGACATGATACGCTATTTAAGAAGATCCAGGCTATTCTACGCGCTGACGGCGGAGCCTATAATCTATCAACAGCACATTATTGACTTCAGGAAGTCTGTTGTGATAGAACAAGAAGGAGAAAGTGAAGTGATAATTGTAGAGATTATGAATGAACGGCTGAGGGTTTCTGAACAAGTTATTAGGAGAGTTCTTGAGTTGGGAGAACAAGAGGCTGGACACCCAGATGTGTTTGAGAATGAGTACATAGAGAAGATCTTCTACTTGATGGGTTATGATGGTGACTTTGATAAGGGTGAAATCAAGAGCGGAAGACTGTGCAAGCCATATAGATTTTTATGTCACACTTATCTGAAATGCATTTCAAATAGGAAATCAGGGCTAGATAGGTTTTCTAGGCACATTTTTTCTAGAATCATTGGAATATTTGAGGGAAGGACCTACAACTACTCAAAATACATCTTTGGATGTTTGTGTGACCAAATCAGAGTACAAAAAGCTGATAAGATGTACATGTTTCCAAGGTTCCTACAACTGATCATTAATGATGAGCTGCCAGAGATACAAATAGTAGGTGATGTTTTTGTACAAGCTCATTTGGGAAGATCTGTTCTAAACAAGATCAGTGGAAAGTATGAAGGTGAAGATATGCCCATGTTTGCACATGTGGTTGATCCTAATGCTAATATTCCTCAAGAGGCGTGGGAAGATGAACAAGACAGCTCTCCTGCTGATACGGAACAAGCTTCTCATTCTCCTCCATAATCTCCCATAGACCACCATCATCAATCTACACAAATCTAATCCCCTGCTAGTGAAAACACCTAGCCCATCTCACCCATTCTTCCTCAATCATCAATTCAACATCACCCTCCATCACCACTAATACAATCACCAGCAAGTGAGCACACTTTGCCTATCTATCCCATTCACTCACAAACATCCCTAAACACTGGTGCTACTGAACCAGTTTTCCAAGCCAGTGAAAAATCTCAGCCCTTGTCCATTCCCCAATCTCCATCATCACTCAACACCAACATCACTGAACCTATTTCACCTACTCCCAATCTTCAACAATCCCCTCATCAAAAGCCCATATCCCCATCAGTTGAATAAACCTCAAGCACTACAAGTGTTGCTCCTACAGAAGTGTTAAACCTTAAAGAAAATAGAAAGGCTGAGAGAGAAGAGAAAACTAAGGAACTATGTTCAGATGATGAGAAAGCACAAGAGCAAGAAGTAGAACAAAAGGTTGTGAGTGAAGCCAGTTATGCTGATGTTATAGCTTATCATGAAGATGAGTTGGATGATGATGACATTGATGTGAGTAAAAGATATCTTGTTGCTAAGTATAACAAGCTGACTGTAAGGATTCCTTAAGTCTGATGCAACCCAAAACATCCAATGTGTCTCTGCAACATGCACTAAGTACTGAAGTAAAGAATGCTTCGGAAGTTTTACACAATACACTAGAAAATACTCTAAGTGTAAAATCTTCCGAAGCCAAGACCAATATCTTCCGAAGCCAAACATGAAGTCTTCCGAAGCCTCAGAGACAAAGTCTTCTGAAGCTTCAACCTATGAAGATATATTTCTTCCGAAGACTTTTAGTATACATGCTTCATCTGATGTACTTTTCCTTAAAGCTGGACACCTTTCTGCTGCATCTCTGTAAAGTCACCAACTTACATGAGTTGGTGAAAAGGTCCATGCTTTTGGTAACTGTACATTGAGGTCTTGAGTCTGTAACTTTCTATTTTATGTACTTTATCCTTTTTATAATATATAAGGATGTGAGCTATGGCATGTCATAGTCACAAGGTCAAAAGGCAGATATGCCTTTTGATCCTACAACTGATTTTGTTAGTGTCTAGTCAATTGTATCCAGCTGGCTTTCAAAGTATAGCCGGCTGTAGGTTGTAGTATAAGTATTCCAAGTTCTTGTATCTCTCTTTATGCTTTGTAACACTTGTAAAAGAAATTGAGAAAGCAATATACTGCCTCCTTGAAACCCAACTCTCTTGTTCTGTCTCTTTACTTTACTTGTGTTCTTTGTATCAACTTGGTTAATTCAATTCACTATTTGATCAAAGTTTAGTTGCTCTTCTTATTATGTTGTTATGTTGTAATTTGTTCAAGCCCTTAAACGGTCCTGCAATTGGTATCAGAGCTTTTCATGCTATTGATATAAGATCTCACCATCTTAAGATCCCTCACACACACAAAAAAACTAAACTCTCCAAATGGCATCCATCTCAAAGACTGATATGGAGACTGGAACCATGAACAAATCCCCAATGATCACTCTTGATGATTTTGACACCTGGTGTATGAGAATGGAAGGTTTCATCAGGTCTCTGGATTCAATAATGTGGGAATCTGTTGAGAATGGAACTTTCATACCCAGCACTCCTTCTACTACTGGTGCTGGTATGATTCCAAAAGATGTGGCCAACTACTCTGATGAAGATAGAAAAAGAGTAGAGATTGATAGGAAGGCCATGACTGCTCTTCAGACTACTCTCCCAAACTCTGTATACAGAGGCTTTAAGAAGTGCAAAACAGCTAAACAGTTGTGGGATGCACTGAAGCTGATGTATGAAGGCTCCTCTGAAGCCAAGGAGAACAAGAAGGATCTCCTGAAGCAGCAGTTTGAAAACTTCACCTTCAAAGTAGGTGAAACCATGACTCAACAATACTTCAGGTATGTTGAGATAGTGGATACCCTAGTGGATGGAGGAGTTCCTCTTGAGAACAGGGACATTGTAAGGAAGTTCATGTCCTCACTTCCTAGGCAATGGACACATTATTGTGTGGTGATCAAGAGGACTGAGAATATTAAAACCCTTACTCTGACAGAGTTATATGGGATTCTCAGTGGATACCAGATGGAGATGAACATGCAAGGTTCATCTGGCAACTCCAACAATCAAATGGGTTCAGCCCTTCATGTGGTTGAAAGGGACAGCATAGAACCCCAACATCATCTCATATGCTACCCTGACAACTCACAAAAGGGTCCTTTCATCACCTTCCCGGAGACACCCAGGGAGAACTTTACTCAAGGAAGCCCATTCCAAGAGACAAGCTCTTCTCAAGCCTTTGTGTCTACTGATGAAAGCTATGGAAACTCTCTCTTCACTCTTGAAGACCTGGACTGTATCCATCCAGATGACCTGGAGTATATGGAAATAGTTCAGCAGATGGCTCTCCTCACTCACAGAGCCAAGAAGTTCTACAAGAGAACAGGAAGAAGGTTTCCAAGCAATGCAACCAGTGGAAAGTTTGGGCTGGATAAAAGCAAAGTTAAGTGTTACAACTGTAACCTGATGGGCCACTTTGCTAGGGAGTGTAAGGAACCTAAAACAAATGGTGGCCAAACACAAACCAAACCAAACTACACTGACAAAGCCCCTCAGTATGAGAAGCCAAAGCAACATGGTGCTTTCAGGTGGAAGATGCTTCTCCAAACCAAGCACTGATGGCAGACCATGATGAAGCCAAGGTATTGGAACATCTCTGTACTCCTGAATGCATTGCTAAAGTAAACAGATACAGGTCCTACAACTTAGAAATGAGATCTGATCTTGAGTCATTAAACATATTAAAATCTGATTTTAGAAAGTCTGAAAATGATTACAAGTTAAAGATAGAGGACTTGGAGAAAACCATTTCAGTACTAAAACATGAACATACATATTTTAGAACTCTGATCCAGGATCTCATAACTAAGTTGACTGAGTGCCAGGCTGAGCTTGTGATCAGCAAAGCCAAGGCAGAAAAGAGTGTTCTTGAAGAAGAGACCTTCAAGAACATGATATCCTCATCCTTGCACAACAAAGTGTGCTATCAAAATAGACAGGGACTGGGATCAAATGAGATAGCTCCACCACACACAATCTTGTCTGTAAGATCTCCTAGGTGTGGAACTTGTGAAGATGAGCTTCCTCTCATAGATCCTATAAGTGAGGAGGATGAAGAAGTGATAATGAAGAATTCCTCTGAGAATAGTGATGAAGAGGATTCTTCCAAGGACCACTATCCTTCTGAGGAGAAGAAATCTACTGTGATGACCAAGTCCAAGAGAAAGAACTTGATCAGGAAGAGCAAGAGGAAAGCAAAGAAGGCTCAAGAGATCAAGGCTACTTTTGATGCTAAGCAGAAACACATTTTTATCTCTGCAAGTTTCAAAGTAGTTAGGAATGAAGACATCAACCAACACTCCTCAGCTAAGAGTCCTGGTTCTTGTTCAAATCATCTCAGTGCAAAGAAGAAGACTGAGCTACTGTGTACCACTACTGCACAGCCTGGACCATCAAACTCCAAGAACAGTTCACAGCCCAAGAGAACTGTCTTAGCATCTACCAAGATGAAGGTGGAGAAGGGATGTGACCAAAGCCAGTCTTGCTCTCATAAGGAGACTCTTTTGAAGAAGAAGATGTTATGTGTCATGTGTGAAAGTACCTCTCACATTGCTAAGGATTGCCCATACAATCCTAAAAGTACTATCCACATGACCAATACAAAGACTTCAAAGAGTTTCAAGAAGACTCAAGCTTCGGAAGGAAAGTCTGTTTTTTTCGGAAGCTCCAAATCAAAGAAAAGGTAAATGGAAAATTACCTTCAGAAGAAAAATTGGTCTCGGAAGAAAGGAGTTCTTCCGAAGCACTGAAGTCTGCTGCAGTGACTGTAGAATCTTCCGAAGGTTCAGTCATCAAAACCTGTGAAGTCCCAAAAGCTTCTAAGGTTTTGAAGGTCAAGTCCAAGACTCCAAGGGTGGTGTGGAAGTCTAAGAAAGACCAAATGACTGAAGTTTCTCCATCAACAACAGCTGAAGATCCCCCTAGTACAACCATAGGATCTATTACTGTTGCATTACCTTCTATCACTCTTAGTGAGCCCAAGACAAGTAAGGCTTGGGTTTCCAAATGTAACTAATCATTTTCTTTGTGCAGGAACAGCTCAAGACAAGCAGGAATGTCTGGATAATTGACAGTGGCTGTTCCAGGCACATGACAGGCAGTAGGTCTCTACTCCATAATTTTGAGAGAATTGATGGAGGACCAGTTGCTTTTGGAGGAGATGAAGGTGGTTACATTTCAGGAAGGGGCAAGGTCACAAATGGTAAGCTCAGCATTGAGAAGGTAAACTTTGTTAAGGAGCTTGGGTACAATCTTTGAGTGTATCCCAATTTTGTGATCAGAGTCATAACATGCTCTTTACTGAGCATGAGTGCATTGTTCTCAAGCCTGGAGTGGTCATTCCTCATGAGCATATCCTGCTCAGAGCCCCCAGGAAAGGGAACATGTACAAGATGGATTTGCAAGAAACATCTCCCTCTGGAGAAGTTTCATGCTTTCTATCTAAAGCAAATAGTGATGAGTCTTTCCTATGGCATAAAAGAATGTGCCATGTAAACTTTAAGAACATGAATAAGCTAATTAAACATGATTTGGTAACTGGAATGCCAAAGAAAGAGTTTACAAGTGATGATCATTGTGTTGCATGTCTGAAAGGGAAGCAACATAAGGTATCTCACAAGCCTAAGGAAAGGAACTCCATCACTACTCCCCTACACTTATTACATATGGATCTTTTTGGCCCCACCAGTGTAATGAGTCTAGGAAGGACCTCCTATTGTTTAGTGATCACAGATGATTTTACAAGATTCACTTGGGTTTTCTTTCTTAGAACTAAGGATGAAACCCCTGAGATTCTGAAGAATTTCATCTTAAAAGTTGAGAATCAAAGTGATCACAAGGTCAAAACCATAAGATGTGATCAAGGAACTGAATTCAAGAACCAAATCCTTGATACATTTTGTGATGAAAAAGGTATTACAAGACAATATAGTGCTCCAGGACTCCTCAGCAAAACGGAGTTGCTGAGAGGAGAAACAGGACACTAATTGAAGCTGCAAGAACTATGTTGTCTGACTCTAAACTGCCCATCACCTTCTGGGCAGAGGCAGTTAATACTGCTCGCTATGTGCAAAACAGAGTTTTGGTAGTTAAGACACATGGTAAGACTCCTTATGAACTTTGGCACAAGAGGAAACCTTTCATTGGTTTTCTCAGGTCATTTGGATGTCCCTGCACCATCTTGAATACCAAGGATCAAATTGCCAAGTTTGCTGAGAAATCAGATGATGGACACTTCATTGGATACTCTTCCCAAGCTAAGGCTTATAGAGTATACAATCTCAGAACTAGAATTGTTGAGGAGTCAGCCAATGTGACTTTCAATGAACACACACCCTGTGTGGCTGGTTCTGGTCTGATTGGCTATTTGATCTTGATTTAGTTACCAACTGTTTTAACAAATCTTGTGAGAATGTTTCAGGATCTGCAGAAAATCTAAATACAGGTGATCCTGATCCAAGATTTGAGCTAGGAAGACCCTCAACTCATACATCTTCAGCTCCAGTTGGAACTACTTCAGCAAATGAGGTCTCTATCAGCACTACAATGACAAATTCAGCTGATACATCTGGTATGCCTTCAAATTCCAGCTCAGAGGCTCCTCAACCAGATAAAGACACCTCAATTGTAGAAGACAACAATGGTGATGGTGATAGTGATCAGGAATTCCTTGATGCTAATAACCACACCATAGATGACAACATCAATGATGTCACACACTCATTGGATCAAGTTAATCTTGATAAGTGTGGTAATGTGGAGGGTGAATCATCTATGCCAGATCTAAATTTCTCAAATTTGGATCTTTCTCAGCAACTTGCTGTGATCCCTCAGCTAAGGATCCACAAGTCTCACCCCACCACAAACATCATTGGAGATGTTGTCACAGGGGTAAGAACAAGAGGACAAACCCATGAAGCAAATGTTTGTCTTCACTCTTGTTTCTTATCTCAGATAGAGCCAAAGAAAGTTGATGAAGCTCTAAAGGATGGAAGTTGGGTTGAAGCTATGCAACAAGAGCTGCTTCAATTCAAAAGGCAGAAAGTTTGGAACCTTTGTCCTCTTCCTCATGGGAAGACTACCATTGGAACCAAATGGGTTTTTAGGAATAAGAAGGATGATAGAGGAATTATCATCAAGAACAAGGCAAGACTAGTTGTTCAAGGATACACACAAGAAGAAGGGATTGACTACACTGATGTCTTTGCTCCTGTAGCAAGATTAGAAGCTGTTAGGATATTCCTGGCATTTGCTGCATCCAAGAACTTCAAGGTCTTTCAACTTGATGTAAAGTGTGCTTTCTTATATGGAGTGATTGATGAAGAGGTTTATGTCAAACAGCCACCTGGTTTTGTAGACCCTGATCATCCTGATTATGTCTGCAAGCTTGACAAAGCTCTTTATGGGCTGCATCAGGCACCCAGGAAGTGGTATGAGACACTGTCTGAGTATCTTTGTAAACATGGATACATGAGAGGTACTATAGATGGAACTCTCTTCATCAAAGGACAGGGAAATGACTTATTGCTAGTTCAAGTATATGTTGATGACATCATCTTTGGTTCAACTAATCCAAAGCTCTGCAAAGACTTTGAGAAGCTGATGAAAGACAGATTTGAAATGAGTGCAATGGGAGAACTCAATTTCTTTCTGGGAATTCAAGTGAAGCAAGTTGAAGATGGCATCTTCATAAGTCAGTCAAAGTATGTTCAGGACATACTCAAGAGGTTCAACATGACTGATTGTAAGATTGCTAAGACACCCATAGCCAGAAACCACTCCCTTGGACCTGATCTTGAGGGGGAGTGTGTAGATGAACACTTATACAGGGCTATGATTGGGTCTCTTATGTATCTTACAGCTAGCAGGCCTGATATCATGTTTGCTACATGTATTTGTGCAAGATATCAAGCCAACCCTAAGATGTCTCACTTAATCACTGTCAAAAGGATTTAAGATACCTCAAAGTGCTTCAACACTTGGTTTATGGTACCCAAAGAATCCTAACTTCAATCTGTATGCTTATACAGATAGTGATTATGGTGGTTGCAACATGACTGCAAAGTCTACATCTGGGGGATGTCAATTCCTTGGTGGAAGGGTTGTCTCATGGCAATGCAAGAAACAATCCTGTGTGTCTGCATCAACTGCTGAGGCTGAATACATTGCTGCTGCAAGCTGCTGTGCTCAAGTGCTTTGGGTTCAAAATCAGATGCTGGACTATGGATTTAACTTCAAGGAGACTCCTATCCACATAGACAACAATAGTGCTATCTCTATCACTGAGAAACCTGTGCAGCACTCAAGGACCAAACACATCAACATCAGGTATCATTTAATAAGAGATAACTATGAAAAGGGATTAATTAAACTAGTCAAAGTTCATACAGATGAACAAATAGCTGATCTGTTTACAAAAGCTTTTGATGAACAGAGATTTAAATATCTGATATCAGCTATTGGGATGATTAACTTTGAGTAGACTTTTTCTTTTTGAAGTTGTCTAGTTCATCACTTTCATAAGCTCATATTTTCTTTGGATGTAAAATTCTTTTTGAAGACTTTCCTTAGATTCTTGAAAATTTTCTGATACTTCGGAAGATAAAATTTTATCTTAGAAAGAAAATCATGTCTTCAAAATAAATAACTGTCTAAGAAATTTTACCTTCGGAAGAAGTCTAAGTCTATCTTCCGAAGCTTAAATTCTTATCTCAGACACTTATTTGTTTTTAAGGACTTTTTCCTTCCGAAGCAAAATTAACTCTCGAAGACTTTGTCGTTTCTTATACCAAGCACTCAACTGTTTATTTCGCTTCCGAAGCATAATTTTTCAAGACTCTCAGGAAAATCTTCCGAAGCCATTTTAGCTTCGGAAGCTTTTTCATTAAAACTTCCGAAGACAATTTACCTTCGGAAGCTTTTCGAATTCCAAGAAAACTACTTTTTGAGCAAAAGTAAACTACTTTTTCAGAGGTGGGACCGACTTCCGGATTTCAAAGTTTATCCTCTTTCATTAACTTTGGTTCAAATCCCTTTTCACATAAATACCCAACGGTTCCCCCTCTTTCTCACTATCTTCCTCAATTCCACTATTCCTCAAACCTAATTCTCTAAACCGCCTTTGCTTTCTACCTTTCTTCACCCTTAAGCTTCTGAAATGGCCAACCTTAACCGCAGAAACAACCTAGATTTCTCCATGCAACTTCACAGGCAACATAATCAGGTTGCTCTGTTAAGCTCTGAGAAAGATGTAAGTTTCTCAGAGATTTGCCAATTCTTAACTCTATCCAACTACTTCACCTCCCTGACCATTGATCCTACTCTATATGAGGATCATTTGCTTGAATTCTGGAAGACCTGCCAAGAGAGCATTATGGATGGGGAGAAGGCACTGTCTGCCACAGTGCAAGGGAGGACAATCTTCATCACTCCGGCCATCATCAACCATCATTTGCAGCTGGATGATGAAGAAGGTGAGTTGTCCTTCCCAAAGGAAGCTGTTAATCATTCCTTTGAGAAGATGGGCTATGATGGAGATTTCTCTGTAAAGACCTTCAAGAAAGGGAAGGTCTCATCCCAGTGGAAATACCTGCTCCATGTGGTTATCCACAGCTTGTCTAACAAGCATGGAGGGTGGGACCAGATTCCTGAGGATCTCTCTTTATAGTTCATGGAATGGTTCAGGGGGTCAAGTTCAGGTATTCTCAATTTGTTTATACTAATTTACTTGCAAATTTGGACTCCTTAGAGTATTACATGTTTCCTAGATATGTTCAACACATTCTTAACTGTGAACTGGGCTCACAGTTGAGGGAAACAAGTAATATTCTAAAATTGGGACAGATGAAGCCCGGCATCTTTAAAATCTTGAAGAAGCCAACTGTAGGCTTCTCAGGGGTAGAAACAGCCCTAGTCCCCAAAATGTTAGAGCTCATTGCTCAAGATGACAACCTAGCAACACAAGCTAGTGTTGAACCCACACCTTCTTTTTCTTTACCACTAAAAAGACCACAAATAACCCTCACCTACCAAAGAAAATCCAAAAGAACCCCTGCTCAGGCTATTGAGTCTGTGCAGGTCCCCATATACTCAACCTTACAGGAGGAAGTGGACACTAGAGCTCCCACTTCCTCTGAGGAGCAAACCACTCCCATTTCTTCACCTATCAGGACTGAGGTTCCTCATGCTCACCCTGATGAGCTCACAAGCCCAACAGCCTTAAGCCTTCACTCTGAGTCTCAACACTCAAGTGAACAACCTTCAGGGGATAGTTACCATCCCCAGCCTTTAGATCTAAACCAACCAATTCCCAACCTATCCTTCTATACTGATGAAGACTTAGGATTCAGTGAGTACCATAAGTCTTCTCCTCCCCTACTCAAAGAGAGATGAGTACCTCTGATTCTCCTCAGTCTATCCCACATCAGTCACCTGTTACTGAGGTGGACACTTCTGAACATGTTCAGGATGTCCATATGGAGGAGGCTCTCACTTCTGAAAGTGATTACATCATTAAGACCTCAACCATGGCAACTCAGCCTACTGGCATCTCAACTGAGATTGCTAGTGAGCAGAGGAAAACCAGCAGCCAAGAACCTCAAGCTGGTGGTGAGAGAGAGGACTTTGGTCCAATCATCTCATCCCCCAATGATTCTCTGATGAAGAAGAGGGGAATTTGAGACTAAAGGTGCAGAAACTGTCAAAAACATGCTCCTATTTAATCTCTAAGGTTAGTCACCTTGAATCTCAGGTGACTACCTTACAAAACAGGGTTAATGATCAGCAACTTTAGATTTCATATCTAAAGGAAAAACTAGCTGGGAGACCTTTAAAGAGAGCTCAACCAGGAACACAAGAACCTGTGGAAGTGATTGACTTATCCTCCAGCTCACCTATGCAAGTGGGTGATGCTACCAAAAAGGGGGAGAAAGTTATTGCAGCCACAGAACCTGGGAGTTCTTCACAGAGAATGGACATAGAGGACTCACCATCCTCACTTGTTGTTGTGCATTCTCAGCAACTTCCTCAAGTTCACATTAGTGTGGACTCTATAGACTTTATCATCAGGAGTCTCTTTGAGGAAGGTATACCAAGGACTGTCTCATCTCCACCACAAGGAACTTCAAACTACATCATAAGGTGGAGGTATGATGCTGATAGAAGAGCCCTTATCCTTCATAGAGCTCAAGGGCAACAAGAAGTTTTTGATTTTCAAAGCCTGAACTTCTATGAAAGATTTGATCTAGTCAACATGCCACTTGTCAACCCAAGCAACTCAAGACAAGCTGACAGATTGGCTTAAAGAATCCAAGATAGGATCCTTGCAGAGTTCACTCTAAGAAGGAGACTTAGGCAATCAGGCAATGTCATCAGTCAACTGGATGTTGAGGTGGACCCTAAGATTAGTTTCATAGGGGAAACCTTGACTGAAGGCCCAGTGGTAGAACCTGAGACCCCTGTCTCATCATCAACAACTGTTGCAGAGGTTCAAACTCCTTTTGAGACACCTGCTGGTGAAGGTGTTTCTCAGCCTCTCTCTGGCCAGAGCATGGAAGCTACACCAAGCAATGAAGGCCAAGCCTCTATCCACCTTGAGTCACAAAGGTCTGTGGATGACAAAGGGAAAAGGATAATGACTCCTGAGGAAATTGAGGAGGAAGAGAGAGAGAGGAAAAGGAAGCTAAGGGGAGAAAGTTCCTCTGGGTCATCAAGCTTTATGCAAGCTGCAATCAGGGCTGCCCCCAGACCAAATACTCAAGATGATGAGTTAAGGGTAGTCAGGATTACTTATTTACAGACCAGGAACTATGATATTGATGAAATCATCTCCCTCCCCTTAGAAGAATTGAATGAACTGGCTGACATGGAAGTGTCAAGAAAGATGAAGGAGAAAGAGGATGCAAGGCTACTTCTCCAATTCAAAGAGGAGAGGAGACAGAAAAGTCTCTACAAGCATACTCCCACTCTCTCTCCAGTTCAAGAAAGTCCTGTACAGGAAGATGTGGCTCCACAAGAACCTCAGGTAGACAAAGAAGAAGATAGGATCAAGATGATGAACTACCTGAGTGCCACAGGCTTCTATCAGGCAGATGCACTTCTTCCCCTATCCTATGACTTCATTGAGTTTGAGTACCTAAAGCAACTTGAACTTCAGCTAGTCAAAGAAAGAAAGACAACCAAAAGGAAGCTAAGGGAAGAAGCTGCAAAGTCAAGAGCGATCATCCACAAGAACATGAAGAAGTCTGCTGATAGACAAAGGATGATGAGCTTCTTGAAGCTATATGGATTCTCCGGAAGGAGACTTGGCCCTATGTCTCTATCCACAATGGATGAGCATATAAGGGTGATCAAGCAGAAGATTAAGAGTGGTGAACTGATTGACTTGCACTCTCTTCTAAGTCAAGTCCCACCTGAAGTGGAGGTTAAGTTTGAACAACCTAAGACACCTCAATCCGGACCTCCAGTTGAGCCTCAGCAAGCTTCATCTTCTGATCCAAGGCAGGGTCAAACTCCCTCTCCTTCTGAACCTGTGAGGGAGGAACACCCAACTGAGAAAGACAATAATGATCAACAAGGTGCTGCAGACCAGTCTTTTCAGTTAAAGTCATCTAAGAGGAAGAAGAGAATGGCTTCTAAACCAAATTCAAAGAAGAAGAAGCCTAAGTCATCTACCTCTACACCTCAGGCTGAATCAGATCAACCTGAAGAAGTGCATGATGAGGCAGCAAAATCAACTCCTATGCAAGTGGCTCCTGTAACAACTGAGACACCCATCTTGTCCTGGACTTACTCTACCAATCCAGAAAGATGGCATGTAATCAGAGATCAAGGTGTTGAGAATGTCTACTCTTGGCAAGACATAATCAACTTACCTCTGCATGATCTCTTTGAGATGAGAAGATACTATGAAGGTCTTGATGATCCTGACCATCTAATGAAGAAGGGCATGGTCATGATTGTACTGAAGACCACCAATATCTGAAGATCTTCTAAGTGTTTTGGTAGCATCAGCTTAGGGGGAGTTTGTAAGGATTCCTTAAGTCTGATGCAACCCAAAACATCCAATGTGTCTCTGTAACATGCACTAAGTACTGAAGTAAAGAATGCTTTGAAAGTTTTACACAATACACTAGAAAATACTCTAAGTGTAAAATCTTCCGAAGCCAAGACCAATATCTTCCAAAGCCAAACATTAAGTCTTCCGAAGCCTCAGAGACAAAGTCTTCCGAAGCTTCAACCTATGAAGACAGATTTCTTCCAAAGACTTTTAGTATACATGCTTTATCTGATGTACTTTTCCTTAAAGCTGGACACCTTTCCGCTGCATCTATGTAAAGTCACCAACTTACATGAGTTGGTGAAAAGGTCCATGCTTTTGGTAACTGTACATTGAGGTCTTGAGTCTGTAACTTTCTACTTTATGTACTTTATCATTTTTGTAATATATAAGGATATGAGCTATGGCATGTCATAGTCACAAGGTCAAAAGGCAAATATGCCTTTTGATCCTACAATTGATTTTGTTGGTGTCTAGTCAATTGTATCCAGCTGGCTTTCAAAGTATAGCCGGCTGTAGGTTGTAGTATAAGTATTCCAAGTTCTTGTATCTTTCTTTATGCTTTGTAACACTTGTAAAAGAACTTGAGAAAGCAATATACTGCCTCCTTGAAACCCAACTCTCTTGTTCTGTCTCTTTACTTTACTTGTGTTCTTTGTATCAAGTTGGTTAATTCAGTTCACTGTTTGATCAAAGTTTAGCTGCTCTTCTCATTGTGTTGTTGTGTTGTAATTTGTTCAAGCCCTTAAACGGTCCTGCACTGACTATCAAGTCTAACAAGAGATTGGAGAGAATAAGGGAGTTGAAAGAAATGATAAGGGATAAGGAGGACCAATTGACAAAACAAGAAGCATCCCTTAAAAGATTGAGAGAAGATGCTCAAAGTAACAATAAAGTGATTGATGCACTACATGAGTTAGCTAAAGAACTCAAAGAGTCAATTGATCATGAGAAATCCGAATAGGAGAAGCTGATGATTGAAGTCAACGAAGCTAACAACACTATCTCTGATCAAGCTGCTCTACTGAAAATCCAAGATAAAGAAATAAATAGGCTGAAAATGAAGATATGTGCTCTTGAATCAACTGCCCCACCATCAAAAACAACAATAGAGTCTGCTGATACTTCAAAGCCAACAATCCAATACAACAGAAAATGAAAATATATGGGGGTTTTCAAGAAAGAAGTGATAGAAATTGAGACTCTCCCAAGAAAACAAAGATTTCCTCTCGGAGCACACTCCTTCAGTGGATGTATCCACTTTGAAGCCTATCTCACATGTTGAAGTAGAGAGTGATGATGAATGGGAAGGGTTAACCAAGGTGGACTCTCCAAAAGAGCAAAAAGAATAAAAAGATGATGAATTATTGACTGCGAAAGACATCCTGGAAGCAAGGCCATAATTATTTATGTTCATGACACTGATCAACCATGGGTTTCCTTATGACATGGTTGAAAGAATGAATATGACTAAGATGAAGGATGCACTTAAAGAATTTGAGCTTGCTAGTTTCATGATTCCAAATAAAACTATGTAGCCTTCACAGAAATTTCAATCTTTTCAGAAAACAAAGAAAGAGCTCGGTCATCGTGAGACAACAAAACTTAGCATATACAACATGACTTGCTGGCTGCAAGGTCACAATTACAAGATGCATGAGTTAGAAGGAAGATCAGTGGGAGAGTTGAGAAGAATGATGGATCATGTCATGAAGGTTGAATTGGAAAGTGGAGTAAGATTCAGGACTGAAGCTCCAAATCCCACTTATGAACATCAAGTCAAGACCCCTGCTGAGCCAGTGACTGTGGAAAGCAAAGATCAATATAAAAGGAAAAAACAGCTCATTAGAGAACCAAGGGAAGTTATACCTAGCAAAGTATGGCCACTTGGTACAACAGTAAGAGAAGTTACTGAAGAGAAATCCACACTGATCCAACTATTTGACCATCTCACTACTCACAGATCTGCTGATAAAAACATGACTATGGAATGGAAATATGATCCAGACTAGGATTATGCAGTAATAAAGAGAACTTCTAGAAGGATCTAGTACTTTCATTTTCTACAAACAATATTGAATCTTCTTGATTCTGACATTCATGATCTTCAAGGCTTAATCATCTCCAACTACCAAATAAACCCATGAGGAATATATTTCTCTGTATCAGTGGGTAAGTTGAAGACTAAATTCAAAGATGATGTGCTTAAGGAAGCAAGGAGAGATGATACTAAGCATAGAAGAAGAAATTAAGGGCAGAAAGATTCAAATCCAACTCCTCTACTTTGGTTGATGATGAATTCCTGAGGAGGGTTGGATACACAAATAGAAAGACGGCAGCAATCAAGATCATTGAAGGTAATCAATACACATTTCCCAAAACTTAATAGGGATATGTTGAGACAACTAAAGACAAAGAGAATAAGACTGTTTGATCCGATTAAAAACAAGCTTCTGCATCCAAGCTACGCTTCATATCTTGATGATAAGTATTTTCCTAAGCTGAATGATGAAAAATCACAAAATGACTTATGCTTATATGTGCACCTCATTCAAGTCATTGACAAAATGAATGCAAAAGCTTATAAGAGAAGGAGGTATGAAGCAGGTCAGCTGATTGGAACTCAGATCAAAGAAGTGACTGAACTCAGAATGTCAGAACAAGATGAACTTGAGATTGTAAACAATAACAGTGTTTTGGAAACTCTCACTACTTAAGAAGATATTTTGGGATTGAGTTTTGAGACACTACAGAACATTTGCAAAATGGAGTCAAGTACAAGTATGATGATAAAAAGGATGCAATCTTCTATTTTAAGAAGAAGATGGTCTCAAGAGTTAAAAAGCTCTCAATTTTGAAGAACTAATTACAAGTGTCTAAGCCTAAGGGGGAGTATTGTTGGATCTAGATTTGATAGGTCTAGATACATTGTATGTGCTTAGCACTTTAATTAATTTGTGTAATAAACTCTTGTAACTCATTATCTTAATGTATGCTTTCTACATATATAAGTTAACCCATAACTGTGTTGATTTATGTGTAATTGCAGGCTTAGCATTATATACATAGTCAATTTGTAAATTGACTAAGTGTAAGAAACATCTATGGATGAAACGTCTGTTCTTCCATAGCTAATCTTAAACAAAATGCATCCGAGGATCTTCTGCGGAGGAAGACTTTTCTGCGGATGAAGACAAGGGACACCTTCGGAAGACCAAAGATCTGCGGATGAACAACTTGCATTCCAATGAAGTTCAACTCCTACGGAAGACAAAACTACTACGGAAGACTAAACTCCTATGGAAGACCATACTTGCATGTACGTCAAGTACATCAAGTCAAGAAGATCAATCACTTAGTGATGTCATAAATTCAACCTTCACAAATGACTTTAACTCAGTCAGAGAATGTCACATCATAACATTCTCTGAATAACTTTCTTATCTAAATAAAGAAAGTTACTGATTCCAAGAGATTTCCTGTTACCCAAGCAGTAAAATCCATGAGCCTGTATATACAAAACCTAGGCTCGCACTTTGGTCATGGCTGAATACCTAACAATACATCGATCGATACTATCAATCAATCATAAAAATCCTAGAAGCCGCCACATCGATTATACCAAAATCATAAAAGAAAATCCTAGCAAACATCATCATTAGGAATTATTATTTATTAATCTGTTTTAGTGAAAAACTTTTGAATCAAATCGTGTTAATTCATTTATTACACTTAATTGTTTTGTTCTTCATTATTACTTTTTATTGTGTTTATTATTTCATATTCAATCAATTGAACAACGATTAATGATAAGTCCGTGATCATTATTTCGAACCCAATCAAACACTGATAGATCCTAATTGCAATCCTTGGATTGACAAAGACTGCTCAAGTGAGTCCTGATATGAGCAGCTACTTGAGAGTTGGAGGGGTTAGAGAATGGTTTCTCTGTTACTCAGCAATATCAAACCTGCTTCAGTGTAGCGGAGATGGTGTATTGAGTTGGTTGACTTCACCATTCTCTCTTTCCGCACAAAAGTTGTGAGAAGATTCTTCAAACCTCCACTGAAAAACCTTCTTCCAAAGAACAAGGGGTTGACATGGCAGCTTATCCCCCTTCCTGGTGTCCAGCAGAGTCACCAGCCTTCTTCTCAGTTTCTTCTCTTATTCAATGAGTGAATCAGAGTTAGTTGCCAAAAGTTGAAGTGCCTGGTCCAAAGTTTCCCTAGGCAAATAAGGCATGCCTCTCTTGTGAGGGAATAAGAAGATCCATCAATGAATGTTAATTTGATAGACTCCTCTTCACAAGATATTTCGCTTAGAGTGGTACAATTGATGAGCTTCTTCTTGATTTCCTTAAACTCCTCCAAAGTTAGAGTTTTTGATACTTTAGAGGATGGCTTGGGTGATGGATGGGTGGTTGATAGATGGGTTCTGGGTAGTGTTTTAGGTTTGAGGATGGGTAGTGATGGAGGTCGTTGTGAGAAAGTGGGTGAGGATGAGGGTAAGGTTGATGGTGTAGGTTTAGGAGTGAACGGTTCAGTGGTTGGTTTACTTTTGATGGGGAAAGGAAAGGGTGAGGGTTCAGGTTGAGATTGTGGTTTGGGAATAGGTGTGGGTAGCATCCTCTGCACACTTGGTGTTTGAAACACCTCCTTCCTTCTTCCTGAGAGAATGTCAGCCTTAATTTCACTGACATGTCGCTGCAGAGTCTTCTCAGTCATTGGACCAACTTGCCTAAAAGAGAAGTCGTGGGCCCGGAGATATGCCTTCATCCTGGCTTTGTCTCCGACCTTCCTGCCAGCCGCAAGCTTGGCCTCCTCCTCCTTCTTCTTCTTTTCTTTCACCTTCTCTCTTGAAGCCTTCTTCTTATCATTGGCAATTTGATCTTGTTCTTTTTGGAAAAGCCACAAGATCGTGTCATTATCATGAGGGCTCAGATCCTCCTTAGAATATCCTCTAGAGCACAAGAAGGCTATCCACTCATTCCTCAGATGTTGCAGAGCCTCTTCCTTCTTTCTTCTCTTCTCTTCCTCCTCGGCCAACCTAGCTGCTTCCTCATTTTCCTTTTGCAGCAGGGTTGCCTTTTCTAAATTCACCAGCTCTTCTAATGAGAGTAGTAGAATTTCTTCATTTGCTACTCCTATATTGACAAGTCTGTCAATGACCTCAATTCTTCTTTTATTGTTGATAGCCTCTTGGGCTGCTGCTGCTGCCTTGCTACATGCAGTCAGCAACTTCCTAGTGCCGAGTCTACCTTTCTTCTTTAAATTCTCTAATATTTCTTACTCTAAGAGTTCTTCCATAGTTATCTTCCTTTTTCTTTTGGGATCTTCGAAAGATTCATCCATATGAGACTCTGGCCTAAAGGGTTTAGGTTGGGAGAGAGGTTGATCTTATTATGCTGATGATGTTTCAAGGAGAGGGGTTTTGACAAAGTCCTCAATGTTTATCTCAGAGGCTAAATCAAGAATGGCCTCTATGATAATTAGGTCATCAGATAAGGATGACAGTCCAATGATTCCTTCTGCAGCTTGCATCTCAGCTTCGGAAGAGAATGGAGCTGCACTACCTGTCCCAGCTAAGTCAGTTGCTAGGCATCAGTCCTTATTTCCCCTTCGAAATCAGTCTCAGGTTCAACAAGGGCCTTAGATTGACTAGCTTCCTCCTTTGTGGTAGGTGGTGCATTCAGCCTTGGAAGTTCTTCAACTCCAAATTAAGATTTAGCAACATCCGGTGAGGGTTGTTCAAGTGAGGAGCTTATTAGGAACTTGGTTAAGAACCTATTGAGGTGAATAAGCATCCATGGGTCCACTCGAAATGTGATTGGAGGTGGCTGAGGGAAGATGGTTGAAGATTGTTGTTGAGAGGGGTAAAATAAAGATAGGCTGGAGATGGCCAAAATTGGTTCATCTTGAGCTTGACTCTATACATTCTTCCCATTTTTGGTAGCATCATCTTGAGAAGTAGATGAGCTAGAGGATGAAATTAAAGAGACTTGAATAGGTACATGCCTGAGACATGTCAATCTGTGTTCAGTTAGTTTAGCCTTGTGATTGTCAATTTGAAGTTGTTGAGTGGTAGACCTATCCTCTAAAGTCTTAACCTTGGATTCAAGATTTGAGACTTTAGAAAGTAGGTCTCTGATGGTGAGTTGCATACTTCCCTCATCTTCTTTTGAAGAATCATAGGGAGAAGAGACAACATACCTAGTATGTTCATCCTCATCACCAGATATGGTTTCTTGGCATCTTGGTTTCCCTTGCAGATTGATGTCTTTTTCAGAGGCATCAACAGGAAAGGTTGTCGTAGACTCAGTCACAGTGATATTACCACTGTCCTGAGAGCCCAATAAGACACCCTCAGTAGTGGCAGATGACTCTACATGCGTCCCCTCCACATCTACGGGACTGACCTTAGTTTGGCTTTGCTGATTGGGGCTAGAAGTTAAAGGTTCCTTGGGGCTCGGTTGATCCAATGATAGGAGAGGTAGATCAACATTATGGCTATGACATCCAGTAATTTTCCATTACTAAACTCCGATTGTTCAGTTAGGTCTTGCATACACGTGTCGCGAGCACACACTAGTTGTCGTTGAACGTTGGTGACTTAAAATAAACAATATTAATCTAATTAATAATGTTGATTATTACTTGTGATTATGTGATTCATGAATTTATAGATTTTAAACAGTACTTGTGAATTTTACGTGATAACGTGATTACGTGTAATATATATTTCATGTGTTGTGTGACTTATTGTAAATGTTTATGAAAATGATTATTGACTAATAATATTTGTAACTTGTAGTTAAAATTATTTAAAAATTGCCACAAAGGTTAATTTTTATAAAACATAATTAAAGGAGGGTTTAAGGATAAAATCAAAACAAGTAAAGTTTCAACAAAACCAAACCCTATCTCCCTCCCCCTTAATCCCATTCGGCCACAAACACCATCCCAACACCCCTTTCTTGCGATTTCAAGTCTTGAACACCAATAACATTCGATTTTGGAGCTATTGTGATCATTACAAGGTGTTAGCAAGTTCCATTCTTGATTTCTACACACCTAAATGTTAGTTTTGATTAGTTTTTCATGGTTTTTGTTCTTGATGAACCCTAATTCAAAATTGGTGATGAGAAAGTGAAATTGATGGTTGTTAGATGTTAATATGATGTTAGTTAGGTTGTATGAATGTTAGATTTTGTTGATTATGCAAGAAATCTATGATTTGATCATGAATTTCATACAATGCCTTAAGAGGAAACTTTTTATTCTTGGAATTTGTCATTTTATGATTGTATGATGTTAGATACATTGCTTGGATGTTAGTTTACATGAATTTTGGAAGAAAATTCATAATATTGATGTGTTGATCACAACTTACTATAAGTGGAAACTTTTATGCATGATTATTATGAATTTTGATGAATTAGTGATGATTATCATGTTAGATGTATGTAATGAACTTGATTAGATATAAAGTTGATGAAATTATGAAGGAATTGATGTTAGATTGCTTTTGGGTGTTACTTTCTCAAAAAGGAAACACTATTTTTGAAGAACATAGTATATGATGATTTGGGCATGATTATGATGTTAGGATCATGTTAGAATGGTTGTTGATAATGTTTAATGTGGTAGAATGTGTTAATTGGGTTGTATGGATGCTTGATTGATCATGTAAGGAATTTAGGTTTTTGGTGATTATACATTATGATGAAATATGGTTAGTGATTAGGGAATCATGTTTGGGATTGGAATTGATCATTGTTGTGTATGATGGTTGGAATGAACCTTGTTGATGAATGTGATTATGATTGTCATACACGCATGCGAATTTGAGGCCCCTACTTAGTAGGATTGGCAGGGTTTAGGATGTGAATTCGTGAGTGGCTTCACATGACATGTAGGGCATGATTAGACTCCATGTATGATTTCTTTGTGGTAATGTATTTATAATTGTGTTGAGCATTCGTTGTTTAAGATTCACATAAGTTGTATGATAATCTAATGTATTATGATGACCTTGGTAGAACTTGGGTTGATGGTGTGGTATACGTGGATAACTTGTATGATGTACATGTATGATAAGTTGATATGCTTGATTAAACGATATTTCAATTAATATGTCACCAATGGGTCAAACAGGTCAACAAGATTAAATGTGTCTTGTTTTTCTAAACCTTCGGTCAATGTGTTTATTAAGCACCTAGGGTTGTTAAGCTTTATGTCTACACGTACTTATGTACTTGCGTGTTCTAGGTAACCTTTAAAGGGTTGTCTTTCCATCAATAATCAGTTCTCTTTTATCATTGTCTTTGCACATCAGGTGAGTTCATGCCCCACTTTTTATACACTCTCTTTTGGGGGAAATAGCATACTTACTACAAACGCTTTATTATTATAAGTTATGTATAGTTTAACATAGTGTATTATACCTTGAAAATCCTCACACTTTCGGATCATTAATAATGGTAACTAACGGGAAATCTTGGGTAGTACTACTGGGTTTGACAAGCACCACCTGTGCGACTCGAGGTCAAATAGGTGCAATATTGTCCTGAACACAAACATCATCACGACCTGGTAAGTCGTGACGGGAGGCAACAAACGCAAGACAGTATTGTGAAATCACTATGGTTATTACTTGTGAATATAGACTAGCTATTTATTTCAATGCACTTCTTATGTTATGCAAATATTATTGTTTATGTCAAACGCAAACTCTTGAAGTCACCAACCATTGTGTTGACACTTTTAGTATGCTATTCTTAGGTCGTTAACTCAGGTTGCCAGTAGGAGCACATCACAAGTCCTGCTTGCATTCTAAGACCTCATTTTAAGTCATAACACTTGGTTTTTACTTATGAGTGTAAATATTGGGTTGGCACGTGTTTTTCCAAATTTCATTTAATATATTTTGGGTTTGTCTTATTTAAAAAAATGCTTCCACATAGTTTTAAAGTTTGGATGTTGGTTAGTTTTATTTTAATTGTGGCATATAGTGTCGTTCTGAGTAACTAGTGACTGTAATCTTGGTTTGTTCACTCGCCTCGCGGTAAAACCCCGTACATGGATTTTGAGGGTGTGACAGCTTGGTATCAGAGCTAGTGGTTACAGGGAACTAGGTTGCATACACACTAGTCTATAACCGCACACAGTTAGTTAGTTACTTGTTGCTTATCCTCTTACTGTATACTCGTTGGCATACACATCATGTGCATTGTAACATGGCATCATCATCTCGGGTTTTGGGTAAAAGACCTGCGGCGTTCTGAATCCCCTCATTGTGTACCTCATCGAGTACCCGACTGGCGGAGACATCCTTACCCTTCTGGTGAGTTAGACTGGGATAAACCGTTCGTCCTACCTGAACGCAATCCTCCACGATATTGGAGTTACTACTCAATCAGCGTGAACTATATGGTTCATAGGGAGCGTATTCCAGAACAAGCTACTGCTAGACCTAGGACTTGGTCAGCGACTACATCTACCACACCCATATTCCAACCTCTTGATGTGCTTCTCGAGCATGTTGTTGCAGCTTTAGTTGTGACATTGGACACTGAGTGTCGTCAAATCTGAGTACTCACTTGAAGAGTGGTGCGCTAGCTACGCCTTTAAGTAGCGAGAACTCCACTCTAAAGTATGCGGTGCACCAGGTACACTGGACACTGTTGCAGCTTTAGTTGTGACACTGGACACGAGAACTCCACTCTAAAGTATGCAGTGCACCAGCTACGCCTGTAAGTAGCGACACTTGAAGAGCGGTTGTCGATGTCTATTACTAGGCATTTCAACACGGCTAGTAGTGTGATAGATCTTATAGAGCATATGGACGAGCAAGAGCACCATAATATGGGCGTCGAGAGTAGATTAACTCGACTAAAAGCATAGCTTGCAGCACTGCAGATTGTGAACAATCCTGCACCACCAGAAGATTCTAATGAAGACCCTGAGCAAGAGTCAGAAGAAGCCTTAGACGACGGAGACAGTGATGGATAGGATTTGTTAGATTGATTTTCTCATTTATATGACTTAGACTGCATAGTGTTTTTTTAACCTATGTAGGAAGGGTTGTTTCCCACACAACTGAAAACATAAAATTTGAACATTGATTGGATAACTTGTGAGTTAGTTACAATTTATTTATGATAAGTTATTATTTTGGCTATAAATTTTGTGGTTGTGGCAGTATATTATTTCTTATTATTTACCATACTTCAATGGGACTAATATGTTGGATGTTACTCTAAATTGTATTTGTGAATGTAAAGTGAAATATGGATGATCGAGGCAGAGGACGTGGACGTGGCCGTGGGCGTGGCGTTAGACGTGGTGTCGGCACCGTGAACATGAACCCAGTTGAATTAGCTGCTCTGATTAATTAGCAGGTGCATGTTGTACTGAACACTCAACCCGCCCAGCTTGGAGGTAAACGGTGACTCTAGTCATCAATTACACGAATATTCTGTTAGGTCATTAATTCTTTCGGTTTGATTAAACACCCAGGCCTGTTGAATATATGACTGCCTGGGTGCACATACAAGGCATTCATGGACTGTAAACCCCATACCTACAATGGAGCTGAGGGAGTTGTAGGATTGGTAATGTGGTTTGAGAAGACGGAGTTAGTCTTCGCCAAATGTAACTGTCCCGCGGCAGACTAGGTGAATTACGCCACAAGGACGCTTGAGGGTGCAGCACTCACGTGGTGGAATGCACAAGTGCAAATTCTTGGCCAGGTTATGGCGAACGTGTTATCGTGGGAAGACTTCAAAATGATGATGACGATGGAATACTGTCCCCGCAATGAAGTTTAGAAGCTAGAAGCTGAGTTCTAGCAGTTCAAGATGGAAGGGTCCGACATCGAGGCTTACCCTACGAGGTCTCATGAGTTGGCGACACTCTGTCCTTGCATGGTTGACCTGCCAAGCTACCGAATTGAGCTCTACTATGTGGTTTGGTGCTGGAGATTAAAAGTATGGTGACTGTTGCAAATCTCCCTGCTATTCAACAGGTTATTCGACTAGCTCACAAGCTCACTAATAAAGATGTGGAGCAAGGAAAGTTGCCCAAGCGGGGCGTTGTAACAAGCGTGCCTCACAACAAACGCAAGTCGGAAAATAATGCCAACAAGGGATCGTCCTCTAGTAGCCAACCTCAGCAACACCAACCCCAACAGCAGCAGCAGCAACAGAGGAGGTTTGATAATAATCGCAGTGGATATGTGGGGAAAAATCCCAAGTTGGGAAAAATCCCAAGTGCAGCCGATGCAACTACCACCATACTTGCAGGTTAGACATGCGGCAAAGGATTGCCGTGGGGAGTTGATGAAGAAGCCTCAGCAGCCCCAGCAGCCCCATGAAACACCAAAGGGTTGCTTTGAGTGTGGAAAAGAGGATGCAGGACCTTTAAAGGTATGCACTTACAACACAACAACACAATGAGGAGAGTTACTTAGAACACTTAACAGATCAAATAGGGAACTGGTTAACTTTTAGGGAAAGATGCTAAGAAAACAAGTAAGAATGAGACAGAACAAGATAGCAAACAGCACAAGTAATTGGTTTTCAAGAATGCTGTATATTGCTTGTCAAGTTCTATTACAAATGTTACAAAGCAAAAAGGAAAGTTACAAGTACTTGAGATACATATACTACATCCTACAGTCGGCCATACTTTGAAGGCCAGCTCACACCTAATATATTACAAAAAGGATAAAAGTACATAAAGTAGAAAGCACAGACTCAAGACCTCAATGTAGAGTTACCAAAAGCATGGACCTTTTCACCAACTCATGTAAGGTTGTGACTTTTCAGAGTTGCAGCGGAAAGGTGGTCCAGCTTTATCGTAAAGTACATCAAATAAAGGCATATCTTCAAAAGTCTTAGGAAGAAATTTGTCTTCACTCTTTGGTTTTGGAAGACTATGTCTTTGAAGCTTCGAAAGACTTCACTTTTGGCTTTGGAAGATGTTGGTCTTGGTTTCGGAGAATTTTACACTTAGAATATTTCTAGTGCATGGTGTAAAACTTCCGAAGCATTTGTACTTCTATTCTTCAGTGCATGCATAGAGACTTTGGATGTTTTGGCTGCATCAGACTTATAGGAATCCTTACAAACTCCCCCTAGGCTAATGCTACCAAAACATTTGAAGATCTTTAGCTGTTGACAGTCCTTGTAATGATGATGACCATTCCCTTCTTCATTAGATGGTCAAGATCACTCAGACTTTGATAATATCTTCTCATTTCAAAGAGATCATGCAGATGTAGGTTGAATAAGTCTTGCCATGTGTAGATATTTTCAACACCTTGATCTCTGATCACATGCCATCTCTCTTAATTAGTTGTGAAGGTCCAAGATAAGATGGGTCTCTCAGCTGCAAGAGGAGCCACTTGAATTGGAGTTGATTAGGCTGCCTCTTCATGCACTTTCTCAAGGTTATCTGACTCGGCCTGAGGTGTAGAGGTGGATGATTCAAGCTTCTTCTTCTTCTTTGACTTTGGTTTGGAAGCCACCCCCCTCTTCCTCTTAGAAGACTTTAACAGAAAAGACTGGTCTGCAGCACCTTGTTGATCAGTTTTGTCTTGCTCAGTTGGGTGTTCCTCCCTCATAGGTTCAGAAGGAGAAGGAGTTTGACCCCTGCTGTGGATCAGAAGATGAAGCTTGCTGAGGCTCAGCAGGAGGTTCAGGTTGTGTTGTCTCAAATTATTCAACCTTAACCTCCACTTTAGGTGGAGCTTGACTTTGAGGAGAGTGTAAGTCAATCAGCTCTCCACTCTTGATCTTCTGCTTGATTACCCTGATATGCTCATCCATTATGGATAGAGACATTCGGCCATGTCTTGTTCCGGAGAATCCATATAGCTTCAAGAAGCTCATCATCCTTTGTCTCTCAGAAGACTTCTTCATACTCTTTTGGATTATGGCTCTTGACATTGCAGCATCTTCCCTCATCTTTCTCTTTGTTGCCTTTTGTTCTTTAAGCACTTGAAGTTCAAGCTGTTTGAGATACTCTAACTCAATGTACTCAAAGGACAAGGGAAGAAGTGTAGATGCTTGGTAGAGACCTGTGGCACTCAGGTAGTTGATCATGTTTTGCCAATCTGTTTCCTTGTCTACCTGAGGTTCTTGTGTAGGTGCCACAGCCTCTTGCACAGGGCTTTCTTGAATTGGGGAGAGAGTAGGAACATGCTTGTATAACCTTTTCTGTCTCATCTCCTCTTTGAATTGGAGAAGTAGCCTTGCATCCTCTGCTTCCTTCATCTCTCTTGACACTTTCATGTCAGCCAGTTCATTTAATTCCTCTAAAGGGAGAGATATAATCTCATTTATGTCATAGTTCCTGGTCTGTAAACAAGTAACCCTTAATGCCCTCAACTCATCATTTTGAGTGTTTGGTCTGGGGGCAGCCCTGATTGCAACATGCATAAAAGCTGAAGACCTAGAGGAACTTTCTCCGCTTAGCATCCTCTTCCTCTCTCTCTCTCCTCCTCCTTAATGTCCACAGGAGTTAGAATCCTTTTCCCTTTGTCACCCATAGACCTTCCTTTGTGACACAGGATGAAGAGAGATTTGGCCTTCATTGCTTGGTGTAGCATCCAAGCTCTAGCCAGAGAAAGGTTGTGAGACACCTTCACCAGCAGGTGTTTCACTAAGGGAATGAATTTCTGAAGCAGTTGTTGGTGTGAAATGGCTCTCAGGCTCTATCACTGGGCCTCCAGCCAAGGTTTTCCCTTTGAAGATAATCTCAAGGTGTGCCTCAACATCCAGTTGACCAATGACATTACCTGATTGCCTTTGTCTCCTTCTAAGACTGAACTCTTCAGTAATTCTGTCTTGAATCCTGAGTGCTAACCTGTCAGCTTGTCTAGATTGACTTGGGTTGACAAGTGGCATGTTTATCAGGTCAAGACCTTCATAGTAGTTCAAGGTCTGAAAATTGAACACCTCTTGTTGCCCTTGAACTCTTTGAAGAATGAGGGCTCTTCTATCAGCATCATACCTCCACCCAAAAATATAGTTTGAGTTCCCTGGGGTGGGGATGATATAGCCCTTGGAATGTCTTCCTCAGAGAGACTCCTAATGAAAGAGTCTATAATGTCCACATCAATGTGAACTAGAGGAAGTTGATGAGTATGCATAATTGCAAGTGAGGATGGTGAGTCCTCAATGTCCATACTCCCTGAAGAACTCCCAGGTTCTGTGACTGTAATGACTTTCTAACCCTTTTTGGTAGAATCACCCCCTTGCATAGGTGAGCTAGGAGTTAGGTCAATCACATTCACAGGTTCTTGTGTTCCTGGTTGAGCTCTCCTTAAAGGTCTCCCAGCTAGTTTTTCCCTGAGATAAGATATCTCAAGTTGCTGATCATTGACCCTATTGTGCAGGGTAGTCAACTGAGATTCAAGGTGACTAACCTTAGAGACTAAATAGAAGCATATTTTTGACAGTTTTTGCACCTTTATTCTCAAATTCCCCTCATCTTCATCAGAAGAATCATTAGGGGATGAGATGATTGGACCAAAGTCCTCTCTCTCGCCACTAGCTTCAGGTTCTTGGCTGTTGGATTTCCTCTGCACATTGACAGCCTCAGTTGAAGTGTCAATGGGCTGAGTTGCCATGGTTGAGGTCTTAATGATGTAATCACTTTCAGAAGTGAGAGCCTCTTCCATATGGATCTCCTAAACAGGGTCAGGGAGATCCACCTCAAGATTAGGTGACTGATGTGGGCTAGACAAAGGAGACTCAGGAGTACTCATCTCTCTTTGGGTAGGGGAAGTGTAGAGAGACTCATGGTACTCTCTAAAACCTAAATCTTCATTAGCATAGAATGAGAGGTTGGGAATGGGTTGATTTAAGTCTAAAGGGTGGGGATGGTAACTGTCCTCTGAAGGTTGTTCACTTGAGTGTTGAGACTCAGAGTGAAGGCTTAAGGCAGTTGGGCTTGTGAGCTTATCAGGGTGAGCATGAGGAACCTCACCACTTATGCTTGAAGAGATAGGAGTGGTTTGCTCCTCAAGGGAAGTGGGAGCTGTAGTGTCTACTTCCTCCTATATGGGTGTGTGTATGGGGGCCTGCACAAACTCAATATCTTGAGCATGAGTTCTTTTGGATTTTCTTTGGTATGTGAGGGTAATTTGTGATCTTTTTGGTGGTTGGGAGGTAGAAGGTGTGGGTTCAACACTAGCTTGTGTTGCTAGGTTGTCACCTTGAGCAATGAGCTCTAACATTTTTGGGACAAGGGCTGTTTCTACCCCTGAGAAGCCTACAGTTGGCTTCTTCATAATTTTAAAGATGTCTAGCTTCGTCTGTCCCAATTTAAGATTATTATCTGTTTCCCTCAACTGTGAGCCAAGTTCACAGTTGAGAATTTGTTGAACATATCTAGGAAACATATATTACTCTAAGGAGTCCAAGTTAGCAAGCAAATTTGTATAAAGAAACTTAGAGTACCTGAACTTGACCCCTTTAACCATTCCATGCACTATGAAGGAGAGATCCTTAGGAATCTGGTCCCACCCTCCGTGCTTGTTTGACAAGCTGTGGATAACCACATGAAGAAGGTATATCCACTCGGATGAGACCTTCCTTTTCCTAAAGGTCTTTACAGAAAAATCTCCCTCATAGCCTATCTTCTCAAATGAATGATTTACAGCTTCCTTTGGGAAGGACAACTCACCTTCTTCATCATCCTGCTGCAAGTGAAAGTTAATGATGGCCGGAGTTATGAAGATTGTCCTCCCCTGCACTGTGGCACAAAGTGCCTTCTCCCCATCCATAATGACCTCTTGGCAGGTCTTCCAGAATTCGAGCAGATGATCCTCATAAAGAGTAGGATCAATGGTTAGGGAGGTGAAGTAGTTTGATAGAGCCAGGTAACGGCAAACCTCTGAGAAACTTTCATCTTTCTCAGAGCTTAACAGAGCAACTTGGTTGTGTTGCCTGTGAAGTTCCATGGAGAAATCGGGGTTGTTTCTGCGCTTTAGGTCGGCCATTTTGAGAAGCTTAAGGGTGAAGGAAGATGAAGAACAAAGGCGGTTTGAGAGAATTTAGGTTTAAGGAATAGTGTAATTGAAGAAGATAGTGAAAGAGGGGGGGAACCGTTGGGTATTTATGTGAAAAGAATTGAAGACAAAGTTAATGAAAAAGGATAAACTTTGAAATCCGGATGTCGGTCCCACCTCTGAAAAGTAGTTTACTTTTGCCCAAAAAGTAGTTTTCTTGGATGTCGAGAAATCTTCCGAAGGTTATTTGCTTCGGAAGTTCTGAAGGAAAAAGCTTCCGAAGGCAAATTGGCTTCGGAAGATATTTCAAAGGTTTTTGAGAATTTTTCCTCGGAAGAGAATCAACACTCAGAGTTTTATTCTAAAGAGAATAAAAACTTCCGAAGGTAAATTGCTTTCGAAAGAAACATGTTCTTTGACAACATAAGAGTACTTTAGTTGATTTTAAGCTTCAGAAGATATTTCAGAAATTTCTTCTGAAGGTAAAATTACTGAAGTAGTTATTTGTTTACTAAGACATAAATTTCTTCCGAAGATAATTTTAAATCTTTCGAAAAGAAAAGAGATCAAAATTTTAAAAAATCTAAGAAATGTCTTTTGAAAAGATTTTTCTTTCAAAGAAGACAAGGGCTTATGAAGGTGATAAAATAGACAACTTAGGACACACAGGTTTTAGAAATAATATGATTAAGTTTAAAAAAAAAGCTATTCAAAGTTAATCATCCCAATAGCTGATACAAGATATTTAAATCTCTGCTCATCAAAAGCTTTGGTGAACAGATCAGCATATTGTTCATTTGTGTTAATTTTGACTTGTTTGATTAATCCCTTTTCAAATTATATCTAATCAAATGATACCTGATATTAATATGCTTTGTCCTTGAGTGCTGCACAGAATTTTCTGTGATTGAAATAGCACTATTGTTGTCTATGTGGATGGGAGTCTCCTTGAAGTTGAATCCATAATCCAACATCTGATTTTGAATCCAAAACACTTGAGCACAGCAAGCAACAATGTATTCAGCCTCAGCAGTTGATGCAGACACACATGATTGTTTCTTACATTGCCAAGAGACTACTCTTCAATCAAGAAATTGACATCCCCCTGATGTGGACTTTGTAGTAATATTGCAACCACCATATTCACTATCTGTATAAGCATATAGATTAAAGTCAGAATTCTTTGGATACCAAAGACCAAGTGATGGAGCACCTTTGAGATATCTTAAAATTCTTTTGATGGTGACCAGGTGTGACATCTTGGGGTTGGCATGATATCTTGCGCAAATGCATGTAGCAAACATGATATCTGGCCTGCGAGCTGTGAGGTATATAAGAGGCCCAATCATTGCCCTGTAGAGATGCTCATCAACACACTCCTACTCAAGATCAGGTCCAAGGGAGTGATTTCAGCTATGGGTGTCTTAGCAACCTTACAATCAGTCATGTTGAATCTTTTAAGTATGTCTTGTACATACTTTGACTGGCTTATGAAAATGCCATTTTAAGCTTGCTTCACTTGAATTCCTAGAAAAAAATTGAGTTCTCCCATGGCACTCATTTCAAACCTGTCCTTCATCAGCTTCTCAAAGTCTTTGCAGAGCTTTGGATTAGTTGACCCAAAGATAATGTGATCTACATACACTTGAACTAGCATTATGTCATTTTCTGTTCCTTTGATGAAGAGAGTTCCATCTATAGTACCCCTTTTCTAGACATGCTGATAGAGATACTGAGATAGAGTCTCATACCACTTCCTTGGTGCTTGGTGAAGCCATAAAGAGCTTTATCAAGCATGCAGACATAATCAGGATGATCAGGACTTGCAAACCAAGGTGGTTGTCTGACATACACCTCTTCATCAATCACCCCATAAAGAAAAGCACACTTGACATCAAGTTGGTAGACCTTGAAGTTCTTGGATGTAGCAAAAGCTAGGAATATCCTAACAGCTTCAAGTCTTGCTACATGAGCAAAAACATCTGTGTAGTCAATTCCTTCTTCTTGAGTATACCCTTGAACAACTAGTCTTGCCTTGTTCTTGATGACAAGTCCTCTATCATCCTTCTTATTCCTGAAAACCCATTTTGTACCTATGATAGTCTTCCCTTGAGGAAGAGGACATACGTTCCAAACCTTTTGCCTTTTGAGTTGAAGCAGCTCCACTTGCATAGCTTCAACCCAACTTCCATCCTTTAGAGCCTCATTAATGTTCTTTGGCTCTATCTGGGACAAGAAACAAGGGTGAAGACAAACATTTGCTTCATGGGTTTGTCTTCTTGTTCTCACCCCTCAATCAACATCTTCAATGATGTTTGTGGTAGGATGAGACTTGTGGATCCTTAGCTGAGGGATCACATGAAGTTGCTTAGACAGATCTAAATTTGAGAAATTTTGATCTGCCAAGGAAGATTCACCCTCCATATCAGCATACTTATCAAGATTGACTTGATCCAATGAGTGTGTGACATCATTGATGTTGTCTTCAATGGAGTGGTTATCAGCATCAATAAATTCTAGATCACTTTCACCACCACCATTTTCTCCAACATTTGAAGCTCCTTCCTCTGAGCTGGAATTTGAAGGCACCCTAGAAGTATCAGCAGGATTTGTCATTCATGTGCTGGTAGAAGCTCATATGCAGGATTAGTTACCACTGGTGCTGAAGATGTGTAGCTTGAAGGTCTTCTTAGCTCAAATCTTGGGTCAGGATCACTTGTAGGTAGTATATCTATGGATCTTGAAACATTCTCACAAGATTTGTTAAAACAGTTGGTAACTAAATCAAGTACAAATAGCCAATCCAGACCAGAACTTTTCACCTGGGAGTGTGCTCATTGAATGTCACATTGGCTGACTCCTTAACTACTCTAGTTCTTAGATTGTATACTCTATAAGCTTTAGGTTGAGAAGAGTATCCAATGAAGTGTCCATCATCTGATTTCTCAGCAAACTTGGCAATTTGATCTTTGGTATTCAAGATGGTGCAAGGACATCCAAATGACCTGAGAAAACCAATGAAAGGTTTTCTCTTGTGCCAAAGTTCATAAGAAGTCTTACCATGTGTCTTAACCACTAAAACTCTGTTTTGCACATTGCAAGCAGTGTTCACTGCCTCTGCCCAGAAGGTGATGGGTAGTTTAGAGTCAGACAACATAGTTCTTGCAGCTTCACTGTTTCTCCTCTCAACAACACCATTTTGTTGAGGAGTCCTGGGAGCACTATATTGTCTTGTAATACCTTTTTCATCACAAAATGTATCAAGGATTTGATTCTTGAATTCAGTTCCTTGATCACATCTTATGGTTTTGACCTTGTGATCACATGGATTCTCAATCTTTAAGATGAAATTCTTCAGAATCTCAGGGGTCTCATCCTTAGATCTAAGAAAGAAGACCCAAGTGAATATTGTAAAGTCATCTGTGATCACCAGAAAATAAGAGGTCTTTCCTAGACTCATTACACTGGTGGGGTGAAAGAGATCCATATGTAAAAAGTGTAGGGGATTAATGATGGAATTTTTTCCTTTGGCTTGTGAGATACCGTGTGTTGTTTACCTTTCAGGCATGCAACACAGTGGTCATCACTTGTAAACTCTTTCTTTGGTATTCTAGTGACCAAATCATTCTTAATTAGTTAATTCATTTTTTAAAGTTTACATGGCACATTCTTTTATGTCAGAGGAAAGATTCATCATTATTTGCTTTAGATAGAAACCATGAAACTTCTCCTGAGGGAGATGTTTCTTGAAAATCCATCTTGTACATGTTCCTGTTCCTGGGGGCTCTGAGTAGGATGTGCTTATGAGGAATGACCAACCCAAGCCTGAGAACAATGCACTCATGCTCAGTGAGGAGCATGTTATGACTCTGATCACAAAATTGGGATACACTCAGAAGATTGTACCCAAGCTCCTTGACAAAGTTTACCTTCTCAATGCTGAGCTTACCATTTGTGACCTTGCCCCTTCCTGTTATGTAACCTCCTGCATCTCCTCTAAAAGCAACTGGTCCTCCATTAATTCTTTCAAACTTTTGGAGTAGTGACCTATTGCTTGTCATGTGCCTGGAACAGCCATTGTCAATGATCCATATATTTATGTTTGTCTTGAACTGTTCATGCACAAAAGAGATGGTTAGTTACATTTGGAAACTCAAGCCTCATTGGTCTTGGGCTCATCAAAAGAAGTTGAAGACAATGCAACAGTAATTGATCCTATAGTCATGCTAGAAGGATCATTAGCTGATATTGATGAAGAGCTTTCAGCCACTTGGTCTTTCTTTGACTTCCACATCACCTTTGGAAGCTTAGACTTGACCTTCAATACTTCGGAAGTTTTGATGACTGGACCTTTGGAAGATCTTGCTTTCACTGCAGCATGCTTCAGTGCTTCGGAAGTATTCCTTTCTTCCGAGACCAAAGTTTCTTCCGAAGGAAAGTTTCCACTTGTCTTCTTCTTCATTTTGGAGCTTTCGAAGAAAAAGGATTTTCCTTCCGAAGCTTGCTTCTTCTTCTCCAAACTTTTAGAAGTTTCTTTCTAAGTCATGTGGAGATACTCTTTGGATTGTAAACACAATCTTTAGCAACATAAGAGGTACTCCCACATATAACACAGTCCATTTTCTTCTTTCTAAGAGTTTTCCTTTGTGAAGAAGGCTGAACTTGATCACTTTCCTTCTCCATCTTCAACTTTGCAGATGATGTGGCAATTCTTGTGAGGATAGAACTACCTTTGGAGCTAGGTGGTTTAGGTTGTATAGCAGTAGTGCACAACTGATCAGCCTTCTTCTTGATGATGGGATGATTTGGACATGAACCAGAACTCTTGTTGATGGAGTTCAAATTGGTGTCTTCAGCCTTCATCACTTCAAATCCTGCAGAGATGAATACTTGTTTCTGTGCAGAATTGAAGGTGGCCTTGATCTCTTGAGCCTTTTTGGACTTTCTTTTGGCCTTCCTGATCAAGTTCTTTCTCCTTGACTTGGTCATCCCAACAGCTTTGCTCTCCTCAGAGGGATGGTGACCCTTCTTACAATGCTTCTCTTCACTCTTCTCAGAGCCATTCTCCACCATCTCCTCTTCATCCTCTTCAGTCACAGGATCTATGAGGGAGAGCTCATTTTGACAAGTTCCACACCTAGGAGATCTTACAGACAAGATTGTGTGTGGAGGAGCTATCTCACAAGATCCCAGTCCCTGCTTATTTTTATAACAAACTTTTGCATGCAAGGATGAGGATATTATGTTCTTGAAGGTCTCTTCTTCAAGAACACATTTTTCTGCATTGGCTTTGCTGATCACAAGCTCAGCCTGGCATTCAGTTAGCTTAGTAATAAGGTCTTTGATCTAAGTCCTGTAGTTTGTATGCTCATGTTAAAGAGTTGAAATGGTTTTCTCCAAGTCCTCTATCTTTAGTTTATAATCATATTCAGCTCTTTTAAAATCGGCTTTTAAGATATTTAAGGAATCAAAATCAGATCTCATTTCTAAGTTATAGGACCTGTATCTATTGACTGTAGCAATGCATTCAGGAGTAAAAGGATGTTCCAATACCTTGGCTTCATCGTGATCTGCCATGAGTGCTTGGTTTGGAGATGCATCTTCTACCTGAAAGCTCTAGTCAAAGCCTCCTTCTTCGACAGCAACTATAGCTTGCTGCTTTGGCTTCTCATTCTTGGGGGCTTTCTTAGTGTAGTTTGGTCTGGTTTGTGCTTGGCCACCATTTGTTCTTGGTGCCTTACACTCCCTTGCAAAGGTCTCATCTGGTTACAATTGTAACACTTTTAGGTTGCTTTTATCCATCCCAAACTTTCCATTGGCTGCATTGCTTGGAAACTTTCTCCCTGTCCTCTTGTAGAACTTCTTGGCTCTGTGAGTGAGAAGAGCCATCTACTGGACTATCTCCATGTACTCTAGATCATCTAGAGAGATACAATCCAAATCTTCAAGGGTGAAGAGAAAGTTGTCTGTGGTTTCATCAGCAGAGACAAAAGCATGAGAAGAGCTTATCTTTTGGAAAAGACTTCCTTGAGTGTAGCTTTCCCTTGGAGTCTCTGGGAAGGTGATGAAAGGTCTCTTTTGTGGGTTGTCAGGATAGCATATAGATGATGTTGAGGTTCAATGCTTTCCCTTTCAACCACATGGAGGGCTGAACTTAGTTGATTGTTGGAGTTACCAGATGAGTTTTGCATGTTCATCTCCATCTGGTAGCCACTAAGAATACCATACAACTCTGTAAGAGTAAGAGTGTTAAGGTTCTCAATCCTCTTGATAACAACATAATAATGTGTCCATTGTCTAGGAAGAGAGGACATAAACTTCCTTACAATGTCCCTATTCTCAAGAGTTACTCCAACATCCATTAGAGTATCCACAATCTCAACATACCTGAAGTATCGTTGAGTCATGGTTTCACCTACCTTAAAGGTGAAGTTTTCAAACTGCTGCTTCATGAGATCCTTCTTGTTCTACTTTGCTTCAGTAGACCCCTCATACATCAGCTTTAGTGCTTCCCATAGTCGTTTGGCAGCTTTGCACTTCTTGAAGCCTATGTAGATGGAGTTTGGAAAAGCAGTTTAAAGGGCTGTCATGGCTTTCTGATCAATCTCTATTCTCTTCCTGTCTTCTTCAGAGTAATCAGTCACAGCCTTAGGAATCATACCACCACCGGTAGCAGAAGTGGTGCTTGGTATGTAAGGTCCTTCAATAACGGATTCCGTCATACTGGAGTCTTGAGACTTGATGAAGCCTTCCATTCTTTGACACCAAGTATCAAAGTCTTCAGGAGCGATCAGTGGAGACTTTGTCATGGTTCCAGTTTCCATATCAGCTTTGGTAATAGCTACCATTTGAGTTGTAAGTATTTTGTGTGTGTGAGGGATCTTATAATGGTGAGATCTTATATCAAGAGCCTGAAATGCTCTGATACCAAATGCAGGACCGTTGAAGGGTATGCACTTACAACACAACAACACAATGAGGAGAGTTACTTAGAACACTTAACAAATTAAATACAGAACTGGTTAAATTTTAGTGAAAGATGCTAAGAACACAAGTAAGAATGAGACAGAACAAGATAGCAAACAACACAAGTAATTGGTTTTCAAGAATGTTGTATGTTCCTTCTCAAGTTCTATTACAAATGTTACAAAGCATAAAAGAAAGTTACAAGTACTTGAGATACATATACTACATCCTACAACCGGCCATACTTTGAAAGCCAGCTGGATACATATGACTAGACAACTACAAAATTAAAAGTAAAGTGAAAAGGAAGATTTGCCTTTTGACTAGTGACTATGACATGCTATAGCTCACATTCTAATATATTACAAAAGGATAAAAGTACATAAAGTAGAAAGCACAGACTCAAGACCTTAATGTAGAGTTACCAAAAGCATGGACATTTTCACCAACTGATGTAAGTTGGTGACTTTACAGAGTTGCAGTGGAAAGGTGGTCCAGCTTTATAGTAAAGTACATCAGATAAAGGCATATCTTCAAAAGTCTTCGGAAGAAATCTGTCTTCACTCTTTGGCTTCAGAAGACTTTGTCTTTGAAGATTTGGAAGACTTCACTTTTGGCTTCGGAAGATGTTGGTCTTGACTTTGAAATATTTTACACTTAGAATATTTCTAGTGCATGGTGTAAAACTTCCGAAGCATTTCTACTTCTTTTCTTCAGTGCATGCATGCAGGGAGACTTTGGATGTTTTGGTTGCATCAGACGTATAGGAATCCTTACAGAGGGGCATTACAAGAGAAATTGTCCTCAATTAAAAAGAAATGGAAATGGCAACAGGAATGATGGCAATAACAATAACAGTGGCAATGGTGACAGTAATGGTGGCAACAATGGCAGAGCAAAAGGGAGAGCCTTTGTCATGGGTCTAGGTGAGGCTCTAAACGATTGGGTCTAGGTTCTAAAAGATCCTACTGCTGTTACTGATAAATTTTCTGTTAATGGTTGTTTTGCTTCTGTACTGTTTGACACTGGAGCCGATAGGAGTTTTATCTCTATTAGTTCTGTAGTCTCCTATGTGGTATGCATTCTGTGTTCGAATCTAGGTATACCATAGAATTAGCTGATAGTAAGAAAATTTCCATTACGCACATCCTTAAGGGTTGCAAGATAGAACTTGCTGGTCATACCTTTGATATTGATCTTATGCTTGTTACTCTTGGAAGTTTCGATGTGGTCGAGGGCATGGATTGGCTTTCCGAGAAGCAGGCAGAGGTGATTTGTCATGAGAAGGTCATTCGCATTCCTCTGATAGATGGGGAAACTCTTTCGGTTAAGGGCGAGAAGAGTGGTGTTGTGATAGGCATCATATAATTCATGAAGGCTCAGAAGTGGCTACGTAAGGGTCACTTAGCCATATTAGCCCTTGTCATTGACAAGAAACAAGAGGCAAAAGAAGATAGAGGATATTTCGGTGGTTCGTGACTTTCCAGAGGTGTTTCTAGAGGACCTGCCTGGACTACCACCTCATCGTCTAGTTGAGTTTCAGATCGATTTGACTCCTGGAGCTGCTCCAATTGCGCGAGCACCTTATCGGTTAGCACCAAAGGAAATTAACTGCAGGAACTATCTACACAACTCCAAGAGCTATTGGATAAAGGATTTATTCGACCGAGCTCATCACTGTGGGGAGCACCTATTCTCTTTGTTAAGAAGAAAGATGGCACTTTATGAGTGTGCATCGACTATAGAGAGTTAAACAAAAACATAGTCAAGAACCGATACCCTTTACCTCATACAAATGACTTGTTTGATCAGCTTTAGGGATCAAGCTATTACTCAAAGAATGATCTGAGGTCTGGTTATCATCAACTGAGAGTTCAAGAGGAAGATATCACTAAAACCATGTTTTGTACTCGTTATGGTCACTATGAATTCTTGGTCATGCCATTTGGGTTGACTAATGCACCAGTAGTGTTCATGTATCTCATGAATCGTGTATGCAAACCCTATCTCGATCAGTTTGTTATTGTGTTTATCGACGACATCTTGATCTATTCAAAGACCAAGGAAGAACACGACGAGCATTTACGTTTAATCTTGGAACTACTTAGAAAGGAACAAATGTACGCCAAGTTTTCTAAATGTGATTTCTGGATTCATGAAATGCAATTCTTGGGTCACATTGTAAATGAGAAAGGAATACATGTGGATCCTGTGAAGATTGAGGCTATCAAGAATTGGTCGGTACCCAAGACACCTAGTGAGATAAGGCAATTCCTTGGATCGGCAGGATACTACCGACGTGTCATTGAGGGATTTTCTAAAATCGCTCAACCTCTCACAACCTTGAACCATAAAGGAACAACCTACTAATGGGGTGAGAGTCAATAAGCTGCTTTTTAGTTGTTGAAACAGAAACTATATAGCACGCTGATATTAGCATTACCATAAGGATGTAATGATTTTGTGGTTTACTGTGATGCTTCTATCCAAGGACTTGGTTGTGTCCTGATGCAACGTGACAAGGTAATAGCCTATGCCTCACGACAACTGAAGGTGCACGAAAAGAACTACACTACTAAAGACTTGGAGCTAGGTGCAGTGGTCTTTGCCTTGAAGATTTGGAGACATTACTTGTACGGTACCAAATACACTATTTACACCGGTCACAAGAGTCTTTAGCATATCTTTGAGCAGAAAGAGCTGAACATGAGGCAGCGACGCTTGGTGAAATTGCTAAATGATTACGATTATGCTATCAAATATCACCCAGGTAAGGCGAATGTAGTTGTCGATGCCTTGAGTAGAAAGGAGACTGCTAAGCCCCGACGAGTGCGTGCTCTGCAACTGACGATTAGCACTCACTTGCCGGATCAAATCAAGGAAGCTCAGACAGAAACTTAGAAAGCGGAAAACATTGACTCTCAGTCTTTACGTGGGATGGACAAACATTTGGATGTCAAATCCGATGGAATCCGGTTTTCATGGATAGACTTTGGGTACCCTTGTATGGAAATCTGAGAGACTTGGTTATGAGTGAAGCCCATAAGTCTAAGAATTCTATACACGCTGGTAGTGACAAAATGTATCACGACTTGAAGGCGCACTATTGGTGGCCTAATACGAAGGAAGATGTAGCCACATACGTGAGCAAGTGTATGACATGTTCTAAGATCGAAGTGGAATATCAGAAGCCATCTGGGTTACTTCAACAACCTGAGATTTCCTTGTGGAAATGGGAACAGATTTCTATGCACTTCATTACTAAGTTGCCCAAGACTCCTAGTGGTTATGACACGATATGGGTGATCATGGATCGACTGACTAAGCAACTCACTTCTTGGCGATCAAGGAGATTGACAAAATGGACAAGTTAACCCGAATTTACTAGACGGAGGTAGTTTCGAGACATGGCGTGCCGATCTTGATTATTTTTTATCGTGATGCTCGTTTTACATCTCATTTTTGACAGTCGTTACAGAAATCTTTGGGTACGCGTTTGGATATGAGCACTACATATCATCCGCAGACCGATGGACAAAGCGAGCGTACTATTCAAACCTTGGAAGACATGCTACGTGCTTGTGTGATTGATTTTGAAAATAATTGCGAAGCTCATCTATCGTTGGTCGAATTCTCGTACAACAATAGCTATCATACTAGCATCAAGGCAACAACATTTGAGGCATTGTATGGGCGAAAGTGTAGATCACTAGTTTGTTGGGCAGAAGCTGGTGATAGTAACCTGACAAGCCCTGAATTGGTGCACGATACTACCAAAAAAGATTGGGCAAATACGGAACCGAATGGCTGCAGCGCAAGACAGATAAAAGAGCTATGCAGACAAACGACAAAAACCTTTGGAGTTTCAGGTTGGTGACAAAGTTTTGCTGAAAGTCTAACCGTGGAAAGGTATGATTCGGTTCGTAAAAAAGAGGCAAGCTTAATCCAAGATACGTTGGACCATGGAAAGAATAGGTCCGGTGGCGTACTGATTGGACCTGCCTAAATCACTAAGTGGTGTTCACAATGTATTTCACGTCTCAAATCTGAAGAATTGTTTATCTGACGAGTCACTGGTTGTACCACTCGAGGAAATACAAGTGTATGATCAATTACGCTTTGTTGAAGAGCCGGTTGAGGTAATGGATTGTGAGGTCAATACTCTTAAGCAAAGTAAGATACCTATAGTCAAAGTTCATTGGAACTCAAGACGTGGACTGGAATTCACGTGGGAACGCGAGGATCAGATGAAGCTTAAGTATCCTCACTTGTTCGAAACGACAACGACAGCCGGGAAAGGTACTGATTAAATTTCAGGATGAAATTTCTTTCAACATGGGGATGATGTGACAAATCACTCGATTTCATTATGCAAATGCAGTAAACAAGTGATGTAACACAACTGTAACATCTCGTATTTTTGTTAATTAAAAAGGGTAACTTCGTTAAGTTTATAAAAGGATCTTTTATGTCTTTTGAGAAACATTGAGGGTTTATTATGCTTCATAATTAATTTGGTGGTTAACAAATTAATTTAATAAATAACAATAACATTATAAATGTTATAATGTTTACTTAATATTATAAAATTTAACTTAATGTATCAAAATCTTTAAAAATAATTGTGATTAAAATAATAATAACAATGTTATTGTTATTATTACTAATAATATTAAAAATAATAATAATAATAATAATAATAATAATAATAATAATAATAACAATAATAATAATAATGACAATAATAATAATAATAATAATAATAATAACCAAAATAGTAGTAATATTACTAATAATAGTACTAAAAATACTAATAATAATTTATAGAAGTTATTTAACTTGATATGATTAAAACTTAAAGTTAATTGAAGTCCAGGGGTTAAATTGTTAATTTTAAAACTTCAAAAGATAACTTTGTGCATAAAATAAAAAAGAATAAAACCGCAGGGACCAAATGTGTAAACTTTTGAAACCCAAACCAATTCCCCCCCCCCAAAACCCCGTTTTCCCGGTGCCGGTTCCGGCGGCCCTCCGGCCAAGTCTCCGGCGACCTTCCCACTCGTTAATTAACCGTTTTTCTTTCAAATTAACTCAACTAAACCGTTCCCTATCTAGTTTCGAAATCATTAACATGTTTAATTCGAATTAATAGGCTGTTATGAGCCTTTAAGTTAGAAACCGAAATCGGTATTCAAGTCATGAACTCGATCGAACTGTAACAACAAAAATTAACATCACATAATTATAGGAAACATTGCATTCGATCTTATTACACCATTCGAACCTTCAATAACCCCTGAAACGCACTGAATCGTTGTGTTTGAACACTAATTTCATCGCGACCTGCAACTTGGTCGACAACCATCCTCAAAGCATTTTAACTTAAAATTGAGTGAGGGCTTTTGATTGGAATGACTTTGGGAACCTGTACGTGAAGTTAATTTGATGTTCATCAATGTTTGCATCTCGAATGGAACTCGACCGTGGCCGCGACTAGTTCTCAATCGTATAACACCAAATCGATCATCAATCAGGTAATTAAACCATCTCACATACTCGGATTTGCATAAGGAATCAAAGCCCTAAGATTGATTTCATTATCGTTACCGAATTGATGTTCAATTTTGGATTCAATCATTCTAGGGTTCTTGAGTAAATTTGGGGGATTTTGTTAATTAAGGTTTTTTAATAATTACAATCGAACTCTTAACCAAAATTGGGCTTCTGCCCAACTGGTTACAATCTATAGCTTTCACATGAGGGACCCGGGTTCGACCCCGGGGACCCCCATCTTTTTAATTAATTGATTTTTTTAAGTTTTCCTTAATTGTATAAAATTTTAGTATAACGTTTAGTTAGAATTATAAATATTTCGTTAACTAAAATATTCCAGGTTTCATTAGACTAATTTTAAAGGTTTTAAAAAAAATTATTATTATGATTTTAAATTTAATTACTTATTTAAGGATAACAAGGATTTTAAAAAAAACATTAATAATTACTTAATGTAATTTAAATGTTATAAATCTATTATGGTTCAAATAAGGTTTATTCTAAAACATTATAAATCAACATGTTGTAAATAATTATTGAAATGGTTATTCTAATAACCATTTAAATAATTCATTATTTAATTATTTATTTACTCATGTTATATATAAATAATTGATAAAATTATTCCTTAACATTTCATTTAGATTCTTGAAACTTATAAAATAATATATTATACTTTATTTTTATTAAAATCTTGTATTATAAGATCTTTATAATAAATCATTTTATAAAATGATTTTAAATAATTTTAAAGTCACTTAATTGTATTTAATAAATTCTCTTTATCAAATAATTAATTATTAAATTAATTATTTTCTTTTCATATATTATACTTATTTCTATAAAATCAATAACTTAAGTTGTTAAGACGTTTTCAATTATTATTGGTCTTAATTGATTTAAATTATTTTTATTAAACCTAAATGATTTATCATTAAACTCCCAAATTCCATTTGAACCCTAGTTCATGTTTTATTGTTAATCTTATTACCAAACCTAATCTTGGAATCTATACGTTTAAATAACTTGTAAAAGAAATCATTTGGAACCTCGTTTAAATTATTATCAACATAATTACTCATCAAAACCCTAAAACTATTGAAACTCTAATTCTTATTTAAATAGTAATCAATATATTAACCTTAGTCTTCATCTTGTAAATTATATATTTAGGTGCTTGTAATGGACACTTGGGATTTATCTTGTAATCTTTTATATCATCTTGAAATGCTTATTTCCATGTGAGTTTTCCTTGTCCCCTTTTTACTTTATTTCACACTATTTTGGGGTGAAACATGATACTTATACATCGTACACTTGTAAACGTTTGAGACTTATAAATCACATGCAATTCAACTTATTATTTTGTCATGGTTATTTGTGTATTGTAAGTGTTTATATGAGATACATAGTTTGTTTACAATCATTAACTATTGCTAGCCTGGCGACGTCTTAGATCTTTGGGCCTGACAAGCCTATTTGGTGCTAAAGTCGAGGTATTGCCGACTCCTAGGGGCCGTACGCTTGTGCACTAGGGAACCAAATACACTTAGCCAATCTTTTATACTTGTAATCAAGTCGAGGTTTGGTTGTAACGATTTGTGTTCTATAACCTTACTAGCTTATAACCTATGACATGAATTGCTACTTGTAACCTTTTCATATTATGTATGAAAACCTTGGAAACTCACCAACTATTTATAGTTGACCTTTTATTTTTATCATGTTTCAGGAAAACCCCCAAGTTTGAAGTGAACTTATGTTGCTGGCATATTCTAGGACTTGGACCTAGTTAATAAACAAAATGATTATGTTTGTTATTTCATGTTGAAACTTATTTCATTATTGAGACTTATGCTTGTAATGTAATTTTGAGACTTATGATAATAATATTTGCAATTTAATTATAGCGTTATGTGGCTGTGAACAATCTTAACCCTCACACCTCGACGTTTCCGCCGTCAAGGTTGGGGTGTGACAGATTGGTATCAGAGCCCATAACTATAGGGATTTAGGTTATTAGAAATGGTGACCTAGACTATAGTTGCATGAACCTCATAGAAAGATCTTTATACTTTAGTGCTTATATGTTGTATGCATGCTACATAATGCTATGCCTTTTGTGCAACTTGATGCCTTAGCATAGGATTGCCTTATGTATGCTTAAACTTAGTTACCTGTCTCCCTAAACTTAATTTTAACTCTTTGATTCTCCCCGACAAATGAACTTCCTAAATCTATTCTCAACGACGTGTGGAATCTACACTTATCATCGTGGGTTTAATTCCTTAGACTCTATGTCTAATCTTTGAAAATCTCATCAAGGTTTTGATTTCATAAACCAAAGAAATTTGTGTGACACATAGACACCTGTATTCTGGATTTCCTGGCAAAAAGCCTTCGGGCTAAGGCAAGCATAACGTATAAATCTCATTACGAGACCAGTTATGCTTACCTGGGGACTTCTGGGATGAGTGATAAACTATGGTCAACATACACAAGTCTCTAAGGCAAATGGGTCAATTTACCTTGACGTGTCAACGATTCCAAATGGTAATGCGTTACCAAATGGAACCATCCTCTTTGTGTCTTAAAAGTCCTTGATTCTTTGATCTGGTTTATCACCAAAGTTTTAATATCTTCTCGTTCTCATCATACATAATGTTCCTGTTAAAATTGAACCCATCTTACATTTCAACTTTTAAACATCGTTACACGTCGAGCGTATTATGTAACTATTTCTATATCTTGACCAACGTGAACATGAATCTTAATATACCCAAAGATATTGGGAATCTAAACCGAATGGTCATCAAAAACTTTAAACCGCTACCTATGGTTCTCAAGTCTCCTTAAGGATGTGTCTCATAACTAAGAACATGCAATGCTATAGGTGGAATTCTTACGTCTCGAGATACTTTGTCTAGGCAAAGTGTAAATGGTGATTTGACTCGATCATTGAATCCATTTACTTGACTCGAAACCCTTGAGAGGAGTGATCACTTATAAGTACGCATGTCTTTAATAAGGTTATGGTTGACCTCATGACTTGAGGAGTTCATGTATTTCTTTCGATTGTGAATCGAACGTTCACATCTCGTTGTGGCGTTGAATAATTTCATGCCCTTAATTTCGTTTCTCGATTGAAACCATTCAAGATTTGAACACCACAACAACTTCTGTTATCTTGAACTTTGATTTTAAGCTTGTAAGCATGATTTTTCCTTTTGTTACGTTGATGTAACTTGAAATTTTCCGAATTCCTAATTGATATTATTTTCCTCTCGTCGTTAAGTCAAACTCCGTACCGTCTGCACCGTGAGAGATGCAAGTGTTTGCAAGTCAGCTTATGACTAAGAATACACGTATCTCCTAAATGATTCTAACTCATCAAAACAGGGGTGATTCCCTTACTTTGATGATTCTCTATTCGTTTTGATAAATGGTTTCCAATTGTGATCTATAAAATTTCATCCTCTGGATCGGGGTGATTTCCTTATCCCGAGGATTGAATTCAATTATTTTCTTTGGAATGGCATTTCACAAATGACATGATCTCACCAAAATAGGATTGAAACCCGTACTTTGGTGACAAATGTCAATCTTCGATTGATTTTCTTGCTATGATGAAATTCAATCATCAAGATAGGCGTGAATCCCATACCTTGATGATAATATCATCTTTAAGAATTGTATTTGTTCAAATGAGACGACTTCATCAAAGTAGGAGTGAATTCTGGATTTTGATGAAGAAGTTCATCTTGTTATATTTTGTTTTTGTAAAACTTCACCGTTAAGATAGGAGTGATTTCCCTTACCTTAATGGTGAGTTACCTCGTCTTATTTTTGTGGATCCTCAACAAGGAGTTGGGATCGAATTTTTCTAATTGGTAAGTTAGTGGTCATACCTTGGGAATGCACCATCAAGTTAGGAGTGAAAACCGCACCTTAATGACTATTCTCAATTCTTGATCTCCAACTTATTAAGGTTTTAATCAAGTGACAAGAAACATGTAGTAACTTGAAGGGTGAACCAATGTCAGTGTTTGGACCTATCAAGCCAAAGCATGATTTCTGAACTTGAAAAGAAACCGATCACTTTAGGTTAATTTTGATTCCGAGCTTGGAGCATTTAAATTGATTTCTTTCCCTTATCCTTATGTTTTGATTTGATCTAGCTATATCGAACCATTTATTCCTTACTCATCAACTTTCATTTTGAGCTATCATCAAAGCATGATTGTGTGATGGTAGCCTTCCTAAACAATCTTTCTACTAAATAAAGACGTTATCAACTCGTGGTTATGTCTTTCTAGTCATACAAATGTTCTCGACTGTACTTATGGGTTTGATGAATTACGTATGCAATCTATATTTGGAAATTTGTTACCTTGCAAAACATGGTTACAAATGCATGTCTTATTGTTTGCGTTACTTCTTGAATCGCTTTTGAATCCTTAACCTTGGAAATCTTTAAAACTTCATCTTGACTTCGATCAACGAGACTCGTTATTATATACATTGTGACGTGGATATCAAGGTTCATAAACCTTCGTAACTTGTAGTCATGGGTTTGGCATAAAGGAAAAGACGTAACTTGGTATGTATCCAAGTGTCTTACCTTCATATATGACAAGACCTAACATTCGTGATCCTATGGGTCTTCTGTTTAACTTTTCATTCACTAAGTGTCTCTTATTTTAGCCGTCAGGATAAAATTGGTGCATTATAGACCAATTGACTAATCTCATATTGACTTATGTGAGATAATGGGTCGATAAATTGACTTGTATCTAACTCAAGAATTCGTATACCGTGGTATGGCGTTAAATTTTGAATGAACGATTCATTTTCTGCTTTTAATAATGTTCCCAACCATCTTATTTCAAGATCTTCGCATATCGTGTTATTCTTAGACCGATGATTGGTCAAAGAAGTGATATATATGCACAAGATATGCGTTAAGACCGTTTTATATAGTGACGTTAGGGATTCTTAAACCCTGACGGTCAACCTTTCTTAACATTGTTGGTCCTTTATTGATTTCTAGACATCAATTTACTATGAAATTACATTCTAGAAGTTGTGACTTATGAATCTAAGGTACCACGATAGCTCGTTATCGTTTTTCAATGTTTTATCTCAAAACGTTTCGCGTTCGTTATGTTAGGAACCTTGTAAAAATTCCATAAAGTGAAAACATCTCATCTGTAATCAAACGTAAATCACTGACCGTTGTACATTTACCTTTCATAGTAACTCCTTTGTTCTTTTAAGTTCATTCTTAATTTCGGGACGAAATTCTTTTAAGTTGGGGAGACTGTAACATCTCGTATTTTTGTTAATTAAAAAGGGTAACTTCGTTAAGTTTATAAAGGATCTTTTATGTCTTTTGAGAAACATTGAGGGTTTATTATGCTTCATAATTAATTTGGTGGTTAACAAATTAATTTAATAAATAACAATAACATTATAAATGTTATAATGTTTACTTAATATTATAAAATTTAACTTAATGTATCAAAAATCTTTAAAAATAATTGTGATTAAAATAATAATAACAATGTTATTGTTATTATTACTAATAATATTAAAAATAATAATAATAATAATAATAATAATAATAATAATAATAATAACAATAATAATAATAATGACAATAATAATAATAATAATAATAATAATAATAACCAAAATAGTAGTAATATTACTAATAATAGTACTAAAAATACTAATAATAATTTATAGAAGTTATTTAACTTGATATGATTAAAACTTAAAGTTAATTGAAGTCCAGGGGTTAAATTGTTAATTTTAAAACTTCAAAAGATAACTTTGTGCATAAAATAAAAAAGAATAAAACCGCAGGGACCAAATGTGTAAACTTTTGAAACCCAAACCAATTCCCCCCCCCCAAAACCCCGTTTTCCCGGTGCCGGTTCCGGCGGCCCTCCGGCCAAGTCTCCGGCGACCTTCCCACTCGTTAATTAACCGTTTTTCTTTCAAATTAACTCAACTAAACCGTTCCCTATCTAGTTTCGAAATCATTAACATGTTTAATTCGAATTAATAGGCTGTTATGAGCCTTTAAGTTAGAAACCGAAATCGGTATTCAAGTCATGAACTCGATCGAACTGTAACAACAAAAATTAACATCACATAATTATAGGAAACATTGCATTCGATCTTATTACACCATTCGAACCTTCAATGACCCCTGAAACGCACTGAATCGTTGTGTTTGAACACTAATTTCATCGCGACCTGCAACTTGGTCGACAACCATCCTCAAAGCATTTTAACTTAAAATTGAGTGAGGGCTTTTGATTGGAATGACTTTGGGAACCTGTACGTGAAGTTAATTTGATGTTCATCAATGTTTGCATCTCGAATGGAACTCGACCGTGGCCGCGACTAGTTCTCAATCGTATAACACCAAATCGATCATCAATCAGGTAATTAAACCATCTCACATACTCGGATTTGCATAAGGAATCAAAGCCCTAAGATTGATTTCATTATCGTTACCGAATTGATGTTCAATTTTGGATTCAATCATTCTAGGGTTCTTGAGTAAATTTGGGGGATTTTGTTAATTAAGGTTTTTTAATAATTACAATCGAACTCTTAACCAGAATTGGGCTTCTGCCCAACTGGTTACAATCTATAGCTTTCACATGAGGGACCCGGGTTCGACCCCGGGGACCCCCATCTTTTTAATTAATTGATTTTTTTAAGTTTTCCTTAATTGTATAAAATTTTAGTATAACGTTTAGTTAGAATTATAAATATTTCGTTAACTAAAATATTCCAGGTTTCATTAGACTTATTTTAAAGGTTTTAAAAAAAATTATTATTATGATTTTAAATTTAATTACTTATTTAAGGATAACAAGGATTTTAAAAAAACATTAATAATTACTTAATGTAATTTAAATGTTATAAATCTATTATGGTTCAAATAAGGTTTATTCTAAAACATTATAAATCAACATGTTGTAAATAATTATTGAAATGGTTATTCTAATAACCATTTAAATAATTCATTATTTAATTATTTATTTACTCATGTTATATATAAATAATTGATAAAATTATTCCTTAACATTTCATTTAGATTCTTGAAACTTATAAAATAATATATTATACTTTATTTTTATTAAAATCTTGTATTATAAGATCTTTATAATAAATCATTTTATAAAATGATTTTAAATAATTTTAAAGTCACTTAATTGTATTTAATAAATTCTCTTTATCAAATAATTAATTATTAAATTAATTATTTTCTTTTCATATATTATACTTATTTCTATAAAATCAATAACTTAAGTTGTTAAGACGTTTTCAATTATTATTGGTCTTAATTGATTTAAATTATTTTTATTAAACCTAAATGATTTATCATTAAACTCCCAAATTCCATTTGAACCCTAGTTCATGTTTTATTGTTAATCTTATTACCAAACCTAATCTTGGAATCTATACGTTTAAATAACTTGTAAAAGAAATCATTTGGAACCTCGTTTAAATTATTATCAACATAATTACTCATCAAAACCCTAAAACTATTGAAACTCTAATTCTTATTTAAATAGTAATCAATATATTAACCTTAGTCTTCATCTTGTAAATTATATATTTAGGTGCTTGTAATGGACACTTGGGATTTATCTTGTAATCTTTTATATCATCTTGAAATGCTTATTTCCATGTGAGTTTTCCTTGTCCCCTTTTTACTTTATTTCACACTATTTTGGGGTGAAACATGATACTTATACATCGTACACTTGTAAACGTTTGAGACTTATAAATCACATGCAATTCAACTTATTATTTTGTCATGGTTATTTGTGTATTGTAAGTGTTTATATGAGATACATAGTTTGTTTACAATCATTAACTATTGCTAGCCTGGCGACGTCTTAGATCTTTGGGCCTGACAAGCCTATTTGGTGCTAAAGTCGAGGTATTGCCGACTCCTAGGGGCCGTACGCTTGTGCACTAGGGAACCAAATACACTTAGCCAATCTTTTATACTTGTAATCAAGTCGAGGTTTGGTTGTAACGATTTGTGTTCTATAACCTTACTAGCTTATAACCTATGACATGAATTGCTACTTGTAACCTTTTCATATTATGTATGAAAACCTTGGAAACTCACCAACTATTTATAGTTGACCTTTTATTTTTATCATGTTTCAGGAAAACCCCCAAGTTTGAAGTGAACTTATGTTGCTGGCATATTCTAGGACTTGGACCTAGTTAATAAACAAAATGATTATGTTTGTTATTTCATGTTGAAACTTATTTCATTATTGAGACTTATGCTTGTAATGTAATTTTGAGACTTATGATAATAATATTTGCAATTTAATTATAGCGTTATGTGGCTGTGAACAATCTTAACCCTCACACCTCGACGTTTCCGCCGTCAAGGTTGGGGTGTGACAACAACCATGCAACACAATTTTCAGGACTAAAATTCTTTCAACATGTAATAATGTGACATCCGGTAATTTTCTGTTACCAAACTCCGTTAGTTTCGTTAGGTCTTCCATACACGTGCCGTGATCACACACTAGTTGTCGATGAACATTGGTGACTTAATAACAATGATCTATGATAAACAATAATAATCTAATTAATAATGTTGATTATTAGTTGTGATTATGTGATTCATGAATTTATAGATATAAATAGTACTTGTGAATTTTAAGTGATAACGTGACTACGTGTAATATATATTCATATGTTGTGTGACTTATTCTAAATGTTTATGAAAATAATTATTGACTAATATTCCTCGTAACTTGTAGTTAAAATTATTTAAAAAATGCTACAAACGTTAATTTTTATAAAACATAATTAAAGGAGGGTTTAAGGGTAAAATCTAAATAAGAAAAGCTTCACGAAAACCCAACCCTAGCCCCCCCCCCTTAATCCCATTCGGCTGCAAACACCATTCCAACACCCCTTTCTTGTGATTTCAAGTCTTGAACACCAAGAACATTTGATTTTGAAGTTATAGTGATCATTACAAGGTGTTAGCAAGTTCCATTCTTGATTTCTACACACCTAAAGGTTAATTTTGATTAGTTTTTCTTGGTTTTTGTTCTTGATGAACCCTAATTCGAAATTGGTGATGAAAAAGTGAAATTGATGGTTGTTAAATGTTAATATGATGTTAGTTAGGTTGTATGAATGTTAGATTATTTTGATTATGCAAGAAATCTATGATTTGATCATGAATTTCATACATTGCCTTAAGAAGAAACTTTTTGTTCTTGGATTTCATGGTTTTATGATTATTTGGTGTTAAATACATTGCTTGGATGTTAGTTTTAATGAATTACGCAAGAAAATTGATGAAATTGATGTGTTGACCATATCTTACTATAAGTGGAAACTTATATGCATGATGACTGGGAAGTTTGATGAATTAGTAATGATTAGTATGTTATGAACTTGATTAGGTATAAAGTTGATGAAATTATGAAGGAATTGGATGATTGCCTTTGGGTGTTACTTTCCCAAAAGGGAAACTTCATTTTTGAAGAACACTGGATATGATGATTTAGGCATGATTATGATATTAGGATCATTTTAGAATGGTTGTTGATGATGTTTAATGTGGTAGAATGTGTTAGTTGGGTTGTATGGATGTTTGATTGATCATGTAACGAATTTAGGTTCTTGGTGATTATACATTATGGTGAAATATGGTTAGTGATTAGGGAATCATGTTTGGGATTGGAATTGATCATTGTTGTGTATATTGGTTGGAATGAACCTTGTTGATGAATGTGATTATGATTGTCATACACCCGTGCAAATTTCAGGCCCCTACTTAGTAGGATTGGCAGGGTTTAGGATGTGAAGTAGTTATGTAACACCCGAAAATTAAAAAAAAAGAACAATAAAAGAAAGAAGAGCAATAAAACCCAAGTTGAGGGGTTAAAAGTGTACAAAGGACAAAATTTTATAATATTTTGTACAAAAGTAACATGGCCGGCTACTCCCATGTTACATCAACATTTCATATGGTTTCTAGATAGATAAAGAGCTTAGAATTCTCGGGTTGTAGAGAGAAGAAGAAGAGAAGTGCAGATTTCAGGTTAGATTTCAATGTTTTGGGTTGTTCTTGACTGTTTTTCAGTCTCGGGTATGTGCTTATGTGTTTATATGTGTTCGGTTGTGTGTTTTTGGGTTGTTTAGGTGTTTAAACTCATAGTGCATTCGGGTGTGAAGAAGTCATACACGAAAGTTGCAAGAGTTGAGTTCTAGATCCCTATTTTTAAATGTTTTAACTTGTTTTAGGGGTGGAAATGCATGTTGTAACATTTTTATAAAATGTGGGTGTGTACCCGTATGTATGTGTAAATGACTTGTTGGGAGGGTGTATACTTGGGAAGAATTTTGATGATGTTTATGTTGTATGCCTGTTGATGATGCTTAGTATGTTTGAACCGGGCTTAGAACAGGTTAGAAACAGATTTGGGGTTTAGAAATTAATTTATGATGAAAACAGGTTGTTTATGCGCCCTAATAGTGCCCATGCGCCTAGGATTATGCCAAGGAGCCTAAGTGTTCCCATCCGCCCAACTGTCCCAAACGCCTAAGTGCACATGCGCCTAAGTCACGCTCATGCACTTGCATAGTGCCCATGCGTCTAGAACTTTGCCCAAAAACCTAAATGTCATGCACCCGTATAGTGCTCATGCGCCCAAAACCTGCCCATGCGCCTAAGTTTTTCCCATGCGCCTAAGTGTTCCCATGCGCCTGAGAGGCCATGCGCACGCATAGTGACCATGCGCCTGCATAGTTTCCATGCGCCTAAAGACTTAGAAAATTTTCTGAAATTTTTGAAAAGAGGGTTTTTTAGGATATGACTTGGGATGTTCCCGGGGATGTTGTATGATGTTGTATGATGTTGTATGATATTGTATGATGATGTTATGCATGATTATGATCTGGTTTCCTTATGTTCCCTATTATGTACTATTTTGTGGCTTTACATGGAGTGATTATGTTAATGAACGTAAAGTGTTACCTTAACAAAGTGAAAGATTTAAGATAATGAATGTGGAACGTAAAGAATAAATGAAAATTCTTGCAAGCAAAATGAAAGGAGGTGCACGACTCTGAAATGTCGTTAGCTCAACTGTGTACGGGTTAGCTACCCCAATGGCTGCACATAGGGGTCTAGTCCTTGTGATTGACCAAACGTATGGGATTCTTGTCGCTTGCCCCGGTATTGGTGTCAGGCTTCGTGCGATATCTTAGGGGTCTATTTATAGACTTCGGCCCAGTACCCGCTTCGTGCATACGTTTGGGGTATAGCATATGGCATTGGCCCAAATGAAAGTGAAGGTTAATGATGAATGTACGGAACGAATGGAAACGAATGATGACGAACGATGACGAAAGATAATAATAAATATGATCTATGTGTACGTATTATGTGTGATCACAAATGGAAGTAAAGGAAAGGTTTTAAACGAATGTTAAGTATTTTATTTATAAAACTAGAACTAGCAGCGCTGAGTTTTATGCATTTTCATGTTAGCAGGTAATGGTTGCTGAGGATGGAACGGGGTGATACTACTTGGCAAGTTTTGGATAGCATCCATTTTGTATTATAAAGATGTTTTTGTGCTGTAATGCAACCAAACAATATTTTGTAACGATTAACAATTGTTGTATTATTTAGCAAAAGCGGTTATGAATATATGAAACGGTTTTTGTTGAAAGAATTCCGTTGCGATGTTTTATTAATTATTATGAATCTTAATATATTTTTATATATTATGTGCAATGATTATCCAATTTTTAAGCGTCTCGGGAATGGGGCTTTACAAGTTGGTATGAGAGCCAAAGTTTTAGAGAAATGTGTATTTTCAAAAACCTAAACTTAAACTGAGAATGGGACGAAATGGAAGGATGCCAGCCCAAGTAGCTACATGCCATCAGGTATTTTCTTTAATACTAACCGATATTATGTGCGCATCTCTGTTTAGAACTATGACCGCTTCGCCTGTCCGCCAGTCGTAACACCACCCTTTGAAGTGTGGAGTAAAGTCCTGAGGCATTTCACGTAAGGGAATCTTGGACATTGTGCGCGGGGGACTCCACTTCAGCACCACTTTTAGTTTTCCAGATATGGGATCCTCTTCAGTCTTATGAATAAACCTCTTAGGTTGTTGAGGTCTGAAGTTTACCCATATGGTGTGGTATTCTTTCTTTAACGCAGCCTCGAACCATCCTGACATCTTCCTCGGATTATCATATAGAGGATCTAAACATGCCAGACGGTTGAGCTCAAAACCAGGAAGAGTCTTCATATCATGAGGATATCTGAAGTACTCGATTCCTTTCTCTCTCTTAAAAGCATAGACATATAAGTCTTCAAAATATGCCCACGCTATAATCTTGCCTGACACTTTTTGATGTATTTTGACTTTGTAGAGCTTTGTGTAGGCATTCTGCTTTGGTGGCACGCGTTGGACTTTCATCTCTGCAGAACAAGCTGCCCATTCAGCTTTCTTTATGTCGACATTAGCGTCCGTAGCTTGGGCTGAGCTTTCTTCTTTCTCCTTTTCTTTCTCCACTTCATCCAGCTTCTCAAATGTAGCACTGCCAAAAGTATCACCCAAGTTGGGTATAACATTACCTTTTGTTGGTCCATATGATCGATGAACAGTACAATTGATTGAATAGTTTGATCAATATCACATACACAAGCACAATAACAAACAATTGAGAGAAGAATATGATGAATCAAGACATAATTGAAATTCAAATAAACTAACTCACTCAATAACAATAAGCACAATGTATTTCAATGAAGTAACTGCTTGAGAATGATAGTTTGCAACAGAATTCCACGTTTTGGGTTTTGCAAACTTATCATGCAAAATGAAATAACAAAAGTATATATAGCAGTCATAGTTTCGCTGACAGTTTCGCTACAAGTGAAACTGTTATGCCGAAACTATAGTTTCGCCCGGCAGAACATAAGTTCGCCGGGTGAACCAAAACAGCAAACTGTGAGCGAAACTATAGATTCGCTCACAGCTTCGCTGGACTGCCAAAACTGCTAATAACTATCAAAATACAAACTGAAACTAACACAAGTCCTATTACATTGAAAAGTAAACATCTATACTAAAGTGAGTCCAACCTATCATGATCTTCAATACTCCCCCTAGGTTGGACCTCACTGTCTTCACTGCTCTACGTTCCGCTCTTCAGCTCCCGTTTCCTCAGCTGCTGTAGATCTGTCTTCAACTCCTCCTGCAGCAACTCTTGAGAAGCTTCAGCCACGGATTCTCCAAGATTAGTTCCTGCCTCATCAGCTTCATGTTAATGACCACTAGCTCCAGCAAACTGTCTAGTTAAGTCCTGAACATCCATAGCCAAGTCATCTTGTGCTCTCACCTTTTCAGCCAAACTTTTACCTCTGCCCGAACTCCCCTTATTTTGTTCGCCACATTCATAAACAAGCTCGCCTCCTTCCTTGTTTCCTCACCTGCCCCCGCCTTTATATGATTTTCACAGAGAATCAAAAGATCTTCATCACAAAAGCTGAATAACTCCATTGGGTCAAACACCCTAAATTCTCTTCCTTGTTTGACTCTAATCACAGCTTCCCCGGTGTTATTATCATAGAACCACTTCTCAAAGTCCTGTAAACGAGGAGGAAGAGGATCAGCCAGTCTTACTCTGTTCACAGTCTTAGGCGGTTTAACTCTCAACACAATTCTCCCTTTCCCTGTCTCCCAGTCTTTGTCTTTCTTAGATCTCTTTCGTTCAGCCTTCATAAAACCAAATGATTCAAAATTATCATTTAGACCATTTTTAATCTCCTTCTCCAGAAATTCTGCCCTTTCACTTAAATTAGCATTAATCAAAGGCAATGTAGCTAATCGTCTCAGATCCCACTTAGGCAAGGTCTTAAACGCCTTCCTCTTGAGCATGTAACTGATATTGCCTCCTCGTCTTTTAATCAAGAACATCTTTAAGAAAGGATTATAACACCAGCTGATTATCTTCTTGTCTGCTTCCTTTCTGTTCAAACCCTCCAAATTTTGAAACAGAGGGGTGAGTTCTTCAGCCTCCTTCTCTTTTATCAACCAATCACTCTTATCCATTTCAAACACATCATTCTCATCATCTCCCTTCTTAGCCACATACACTAGAGGTCTTTCATCTACTTCATAGAATTCCGGCTCAGAATCATAATCAATCAACTGCTCATCCTCCTCTTCTTCTTCATCAATCAAACTTTACCTTTATCTGATGTCTCCTCATGAGTAGCTTTAACAATCACTTCTTCTCCCAAATATCTTTATCAAAGTCAAACTGTAGATTAACAAACTCAGCCTCAACAAATCTCATCTTCATCATTTCTACCAGCCTCTTCTCTTGGAATCTCTTGTTCTCTTGTTTCAGTGTCAGCTGCTCCAGAGGTGCCCTCTCCTACCTTTGATGAGGTACCAACATTCAAGAATGGGTACTTAGATAATCAGTCATATCATCTAACTCAGATTGAGTTAGTTGACTGGGTAGGCCAGCAGCAGCCTTCATCTGTGAGATCTCTTCAAATAACTTCTTAATCAAGCTGTTCTGATCAATCAACATCTTTTTCATTCCATCCATGATCTCATCTTTCTGTTGTTCCCGAATCTCTTGATTCATCAGTTTGGTCTTTATCATACTTAACTCATTAGCCAATGAAGTATTTAGACCACGAATCATATCCTCATCAAGACCAGCACTTGCTTCTTCCCAGCTGTGAAACCCTCATGTCTATGTTTTGATCTCCGTTCAGGTTCAACAAAGTCAGTCCTCTTTTTAGACCTTCGTTCCTTCTCCACCCTTATCTCTTCAGCTTGTGTATCTATATCTTCTTCAAAATCATAATCTTTCTCCTTTGCATATCTCTTTCGTTTCTTAGCTGCATCAGCTTGTTTCACCCGTGTTTCCTCAGCTCTTTTGTTTTCAGACTCATCGACTCGTCTGATATAATTCCATCGCTCTGGTGGATACATGTTCTCCCAGAGATGGGTTATTTTACCACTGAAATCATGACGTATAGCACAGCAATCTGCAAATATCCGAGGGTTCATCTGAACCAATCTCTTAACTTCACCGTGTTTAGGAACATCAGGAATCAAATCATCAATCATCATCTGAATAAAACGAGGATATAACAACCATTTATCCTTTTTCACTGCCATCACATTTTCTGCCATACAAGCGAAGATCAATCTAGCAATGTTTGCCTTCTCTCCTTTGCAACATATCACCATTGCTTTGGCCCAGTCAAGATTAAGTCCATCTGATCCACCCTTACGGTGATCTAAGCACATAATAAACACGTGAGCTATATATCTCCATTCTTTAGATAAAATGACTTTTTAATCTCTTTCCTCGACCCAAAAACTGGTCCCTCATATCCCATTTGCCGAAAAGATTGGAATACTTCAGATTCTGTCATATCAACCTCATCACCAGTATCATCGTCCAGTCTAAGAATCCTCGACACATCTTCAGCAGTAATAGATATATCATGAGCAAGTACTCTAGCTGTGATCCTCTGAACATCTCCTCCGGTGTTGTATTCCGCTGACCTCCAAAATCTCTAATGTGAAGATCATATATAGTGGGAGAATGAGAGATAGCATATGCAATGGGTGATCTTTGGAGCCATCGAATACAATCTCGAAATCCGGCCGCTTTAGGCAAAGTATCATCTAATATGGCAGTAATGTTATTCCTCTCGTCAAACTTTAGATTCGCCATAATAATCTGAAAAGATCAACAAATAAATTTGAATAAGAAATACTGAAAATAAGAAAAATAAGATACAAACAAAAGAAACAATTAATTTCGGCAAGCGAAACAATAGTTTCGCTCACTAAGACATGATTGATTCGCTGAATTAAAGACAGTTTCGTCAAGGAAATCAAACAGTTTCGACGAGCGAAACTATAGTTTCGCTCATAGAAACTTGTTAATTTCGCAGAACAAAAAGTATTTTCGACAAGATTAGAATGATTCAAAGTAGTTTCGCAATTAGTTTCACCAAAATTAATTTAGATTCGCTGTTACAAATTAGTTTCGCTGACTTGAGAAATTATAGACGAAACTGTGAAATAAGATTAGTCTTTGCGAAATTAGATAAGATGTGCCGAAACTGTTAAGTTCGCTCGGACAGCATAACTTTACAGTTTCGCTGAAAAACAGTGAACTTTCGTTCAATTTCGCTGAAACTTCGGTAGTTTCGCTGAACGAACAGCGAAACCACCGAAGCGACAAATCCAAATCGCTTCCAGAACAAAGATTAATCCAGATTAAATGATCAATCATGTTCGAAACTCACATCTGAAGAGAAAATCACTCAAAATCGGTCCAAAAACCAATTTCAAATCAATATCGCCGTATATGAAACCAAAACCCTAACAGTCGACTTAAACCAGATTTGCGAAGTTATGAAGAAAATTTCGCAAAATTGACTTATATAGTCAATAGTTTCGCTGGCAGCGAAACTATAAATTCGTCAGCGAATTTACAGTTTCGCTCAGTGAAACTGTAATTTCGCTAAAAGATAACTGGTTAACAACTTATAAGCTAACCTAGCGAAATTGCAGTTTCGCTTAGCGAAACAGTCAGCGAAAGAATAATTTCGCACCAAAATTTTTATTTATTTTTTATTATTTTTTATTATTATTTTATTTTATTATTTTTTATATTTTTTTTTTATATTTTTTTATTATTATTTTTTTTATTTATTTTATTAACAATAATACTCAAGGGAAGCACATCACATAATGAGATCTAAAATAATCAGAGATCACATTCTCTAAATATTTTAGAACATAATGATGATTAAAAATCATCTACCAGTCATGAGATCATACTGAAAACAAGATCTGATCACAATCTGCACAGAAACCACAGAAATTAGAACAAATCAATAACGATTGCTGATATAATTATCCACTTTAAACTCATGCCTTATCCTTTTTCAAACAACAGCTTATGATTCATTTAAGGTTCGATTAGATGCTTTAGAATGCTAAGACCCCACAATCATTTGGTAAAAACCCTCACCCAACCTCAGGATTTATTGAATTATGAATCAATCTTCATGAAGCAAACTTTTGAAAAAGTATATAAATGATTATACACAAAATATTTCATTCTGAGAGAAATTCATCGATAAGATGATTTGACATAATTATATCAAAATGGTGAGAGCTCCAGATCTATACTCACGTATAACAGAGGAGATAACCATTTGAACATGTGCTGATGAGAGCTCCAGGTCAGTACTATCGTACAGCAGAGGAGATCATCACTCCAGGTCAGTACTTCCGTACAGCAAAGGAGATAAGCACAGACACAAGACATCTTAACACAAAATAAAACAGCAGAAATGATGACTAACAAAGCACAATGAACGAAAGATTCATTCTCAATCCATTTTTGTCAGGACTCAGTTTTTGTGCAATCCAAAATGAATGAGTAAATCCAGGCATTCTTAAGCATAAAGTTTAATTTAACCATAAAGCTGCTGTCTACTTCATTCATCAGGCTGAGTCTATCAAGCATATCGTCAAAGAATTTGATCCATTTCCTTATATTTTTTTATTATGAAGCAGAATCTAGAGACAGTTACTATCATTTCTCATAGAATTACTGGTCATGTAAATAAGAAATATTTAGAGAATATACAATCATTTCTCATCATGTTAAATCCGATCTCAAATACTGATATTACTCCCCCAAATTTTTATTTTCATATGTCAATAATTATAGAAAAATTGTAACTAAAAATTTTTATATTGTTTTTTTTTTTTTTTTTATGTTTTTTTATTTTTTTTTAAATTATTATCAAAGAAATAGAAAATAAAAATTTAAAAAGATATTAACCCAAGCATAGAAATCAATTCATAAAAACGAGGTTTGTCAAACGTTTTTGTGAAAAGATCAGCCTTTTGATTTTTGGTATCAATGGGAATAATATTAATGAAACCCTTCTCTTGAGCATCACGAATCGCATGAATTCGGGTTTCAATATGCTTTGTGCGAGAATGATGAATAGGATTTTTAGCGATTCCAATGGCAGCCTCATTATCACAGAATAAAGGTGTATGAAGGAAATTGATTCCATAATCAATCATTTGGTGTTGTATCCAGAGAACTTGAGAGCAGCAGCTAGATGCAGCAATATATTCAGCTTCCCCTGTAGAAAGAGAAACTGTTGTTTGTTTCTTGCTCTGCCAAGATACCAGACAATTACCCAAATATTGACATCCTCCAGACACAGATTTTCTGTTTAACCTGCAACCATTGGAATCACTGTCAGAATAAGCATGTAAATCAAAATTTCCACCATATGGATACCACAGTCCGAGACGAGATGATCCTTTGAGATAACGAAAAATTCGTTTGACAGCTTTCTCATGAGATTCCTTTGGAGCCGACTGATATCTAGCACAGTAACCAACAGCAAAAGTGATATCAGGACGACTTGCAGTAAGATACATGAGAGAGCCAATCATAGAACGAAAAAGATGAGGATCAACTGGTTTTCCATTTTCGTCTGGAGTGAGACACGTCTGAGCAGTAAAGGGGGTCATTTCAGTAGACGCATCATCCATTTAAATTTCTTCAGAATATCTTTAATGTACTTCTCTTGATGAATAAGAATTCCTTCTTTCTGTTGTTCAACTTGCAAACCAAGAAAGAAGCACATTTCTCCCATCATGCTCATTTCAAACCGTTGGCTCATCACTTCTTCAAACTCTCTACACAACTTAGAGTTTGTAGATCCAAAAATAATATCATCGACATACACTTGAACAAAGATCATTTCACCATTCACCTCCTTCTTAAATAAGGTCATATCAATGGTACCACGAGAATAACCATTGCTTAAAAGATATTGTGTGAGAGTCTCATACCAGATTCTGGGTGCTTGATGAAGTCCATACAAAGATTTATCAAGTTTATACACTTTATCAGGAAAATCAGGATCTTCAAAGCCTGGTGGTTGACACACATATATTTCTTCATCAATGTCGCCATAGAGAAAAGCACATTTCACATCCATCTGGTACACTTTGAATTGTTTATGAGCAGCATGAGCAAGAAATATACGGATTGCTTCAAGACGAGCAACTGGAGCAAAGACTTCTGTATAATCAATACCTTCTTCTTGAGCAAAGCCTTGCACTACAAGTCTAGATTTGTTTCGCACCACCACGCCCCGATCATCTGGTTTGTTCTTGAACACCCATTTTGTACCAATTGGATACTTGTTGGGAGGTAAATCAACTAAAGTCCAAACCTTAAGCTTCCTGAACTGTTGAAGTTCCAATTGCATAGACTCTACCCAACACGGATCTTGTAGAGCAGCATGAACATTCTTAGGAACAATTTGAGAAATGAAGCATGAGAAAAGACAAACATTAATCAGACCAGATTGACTTCGAGTACGAACACCATCAGAAACAGATCCAATTACATTATCAAGTGGATGATCTTTCAAAGTTTTATAATCTCCAGAAGAAGGAAAGATAGTTGAAGAAGTATCAGCCGCCGGAGAAAGAGTAGATGAAGGTGAAGTGTATCAATGACAGGTGATGAATCAGGTGAGTTAAGAGATGTAGGTGATAAAGAATCAGATAATGGTGCTTGATCAGGCATCGGAGACGATGAGCTGACATCAATTGAAACAGCATCAGTTACTTGTGGAATTGATGAAACAGACGATGAAGATGATGGAATAATATTCGTTTGAGTACATGGACTTGACATATCATCATCGAAAACTGGCAAATTGAATGAATTGAACACAGTATCGGAATCAAAGAACCATGCAGGTTCAGATTTAACTTCAGTAGGATTTGATTCTTGCCAATCAACATAAAATGACTCTTGAACAATACGTGTTCTTTTGTTGTAAACTCGATATGCCTTTTGTGAAGAAGAATATCCAACAAAGTAACATTCATCAGAAACAGCCCCAAACTTGGTCTTTTGAGCTTGAGTATTCAGAAGCGTACAAGAACATCCAAATGGGCGAAAGAAATCAATTAGTGGTTTCCTCTTATGAAAAAGTTCATAAGGAGTCTTCACTTTATCTTTCACAATTAGCACTCTGTTTAAAACATAAGAAGCACAATTAACAGCTTCAGCCCAGAAAATGACAGGTAGTGAGGATTCTATCAACATTGTACGAGCAGCTTCCACAAGAGTACGATTCTTTCTTTCTGCAACTCCGTTCTGCTGGGGTGTTCTTGCAGCACTAAATTGTCTCACGATCCCTTTTTGAGCACAAAATGAGTCAAGAATCTGATTTTTAAATTCAGTGCCATTGTCACTTCTTAATCCCATAACTTTTTCTTACTGACTGATTCAATTGAAATGATTAATTTCTGCAATTCCTCAGCAACTTCACTTTTGTGAGCAAGAAATCTCACCCATGAATAACGTGAAAAATCATCTGTAACAACAAGACAAAAAGACTTTTTAGCAATGGATTTAACACTAATTGGCCCAAATAAATCAGTATGTAACAACTCTAGAGGACTTGATATGCTATTTAAAAGTTTAGGCTTATGAGATTTCTTATGTTGTTTCCCTTTGGCACATGCCATGCATTTTTCAGACACAGAGAAATCTTTTAAAGGAAGTCCTCTAACAAGATTGTTCTTTACTAATTTATTAATTATCTTAAAATTGACATGGCCCAATCGACGATGCCACAAGAGTGACTCAGATGTTGATGCTTTTGAAAGAAGACAAGTTGCAGTAGCTTTTGACTCATTAGAATTCATATCAAGAAGATATGTATCGTGTTTCCTTGGAGCACGCATGAGAATTAAATCTTCTGGAACAGCTATCTCTGATTTCAAAAATAAACATTCGTCAGATTTAAATAGAACTGGAATATCTTTATCACAAATTTGAGAGACGCTCAGAAGATTAAATGCCAATTCAGGAACATGGTTGACTTTTTCAAGAGTAAGAGAGCCATTAGTAACTTCTCCTTGTCCAATCATTTTTCCACCCTTCTTGTCTCCAGCAAATGCCACATATCCTCCATTGATAATTCGATAATTAGTCAACAAATCCTTTAATCCCGTCATGTGTTTGGAACAGCCGCTATCAACATGCCACAGACTGTTTACAATCTTTGAAGAAGATCCCTGAAATGAATGAACAAATCATTTAGCCAGGAGTAATAGGAACCCAAGATTGAACAACCTTTGTTTTCAAAGAAGCTGATTTTTTATGAAAGAAATTATTAACCAATTTTGTCAATTTATTCCCAAAACAATTTCTATTAGAGGATCTTTCAATCAAAGGGCAATTTTTGATAAGATGATCCTTTTCACCACACCTGAAACAATGATGTTTGAATCTAGATCGATGATGTGATGAGGTAAAAATAGGATCAATAATAATCTCCTCATCACATTCAGACAAACTAGAATCAACATCACTGAATGTCTCATACATCTCATGATGTTTTTGTTTATTTGACTCAGAATTATTCTTTACAAAATCATAGCTTGATTCTTTTGACAAATCAGTAAAACTCGTACCATTGGTACTAGTTTCAGATGAAGGAGAACTGCATTTTTCTGAAGATGTCATATTTAATGGTATAAAAGATGGAATAGGTTGAGAAAAGAACTTTTCAAAAGAATTAGTTTTAAGTTGCTCAGTTGTGTTATGTGAAACATCAGATTCTTTTGGTGAAACATCAGATTCATTCAATTCAAAACCAGAACAAAAATCATCACTATTAAGATTTGAATTACAAGATGAAATAGAACAATCAGGAGAACATGAGACATTCAAGTCTGTTACATTTGAACTAGAAACAAATACTGAATTTAAACTAGACTTATTATCTAAAACAGACTGCAATTTTTCAGGTGTACTAGAACTAGGCATCCAAGCCCACTAGTTGGTCCATAGTCGTAGTCTTCACGAATGTACTTAGAGTTATTCCCAACTAAACCTGCAGACATACTATCAGTATCTGATTTGATTAACTCATTAGAAGGATGAGGAACAGGCATAGGAGAATAACAATATGTACTAGGAGGAGGATAAACCTGTACATTTTCATAACCCAAACCAGTTTTAATTCTTGCTCCCCGTTGAGATTTACAAAGATCATCATGTTTCATTCCAGAAATAGTCCATTTATCTAACTTTGACTGAAGTTTGCTTGCTTCAAATTCAGCCAGAGTAACTCGTTCAGTCAAAGTATTAATCTCTACATTCCTTTCCAAAACAATTCTTTTTAAATGATCAGTTTCTTTTAAAGCCTCATTTAATTTCACAAAATATTTTGATTCATTCAATTTAAGTTCATCATTAATTCGTTTTAAATCCTTTTCATTATCAATTAACAAACGATTAGCCTTATAAACCCCAAAAAGTCTAATTTTGCAAGCAGATGAACACATATCCTGTATTACCTCATAAGGAAGTCCCATTACCATCTTTTCGGCAGCTAAAGCTTTATCGCACATGCATACTGGAGTACTCGATTTCCTTTCCTCAACAGTAGCGGCCGCATCATCCTTCTCTTTTCCTTTCACAGCTTTTGAATCTGTAGCTTTCTCTTTCTTCTCTCCATCATCTTTCTCTTCTTTCTCCTTTACTGAAGATTCATTCTCTCCTTTGAATTCTTTAAACAGCACAAACTCATCTTTCTCAACCTCCATCTCATCACTTTTCACAATCTCAGCAACTAAAGCATGATTTATTTCAGATCTGGTTTCTTCCACCTCTGCACTCCAGTCAAAATTAGAAATCAAGGCTGACTCCTTTTTCGAATTTCCCTCTTCCTTTACTTTCTCTGTCAATCTTGGCACTCCAGTGTTACTAGGATCTGTTACAATTGGTAATGGACATTCACGTTTAAAATGTCCCAATTGTTTACAGTTGAAGCATCTCAGTTTTGACTTGTCAAATCCTAGTTTTGAGGTTGATGATTGACCACCGAAGTTATTTCTTCCCGTTCTTTCCATAAACCTCCGAGCTCTTAAAGTTAACATTGCCATTTGCCATTGAATGTCAGTCTCTTCCAAATCATCAGGATCAACTTGATACATATCCTCCATAGTCATTCCTTTACCCTTCAACTCACCAGCAACAAGAGCTTCATAGCTCTGAACAAACATTCCAAAAAGAGCCATTGTTTCTGATGGAATAGTAGTTTCAGCATTCACCTTAGAATTTCCCAATTCCTTTCCAACATGATTACTACCACTTGAGAAATTACTTGAATTGCTCCCTCCTTGAATTGGATTCTGAATGTGAGAGTTTGCAGCGGATGACAATAAAGCAGCATTTTGAGAAAAACCAGGTGTGGGCATCATAGTCTGGTTAAATTCTCTTCTTTTCATATCCAACTCAAAAGATTTCAATTTATTAATGATATCCATCAGCTTGTAATCTGTAAAACCTCTTTCTTGTTTGAGCATCCTCACTTGAAGACTCCATTGTGGTGGAAGAGAATCGAGAAGTCTGTTAACTTGTTCGCTGTTGGAGAGTCTTTCATCATATTTTTTCAGAGTGCTTGAGACAGTTAAGAATCGATTTGTAAGATCTGTCAAACTTTCATTCTTATATCCTACAAACGAGTTAAACTCCTTTTCAGCTTGAATACTCTTGTCTTTCACCAGATCTGCATTCCCATCAAAGAATTCACAGAGAGCATCATAAAAGGATTTAGCATTTTTATGCTCTGCAAAACGATTGTAGATGTCAGGAGCCAAGCAGAGAGTTAGAGCACCAAATGCTTTTTGATCACGATCAATCAGTTTCAGATCTCTTTATGGATCTTTATTCTGAGAAACGACATCACCAACTGTAACCGTAGGTATATGAGGACCTGAAATAATCGATTCCCATTGATTATGATCTGTATAGAAAAAGAAAGCCTTGAGACATCTCTTTCAATCTTCAAAATTATCTCCATTAATGAGTCTTGGAGGTCTATTAGGAGCAACACTTTCAAGATCTGCAAGTGTGAGAGTAGTTAATTTTGACATGATAATTTCGCAGAAAGTTTGGTAATTTCGCTGGTAAGTTCGCTGGCAAATTCGCTAACAACTTCGCTGAGAAAGTAAGCTTGCTTTATAGTTTCGCTAAAACAAATACTTTCGCAAACTCAGACACTTTCTCTTGAAATTTCAGCAGCACTTTCGCTTGAATCAAAGACAACAATTGCTTAGTTTCGCTGCTAATTTCGCAGGAAACAAGCTTGAACTTTCGTTCAGATATAGTTTCGGCAGCACTTTCGCTTGATACTTGATCAAAAACACTGCTGAACTTTCGTTCAAAGAGATACTTTCGCTGAAATTCTAAAAAACAACTTCAGATCCAAAATAAACCATAATTTCGCTGAATGAAGATCGCAGTTTCGCTGTAAGAACTGTAGTTTCGCTCGTCGATCTGAAAACCCTTTTTCACCTTAAAATCAATCCAAAATCATCCAAAACTCAATGAATTTGAGATCTGATGATTGTAGAATCTTCCTCAATGAAGAACAAGCATAATTCAATCAATTTCCATCCCAAAAACAGCTGATAATTCGATGAAAATTGATTGAACCTAGATATTGACCAAAACCACCAAAACTCAACAAATCAAGAGCACTAAGGCTCTGATACCATATTGTTGGTCCATATGATCGATGAACAGTACAATTGATTGAATAGTTTGATCAATATCACATACACAAGCACAATAACAAACAATTGAGAGAAGAATATGATGAATCAAGACATAATTGAAATTCAAATGAACTAACTCACTCAATAACAATAAGCACAATGTATTTCAATGAAGTAACTGCTTGAGAATGATAGTTTGCAACAGAATTCCACGTTTTGGGTTTTGCAAACTTATCATGCAAAATGAAATAACAAAAGTATATATAGCAGTCATAGTTTCGCTGACAGTTCCGCTACAAGTGAAACTGTTATGCCGAAACTATAGTTTCGCCCAGCAGAACATAAGTTCGCCGGGTGAACCAAAACAGCAAACTGTGAGCGAAACTATAGATTCGCTCACAGCTTCGCTGGACTGCCAAAACTGCTAATAACTATCAAAATACAAACTGAAACTAACACAAGTCCTATTACATTGAAAAGTAAACATCTATACTAAAGTGAGTCCAACCTATCATGATCTTCACCTTCGTGGTCAGTGTACTCTCGATAATGTTCAGCAGTGACGTCCTTGTAACTCCAGGATAAACAAACTTGAATCAAATCATGAAGAATTAGATCAAAATATGATAATCACAATCAAAACCCCTTTGATCTCTATTGATTGCTAATAATATTGTTTACAAGTAAATCCCTCAATCAATTGGTCATGCAACCATTAACCTAATTCTAATTACAATTAGGCTATTTATAGTCTAGTTTAAGTTTCCATATTTACACATAACCCCTTAGACTATATATTTAGACTAAAACATGACTCAAAGAAAGTAAAATATATTTTGTTCACACAAAATATATTTATTACAATAAAACTCCTAGTCATCTAAATCTTCAATGTCTCGTCTTGGTTCCTCGTCTCGAACGTGTCGGGTTTGACTTTTGTTGACTTTGACCGTGACGTTGACTTTTGTTGACTTTCACTATGTTGATAATATAGACTATCTTTTACAGCTCCAACAATACTCCCCCTTAGTCTATCATTATCAACGTCTTTATACGAATTCAGCCCCGAGAAATCAACAGTAGAAAGATCTTCAAATTAAAGCTTTTTGAATTTGATGAGAAAAGTTATTCATCTCATAAGCTCCCCCTATTTATATGCTCCCCCTTTTTGAGTGCAACCTTTGTGAAGATATTGGAACAGCTTTCCCCAATCTCTAATCTCGAGTGCTTCAGAAGATGTAGGAGGAGGATTCCTAGCTTGGTGTCTTCTGCAAACTTGAGGAACAGGTTCTCTGATCAGGTACACTGCTCAACTGATGATCGGCCATCACTTACAGCAAAAACCTGAAACACATTCTCAAACACAGTCTTGACATTTCTAATTAGATCATTTCATTTTAACAAAATAAACCCGTGTTCATCTGTGTGTGAAAAACAAGCGAATCCGTGTTCGTTTGTACGCAATTTCTGTGAAATGCTTGAAAAATGATAAAATTGTAACAGCATAATATGGGAGAACTTAGAGAAATTAAAATGAAATTTTATTATAATTTTTTTTATTATATACATTTATTATAACAATTTTTTTATCTATTCTTTATTTCTTATTTTTATTTTTTTGTTTTTTTATAACAATTAAAACCGAGAACTGAATCGATCATGAGATCACATCCGCAAGATATACTTTAGCACAAAAATGAATTTAATCATCGACAAGCAATGAGATCACACTGATAACTAAATCTAATCACAGTCTTTAAATGATTTTAAAATTCTCAAACAGATCAATAACGATTGCTGATATGTTTGTCCACTTAAACCCATGCCCTATCTTTTTCAACAAGCAGAAGATGATTCGTTAAGGTTTGATTAAATGCTTTAGAATGCTAGGACCCCACAATCATTTGGCAAAAACCCTCACCCAACCTCAGGATTTCTTGAATTTTGTTACGATCTTTATAGAGCAAGGCGTGTGCATTAGTGTGCAAGTGATTATCAATAGAATTTTGCATTCCGTGATGTATTAGACGATTTGACACTACTTAGACCAAAATGGTGAGAGCTCCAGGTCTATACTCACGTATAACAAAGGAGATGACCATTTAATCATGTGCCGATGAGAGCTCCAGGTCAGTACTATCGTACAGCAGAGGAGATCATCACTCCAGGTCAGTACTTCCGTACAGTAGAGGAGATTAGCACAAACACAAGACACATAAATACACCAATCATGGCTCAAAGATATGACTTATATGACTCGTAAATCCAGACATCCTTAAGCATATATTTTAAGTTAAATCATTATGCTGCTGTCTACTTTATTCTTCAGGCTGAGTCTACCAAGCATATCATTAAAGAATCTGATTGTTTTTCTTTTATTTACTTAAAAATAAGATGTAAATCAAATAACAACATCAGTTACTATCATTTCTCATTTTAAAAACGCAAGTCATGCAAAAACAAGCATTTCAAGAAGATATACAATCATTTCTCAATCATCTCAAATCAAGTTCTCAGTTCTCTTTTCATTTTTATTTACTTATACTCTCCCCCTAAATTTTTATTTTTGCAAACTTTTTTTTTATTTTATATTTTTATATTTTTTTATTTTTTATTTTTTTATTTTTTAAATTAATTTTTTTAATTTTTTTATTTTTTATTTTTTTTAATTTTTTTTAAACTGTACAAAAATAAAATTTATCAAAGAAGGTCTTCCAAACTACACTGATATGAAAATAAGAAATGAATTCTCAAAAAATATGCAGTGACTGTGAAGTGAGAACTGTGATAATGCAGATACAAATCCAGATTGTGGATATAATACCATGACCTTAACCTGTTTGTTCCGTCTCAAATTTGTATCAAAAACAATCTCTGTCAGTAAACCGGATTACTAACAGTCCTCCTGAATTGTTCCTGCACTCATTAACAAATTAGTTAGAAAGGGGAACCCAGGCCATCGTAGTCCTGGAAGTTCCTTTTTCATCAAGATAAGAAACCTACTTCTGCACACAACCGTTGAAACACTCTGGGATGTCTGTATCCTTCTTTTTAATTTGCCAAACTTGTTTCGATTCAATTAATTTGGATTTGAATGAATTAAATTTGAAAAACATTTTCTGTTTAAGACCGAAAGGAAAAGAATTTTGTTTTAAACCTTTGGTCATTTTCATCCTTGAATCATATGAAACCGACTTCACACGAAAAGGTTTAGATGGAGGGTTTTTCATCCAACCATTCAAAGATGTGTGGTTTTTACCTCTTGATCCAGAGAAGCAACCCGTGTTGCCTTTACCGTCTGGAACATTCTTTTTAGACTTACATTCTGAGAAGCAATTTGTTTTGCCTTTACCATTCGTAGCAAGCCTTTGAGGACATTTCTTTACCACATGACCTTCTTTTCCACACTCAAAACAAGCCTTGAATGGCTTTTGATGCTTGACTGACCCGTGTGAAGCATTTGAAATTGGAGATTGCGTTGAGGTTGTTGGAGATCCTTGCTTGTTCTGAAGTTTCCTTTGCTGAAAAGTGAATGAGATCTTCACTGGTTGACTGGCTTGTTTTGCAGTTGGAGAAGAGATCCGTATAGGTCTTGATTCAGCTTTTGGAAGCTTTTGAGGCTTGACAATTTCAGATGATATCTTGATCTTTGAGGAACCAACACGCTCCTCTATGTTTGATTCATCATCTGAGCTTATCCAGTCTCGTATACACAGATCTGCTTCCAAAGGATCTTGATTGACACCTCCTATTGTGTCGGCTTCGGTTATAGGATTTTGATTGCCTGACGATTCAACAACTGTTCCTTCTTTAAAAAACCTGACAGGAACAAACGAAGGAATGTTACCTGTTTTGAATTTGTTGAAGAAGGTTGGAGAAGCAACTGATATTGATTTTGGAGCATCAGAGGTAGAATCGTCATTAATCTTCTTATCAGACCCCTGCCTGAGAAATCCCAAACCTACAGGAGAATCCTGCACATCTCTAACCCCTTTAAGATTAACGTTGCTTAAACCTGCATTTAAACTATTAGTTTCTGCAGCTTCAATCAAATCATTAGATGGATGAGGTTGAGGCATAGGAGAGTAACAATGGGTGCTAGGAGGAGGATAGACGTATGGATTTTCACCACAACCCACTTCCGTTTTAATCCTAGCTCCCCTCTGTTTACACAGTACCTCTTCCTGTTTCATTCCGGATATGGTCCATTTATCAAGCTTTGTTTTAAGCTTGCTTGTTTCAAATTCAGCCAAGGTGACTCTTTCGTTTAAAAGATTAATTTCAACATTTCTTTCAAGAAGAGTTCGTTTTAAATGATCATTTTCTTTTAAAGCTTCATTTAATTTTATAAAATACTTGGCTTCATTCTTTTTAAGTTCTGCGTTTATGGTGGTTAATTCCTTTTGGTTATCTAAAAGTAACCTATTAGCTTTATACACACCAAATAAATGAATTTTACAAGCAGAAGAACATATACCCTGAATTGTCACGTATGGAAGATCCAAGATGACTCTTTCAGCAGTAAGAACCTTCTCGCAGTTGCAAACTCTAGTATTTCGCTTCCATTCCTCTTCCTTCTCAGCATCACAAACTTCAGCTTTCAACTTAGCTCCACCTTTATCCATTGATGTCTGCTTAAGCTCTTCTTGTACCTCTTCAGTTTCAGGTTTCGGTAAACCGTCGGAATTGGTGTCAAAATCTGATCTCTCTTCTGGTTTCTCTTTGGAGTTTGAAGTGATCTTTGGAGTTAGATATGTTGCTTCATAGTACTCACGACGTTTGATATCCAACTCAATCTCTTTCAGTTTGTTGATCACCTCCATTAGTTTGTAATCCCGAAAGCCTCTATCTCGTTGAATCGACTTGCCGTGTGAGCTCCATTCTGATGAGAGGGAATCAAGCAATCTTAGAACTTGTTCATGATTTCCCAGTTGGGCATCAAACTTCTTCAGATTACTTGCCACCAACAGAAAACGATCAACAAAATCAGTCATCGTTTCATTCTTTAAAGCTACAAAATTATCAAACCGGCATTGTGCAATTGTGAGGTCATCATATTCGAATGATTTAATTAGTTCTGCAAAAGCCATTTTTATTATTTTGTTTAAACAACTAAACGCCCCAAAATATTTTTCCCAAAAAGATTTAGAATAATTCTCCCCCGGGAATAATATTATTATTATTTTTTTTATAAATCTTGCAAAATCGATGAAAATTTCTTTATCGGGATGAACTCAATTAGTTTCGCTGGAAGAACTCGTAGTTTCGCTGGATGAACTGGTAATTTCGCTGAACGAAGCTGAAAAACTTTTTCAACACGAAATCAATCTGAAAACGCCCAAATCTCAATGGATTTGATACCTAATGATTAACAGAGCTTTCCCAACCAATAACAAGCAAACTTCAATCAATTTCCATATCAATAACATTCAAATCTAATCCGAAATTGATGAAAACTTGATATTGAACAAAAACAACCAAAACCTCAACTTCTCTCTCTGAAAATCTTCAAATCTTCAGTGAATTTGATCCAAAATGGCTCTGATACCAAATTGTAACTTCAGGATAAACAAACTTGAATCAAATCATGAAGAATTAGATCAAAATATGATAATCACAATCAAAACCCCTTTGATCTCTATTGATTGCTAATAATATTGTTTACAAGTAAATCCCTCAATCAATTGGTCATGCAACCATTAACCTAATTCTAATTACAATTAGGCTATTTATAGTCTAGTTTAAGTTTCCATATTTACACATAACCCCTTAGACTATATATTTAGACTAAAACATGACTCAAAGAAAGTAAAATATATTTTGTTCACACAAAATATATTTATTACAATAAAACTCCTAGTCATCTAAATCTTCAACGTCTCGTCTTGGTTCCTCGTCTCGAACGTGTCGGGTTTGACTTTTGTTGACTTTGACCGTGACGTTGACTTTTGTTGACTTTCACTATGTTGATAATATAGACTGTCTTTTACAGCTCCAACAATAATAAAAAAAAGGGTGCGAAATTATTCTTTCGCTAATAGTTTCGTAAAGCGAAACTGCAATTTCGCTAGGTTCGCTAATAAGTTGTTAATCTGTTATCTCCTAGCGAAATTACAGTTTCACTGGACGAAACTGTAAATTCGCCTGACGAATTTATAGTTTCGCTGTCTGCGAAACTATTTGCTATATAATTCATGTTAGCGAAATTTCTCTCATAATTTCGCAAAATCGCTCTGTATCTATCTTAGGGTTTCTCCGTGACTTTATTGGCGATTTTGATTTGTGTTAGTGTTTTGGACTGATTTTTAGTGATTTTTGCTTCGTATGTGAGTTTCGAACCTTGATTCACCCTTTAATCTGGTTAAAATCATCTACACTTAAGTAATCTGGATTGTGACTCTTCGGTGGGTTCGCTGTTCGTGCAGCGAAACTACTGATTCCTCTGCGAAATTGAACGAAAGTTCACCTCTTTTCAGCGAAACTGTAAAGTTATGCTGTCCGAGCGAACTTAACAGTTTCGCCATATGTTCTTTAATTTCGCAATGTCTGACCTTTAACTTGCACAGTTTCGCTTGTGTTTTCTTATGGACAGCGAAACTAATTTTAATACAGCGAAACTAATTTGTAATAGCGAAACTAAGTTAATACTTGGAGAAACTAATTGCGAAACTTCTTTAATCTATTCTAACCTTGTCGAAACTGCCTTTTGTTCTGCGAAAATAACAAGTTTCAATGAGCGAAATTATAGTTTCGCTTGTCGAAACTGTTTGTTTTCTTTGTCGACACTCTCTTTGATTCAGCGAAACTATCATGTTTTAGTGAGCGAAACTATTGTTTCGCTTGCCGAAACTGATTGTTTCTTATGCTTTTGTCTTATTTTCTTATTTTCAGTATTTCTTATTCAAATTTAATTGTTTTTCTTTTCAGGTTATCATGGCAAATCTCAAATTTGATGAGAGGAAAAACATCACTGCCATTTTAGACGATACTCTTCCCAAGGCAGCTGGATTTCGTGACTGTATTAGATGGCTTCAGAGATCACCTATTGCATATGCTATTTCTCACTCACCTACTATTTATGATCTTCATATTAGAGATTTTTGGAGATCAGCAGAATACGACAATAGAGGAGATGTGCAGAGAATTGCAGCCAAAGTGATTGATCATGATGTGACTATTACTGCTGAGAGTGTGTCCAGGATTCTTAGACTTGATGATGATTCTGGAGATGAAGTAGATATGACAGAGTCTGAAGTGTTTCAAGCTTTCAGACGAATGGGGTATGAGGGACCAGCTTTTGGATCAAGGAAAGAGATTAAAAAGTCTTTCTTATCTAAGGAGTGGAGATATATCGCTCATGTTTTTATTATGTGCTTAGATCACCGTAAGGGTGGATCCGATGGACTTAATCTTGATTGGGCCAAAGCTATGGTGCTATGTTGTAAAGGAGAGAAGGCAAACATTGCTAGACTGATCTTTGCATGTATGACAGAGAATGTGATGGCTGTGAAGAAAGACAAATGGTTGTTATACCCTCGCTTTCTTCAGATGATTTTTGATGATCTTATTCCTGATGTTCCTAAACATGGTGAAGTCAAGAGACTAGTGCAGATGAACCCTCGGATATTTGCTGATTGCTGTGCTATCCGTCATGATTTCAGTGGTAAAATCACCCATCTTTGGGAGAATATGTATCCTCCAGAACGCTGGAATTATATCAGACGGGTCGATGAATCTGAAAGCAAAAGGGCTGAAGAAACAAGAGTGCAGCAAGCTGATGCAACAAAGAAGAGGAAGAGATACGCAAAAGAAAAAGATTATGATTTTGAAGAAGATATTGATGCACAAGCGGAGGAGATCAGGGTAGAGAAAGAACGGAGATCTAAAAAGAAAACTGACTTTGTTGAGCCTGAGCGGAGAACAAAACATCGACATGAGAGATTTACAGCCAGGAGAGAGGCTAGTGCGGGTCTTGATGAAGATGTGATTCGTAATCTAAACACTTCATTGGCAAATGAGTTGAGTATGATCAAGACTAAACTGACGAATCAGGAGATTAGAGAAAGACAGAAGGATGAGGTAATTGAAGGAATGCAAAGGATGTTGGTTGACCAGAATAAACTGATTAAGAGATTGTTTGAGGAGATTACTCAGATGAAAGCTGCAGCCGGCCTACCTAGTCAACTGACTCAATCTGAGTTAGATGATTTGACTGATACATCTAAGTACTCATTCTTGAATGTGGGTACTTCATCTAAGGTAGGAGAGGGCACTTCTGGAGCAGCTAATACTGAAGAAGGAGAACAGGAGATCCCAAGAGTGGATGCTGTAAGGAATGAGGATGATGATATTATTAAGGCTAGGTTTGTTAACTTACAGTTTGATTTTGATAAGGATATTGTTGGTGAAGAAGTGGTTGTTACAGCTACCACTAAGGGAGTGTCTGATAAAGGGAAAGGTTTGGTTGATGAAGAAGAGGAGGATGAACAATTGGTAGACTATGATTCTGAACCAGAATTCTATGAAGTTGATGAGCGACCACTGATTTATGTTGCTAAAAAAGGAGAAGATGAAGCTGATGTGTTTGAGATGGACAAGAATGATTGGTTGGTCAAGGAAAAGGAGGCTGAAGAACTTACTCCTTTATTTGAAAATCTAGAAGGTTTAAGCAGGAAAGAATCAGATAAGGAGATCATTAGTTGGTGCTACAATCCTAGCTTAAAAAAGTTTATGATTAAAAGAAGAGGAGGAAATATCAGCTATATGCTTAAGAGGAAGGCTTTTAAGACCTTGCCCAAATGGGATTTGAGATGGTTGGCAACTTTGCCTTTGATCAATGCTCATTTAAGTGAAAGGGCATTATTTCTTGAGAAGGAAATCAAAAATGGACTTAATGATAATTTCGAGTCATTTGGATACATGAAGGCTGAAACAAAAAGGTCAAAGAAAGATAAAGATTGGGAGACATGCAAAGGAAGGATTGTACTGAGAGTCAAACCACCAAAGACTATAAATAGGGTAAGATTGGCTGATCCTCTTCCCCAACAGTTACAGGACTTTGAAAAGTGGTTTTATGATAATAATACTGGAGAGGCGGTTATTAGAGCTAAACACGGAAAAGAGTTTAGGGTGTTTGACCCGATGGAGTTATTTAGCTTCAGTGATGAAGATCTTTTGATTCTCTGTGAAAATCAAATTAAGGCTGGGGCTGGAGAGGAAACAAGAAAAGAGGCCAGTCTGTTTATGAATGTGGCAAACAAGATAAGAGGAGTAAGGACGGAGGTTAAGAGTTTAGCTGAAAAGGTGAGAGCACAAGATGATTTTGCCATGGATGTTCAAGATATGACCAGGCAGTTTGCAAAGGCTAGTGGTCATTCTGAGGAAGCTAGTGATGCAGGAAAGAACCTTGGAGGATCAGTGGCTGAAGCTTCTGAAGATGTTGCTGCGGGAGGTGATGAAGATAGAAAAACAGCAGCAGAGGAAACCAGAGCCGACGAGTCAAATCAAGAGAAGTGAAGATAGTGAGGTCCAACCTAGGGGGAGTATTGAAGATCATGTTAGGTTGGACTCACTTTAGTATAGTTGTTTACTTTACATTGTAATAGGACTTTTGTTAGTTTCATTTTGTATTTTATTAGTAATTAGCAGTTTTGGCAGTCCAGCGAAACTGTGAGCGAATCTATACATTCGCTCACAGTTTGCTGTTTTGGTTTACCCGGCGAACTTGTGTTCTGCCGGGCGAAACTATAGTTTCGGCATGACAGTTTCGCTTGTAGCGAAACTGTCAGCGAAACTATGACTGCTATATATACAATTGTCATTTCACTTTGTATGGTAAGCTTGCAAAACCCTAATCGTGGATTTTTGTTGCAAGCTACCAATTCTAAGCAGTTTCTTCATTGAAATACTATTGTGCTTGTTGTTATTGAGTGATATTGTTCATTTGAGTATCAAATATGTCTTGATTCATCTTATACATTCTCAATTGTTGTTGTTTGGCTTGAGTGTTTGATATTGATCAAATTATCATATCAATTGTACTGTTCATCGATCACATGGACCAACAGTCCTCGATCTCAATTTCATAAACATCGTTCAGCTCATCGTCACTAGCCACATCAACTGTTGGATCATCTTTTACCAGCTCATCAGGATTCAACCTGAATATTTCAGCAAGTTGTTCATCCGTTAAGTCATGTATGATCTCTCCCTCTTCTGGAGTGTAGCTCACAGATATCCTGACTATCCCTTGCAAGTCAAGAATCATGGTTAATTGAGATTTGACCTGCTGAAGGGGTTGGACATCATACTCATCTCCCTGATGAGCTTCATCTGTTTGATTAAACATTAATCAGATCACACATAAGTCATCATATAAAGCATTTAAACATAAACACACATAGATGATGGTTAATTACATTAATGTAATATATAATTCAAGTACAAAAGTTTTTCAATACAAAAACATCTAATCATTATTTTTGTCTTGAATAGTGGGTTCTTCAGTTGGAGGAGCTGAGGACGAGGCTCCTTGATCTTGGTTTCGCTTAGTACGCCTCTCCTGAGCTTGAGGATTTGAGGCTGACGTAGGTGCATCACCTTCCTGATCATCATCATCCTCTTTATCTTCATCGCTCGGTTCTCCTTCATCAACATCTTCCTCAGAATCATCTTCATCCTCATCATCATCATCATCATCATCATCATCATCATCATCATCATCATCATCATCATCATCATCATCATCATCATCATCATCATCATCATCATCATCATCACCCTTACCATCCATGATCTTTAGAGGCTCACTCTTTGAACCTTTCACTTTAACAGTATCTTCTTATTTTTCTTCTCAAGCTCCTCTATCCTCTTGACCGACGCCATCACTAGCTAATTTTGACTAGTCAGCGCATGGTGAGCTCGGCCTAAAGCCCTCTCATACTAATCACTCTTCTTAGTTAGTTGTGTAATCTGTTTTCCTTGGGCGTTGTTCATCGCTATCAGCTGATTAATCTGATTTGCCCTCATGTGATCTGTCGCTAACAGCTTTAGCACCAACCTGTTGAGGTTAGCCGACTGTTCCTCTAACCCAACAGTGGGTAGAGTGGAATCATGGGTCATTGGGGCTTGGCTGGATGTCCCGGCTTGGTGGGTGGTGGTAGTGGTGGTAGATGTGGTGAATATGGGAGGTGGAATGTGAGTGGGATGTGGTGGAGTGGCTGTGGTAGTGGTGGTGGTGGGAGAAATGATAGGGGTATTGGGACGAGTGGCGGTGGAAGTAGTAGCTGTGGTGGTGGTGGTAGGTGATGTGGTAGCTGTGGTAGCTGTGACAGTGGTGGAGGCTGTGGCAGAAGATGTAATCACTGTAAACCTCAGCCTCTTTCCCTTTTTGCCATGAGGCTGAGCCATTCTCTTCTTCCTGTAGCCCTCTGTAGTAGGCGCTCCCCCTTGGCTACTGGACTGGTCAGGGGTGTATGTAGGATCAGCAACGTCATCAGCAGCACCCCTAGACTCAGCCTGGCGTCCCCCTACCGCTTCTATGCCTTTCCCTATGGCCACGGCCCTACTTCCAACAGTCCTCACCAGAGGCTCTTCATCTGACTCCTCATCCTGATCAACCAAGAAGTCTTGGTGGAAGGCAGCACTTTCAGGTCCACTAGGTGCCTCACCACCTTGACCTTGATTATCATCGTCATCGTCGTCGTCTTTTTCAGTGGGTGCCATGATGGGCTCGACGTCGGAGTCACTATCCTCGTGACGCCACTTCCTTCGAGCGGGCGCCACATAGTCTTCTCTTGCTAGGTGCCCAAATAGTCTCCTCACCGGGGGTTTCACTTGCTTACCCGGGTAGACCTTCATTCTACCCAAAGTAGTATCATCCATTACCTCGAGCACCACCGCATTTTCTTTCTCCTTTGGCAGCATAGGAAGCTTCTCATCAATAATCATTTGTAGAAACCGTGGGTACATTCATAAGCATTCATTTCCCTTGGCCTCAAGGTTCTCTATCAAGTAGGTGAGGATCATGCGTGAAAAACTGAAGGGATGGTTCAGTACCAGTGCAACGTATGCATTCTGGATTTGGTCGGGCATTTCGTCAAATCCTCCCCGCCTGGAGGCTATACACTTAATGATCACATGTGCCAAGTATTTGAATTGCGGGCACATGTTACTCTTGTTTAGTGACCGGCATTTATGTCACTGGCGTACTTAATCCTCAAAAAGCATCCCCTGATCGTTAGGGGATGTAGCTTAGCTGGGTAGGCTCCGTCCTCACCCAGATCTAAGACCCGCCTTAAATCATCCTCAGTAATCTCTATCTCTTGTCCAAATATGGAGCTCTGTATACAGTGTGGCTAAACGGACCGGTCAACCTGGCGCTTTCCCAGAATGCCTGCTGTATGGATCTGTACGTTGTGCATGGTGTCGAAATGGCTTTGAAGATCCTCGATCTCCGAAGAAATGCAATGATCCCAGCAAACTCGGAAGCATTCCGAGTGGTAGCATCCATGTGAGCACAAATGTTGTGCTTTGGGGTCATGGTCCATCTATCAGCCATGGTTCTGTAACACAATAAACATATACATTAGAGATGTGTATTAGAGAAGACACTTGAAGTTTAAACTGTTTTAGATCAAACTGGTTCAATCGTGCTATTGAACTAAACGACTGAGTTCAGTCGTGCAATTGAGCATGCGGCTGAGTTCAGTCGTGCGATTGAGCATGCGGCTGAGTTCAATCGGGCGATTGAGCTTGCGACTAAACTTAGTCGTGTGTTAAGCCATGTGATTGAGTCAGTCGTGCGACTAAGTCACCGAATGATTCAATCGTGCGAATGAATCTTGCACCTGGCTCAATCGTGCGACTGAAGTTCATTCGGAGTGTCCATTCGAAGAAGGCTATGTGCGACACTTCGACCTTGAATCTTGGTCAAAGCTTGATGTTAGACGTCGTGTTTAGACTCATTAGGTTCGCGAAGACTCTAAATAGCACTTAATATCCTTTAAGTCAACTTTAATGTCCATTTAAGTGGTCTATTTTTAGGGTTTAAGATTTCTTGATTTTAGGCAATTTGGTCATTTAGGGTTTGATTTCACCGGCCATTTTGATCGATTTCCATCCCACAATACCTGTAGATGAACAATAGATCGGTTAGTAACACAATCGGCAAGAAATCAAGGTGAGATGAAATTTTGGCAGGGTGTCTACGTATGAGCAGGTTTTTTGAACGATTTGAGGGGTGGTGAGAAATACGACCGACTCACCCCTCTTTTATACTGTCTTAATGTTCAATCGTACGACTGGACCCATACGCATGTTCTAGTCGTGCGACTGAGCCCATACTAATGCTTTAGTCGTGCGACTGGGGTTCAGTCATGTGACTGGCTCGTACTCCTTCATCCAGTCGTACGAATAGTTCATTCTGGCGTATGGATGTTCCATACTCATGGTCCAATCGTGTGATTGCCCCATACTCATGGTCCAATTGTGCGATTAGCTCATACTTATGGTCCAATCGTGTGATTGGCTCATACTTATGGTTCAATCGTGCGATTGGCTCATACTTATGATTCAATCGTGCGATTGGCTTATACTTATGAGTTTGACCTTAGACACTTTCACACACTTAAAGTTTTACCTTTTTGATATAACATTATGCACAATGATCATCTCAAACATGACCTTTTAATTTGACACACATTTGATCACCTCAGACATGATCCTTTTAATTTAAAACCATTTGATCACCTCAGACATGATCCTTTTAATTTGAAAACCTTTGATCACCTCAGACGTGATCCTTTTAATTTGAAACTGATTGGTCACCTCAGACGTGACCCCTTTTAGTGAGTGATCCACAGAATTCATCTAGTTGTATAGTCCGACTTTTACCTAATGAAAAAACTAGAAAAATAGAAAAACAACTTGAAATCAAAGACAGAACAAGACATATTTTTGGGTTTTTGATTAGAGATGGATTGAAATATTTTAGAAAACCGTCTAGCAGATTTTTCTTCATGAACAGCACAGCTTCAAGTTAATTTGATCATTTCTGGAACGATATATTATGGAATCATACATGTATATCAAAATCATTTGGGACATTTTAATAAAACATTTTGATGCTAGATCCTTGTTTTGACCAAGAGTCAATAGCAATTTTAGGAAATCATACTAGAGCTATAAGATGCACAATGATTTTGACTGTCAAGAATTGTAGCCACAATGATTGTCAGTATATTTACCCTCTTAAATCCATACATAGATTTTTGACTCACATTGGTGATGAGTTAGGTTAACTTATTTCAACTAGCATTTGTGGATCCCACACTTATATGGTAATCAACATTCCTCAAAAGATTTGTGTGCGGTCTACGGGTATTTGACAAGAAGAGACTATTCTAAGAGCTTTCAAAGAGATGCCAAGCCTCAGGTCAGTGTCATCGCACAGCAAAGAGGTGCAAACAACAATGAATTCTAGAATATTTAGGTTATGCTAATCCTCAGGTCAGTGCCATCGCACAGCAGAGAGGCACACAACCTATCTTCTTGTGAGAGCATTTTTCTTTTCTTTTTGCACGTAACACACCAACAACATTAGTCATTAGCTTGATTGTGCTTAACAAATATTTTCATGTCCTTTGCTCATTTTTATAGTCATCCGCACACATTTGTGGCGTTTATTTTGCTAGTCACCCCTTATTGGAAATACGTTGATTGTGTTATCCAGGGATAAGATGGGAACCCGCAGCAGGTTGAACAATTTAGTTTGAATTTAAATCACCAATGAGGTCTACTCATCTATTGTGTTGAATCTACTGACACATCATACAATGGACTAGCAACCTCTAGGTCTACTTTCTCTATGTTACCTCAGTAGCAGACTAGTTTTACTATCATTTTTCCTTTTATTTTGCTTAGACTTCTCAGATTTATACTTTGAATTTTACATCTTAATCATTTAGGTGCTTTTGACGTCCCAAACAATTTGTTCCTTGTGTACTATCATTTTCCATAAGCGTTGAATCAGAATCACAGATTTAATTTCATTTCTTTTAGCTAAGTTGTTCTCCTCCCTCGTTTTTTATTTTTATTTTATTTTATTTTTTTTGTAAGTAATTAAATATTGCACGAATTAAATACTAAATTAACCTATTCTCCCCCTAAAATTCTAAAACCTAAAATCTTTTTGTGTTTTTGGATTTTAATAGACAGGAAAATAAAATATATAAAAAGAAACTAAAAACATGTCGGACTACGCACTTTCTTCTTCTAGAATCACTTCACTTTTCTTTTTCACGCCATTCACCTCTATCAGATATAAAAACCACGGTTTATCAAATGCTTTTGTGTAGATATCGGCGTGTTGAAAATCCGTATTAATTTTAACAACATCGAATAATAGCTTTTCAAAACAGTCACGTATAAAGTGATATTTAATACCGATGTGTTTAGTTTTTGGATGTTGGACTGGATTTTTGGTGACAGCAATAGCAGTAGAATTATGAACAAAAATAGGGGTGTTAAAAAATTGCAAACCGTAGTCGCGCATTTTCTCTTGAATCCAAATGATTTGAGAACAACAACTTGCAACAGCAGCATATTCAGCTTCACAAGTTGACAGAGCAACTTATGTCTGCTTCTTACACTGCCAGGTGACTAACCGTCTACCAAAGAACTTACATCCCACATATGTTGACTTGTAATTCATCTTGCAACCACCATAGTCCGAGTCACTATACGCTGTAAGCTCAAAATCACCATCATCAGGATACCAGAACCCGAGTGTTGGAGTACCATTCAGATAACGAAAGATCCGTTAAACGCCGATGAGATGATTCACTTTTGGTTTTGCCTGATATCTGGAACAATGACACGTTGCATACATAATATTAGGACTAGAGGCTGTGAGGTACATTTGGGATCCGATCATTCCTCTGTACATTGTAGCATCAACCAGATCACCACTTTCGTCGAGTGCCACATCATGGTTAGAGGCAAGTGGAGTTCCAGCAACTGAAACATTCTCCATGTCAAACCGACTGAGGATATCACCTACATATTTGGTCTGATGCAGGAAGATTCCTTTGGGTGTCTGATCTACCTGTAAGCCGAGGAAGAACTTCATCTCCCCCATAGCACTCATCTCAAACTCTGCTTTCATTACAGATTCTAATTCTTTACATAATTCTTCATTTTTGGAATTGAAGATTATGTCATCAACATATATCTGTACCAGCAGTAAATCACCATGCAACCTCCTTACGGACTTCAGCAAATGATTCACCTTGGTCTCTTCCTGCTTCATTAGTCCCTTCAGGATGAGCACTAACTTGCCCAAATTGTCTGCCCCGATCCAGTATGTCCATGTTAAAATCATCTTGGGCCCTCACTTCTCTGCAAGCCTCTTGACTTCTGCTCTAACACCTCTAATCTTATTTGCCACAGTCATAAACAGACTGGCTTCTTTCCTTGTCTCTTCCCCTACCCTAGCCTTGATATGATTCTTACACAAAACCAGCAAATCTTCATCACAAAAACTTAAAAGCTCCATAGGGTCAAAGACTTTGAAATATTTACCATTCTTCACTCTTATCACCGCCTCCCCGTGTTATTATCGTAAAACTATTTCTCAAAAGTCTGTAGTTGTTGGGGAAGGGGATTTGCCAACCTGACTCTATTCACAGTCTTTGGTGGTTTTACCCTTAGGACAATTCTTCCTTTTCCAGTCTCCCAATCTTTGTCTTTCTTTGACCGTCTTCTCCCTGCTTTCATGTATCCAAAAGACTCAAAGTTGTCACTTAAACCATTCTTTATCTCTTTCTCGAAAAGTGAGGCTCGTTCACTAAGATTGGCATTCAGTAACGGCAATGTTTCCAGCATCCTTAAATCCCATTTTGGCAGGTCGTGAATGCCTTCCTCTTCTTCAAGTAAGAAATATCACCCCCTCTCCTTTTAATCATGAATATCTTAAGGTTGGAGTTGTAACACCAGCTAAATATCCTCTTATCAGCCTCCTTCTTGCTCAACCCTTCCAAGGTTTGGAATAGGGGAGTCAGCTCTTCGGGCTCCTTTTCTCTAGCAAACCATTCTTCTCTAGCCATCTCGAAGACATATTCATCTAGTTCTCCCTTTTGGGCTACATATGTCAGTGGTCTCTCATCAACTTCATAAAATTCAGGCTCAGAATCATAGTCAATCAGCTGCTCATCATCTTCCTCTTCATCAATTAGCCCTTTGCCTTTTTCAGCATCCTTTTCAGCATTTTTCTTTACTATCACCTTTTTACCCACCAAATCCTTCTCAAAATCAATCTGCATACTAACAAACCCAACTTCAATAATCTCATCCTCATTTCCCTTAACTTCATCTTCATTCCTCATTCCACATTCCAGAACCTTCCACGCTAGTAGTTGCTGCACCAGATGTGCCCTCTCCTACCCTGGAGGAGGTACCCTCGTTCAAGAACGGGTATTTAGAAGTATCAGTTAAATCATCTAACTCAGATTGAGTTAGTTGATTGGGCAGGCCGACAGCAGTTTTCAATTGATTAATTTCCTCAAAGAGCTTCTTTATTAGTAAGCTTTGATCTACCAGCATCTTCTTCATTCCATCTATCAACTCATCCTTTTTACTTTCCCGCATCTTTTGATTAGTGAGTTTAGTCTTTATCATGCTCAATTCATTAGCCAGAGAGCTGTTAAGGTTTCGAATCACATCCATCGAAACTTCAGCTTACTTCCCTCCTTCGAGTTTCAGTAAATGCCTGATGTTTCTGTTTAGTTCTCCTTTCGGACCTATATCAGCTTTCTTCTTCGACCTTCTCTCTTTTTCAACCTTTATCTCCTCAGCCCTTTCATTCACTTCATCTTCGAAATGATAATCCTTTTCTTTTGCATATCTCTTTCTTTTCTTGGCAGCATCAGTCTGTTTTGCTCTAGTTTCTTCAGCTCTCTTATTCTCCGACTCGTCCACCCTCCTAATATAGTTCCATCTTTCATGTGGGTACATGTTTTTCCACAGATGGGTGCTCTTCCCGCTAAAATCATGTCGGATGGCACAACAGTCTGCAAAAATACATGGGTTCATCTGCACCAACCTTTTGACCTCCCCATGTCTTGGCACATTTGGAATTAGATCATCAAAGATCATCTGAAGAAATCTAGGATACAGAAGCCACTTGTCCTTCTTCAGTGCCATTACATTCTCTGCCATACATGCAAATATCAGCCTCGTAATGTTTCCCTTTTCACCTCTACAGCATAGCACCATAGCTTTAGCCCAGTCTATGTTCAGCCCATCTGATCCACCTTTACGGTGATCTAAACACATAATAAAGACGTGGGCGATGTATCTCCATTCTTTTGAGAGAAAGGACTTCTTGATCTCTTTTCGGGTACCAAAGACTGGCCCCTCATACCCCATACTTTTAAAAGCTGCAAACACCTCAGCATTAGACATAGCAACTTCTTCTCCTGAATCTTCTTCTAATCATAGGATCCTTGAAATAATAGTTTCGGCACAGCGAAACTGAAAATTAGTCAGCGAAACTCTTACGTTCTCTCGGACAGCATAACCTCACAGTTTCGCTGAGAACTCAAGAACTTTCATTCAGTTTTGCTGGACTATCGGTAATTTTGCTGGAAGAACAGCGAAGTCACTGAAGAGTCTCGATCGAATAGACTTACAATGATGTAGATTTAACGAGATAAAGAGATGGTCCTGAGTTCGAAACTCACTTGCGAACAATAAACAACGGTCAATCGATAAAAAAATCACGAAAAAGTCAAAATCTCCTTTGAAGCTCACGGAACAAACCTAGAGAGACTAAAAGGTCGATTGTGCAAAAATGAGGAAGATATTTCGCAAAATGAGTTAAACAGCAAATAGTTTCGCAGGCAGCGAAACTAGAGTTTTGTTGCGCGAAACTACAATTTTCCTAGGCGACGATCTAATTTCGCCTGGCGAAACTCTGATCGAAATAACTTTGGCAAATAATGACAGACCGTAGCGAAACTGCAATTTCGCCTGGCGAAATTGTCTGCGAAAGTATAGTTTCACTAAACTTTTAAAATCTTAGAAAATTATTGTAATTATTATTTTATATTTTTTTAAACCCAAGAACTAAATAAATCATGAGATCACATCCTCAGGATATACTTTAGCACAAAGATGAATTTAACCATCGACAAGCTATGAGATCACACTTAAAACTGTTTCTAATCACGAATTTTGAATGAACCTGAAATTCTCAAACATGTCAATAACGATTGCTGATATGTTTGTCCACTTAAACCCATGCCCTATCGTTTTCAACGACCAGAAGATGATTCGTTAAGGTTCGATTAAATGCTTCAAAATGCTAGGACCCCACAATCATTTGTCAAAAACCCTCACCCAACCTCAGGATTTCTTGAATTTTGTTACGATCTTTAAAGAACAAAGCTTGTGCATTAGTGTGTAAGTGATAATCAACAAAATATTGCATTCTGTGAAGAATTCATCACCTAGATGATTTGTCATAACTTAGATTAAAATGATGAGAGCTCCAGGTCTATACTCACGTATAACAAAGGAGATGACCATTTAATCATGTGCCGATGAGAGCTCCAGGTCAGTACTATCATACAGCAAAGGAGATCATTACTCCAAGTCAGTACTTCCGTACAACAGAGGAGATTAGCACAAACACAAGACACATAAATACACCAATCATGGTTCAAAGATATGGCTTATATGAATTGTATCATGATGGGTGAAAGATCAATTCTCAATCCAGTTTTTGTCGGGTGTCAGTTTTTGTGCAGGCCAAAATGATTGCGTAAATCAGACATCCTTAAGCATATATTTTAATTTAAATCATTATGTTGCTGTCTACTTTATTTTTCAGGCTGAGTCTACCAAGCATATCATTAAAGAATATGTTTTTTTTAATTTGCAATTAAAAATAAGATGTAAATCAGAAAGAAGCATCAATTACCATTATATCTCATTTTAAACGCCATTCATGCACAAACAAGCATATCCAGAAGATATACAATCATTTCTCAGAAATCTCGAATCAAGTTCCCAGTTCTCTTTTCTTTTTTCTTTCTTTTTTTCTCTTTTTTACTCTCCCCTTAAATTTCTACACCTAAGAAAGATGTGTAAATTTATTATTAATTTATTTTTATTAAGTTTTTATTATTTTTTTATTAATTTATATATATATTTATTATTATTATTATTTAAGAAAAAGAGTTTTAAAAAGATATTAGACCTAACTTAGAGATCAATTCATAAAAACGAGGCTTATCAAATGTTTTTGTGAAAAGATCTGCTTTTTGGTTTTTGGTGTCAATAGGAATAATATCAATAAAACCCTTTTCCTGAGCATCACGAATTGCATGAATTCGTGTCTCAATGTGCTTGGTTCGGGAATGATGAATAGGATTCTTTGCGATCCCGGTGGCGGCTTCGTTGTCACAGAACAATGGTGTATGGAGAAAATTGATTCCATAGTCAATCATCTGGTGTTGTATCCAAAGAACATGTGAACAACAACTAGAGGCAGCAACGTATTCTCCTTCCCTTGTAAAGAAGGAAATAGTGGTCTGTTTCTTGCTTTGCCACGAGACCAGACAATTGCCTAGGTATTGACATCCTCCAGTCACTGATTTTCGATTTAACCTGCAACCGTTAGAATCATTGTCAGAATATGCATGCAAATCAAAATTCCCACCATAAGGATACCAATGACCCAAACAAGAAGAGCCTTTAAGATAACGAAAGATGCATTTTACTGCTTTTTCATGAGACTCTTTCGGAGCAGATTGGTATCGAGCACAATATCCGACATCAAAGGTAATGTCGGGACGACTTGCTGTCAGATACATAAGGGAAACGATCATAGATTTGTAGAGATGAGGATCAACAGGTTTCTTGTTCGCGTCAGCAGTAAATGGAGTCATTTCAGGGGAAGCATCATCCATTTTGAATTTCTTTAGAATCTTTTTAATGTACTTTACTTGATGAATGAGATTTCCTTCTGGATTTTGTTCGACTTGAAGCCCAAGGAAAAAGCACATCTCCCCCATCATGCTTATTTCAAAACGACCACGCATTACCTCCTCAAAATCCCGACATAATTTTGGATTGATGGAGCCAAAGATAATATCATCGACATAGACTTGCACGATTAGCATCTCACTATCCACTTACTTCTTGAATAAAGTCATATCAATGGTGCCACGAGAGAATCCATTGCTTAAGAGATACTGTGTTAGAGTCTCATACCAGATTCGAGGGGCCTAATGAAAACCATAAAGAGACTTGGCAAGTTTATAAACTGTGTCAAGAAAATCGGGATCCTCAAAACCAGGGGGTTGACACACGTATATCTCCTCGTCAATGTCTCCATACAGAAAGGAACATTTGACATCCATCTGATAGATTTTGAACTGTTTATGAGCGGCATGAGCTAGAAAAATTCTTATGGCTTCAAGACGGGCGACAGAAAGGCACGTAGGGATTTGAATTGTTACGTTTTTCCACGAATTAAGTGGTATTTATAGGTTAGGATTTCTCATTCTTGCGACTGAACCATTAGTATGGTTCAGTCGTGCGACTGAGTCATACGATTGTTCCATCCGCACGACTGAGGCTTCAGTCGTGCGACTGAGTCAATCTCATGTTACAATCGTGCGACTGATCCAGTCTCTTGGTTCAGTCGTGCGACTGGTTCATTAGCATGAAGTTATTTATGCGTATGGTCCATTTGCATGGGCCATTCGCACTAGAACTTCACATGACTAAGTTTAAACATATTTCTCAACCATACTTGACTAAGAACTATGTAAAAAACCACAAACCTATATAGTTAGTTCAACCATGTGTTATCCTACAATAAACAATGAAATATTCAACATTATAAGCACAATCACACATTGTATTTCATTCAGTACCCATTTTATTACATATATGTAAGAAATGAAAGACATTTTACATTTGAGCTCCTAAACTAGGTATACATGTATCTACAGGGTCTATGTGGGACACTAAAGAAAAGATGAGACAACATTACCCTTAGCTATTCGAGGAGTAATAGATTTCGGGGATGAAACCTATATAAGGGGTGGACTTGTAACACCCAGAAATTTAAAGAAAAGAAGAATAAAAGAAAGAAGAGCAACAAAACCCAAGTTGAGGGGTTAAAAGTGTACAAAGGACAAAGTTTTATAATATTTTGTACAAAAGTAACATGGCCGCCCACTCCCATGTTACATCAACATTATATACAATTGCTATAGAGAGAAGAGTAGAGAATTCTCAACTCTAGAGAGAAGAAGAAGAAGAGAAGTGCAGATTTCAGGTTAGTTTTCGATGTTTTGGCTTGTTCTTGACTAATTTTCAGTCTCGGGTATGTGCTAATGTGTTTATATGTGTTCGGTTGTATGTTTTTGGGTTGTTTAGGTGTTTAAACTCATAGTGCATTTGGGTGTGGAGAAGTCATACACGAAAGTTGCAAGAGGTGAGTTCGAGATCCCTATTTTTAAATGTTTTATCTTGTTTTAGGGGTGGAAATGCATGTTGTAAAGTTTTTATAAAATGTGGGTGTGTAGCTGTATATATGTGTATGTGACTTGTTGGGTGTGTGTATGTTTGGGAAGAATTTCGATGATGTTTATGTTGTATGCCTGTTGATGATGCTTAGTATGTTAGAAGTGGGCTTAGAACATGTTAGAAATGGATTCGGGATTAGAAATTAATTTATAATGAAAACAAGTTTTTCATGCGCCCTAATAGTGTCCATGCGCCTAGGATTATGCCCAGAAGCCTGAGTGTTCCCATGCGCTCAACTGCCCCAAACGCCTAAGTGCCCAAGCGCCTAGTTCAGGCCCATGCACCTAGAAAGTTGCCCAAAAACCTAAGTGTTGGCCATGCGCCCGTATAGTGCTCATGCGCCCAAAACCTGCCCATGCGCCTATGTTTTTCCCATGTGCCTTAGTATTCCCATGCGCCTAAGAGGCCATGCGCCCGCATAGTGGCCATGCGCCTGCATAGTTTCCATGCGCCTAAATAGTTAGAAAAATTTCTGAAATTTTTGGAAAAAGGGATTTTTAGGCAATGACTTGGGATGTTCCCGGGGATGTTGTATGATGATGTTATGCAGGATTCTGATCTATTTTCCTTATGTTCCCTATTACGTATTATTCCGTGGCTTTATGTGGTGTGATTATGTTAATGAAGGTAAAGTTTATCTTAATAAAGTGAAAGATTTAAGATAATGAACGTGGAACGTAAAGAATGAATGAAAAGTATTGCAAGCAAAATGAAAGGAGGTGCACGACTCTGAAATATCGTTAGCTCAACTGTGTACGATTAGCTACCCCAAAGGCTGCACACAGGGGTCTAATCCTTGTGATTGACCAAACATATGGGACCCTTGCCGCTTGCCCCGGTACTGTGTCAGGCTTTGTGCGCAATGTTAGGGGTCTATTTATAGTCTTCCGCCCAATACTCTCTTCGTGCATACATTTGGGGTATAGCATATTGCATTGGTCCAAATGAAAGTGAAGGTTAATGATGAATGTACGAAACGCATGAATAGAATGCATACGAATGATGACGAACGATGACGAAAGATAATAATAAACATTATCTATGTGTACGTATGATGTGTGATCAGAGATGGAAGTAAAGGAAAGGTTTTAAACGAATGTAAAGTATTTTATTTATAAAAGTAGAACTCACTCAGCAACACTGATTTTTATGCATTTTCCAGTTGGTAGGTAATAGATGCTGAGGATGGCGCGGGGGGAAGCTACTTGGCAAGTTTTGGATGGCATCGATTTTGTATTATAATGATGTTTTTGTGTTGTAATGCAACCAAACAATATTTTTTAACGATTAACAATGTTGTATTATTTGAAAAAAGTGATTATAAATATATTTTTGAAATGGTTTATGTTGAAAGAATTCCACTTTGATGTTTTATTAATTATTATGAATCTTAATATGTTTTTATATATTATGTGCAATGATTATCCAACTCTAAGCGTCCCGCGAACGGGGCCTTACACATGAGTGGCTTCACATGGCATGTAGTGCATGATTAGACTCCATGTATGATTTATTAATGGTAATGTATTTATAATTGTGTTGAGCATGTTGGTTGTTTGATATTCACATAAGTTGTATGATAATCTAATGTATAGTGATGACCTTGGTAGAACTTGGGTTGATGGTGTGATACACGTGGATAACTTGTATGATGTTCATGTATGATAAGTTGATATGATTGATTAAACGATATTTCAATTAATATGTCACCAATGGGTCAAACGGGTCAACTAGGTTAAATGTGTCTTGTTTTTCTAAACCTTAGGTCAATGTGTTTATTGAGCACCTAGGGTTGTTAAGCTTTATGTATACACGTACTAATGTACTTGCGTGTTCTAGGTAACCTTTGAACGGCTGTCTTTCCATCCATCATCAGTTCTCTTTTATCATTGTCTATGCACATCAGGTGAGTTCATGCCCCACTTTTTATACACTCTCTTTTGGGGAATATAGCATACTTACTACAAACAATTTATTATTATAAGTTGTGTATAGTTTAACATAGTGCATTATACCTTGAAAGTCCTCACACTTTTGGATCGTTAATAATGGTAACTAGTAGGAAATCTTGGGTAGTACTACTAGGTTTGACAAGCCCACATGTGCGACTCGAGGTCAAACGGGTGCAATATTGTCCTAAACACAAACATCGTCACGACCTGGTAAGTCGTGAAGGGGGCAACAAACGCAACACAGTCAGCTTCGATCGTGAAATCACTATGGTTATTACTCGTGAATATAGACTAGCTATCTATTTCAATGCACTTATTATGTTATACAAATATTATTGTTTATCTTAAACACAAACTCTTGAACTCACCAACCATTGTGTTGACACTTTTAGTATGCCATTCTAAGGTCGTTAACTCAGGTTGCCAGTAGGAGCACGTCACAAGTCTTGCATGCATTCTAAGACCTCATTTTAAGTCATAACACTTGGTTTTTACTTATGAGTATAAGTATTGCGTTGGCGCGTGTTTTGCCAAATTGCATTTTATATATTTTAGGTTTGTCTTATTTACAAAACGCTTCCGCATAGTTTTAAAGTTTGGATTTTGGTTGGTTTAATTTTTGTTTATCCATCTGATCGAATTTCAGTACAATTGATATGTTGAATCGTTCAATATCAGAAACAATAACAAACAACCAACACTTTGATGCAGAAGAAGAAGCTAATGTATTAAAATATAAAGCAATAATGATCCAATACAAACAAATAGAATAAAGCTCAATGTATTTCACTGAAGAACAAGCTTACAAAAGGCTCTTGCAACAGGATAAAACGATTAGGGTTTTTGCAAGGATACCAAACAATAAGAAAGATCAAACATAATATAGTAAGGCTAGTTTCACTGACAGTTTCGTTGTCAGTGAAACTATACTACCGTATAAACAGTTTCGCTCGACTAACTGATAGTTTCGCAGGGCGAAACTACAGCTTGCTATGAGCGAGACTACAGTTTCGCTCATAGTTTCGCTGGGCAGCAAAACATGCCTAAAACATATACTTACAAAAGTAAACTAACATTAAACCTATTACAATGAAATATAAACATAATCTAATCTAAGGTGAGTCCAACCTATAGATGATCTTCAATACTCCCCCTAGGTTGGACCTCACTGTCTTCATCACTTTTGATTTGTCTGATCAAGTCCAGTCTCTCCAGCTGCCTCTGATATATTCGCAGTTGGTCCTGCAGCAACGTCCTCTGAAGCTTTAGCCGCTGATTCTCCCTGGTCATCTCCTGCTTCATTAGCTTCTTCGTGATGAGCACTAGCATGCTTAAGTTGTTTCTTTAAGTCTCGCACATCCATACTCAACTGATCTTGTTCTCGCACTTTCTCAGCCAACTCTTTCACCTCAGCTCTCACTCCCCTGACCTTGTTATCCACAATCATAAATAGACTTGCTTCTTTTCTAGTCTCCTCTCCCGCCCCAGCTTTAATGTGATTCTCACAAAGTACCAGCAGATCTTCATCATAAAAGGTAAACAGCTCCATTGGGTCAAACAGCTTGTACTCAATACCATTCTTCACCCTGATCACTGCCTCCTCAGTGTTGTTGTCGTAGAACCATTTCTTAAAATTTTGTACTTGTTGGGGGAGGGGATCTGACAATTTAACTCTGTTCACAGATTTTGGGGGTTTCACACTCCGCACGATCCTTCCCTTACCTGTTTCCCAATACGTATCCTTTTTTGACCTTCTTTGTTTAGCCTTCATAAAACCGAATGACTCAAAATTATCATTCATTCCATTCTTGATTTCTTTCTCCAGCATCATTGCTCTTTCACTGAGATGAGAATCAAGCAATGGCAACACCGCTAACCTTCTTAAGTCCCATTTCGCAAGGTTTTAAATGCCTTCATCTTATGCATATATGTAATTCCTCCCCCTCTCCTCTTGATTATGAACATCTTGAGGCCGGGGTTGTACTTCAAACTAATGATTTTCTTATCAGCCTCTTTCTTACTTAACCCTTGTATGTTTTGAAATAGGAGAGTTAACTCCTCAGGCTCCTTCTCCCTTACAAACCATTCTTTCTTAGACATCTCAAACATATCATTTTCGTCATCTCCTTTGTTGACTACATAAGTTAGTGGTCTCTCGTCCACTTCATAGTATTCGGGCTCAGAGTCATAATCCACTAACTGTTCAACCTCTTCCTTCTCATCCACCAGCCCCTTTTCAATAGCTCTCTCAACATCTTCAGCTCCTTTTAGGAAGATCTCTTCTCCTCCAAAGTCATTGATATTCATCCCTATATCAACAAAAGGAGCCACAAACACCTCTCCACATTCTCCACATTCACATTCCTTCCTTCCTCATTCACTCTCTCATCATCATCTCTCACTCCCGAGCCTCTAGATTCCCCTACACCTGCACCAGACGTGCCCTCTCCTAACCTAGAGGATGTACCCACATTCAAAAATGGGTATTTGGAAGTATCAGTCAAATCATCTAACTCAGGTTGAGTTAGCTGATTGGGCAGGCCGACTGCTACCTTCACTTCATTGACCTCAGTTAGCAATCTTTCAATCAATTTTTGCTGATCCATCATCATTCGTGTCATCTCCTCAATCATCTTATCCTTTTGTTTTTCCCTTAGCTCCTGATTAGTTAGTTTGGTTTTAATCATGCTTAGCTCATTAGCTAGAGATGAGTTGAGGTTCCTAATCATATCCTCATCCAATCCAGCCCTCTGCTCTCCCTCAGGGGCTTAGTAAATGATTGATGTTTATGCTTGGTCCTTCTCTAAGACTCCCCCTCATCAGTTCTCTTCTTGGACCATTGCTTGGATGTTAGTTTTAATGAATTACGCAAGAAAATTGATGAAATTGATGTGTTGACCATATCTTACTATAAGTGGAAACTTATATGCATGATGACTGGGAAGTTTGATGAATTAGTAATGATTAGTATGTTATGAACTTGATTAGGTATAAAGTTGATGAAATTATGAAGGAATTGGATGATTGCCTTTGGGTGTTACTTTCCCAAAAGGGAAACTTCATTTTTGAAGAACACTGGATATGATGATTTAGGCATGATTATGATATTAGGATCATTTTAGAATGGTTGATGATGATGTTTAATGTGGTAGAATGTGTTAGTTGGGTTGTATGGATGTTTGATTGATCATGTAACGAATTTAGGTTCTTGGTGATTATACATTATGGTGAAATATGGTTAGTGATTAGGGAATCATGTTTGGGATTGGAATTGATCATTGTTGTGTATATTGGTTGGAATGAACCTTGTTGATGAATGTGATTATGATTGTCATACACCCGTGCGAATTTCAGGCCCCTACTTAGTAGGATTGGCAGGGTTTAGGATGTGAAGTAGTTATGTAACACCCGAAAATTAAAAAAAAGAACAATAAAAGAAAGAAGAGCAATAAAACCCAAGTTGAGGGGTTAAAAGTGTACAAAGGACAAAATTGTATAATATTTTGTACAAAAGTAACATGGCCGGCTACTCCCATGTTACATCAACATTTCATATGGTTTCTAGATAGATAAAGAGCTTAGAATTCTCGGGTTGTAGAGCGAAGAAAAAGAGAAGTGCAGATTTCAGGTTAGATTTCAATGTTTTGGGTTGTTCTTGACTGTTTTTCAGTCTCGGGTATGTGCTTATGTGTTTATATGTGTTCGGTTGTGTGTTTTTGGGTTGTTTAGGTGTTTAAACTCATAGTGCATTCGGGTGTGAAGAAGTCATACATGAAAGTTGCAAGAGGTGAGTTCTAGATCCCTATTTTTAAATGTTTTAACTTGTTTTAGGGGTGGAAATGCATGTTGTAACATTTTTATAAAATGTGGGTGTGTACCCGTATGTATGTGTAAATGACTTGTTGGGAGGGTGTATACTTGGGAAGAATTTTGATGATGTTTATGTTGTATGCCTGTTGATGATGCTTAGTATGTTTGAACCGGGCTTAGAACAGGTTAGAAACAGATTTGGGGTTTAGAAATTAATTTATGATGAAAACAGGTTGTTTATGCGCCCTAATAGTGCCCATGCGCCTAGGATTATGCCAAGGAGCCTAAGTGTTCCCATCCGCCCAACTGTCCCAAACGCCTAAGTGCACATGCGCCTAAGTCACGCTCATGCACTTGCATAGTGCCCATGCGTCTAGAACTTTGCCCAAAAACCTAAGTGTCATGCACCCGTATAGTGCTCATGCGCCCAAAACCTGCCCATGCGCCTAAGTTTTTCCCATGCGCCTAAGTGTTCCCATGCGCCTGAGAGGCCATGCGCACGCATAGTGACCATGCGCCTGCATAGTTTCCATGCGCCTAAAGATTTAGAAAATTTTCTGAAATTTTTGAAAAGAGGGATTTTTAGGATATGACTTGGGATGTTCCCGGGGATGTTGTATGATGTTGTATGATGTTGTATGATATTGTATGATGATATTATGCATGATTATGATCTGGTTTCCTTATGTTCCCTATTACGTACTATTTTGTGGCTTTACATGTAGTGATTATGTTAATGAACGTAAAGTGTTACCTTAACAAAGTGAAAGATTTAAGATAATGAATGTGGAACGTAAAGAATAAATGAAAATTCTTGCAAGCAAAATGAAAGGAGGTGCACGACTCTGAAATGTCGTTAGCTCAACTGTGTACAGGTTAGCTACCCCAATGGCTGCACATAGGGGTCTAGTCCTTGTGATTGACCAAACGTATGGGATTCTTGTCGCTTCCCCCGGTATTGGTGTCAGGCTTCGTGCGATATCTTAGGGGTCTATTTATAGACTTCGGCCCAGTACCCGCTTCGTGCATACGTTTGGGGTATAGCATATGGCATTGGCCCAAATGAAAGTGAAGGTTAATGATGAATGTACGGAACGAATGGAAACGAATGATGACGAACGATGACGAAAGATAATAATAAATATGATCTATGTGTACGTATTATGTGTGATCACAAATGGAAGTAAAGGAAAGGTTTTAAACGAATGTAAAGTATTTTATTTATAAAACTAGAACTAGCAACGCTGAGTTTTATGCATTTTCATGTTAGCAGGTAATGGTTGCTGAGGATGGAACGGGGTGAAACTACTTGGCAAGTTTTGGATAGCATCCATTTTGTATTATAAAGATGTTTTTGTGCTGTAATGCAACCAAACAATATTTTGTAACGATTAACAATTGTTGTATTATTTAGCAAAAGCGGTTATGAATATATGAAACGGTTTTTGTTGAAAGAATTCCGTTGCGATGTTTTATTAATTATTATGAATCTTAATATATTTATATATATTATGTGCAATGATTATCCAATTTTTAAGTGTCTCGGGAATGGGGCTTTACAAGTTGGTATGAGAGCCAAAGTTTTAGAGAAATGTGTATTTTCAAAAACCTAAACTTAAACTGAGAATGGGACGAAATGGAAGGATGCCAGCCCAAGTAGCTACATGCCATCAGGTATTTTCTTTAATACTAACCGGTATTATGTGCGCATCTCTGTTTAGAACTATGACCGCTTCGCCTGTCCGCCAGTCGTAATACCACCCTTTGAAGTGTGGAGTGAAGTCCTGAGGCATTTCACGTAAGGGAATCTTGGACATTATGCGCGGGGGACTCCACTTCAGCACCACTTTTAGTTTTCCAGATATGGGATCCTCTTCAGTCTTATGAATAAACCTCTTAGGTTGTTGAGGTCTGAAGTTTACCCATATGGTGTGGTATTCTTTCTTTAATGCAGCCTCGAACCATCCTGACATCTTCCTCGGATTAGCATATAGAGGATCTAAACATGCCAGACGGTTGAGCTCAAAACCAGGAAGAGTCTTCAGATCATGAGGATATCTGAAGTACTCGATTCCTTTCTCTCTCTTAAAAGCATAGACATCTAAGTCTTCAAAATATGCCCACGCTATAATCTTGCCTGACACTTTTTGATGTATTTTGACTTTGTAGAGCTTTGTGTAGGCATTCTGCTTTTGTGGCACGCGTTGGACTTTCATCTCTGCAGAACAAGCTGCCCATTCAGCTTTCTTTATGTCGACATTAGCGTCCAGTAGCTTGGGCTGAGCTTTCTTCTTTCTCCTTTTCTTTCTCCACTTCATCCAGCTTCTCAAATGTAGCACTGCCAAAAGTATCACCCAAGTTGGGTATAACATTACCTTCGTGGTCAGTGTACTCTGGATAATGTTCAGCAGGGACGTCCTTGTAACTCCAGGATAAACAAACTTGAATCAAATCATGAAGAATTAGATCAAAATATGATAATCACAATCAAAACCCCTTTGATCACTATTGATTGCTAATAATATTGTTTACAAGTAAATCCCTCAATCAATTGGTCATGCAACCATTAACCTAATTCTAATTACAATTAGGCTATTTATAGTCTAGTTTAAGTTTCCATATTTACACATAACCCCTTAGACTATATATTTAGACTAAAACATGACTCAAAGAATGTAAAATATATTTTGTTCCCACAAAATATATTTATTACAATAAAACTCCTAGTCATCAAAATCTTCAACGTCTCGTCTTGGTTCCTCGTCTTGAACGTGTCGGATTTGACTTTTGTTGACTTTGACCGTGACGTTGACTTTTGTTGACTTTCACTATGTTGATAATATAGACTGTCTTTTACAGCTCCAACAATAATAAAAAAAAGGGTGCGAAATTATTCTTTCGCTAATAGTTTCGTAAAGCGAAACTGCAATTTCGCTAGGTTCGCTAATAAGTTGTTAATCTGTTATCTCCTAGCGAAATTACAGTTTCACTGGACGAAACTGTAAATTCGCCTGACGAATTTATAGTTTCGCTGTCTGCGAAACTATTTGCTATATAAGTCATGTTTGCGAAATTTCTCTCATAATTTCGCAAAATCGCTCTGTATCTATCTTAGGGTTTCTCCGTGACTTTATTGGCGATTTTGATTTGTGTTAGTGTTTTGGACTGATTTTTAGTGATTTTTGCTTCGTATGTGAGTTTCGAACCTTGATTCACCCTTTAATCTGGTTAAAATCATCTACACTTAAGTAATCTGGGTTGTGACTCTTCGGTGGGATCGCTGTTCGTGCAGCGAAACTACTGATTCCTCTGCGAAATTGAACGAAAGTTCACCTCTTTTCAGCGAAACTGTAAAGTTATGCTGTCCGAGCAAACTTAACAGTTTCGCCATCTGTTCTTTAATTTCACAATGTCTGACCTTTAACTTGCACAATTTCGCTTGTGTTTTCTTATGGACAGCGAAACTAATTTTAATACAACGAAACTAATTTGTAATAGCGAAACTAAGTTAATACTTGGAGAAACTAATTGCGAAACTTCTTTAATCTATTCTAACCTTGTCGAAACTGCCTTTTGTTCTTCGAAAATAACAAGTTTCAATGAGCGAAATTATAGTTTCGTTTGTCGAAACTGTTTGTTTTCTTTGTCGACACTGTCTTTGATTCAGCGAAACTATCATGTCTTAGTGAGCGAAACTATTGTTTCGCTTGCCGAAACTGATTGTTTCTTATGCTTTTGTCTTATTTTCTTATTTTCAGTATTTCTCATTCAAATTTAATTGTTTTTCTTTTCAGGTTATCATGGAAAATCTCAAATTTGATGAGAGGAAAAACATCACTGCCATTTTAGACGATACTCTTCCCAAGGCAGCTGGATTTCGTGACTGTATTAGATGGCTTCAGAGATCACCTATTGCATATGCTATTTCTCACTCACCTACTATTTATGATCTTCATATTAGAGATTTTTGGAGATCAGCAGAATACGACACTAGAGGAGATGTACAGAGAATTGCAGCCAAAGTGATTGATCATGATGTGACTATTACTGCTGAGAGTGTGTCCAAGATTCTTAGACTTGATGATGATTCTGGAGATGAAGTAGATATGACAGAGTCTGAAGTGTTTCAAGCTTTCAGACGAATGGGGTATGAGGGACCAGCTTTTGGATCAAGGAAAGAGATTAAAAAGTCTTTCTTATCTAAGGAGTGGAGATATATCGCTCATGTTTTTATTATGTGCTTAGATCACCGTAAGGGTGGATCCGATGGACTTAATCTTGATTGGGCCAAAGCTATGGTGCTATGTTGTAAAGGAGAGAAGGCAAACATTGCTAGACTGATCTTTGCATGTATGGCAGAGAATGTGATGGCTGTGAAGAAAGACAAATGGTTGTTATACCCTCGCTTTCTTCAGATGATTTTTGATGATCTTATTCCTGATGTTCCTAAACATGGTGAAGTCAAGAGACTAGTGCAGATGAACCCTCGGATATTTGCTGATTGCTGTGCTATCCGTCATGATTTCAGTGGTAAAATCACCCATCTTTGGGAGAATATGTATCCTCCAGAACGCTGGAATTATATCAGACGGGTCGATGAATCTGAAAGCAAAAGGGCTGAAGAAACAAGAGTGCAGCAAGCTGATGCAACTAAGAAGAGGAAGAGATACGCAAAAGAAAAAGATTATGATTTTGAAGAAGATATTGATGCACAAGCGGAGGAGATCAGGGTAGAGAAAGAACGGAGATCTAAAAAGAAAACTGACTTTGTTGAGCCTGAGCGGAGAACAAAACATCGACATGAGAGATTTACAGCCAGGAGAGAGGCTAGTGCGGGTCTTGATGAAGATGTGATTCGTAATCTAAACACTTCATTGGCAAATGAGTTGAGTATGATCAAGACTAAACTGACGAATCAGGAGATTAGAGAAAGACAGAAGGATGAGGTAATTGAAGGAATGCAAAGGATGTGGGTTGACCGGAATAAACTGATTAAGAGATTGTTTGAGGAGATTACTCAGATGAAAGCTGCAGCCGGCCTACCTAGTCAACTGACTCAATCTGAGTTAGATGATTTGATTGATACATCTAAGTACTCATTCTTGAATGTGGGTACTTCATCTAAGGTAGGAGAGGGCACTTCTGGAGCAGCTAATACTGAAAAAAGAGAACAGGAGATCCCAAGAGAGGATGCTGTAAGGAATGAGGATGATGATATTATTGAGGCTGGGTTTGTTAACTTACAGTTTGATTTTGATAAGGATATTGTTGGTGAAGAAGTGGTTGTTACAGCTACCACTAAAGGAGTGTCTGATAAAGGGAAAGGTTTGGTTGATGAAGAAGAGGAGAATGAACAATTGGTAGACTATGATTCTGAACCAGAATTCTATGAAGTTGATGAGCGACCACTGATTTATGTTGCTAAAAAAGGAGAAGATGAAGCTGATGTGTTTGAGATGGACAAGAATGATTGGTTGGTCAAGGAAAAGGAGGCTGAAGAACTTACTCCTTTATTTCAAAATCTAGAAGGTTTAAGCAGGAAAGAAGCAGATAAGGAGATCATTAGTTGGTGCTACAATCCTAGCTTAAAAAAGTTTATGATTAAAAGAAGATGAGGAAATATCAGCTATATGCTTAAGAGGAAGGCTTTTAAGACCTTGCCCAAATGGGATTTGAGATGGTTGGCAACTTTGCCTTTGATCAATGCTCATTTAAGTGAAAGGGTATTATTTCTTGAGAAGGAAATCAAAAATGGACTTAATGATAATTTCGAGTCATTTGGATACATGAAGGCTGAAAGAAAAAGGTCAAAGAAAGATAAAGATTGGGAGACAGGCAAAGAAAGGATTGTACTGAGAGTCAAACCACCAAAGACTGTAAATAGGGTAAGATTGGCTGATCCTCTTCCCCAACAGTTACAGGACTTTGAAAAGTGGTTTTATGATAATAATACTGGAGAGGCGGTTATTAGAGCTAAACACGGAAAAGAGTTTAGGGTGTTTGACCCGATGGAGTTATTTAGCTTCAGTGATGAAGATCTTTTGATTCTCTGTGAAAATCACATTAAGGCTGGGGCTGGAGAGGAAACAAGAAAAGAGGCCAGTCTGTTTATGAATGTGGCAAACAAGATAAGAGGAGTAAGGACGAAGGTTAAGAGTTTAGCTGAAAAGGTGAGAGCACAAGATGATTTTGCCATGGATGTTCAAGATATGACCAGGCAGTTTGCAAAGGCTAGTGGTCATTCTGAGGAAGCTAGTGATGCAGGAAAGAACCTTGGAGGATCAGTGGCTGAAGCTTCTGAAGATGTTGCTGCGGGAGGTGATGAAGATAGAAAAACAGCAGCAGAGGAAACCAGAGCCGACGAGTCAAATCAAGAGAAGTGAAGATAGTGAGGTCCAACCTAGGGGGAGTATTGAAGATCATGTTAGGTTGGACTCACTTTAGTATAGTTGTTTACTTTACATTGTAATAGGACTTTTGTTAGTTTCATTTTGTATTTCTTAGTAATTAGCAGTTTTGGCAGTCCAGCGAAACTATGAGCGAATCTATACATTCGCTCACAGTTTGCTGTTTTGGTTTACCCGGCGAACTTGTGTTCTGCCGGGCGAAACTATAGTTTCGGCATGACAGTTTCGCATGTAGCGAAACTGTCAGCGAAACTATGACTGCTATATATACAATTGTCATTTCACTTTGTATGGTAAGCTTGCAAAACCCTAATCGTGGATTTTTGTTGCAAGCTACCAATTCTAAGCAGTTTCTTCATTGAAATACTATTGTGCTTGTTGTTATTGAGTGATATTGTTCATTGGAGTATCAAATATGTCTTGATTCATCTTATACATTCTCAATTGTTGTTGTTTGGATTGAGTGTTTGATATTGATCAAATTATCATATCAATTGTACTGTTCATCGATCACATGGACCAACAGTCCTCGATCTCAATTTCATAAACATCGTTCAGCTCATCGTCACTAGCCACATCAACTATTGGAGCATCTTTTACCAGCTCATCAGGATTCAACCTGAATATTTCAGCAAGTTGTTCATCCGTTAAGTCATGTATGATCTCTCCCTCTTCTGGAGTGTAGCTCACAGATATCCTGACTATCCCTTGCAAGTCAAGAATCATGGTTAATTGAGATTTGACCTGCTGAAGGGGTTGGACATCATACTCATCTCCCTGATGAGCTTCATCTGTTTGATTAAACATTAATCAGATCACACATAAGTCATCATATAAAGCATTTAAACATAAACACACATAGATGATGGTTAATTACATTAATGTAATATATAATTCAAGTACAAAAGTTTTTCAATACAAAAACATCTAATCATTATTTTTGTCTTGAATAGTGGGTTCTACAGTTGGAGGAGCTGAGGACGAGGCTCCTTGATCTTGGTTTCGCTTAGTACGCCTCTCCTGAGCTTGAGGATTTGAGGCTGACGTAGGTGCATCACCTTCCTGATCATCATCATCCTCTTTATCTTCATCGCTCGGTTCTCCTTCATCAACATCTTCCTCAGAATCATCTTCATCCTCCTCCTCCTCCTCCTCATCATCATCATCATCATCATCATCATCATCATCATCATCATCATCATCATCATCACCCTTACCATCCATGATCTTTAGAGGCTCACTCTTTGAACCTTTCAGCTTTAACAGTATCTTCTTATTTTTCTTCTCAAGCTCCTCTATCCTCTTGACCGACGCCATCACTAGCTAATTTTGACTAGTCAGCGCATGGTGAGCTCGGCCTAAAGCCCTCTCATACTAATCACTCTTCTTAGTTAGTTGTGTAATCTGTTTTCCTTGGGCGTTGTTGATCGCTATCAGCTGATTAATCTGATTTGCCCTCATGTGATCTGTCGCTAACAGCTTTAGCACCAACCTGTTGAGGTTAGCCGACTGTTCCTCTAACCCAATAGTGGGTAGAGTGGAATCATGGGTCATTGGGGCTTGGGTGGATGTCCCGGCTTGGTGGGTGGTGGTAGTGGTGGTAGATGTGGTGAATATGGGAGGTGGAATGTGAGTGGGATGTGGTGGAGTGGCTGTGGTAGTGGTGGTGGTGGGAGAAATGATAGGGGTAGTGGGACGAGTGGCGGTGGAAGTAGTAGCTGTGGTGGTGGTGGTAGGTGATGTGGTAGCTGTGGTAGCTGTGACAGTGGTGGAGGCTGTGGCAGAAGATGTAATCACTGTAAACCTCAGCCTCTTTCCCTTTTAGCCATGAGGCTGAGCCATTCTCTTCTTCCTGTAGCCCTCTGTAGTAGGCGCTCCCCCTTGGCTGCTGGACTGGTCAGGGGTGTATGTAGGATCAGCAACGTCATCAGCAGCACCCCTAGACTCAGCCTGGCGTCCCCCTACCGCTTCTATGCATTTCCCTATGGCCACGGCCCTACTTCCAACAGTCCTCACCAGAGGCTCTTCATCTGACTCCTCATCCTGATCAACCAAGAAGTCTTGGTGGAAGGCAGCACTTTCAGGTCCACTAGGTGCCTCACCACCTTGACCTTGATTATCATGGTCATCGTCGTCGTCTTTTTCAGTGGGTGCCATGATGGGCTCGACGTCGGAGTCACTATCCTCGTGACGCCACTTCCTTCGAGCGGGCGCCACATAGTCTTCTCTTGCTAGGTGCCCAAATAGTCTCCTCACCGGGGGTTTCACTTGCTTACCCGGGTAGACCTTCATTCTACCCAAAGTAGTATCATCCATTACCTCGAGCACCACCGCATTTTCTTTCTCCTTTGGCAGCATAGGAAGCTTCTCATCAATAATCATTTGTAGAAACCATGGGTACATTCATAAGCGTTCATTTCCCTTGGCCTCAAGGTTCTCTATCAAGTAGGTGAGGATCATGCGTGAAAAACTGAAGGGATGGTTCAGTACCAGTGCAACGTATGCATTCTGGATTTGGTCGGGCATTTCGTCAAATCCTCCCCGCCTGGAGGCTATACACTTAATGATCACATGTGCCAAGTATTTGAATTGCGGGCACATGTTACTCTTGTTTAGTGACCGGCATTTATGTCACTGGCGTACTTAATCCTCAAAAAGCATCCCCTGATCGTTAGGGGATGTAGCTTAGCTGGGTAGGCTCCGTCCTCACCCATATCTAAAACCCGCCTTAAATCATCCTCAGTAATCTCTATCTCTTGTCCAAATATGGAGCTCTGTATACAGTGTGGCTAAACGGACCGGTCAACCCTGGCGCTTTCCCAGAATGCCTGCTGTATGGATCTGTACGGTGTGCATGGTGTCGAAATGGCTTTGAAGATCCTCGATCTCCGAAGAAATGCAATGATCCTAGCAAACTCGGAAGCATTCCGAGTGGTAGCATCCATGTGAGCACAAATGTTGTGCTTTGGGGTCATGGTCCATCTATCAGCCAAGGTTCTGTAACACAATAAACATATACATTAGAGATGTGTATTAGAGAAGACACTTGAAGTTTAAACTGTTTTAGATCAAACTGGTTCAATCGTGCTATTGAACTAAACGACTGAGTTCAGTCGTGCAATTGAGCATGCGGCTGAGTTCAGTCGTGCGATTGAGCATGCGGCTGAGTTCAATCGGGCGATTGAGCTTGCGACTAAACTTGGTCGTGTGTTAAGCCATGTGATTGAGTCAGTCGTGCGACTAAGTCACCGAATGATTCAATCGTGCGAATGAATCTTGCACCTGGCTCAATCGTGCGACTGAAGTTCATTCGGAGTGTCCATTCGAAGAAGGCTATGTGCGACACTTCGACCTTGAATCTTGGTCAAAGCTTGATGTTAGACGTCGTGTTTAGACTCATTAGGTTCGCGAAGACTCTAAATAGCACTTAATATCCTTTAAGTCAACTTTAATGTCCATTTAAGTGGTCTATTTTTAGGGTTTAAGATTTCTTGATTTTAGGCAATTTGGTCATTTAGGGTTTGATTTCACCGGCCATTTTGATCGATTTCCATCCCACAATACCTGTAGATGAACAATAGATCGGTTAGTAACACAATCGGCAAGAAATCAAGGTGAGATGAAATTTTGGCAGGGTGTCTACGTATGAGCAGGTTTTTTGAACGATTTGAGGGGTGGTGAGAAATACGACCGACTCACCCCTCTTTTATACTGTCTTAATGTTCAATCGTACGACTGGACCCATACGCATGTTCTAGTCGTGCGACTGAGCCCATACTCATGCTTTAGTCGTGCGACTGGGGTTCAGTCGTGTGACTGGCTCGTACTCCTTCATCCAGTCGTACGAATAGTTCATTCTGGCGTATGGATGTTCCATACTCATGGTCCAATCGTGTGATTGCCCCATACTCATGGTCCAATTGTGCGATTAGCTCATACTTATGGTCCAATCGTGCGATTGGCTCATACTTATGGTTCAATCGTGCGATTGGCTCATACTTATGATTCAATCGTGCGATTGGCTTATACTTATGAGTTTGACCTTAGACACTTTCACACACTTAAAGTTTTACCTTTTTGATATAACATTATGCACAATGATCATCTCAAACATGACCTTTTAATTTGACACACATTTGATCACCTCAGACATGATCCTTTTAATTTAAAACCATTTGATCACCTCAGACATGATCCTTTTAATTTGAAAACCTTTGATCACCTCAGACGTGATCCTTTTAATTTGAAACTGATTGGTCACCTCAGACGTGACCCCTTTTAGTGAGTGATCCACAGAATTCATCTAGTTGTATAGTCCGACTTTTACCTAATGAAAAAACTAGAAAAATAGAAAAACAACTTGAAATCAAAGACAGAACAAGACATATTTTTGGGTTTTTGATTAGAGATGGATTGAAATATTTTAGAAAACCGTCTAGCAGATTTTTCTTCATGAACAGCACAGCATCAAGTTAATTTGATCATTTCTGGAACGATATATTATGGAATCATACATGTATATCAAAATCATTTGGGACATTTTAATAAAACATTTTGATGCTAGATCCTTGTTTTGACCAAGAGTCAATAGCAATTTTAGGAAATCATACTAGAGCTATAAGATGCACAATGATTTTGACTGTCAAGAATTGTAGCCACAATGATTGTCAGTATATTTACCCTCTTAAATCCATACATAGATTTTTGACTCACATTGGTGATGAGTTAGGTTAACTTATTGCAACTAGCATTTGTGGATCCCACACTTATATGGTAATCAACATTCCTCAAAAGATTTGTGTGCGGTCTACGGGTATTTGACAAGAAGAGACTATTCTAAGAGCTTTCAAAGAGATGCCAAGCCTCAGGTCAGTGTCATCGCATAGCAAAGAGGTGCAAACAACAATGAATTCTAGAATATTTAGGTTATGCTAATCCTCAGGTCAGTGCCATCGCACAGCAGAGAGGCACACAACCTATCTTCTTGTGAGAGCATTTTTCTTTTCTTTTTGCACGTAACACACCAACAACATTAGTCATTAGCTTGATTGTGCTTAACAAATATTTTCATGTCCTTTGCTCATTTTTATAGTCATCCGCACACATTTGTGGCGTTTATTTTGCTAGTCACCCCTTATTGGAAATACGTTGATTGTGTTATCCAGGGATAAGATGGGAACCCGCAGCAGGTTGAACAATTTAGTTTGAATTTAAATCACCAATGAGGTCTACTCATCTATTGTGTTGAATCTACTGACACATCATACAATGGACTAGCAACCTCTAGGTCTACTTTCTCTATGTTACCTCAGTAGCAGACTAGTTTTACTATCATTTTTCCTTTTATTTTGCTTAGACTTCTCAGATTTATACTTTGAATTTTACATCTTAATCATTTAGGTGCTTTTGAGGTCCCAAACAATTTGTTCCTTGTGTACTATCATTTTCCATAAGCGTTGAATCAGAATCACAGATTTAATTTCATTTCTTTTAGCTAAGTTGTTCTCCTCCCTCGTTTTTTATTTTTATTTTATTTTATTTTTTTTTGTAAGTAATTAAATATTGCACGAATTAAATACTAAATTAACCTATTCTCCCCCTAAAATTCTAAAACCTAAAATCTTTTTGTGTTTTTGGATTTTAATAGACAGGAAAATAAAATATATAAAAAGAAACTAAAAACATGTCGGACTACGCACTTTCTTCTTCTAGAATCACTTCACTTTTCTTTTTCACGCCATTCACCTCTATCAGATATAAAAACCACGGTTTATCAAATGCTTTTGTGTAGATATCGGCGTGTTGAAAATCCGTATTAATTTTAACAACATCGAATAATAGCTTTTCAAAACAGTCACGTATAAAGTGATATTTAATACCGATGTGTTTAGTTTTTGGATGTTGGACTGGATTTTTGGTGACAGCAATAGCAGTAGAATTATCAACAAAAATAGGGGTGTTAAAAAATTGCAAACCGTAGTCGCGCATTTTCTCTTGAATCCAAATGATTTGAGAACAACAACTTGCAACAGCAGCATATTCAACTTCACAAGTTGACAGAGCAACTGATGTCTGCTTCTTACACTGTCAGGTGACTAACCGTCTACCAAAGAACTTACATCCCACATATGTTGACTTGTAATTCATCTTGCAACCACCATAGTCCGAGTCACTATACGCTGTAAGCTCAAAATCACCATCATCAGGATACCAGAACCCGAGTGTTGGAGTACCATTCAGATAACGAAAGATCCGTTAAACGCCGATGAGATGATTCACTTTTGGTTTTGCCTGATATCTGGAACAAAGACACGTTGCATACATAATATTAGGACGAGAGGCTGTGAGGTACATTTGGGATCCGATCATTCCTCTGTACATTGTAGCATCAACCAGATCACCACTTTCGTCGAGTGCCACATCATGGTTAGAGGCAAGTGGAGTTCCAGCAACTGAAACATTCTCCATGTCAAACCGACTGAGGATATCACCTACATATTTGGTCTGATGCAGGAAGATTCCTTTGGGTGTCTGATCTACCTGTAAGCCAAGGAAGAACTTCATCTCCCCCATAGCACTCATCTCAAACTCTGCTTTCATTACAGATTCAAATTCTTTACATAATTCTTCATTTTTGGAATTGAAGATTATGTCATCAACATATATCTGTACCAGCAGTAAATCACCATCTTTTTCTTTGATGAATAACGTATAGTCAATAACTCCTCTGCGAAAGCCATGTTTCACTAGATGAGTTGAGAGTTTCTCATACCAGGCTCTAGGGGCTTGATGGAGCCCGTAGAGAGCCTTGTCCAGTTTGTAAACTCTATCCTGATGATAAGGATCCTCGAATCCTTCAGGTTGACTGACGTAGACTGTCTCACGGATTTCACCATGAAGGAAAGCACTTTTTACATCTAGTTGATAGACTTTAATCTTCATGTAGGATGCATAGGCTAGAAAGATACGGATTGCTTCCATTCGAGCCACAGGTGCAAACACTTCATTGTAGTCAATGCCTTCGACATGTCTGAACCCTTGAACCACAAGCCTATCCTAGTTTCTGATTATGACTCCTTGGTCATCTTTCTTACACTTCAAGACCCATTTCGTGACAATCACCATAGCACCTTTTGGTCTGTCCACAAGCGTTAATACTCCTAACTTCTTTAGCTGTAGGAGTTCTTCTTGCATTGCACTGACCCATGCCTTATTGTTTAGGGCTTCACTCACATATTTTGGCTCAAATTGAGACACAAAACATCGATATGCACCATTGTGAAGATATCCTTTTTCCATGACTGAGGCATAATCAGCCGAGTATAGCTGATTTCTTCTTTGTACTCCTGATCGAACATCTCACCCAGGTTCAGTATCTGAAGCTGTTGGAGTATGAGGTTCCGAAGTGTTAGAGGCATTGTGATGCTTGTGTACTTTCATTAGTGGGAACCTGTTCCTCCTATTCCACATTTGCAGTCTCAACTACTTCATCATCAGAAGAGGAATCACTTACTTCACGCTCTCCCCCTGAGGGCTAGAAGTATCATCCAATGGAGCCGTTGATGTCGAGTCTGGTAGTGGAGTGTTCAGAACATCGTACATCATCCTAGCAGAAAGCTCATCATCAGTGGAAGAAGGTGGTAGATGGAAGGACTTGAAGAATCCATCATAGTCAAACAAGAATGAGGGTCCTTTTCCAGCAGGGGGGGTGATGTATCTTTGAACATCAACATTGCACCACACTTCTGCCTGACCCGTTGAGTTGTTATAAACTCTCTTGTCTGGTATGTTGTATCCGAGAAAAATACCTTCTTCGGCCTTCTCACTAAACTTCCCAGTTTGAGTTTTCTTCAATAACATGCACGGTGCGCCAAACGGTTCTAGATACTCCAAGTTGGGTTTATATCGCTGGAGCAGTTCATAACATGTTTTCCCATGTCGTTTAACCACTAAGACTGGATTGAGCGTGTAACAAGCATTAGCCACTGCCTTATTCTAGAATTGAATACGCAATTTCGAGTCAGCTAGCATTGTCCTGGTAGTCTCTATCAGGCTATGATTTTTCCTTTCAGCAACGCCATTCATCTGTGGAGTGTAGGCAGAGGTTAATTGATGAACGATTCCTCTCTCTCTACAGTATGCCTCCATCCACTGATTCTTGAACTCTGTGCCGTTGTCTGATCGAATCTGCCTTACTTTCAGCTTGTAGAGTGATTCCAAAGTAGTAACTAGATGTTTGAATGATTTAAAAGTTTCTGATTTGGCTTTCAGAAACATCACCCTAGATAATCTTGAGTAATCATCTGTTACTACAAAGCAATACAGATCTCCAGCAATGCTCTTTGTACTGACAGGACCAAACAGATCCATGTGTAGAAACTCAAGAGGAAGATCAATTGAATGAACTTTCTTTACCTTGTGAGACTTCTTAGTCTGTTTCCCTTTCTTACATGCTACAAAAAAATCAGGGAGTTGGAAGTTCTTGATAGTTACTCCGTTTACTAAATCATTTTGAACTAAATGATTCATCTTCCTTGGATTATTGTGTCCCATTCTCCTATGCCAGGAGATTGAATCCCTCTCAGTTGCCTTTAACAGGAAGCATTGAACAGTGTGATCAGTTGTGAAAGCTTTTGATAGATCCAAGACATACAAGTCGTTATATCTTGAAGCAGACATAAGAACTTTATCCTCCTCAATCACATAGTCCTTCTTCAACATGTAGCACTTCTTGTTGTCAAATACAACTTTGAATCCTTCATCATAGATCTGGCAGACTAAAAGTAAGTTGTTTTGTAGTTGTTGAACGTAGTTGACCTTGTCAAACTTTGTTGGTCCATTTGATCGATTCTTAGTACAAATGAGATGTTGGATTGTTCAATATCAAATACACACAATGAGAAAAAAAGATGATGAAGATTGAGAGCAACCATAAATGATTCAAAATAAGATAATGATGATCAATACAATCAATAACATCAAAGCACAATGATATTTCTATGAAATTACTGCTTACAATACACACTTGCAACAGGAATAAATGATTAGGGTTTTTGCAAGCTTAACCACAATGAAAATGATCATAAGTATATATAGCAGTCTTAGTTTCGCAGACAGTTTCGCTGTCAGCGAAACTGTTCTGCCGAAACTGTAGTTTCCCCCGGTAGAAACAACAGTTTCACCCAGCGAACTAAACAACTGACTGTGAGTGAAATTATAGTTTCGCTCATAGTTTCGCTAGACTGCAAAACTATATAAAGCTAATTAAATACAAAAGGAAACTAACACAAGACCTATTACAAGCAAAAATAAACATTCTAATCTAAGGTGAGTCCAACCTATGCATGATCTTCAATACTCCCCCTAGGTTGGACCTCACCGCCTTCACTCGTCTTGATTTATCTCGTCAGCTCCAGTTTCCTCTGCTGCTTTTGATTTATCCTCTACACCTCCTGCAGCAACCTCCTTACGGACTTCAGCAAATGATTCACCTTGGTCTCTTCCTGCTTCATTAGTCCCTTCAGGATGAGCACTAACTTGCCCAAATTGTCTGCCCCGATCCAGTATGTCCATGTTAAAATCATCTTGGGCCCTCACTTCTCTGCAAGCCTCTTGACTTCTGCTCTAACACCTCTAATCTTATTTGCCACAGTCATAAACAGACTGGCTTCTTTCCTTGTCTCTTCCCCTACCCCAGCCTTGATATGATTCTTACACAAAACCAGCAAATCTTCATCACAAAAACTTAAAAGCTCCATAGGGTCAAAGACTTTGAAATATTTACCATTCTTCACTCTTATCACCGCCTCCCCGTGTTATTATCGTAAAACTATTTCTCAAAAGTCTGTAGTTGTTGGGGAAGGGGATTTGCCAACCTGACTCTATTCAAAGTCTTTGGTGGTTTTACCCTTAGGACAATTCTTCCTTTTCCAGTCTCCCAATCTTTGTCTTTCTTTGACCGTCTTCTCCCTGCTTTCATGTATCCAAAAGACTCAAAGTTGTCATTTAAACCATTCTTTATCTCTTTCTCTAAAAGTGAGGCTCGTTCACTAAGATTGGCATTCAGTAACGGCAATGTTGCCAGCATCCTTAAATCCCATTTTGGCAGGTCGTGAATGCCTTCCTCTTCTTCAAGTAAGAAATATCACCCCCTCTCCTTTTAATCATGAATATCTTAAGGTTGGAGTTGTAACACCAGCTAAATATCCTCTTATCAGCCTCCTTCTTGCTCAACCCTTCCAAGGTTTGGAATAGGGGAGTCAGCTCTTCGGGCTCCTTTTCTCTTGCAAACCATTCTTCTCTAGCCATCTCGAAGACATATTCATCTAGTTCTCCCTTTTGGGCTACATATGTCAGTGGTCTCTCATCAACTTCATAAAATTCAGGCTCAGAATCATAGTCAATCAGCTGCTCATCATCTTCCTCTTCATCAATTAGCCCTTTGCCTTTTTCAGCATCCTTTTCAGCATTTTTCTTTACTATCACCTTTTTACCCACCAAATCCTTCTCAAAATCAATCTGCATACTAACAAACCCAACTTCAATAATCTCATCCTCATTTCCCTTATCTTCATCTTCATTCCTCATTCCACATTCCAGAACCTTCCACGCTAGTAGTTGCTGCACCAGATGTGCCCTCTCCTACCCTGGAGGAGGTATTCTCGTTCAAGAACGGGTATTTAGAAGTATCAGTTAAATCATCTAACTCAGATTGAGTTAGTTGATTGGGCAGGCCGACAGCAGTTTTCAATTGATTAATTTTCTCAAAGAGCTTCTTTATTAGTAAGCTTTGATCTACCAGCATCTTCTTCATTCCATCTATCAACTCATCCTTTTTACTTTCCCGCATCTTTTGATTAGTGAGTTTAGTCTTTATCATGCTCAATTCATTAGCCAGAGAGCTGTTAAGGTTTCGAATCACATCTATCGAAACTTCAGCTTACTTCCCTCCTTCGAGTTTCAGTAAATGCCTGATGTTTCTGTTTAGTTCTCCTTTCGGACCTATATCAGCTTTCTTCTTCGACCTTCTCTCTTTTTCAACCTTTATCTCCTCAGCCCTTTCATTCACTTCATCTTCGAAATGATAATCCTTTTCTTTTGCATATCTCTTTCTTTTCTTGGCAGCATCAGTCTGTTTTGCTCTAGTTTCTTCAGCTCTCTTATTCTCCGACTCGTCCACCCTCCTAATATAGTTCCATCTTTCATGTGGGTACATGTTTTTCCACAGATGGGTGCTCTTCCCGCTAAAATCACGTCGGATGGCACAACAGTCTGCAAAAATATGTGGGTTCATCTGCACCAACCTTTTGACCTCCCCATGTCTTGGCACATTTGGAATTAGATCATCAAAGATCATCTGAAGAAATCTAGGATACAGAAGCCACTTGTCCTTCTTCAGTGCCATTACATTCTCTGCCATACATGCAAATATCAGCCTCGTAATGTTTCCCTTTTCACCTCTACAGCATAGCACCATAGCTTTAGCCCAGTCTATGTTCAGCCCATCTGATCTACCTTTACGGTGATCTAAACACATAATAAAGACGTGGGCGATGTATCTCCATTCTTTTGAGAGAAAGGACTTCTTGATCTCTTTTCGGGTACCAAAGACTGGCCCCTCATACCCCATACTTCTAAAAGCTGCAAACACCTCAGCATTAGACATAGCAACTTCTTCTCCTGAATCTTCTTCTAATCATAGGATCCTTGAAATAATAGTTTTGGCACAGCGAAACTGAAAATTAGTCAGCGAAACTCTTACGTTCTCTCGGACAGCATAACCTCACAGTTTCGCTGAGAACTCAAGAACTTTCATTCAGTTTTGCTGGACTATCGGTAATTTTGCTGGAAGAACAGCGAAGTCACTGAAGAGTCTCGATCGAATAGACTTACAATGATGTAGATTTAACGAGATAAAGAGATGGTCCTGAGTTCGAAACTCACTTGCGAACAATAAACAACGGTCAATCGATAAAAAAATCACGAAAAAGTCAAAATCTCCTTTGAAGCTCACGGAACAAACCTAGAGAGACTAAAAGGTCGATTGTGCAAAAATGAGGAAGTTATTTCGCAAAATGAGTTAAATAGCAAATAGTTTCGCAGGCAGCGAAACTAGAGTTTTGTTGCGCGAAACTACAATTTTCCTAGGCGACGATCTAATTTCGCCTGGCGAAACTCTGGTCGAAATAACTTTGGCAAATAATGAGAGACCGTAGCGAAACTGCAATTTCGCCTGGCGAAATTGTCTGCGAAAGTATAGTTTCACTAAACTTTTAAAATCTTAGAAAATTATTGTAATTATTATTCTATATTTTTTTAAACCCAAGAACTGAATAAATCATGAGATCACATCCTCAGGATATACTTTAGCACAAAGATGAATTTAACCATCGACAAGCTATGAGATCACACTTAAAACTGTTTCTAATCACGAATTTTGAATGAACCTGAAATTCTCAAACATGTCAATAACGATTGCTGATATGTTTGTCCACTTAAACCCATGCCCTATCGTTTTCAACGACCAGAAGATGATTCGTTAAGGTTCGATTAAATGCTTCAAAATGCTAGGACCCCACAATCATTTGTCAAAAACCCTCACCCAACCTCAGGATTTCTTGAATTTTGTTACGATCTTTAAAGAACAAAGCTTGTGCATTAGTGTGTAAGTGATAATCAACAAAATATTGCATTCTGTGAAGAATTCATCACCTAGATGATTTGTCATAACTTAGATTAAAATGATGAGAGCTCCAGGTCTATACTCACGTATAACAAAGGAGATGACCATTTAATCATGTGCCGATGAGAGCTCCAGGTCAGTACTATCATTCAGCAAAGGAGATCATTACTCCAAGTCAGTACTTCCGTACAACAGAGGAGATTAGCACAAACACAAGACACATAAATATACCAATCATGGTTCAAAGATATGGCTTATATGAATTGTATCATGATGGGTGAAAGATCAATTCTCAATCCAGTTTTTGTCGGGTGTCAGTTTTTGTGCAGGCCAAAATGATTGCGTAAATCAGACATCCTTAAGCATATATTTTAATTTAAATCATTATGCTGCTGTCTACTTTATTTTTCAGGCTGAGTCTACCAAGCATATCATTAAAGAATATGTTTTTTTTAATTTGCAATTACCATTATATCTCATTTTAAACGCCATTCATGCACAAACAAGCATATCCAGAAGATATACAATCATTTCTCAGAAATCTCGAATCAAGTTCCCAGTTCTCTTTTCTTTTTTCTTTCTTTTTTTCTCTTTTTTACTCTCCCCTTAAATTTCTACACCTAAGAAAGATGTGTAAATTTATTATTAATTTATTTTTATTAATTTTTTATTATTTTTTTATTAATTTATATATATATATTTATTATTATTATTATTTAAGAAAAAGAGTTTTAAAAAGATATTAGACCTAACTTAGAGATCAATTCATAAAAACGAGGCTTATCAAATGTTTTTGTGAAAAGATCTGCTTTTTGGTTTTTGGTGTCAATAGGAATAATATCAATAAAACCCTTTTCCTGAGCATCACGAATTGCATGAATTCGTGTCTCAATGTGCTTGGTTCGGGAATGATGAATAGGATTCTTTGCGATCCCGGTGGCGGCTTTGTTGTCACAGAACAATGGTGTATGGAGAAAATTGATTCCATAGTCAATCATCTGGTGTTGTATCCAAAGAACATGTGAACAACAACTAGAGGCAGCAATGTATTCTCCTTCCCTTGTAAAGAAGGAAACAGTGGTCTGTTTCTTGCTTTGCCACGAGACCAGACAATTGCCTAGGTATTGACATCCTCCAGTCACTGATTTTCGATTTAACCTGCAACCGTTAAAATCATTGTCAGAATATGCATGCAAATCAAAATTCCCACCATAAGGATACCAAAGACCCAAACAAGAAGAGCCTTTAAGATAACGAAAGATGCATTTTACTGCTTTTTCATGAGACTCTTTCGGAGCAGATTGGTATCGAGCACAATATCCGACATCAAAGGTAATGTCGGGACGACTTGCTGTCAGATACATAAGGGAAACGATCATAGATTTGTAGAGATGAGGATCAACAGGTTTCTTGTTCGCGTCAGGAGTGAAACAAGTTTGAGCAGTAAATGGAGTCATTTCAGGGGAAGCATCATCCATTTTGAATTTCTTTAGAATCTTTTTAATGTACTTTACTTGATGAATGAGATTTCCTTCTGGCTTTTGTTCGACTTGAAGCCCAAGGAAAAAGCACATCTCCCCCATCATGCTTATTTCAAAACGACCACGCATTACCTCCTCAAAATCCCGACATAATTTTGGATTGATGGAGCCAAAGATAATATCATCGACATAGACTTGCACGATTAGCATCTCACTATCCACTTACTTCTTGAATAAAGTCATATCAATGGTGCCACGAGAGAATCCATTGCTTAAGAGATACTGTGTTAGAGTCTCATACCAGATTCGAGGGGCCTAATGAAAACCATAAAGAGACTTGGCAAGTTTATAAACTGTGTCAAGAAAATCGGGATCCTCAAAACCAGGGGGTTGACACACGTATATCTCCTCGTCAATGTCTCCATACAGAAAGGAACATTTGACATCCATCTGATAGATTTTGAACTTTTTATGAGCGGCATGAGCTAGAAAAATTCTTATGGCTTCAAGACGGGCGACAGAAAGGCACGTAGGGATTTGAATTGTTACGTTTTTCCACGAATTAAGTGGTATTTATAGGTTAGGATTTCTCATTTTGCGACTGAACATTAGTATGGTTCAGTCGTGCGACTGAGTCATACGATTGTTCCATCCGCACGACTGAGGCTTCAGTCGTGCGACTGAGTCAATCTCATGTTACAATCGTGTGACTGATCCAGTCTCTTGGTTCAGTCGTGCGACTGGTTCATTAGCATGAAGTTATTTATGCGTATGGTCCATTTGCATGGGCCATTCGCACTAGAACTTCACATGACGAAGTTTAAACATATTTCTCAACCATACTTGACTAAGAACTATGTAAAAAACCACAAACCTATATAGTTAGTTCAACCATGTGTTATCCTACAATAAACAATGAAATATTCAACATTATAAGCACAATCACACATTGTATTTCATTCAGTACCCATTTTATTACATATATGTAAGAAATGAAAGACATTTTACATTTGAGCTCCTAAACTAGGTATACATGTATCTACAGGGTCTATGTGGGACACTAAAGAAAAGATGAGACAACATTACCCTTAGCTATTCGAGGAGTAATAGATTTCGGGGATGAAACCTATATAAGGGGTGGACTTGTAACACCCAGAAATTTAAAGAAAAGAAGAATAAAAGAAAGAAGAGCAACAAAACCCAAGTTGAGGGGTTAAAAGTGTACAAAGGACAAAGTTTTATAATATTTTGTACAAAAGTAACATGGCCGCCCACTCCCATGTTACATCAACATTATATACAATTGCTATAGAGAGAAGAGTAGAGAATTCTCAATTCTAGAGAGAAGAAGAAGAAGAGAAGTGCAGATTTCAGGTTAGTTTTCGATGTTTTGGCTTGTTCTTGACTAATTTCAGTCTCGGGTATGTGCTAATGTGTTTATATGTGTTCGGTTGTATGTTTTTGGGTTGTTTAGGTGTTTGAACTCATAGTGCATTTGGGTGTGGAGAAGTCATACACGAAAGTTGCAAGAGGTGAGTTCGAGATCCCTATTTTTAAATGTTTTAACTTGTTTTAGGGGTGGAAATGCATGTTGTAAAGTTTTTATAAAATGTGGGTGTGTAGCTGTATATATGTGTATGTGACTTGTTGGGTGTGTGTATGTTTGGGAAGAATTTCGATGATGTTTATGTTGTATGCCTGTTGATGATGCTTAGTATGTTAGAACTGGGCTTAGAACATGTTAGAAATGGATTCGGGATTAGAAATTAATTTATAATGAAAACAAGTTTTTCATGCGCCCTAATAGTGTCCATGCGCCTAGGATTATGCCCAGAAGCCTGAGTGTTCCCATGCGCTCAACTGCCCCAAACGCCTAAGTGCCCAAGCGCCTAGTTCAGGCCCATGCACCTAGAAAGTTGCCCAAAAACCTAAGTGTTGGCCATGCGCCCGTATAGTGCTCATGCGCCCAAAACCTGCCCATGCGCCTATGTTTTTCCCATGTGCCTTAGTATTCCCATGCGCCTAAGAGGCCATGCGCCCGCATAGTGGCCATGCGCCTGCATAGTTTCCATGCGCCTAAATAGTTAGAAAAATTTCTGAAATTTTTGGAAAAAGGGATTTTTAGGCAATGACTTGGGATGTTCCCGGGGATGTTGTATGATGTTGTATGATGATGTTATGCAGGATTCTGATCTATTTTCCTTATGTTCCCTATTACGTATTATTCCGTGGCTTTATGTGGAGTGATTATGTTAATGAAGGTAAAGTATTATCTTAATAAAGTGAAAGATTTAAGATAATGAACGTGGAACGTAAAGAATGAATGAAAAGTATTGCAAGCAAAATGAAAGGAGGTGCACGACTCTGAAATATCGTTAGCTCAACTGTGTACGATTAGCTACCCCAAAGGCTGCACACAGGGGTCTAATCCTTGTGATTGACCAAACATATGGGACCCTTGCCGCTTGCCCCGGTACTGTGTCAGGCTTTGTGCGCAATGTTAGGGGTCTATTTATAGTCTTCCGCCCAATACTCTCTTCGTGCATACATTTGGGGTATAGCATATTGCATTGGTCCAAATGAAAGTGAAGGTTAATGATGAATGTACGAAACGCATGAATAGAATGCATACGAATGATGACGAACGATGACGAAAGATAATAATAAACATTATCTATGTGTACGTATGATGTGTGATCAGAGATGGAAGTAAAGGAAAGGTTTTAAACGAATGTAAAGTATTTTATTTATAAAAGTAGAACTCACTCAGCAACACTGATTTTTATGCATTTTCCAGTTGGTAGGTAATAGATGCTGAGGATGGCGCGGGGGGAAGCTACTTGGCAAGTTTTGGATGGCATCGATTTTGTATTATAATGATGTTTTTGTGTTGTAAGGCAACCAAACAATATTTTTTAACGATTAACAATGTTGTATTATTTGAAAAAAGTGATTATAAATATATTTTTGAAATGGTTTATGTTGAAAGAATTCCACTTTGATGTTTTATTAATTATTATGAATCTTAATATGTTTTTATATATTATGTGCAATGATTATCCAACTCTAAGCGTCCCGCGAACGGGGCCTTACACATGAGTGGCTTCACATGGCATGTAGTGCATGATTAGACTCCATGTATGATTTATTAATGGTAATGTATTTATAATTGTGTTGAGCATGTTGGTTGTTTGATATTCGCATAAGTTGTATGATAATCTAATGTATAGTGATGACCTTGGTAGAACTTGGGTTGATGGTGTGATACACGTGGATAACTTGTATGATGTTCATGTATGATAAGTTGATATGCTTGATTAAACGATATTTCAATTAATATGTCACCAATGGGTCAAACGGGTCAACTAGGTTAAATGTGTCTTGTTTTTCTAAACCTTGGGTCAATGTGTTTATTGAGCACCTAGGGTTGTTAAGCTTTATGTATACACGTACTTATGTACTTGCGTGTTCTAGGTAACCTTTGAACGGCTGTCTTTCCATCCATCATCAGTTCTCTTTTATCATTGTCTATGCACATCAGGTGAGTTCATGCCCCACTTTTTATACACTCTCTATTGGGGAATATAGCATACTTACTACAAACAATTTATTATTATAAGTTGTGTATAGTTTAACATAGTGCATTATACCTTGAAAGTCCTCACACTTTTGGATCGTTAATAATGGTAACTAGTAGGAAATCTTGGGTAGTACTACTAGGTTTGACAAGCCTACATGTGCGACTCGAGGTCAAACGGGTGCAATATTGTCCTAAACACAAATATCGTCACGACCTGGTAAGTCGTGAAGGGGGCAACAAACGCAACACAGTCAGCTTCGATCGTGAAATCACTATGGTTATTACTTGTGAATATAGACTAGCTATCTATTTCAATGCACTTATTATGTTATACAAATATTATTGTTTATCTTAAACACAAACTCTTGAACTCACCAACCATTGTGTTGACACTTTTAGTATGCCATTCTAAGGTCGTTAACTCAGGTTGCCAGTAGGAGCACGTCACAAGTCTTGCATGCATTCTAAGACCTCATTTTAAGTCATAACACTTGGTTTTTACTTAAGAGTATAAGTATTGCGTTGGCGCGTGTTTTGCCAAATTGCATTTTATATATTTTAGGTTTGTCTTATTTACAAAACGCTTCCGCATAGTTTTAAAGTTTGGATTTTGGTTGGTTTAATTTTTGTTTATCCATCTGATCGAATTTCAGTACAATTGATATGTTGAATCGTTCAATATCAGAAACAATAACAAACAACCAACACTTTGATGCAGAAGAAGAAGCTAATGTATTAAAATATAAAGCAACAATGATCCAATACAAACAAATAGAATAAAGCTCAATGTATTTCACTGAAGAACAAGCTTACAAAAGGCTCTTGCAACAGGATAAAACGATTAGGGTTTTTGCAAGGATACCAAACAATAAGAAAGATCAAACATAATATAGTAAGGCTAGTTTCACTGACAGTTTCGCTGTCAGCGAAACTATACTACCGTATAAACAGTTTCGCTCGACTAACTGATAGTTTCGCCGGGCGAAACTACAGCTTGCTATGAGCGAGACTACAGTTTCGCTCATAGTTTCGCTGGGCAGCAAAACATGCCTAAAACATATACTTACAAAAGTAAACTAACATTAAACCTATTACAATGAAATATAAACATAATCTAATCTAAGGTGAGTCCAACCTATAGATGATCTTCAATACTCCCCCTAGGTTGGACCTCACTGTCTTCATCACTTTTTATTTGTCTGATCAAGTCCAGTCTCTCCAGCTGCCTCTGATATATTCGCAGTTGGTCCTGCAGCAACGTCCTCTGAAGCTTTAGCCGCTGATTCTCCCTGGTCATCTCCTGCTTCATTAGCTTCTTCGTGATGAGCACTAGCATGCTTAAGTTGTTTCTTTAAGTCTCGCACATCCATACTCAACTGATCTTGTTCTCGCACTTTCTCAGCCAACTCTTTCACCTCAGCTCTCACTCCCCTAACCTTGTTATCCACAATCATAAATAGACTTGCTTCTTTTCTAGTCTCCTCTCCCGCCCCAGATTTAATGTGATTCTCACAAAGTACCAGCAGATCTTCATCATAAAAGGTAAATAGCTCCATTGGGTCAAACAGCTTGTACTCAATACCATTCTTCACCCTGATCACTGCCTCCTCAGTGTTGTTGTCGTAGAACCATTTCTTAAAATTTTGTACTTGTTGGGGGAGGGGATCCGACAATTTAACTCTGTTCACAGATTTTGGGGGTTTCACACTCCGCACGATCCTTCCCTTACCTGTTTCCCAATACGTATCCTTTTTTGACCTTCTTTGTTTAGCCTTCATAAAACCGAATGACTCAAAATTATCATTCATTCCATTCTTGATTTCCTTCTCCAGCATCATTGCTCTTTCACTGAGATGAGAATCAAGCAATGGCAACACCGCTAACCTTCTTAAGTCCCATTTTGCAAGGTTTTAAATGCCTTCATCTTATGCATATATGTAATTCCTCCCCCTCTCCTCTTGATTATGAACATCTTGAGGCCGGGGTTGTACTTCAAACTAATGATTTTCTTATCAGCCTATTTCTTACTTAACCCTTGTATGTTTTGAAATAGGAGAGTTAACTCCTCAGGCTCCTTCTCCCTTACAAACCATTCTTTCTTAGACATCTCAAACATATCATTTTCGTCATCTCCGTTGTTGACTACATAAGTTAGTGGTCTCTCGTCCACTTCATAGTATTCGGGCTCAGAGTCATAATCCACTAACTGTTCAACCTCTTCCTTCTCATCCACCAGCCCCTTTTCAATAGCTCTCTCAACATCTTCAGCTCCTTTTAGGAATATCTCTTCTCCTCCAAAGTCATTGATATTCATCCCTATATCAACAAAAGGAGCCACAAACACCTCTCCACATTCTCCACATTCACATTCCTTCCTTCCTTATTCACTCTCTCATCATCATCTCTCACTCCCGAGCCTCTAGATTCCCCTACACCTGCACCAGACGTGCCCTCTCCTAACCTAGAGGATGTACCCACATTCAAAAATGGGTATTTGGAAGTATCAGTCAAATCATCTAACTCAGGTTGAGTTAGCTGATTGGGCAGGCCGACTGCTACCTTCACTTCATTGACCTCAGTTAGCAATCTTTCAATCAATTTTTGCTGATCCATCATCATTCGTGTCATCTCCTCAATCATCTTATCCTTTTGTTTTTCCCTTAGCTCCTGATTAGTTAGTTTGGTTTTAATCATGCTTAGCTCATTAGCTAGAGATGAGTTGAGGTTCCTAATCATATCCTCATCCAATCCAGCCCTCTCCTCTCTTCTCAGGGGCTTAGTAAATGATTGATGTTTATGCTTGGTCCTTCTCTAAGACTCCCCCTCATCAGTTCTCTTCTTGGACCTTTTCTCTTTTTTAGCTCTAGCTTCTTGTGCAGCCTCATGAATCTATTCTTCAAACTCATAATCCTTCTCTTTGGCATACCGTTTCCTTTTTTTCATGGATTTAGCATGTTTCTGCCTCGTCTCCTCAACCCTCTTCTCCTCAAACTCATTCACCCTCATAATATAATTCCATCTTTCCACTGAAGTCGTGCCTTATTGCACAGCGTCAGCGAATATACGTGTGTTCATCATCACCACTCTCTTGATCTCCCCATGTCTTGGTACATTGGGAATAAGATCGTCTATGATCATCTGGAGAAATCATGGATACATCAGCCATTAATCCTTTTTCAAGGCCATCACATTCTCAGCCATGCAATCGAAGTTAAGTCGGGCAATATTGGCCTTTTGCCCTCTACAACATACAACCATAGCTTTAGCCCAGTCAAGATTTAACCCATCTGATCCACCTTTTCACTGATCTAAGCACATAATAAATACATGGGCTATATATCTCCACTCCTTAGACAGAAAGGACTTCTTAATCTCTTTTCGTATCCAAAAGGAGGACCCTCATATCCCATAGATCGGTATTCATCAAAAACTTCATGATCAGTAAGGACAACTTCCTCTCAACTATCCTCCTCAAGTCTCAGCACCCAGGAGATGATCTCAGCTGTAATAATTAGGTCGTTCTCCAATACTGTCGCCACAATCCTCTGAGAATTGGCCCTGGTGTCGTATTCTGCTGAAGGCCAGAAGTCTCTGATGTGCAGGTCATAGATAGTAGGCGACCGAGTGACAGCATATGCAATAGGAGATCTTTGTGGCCATCGAATACAGTGTCTGAATCCCGCTGCCTTTGGGTGTGTATCATCTTGTATAGCAGTGATGTTATCCCTCTCGTCAAACTTAAGGTTTGCCATTTAATCTGAAAAGTAGATGAAACTAATTAGAACGGTATGTTAAATAGAATAAAAGAGAAAAATAATTAAAAAGAATAAGAATGAATAAAAAACAAATTAAATTCGCTAAGTGAAAGTATACTTTCGCTGGACGAAACAATAGTTTCGGCAAGCAAAAAAGAACTTTCGGCAAGGGCAGAATGTAGTTACAGCATGCCAAGGCAATAGTTTCGGCACGTCGAAACTATAGATTCGTCCGAGCAAAACATAGAGATTTGACCAACAAAACTGTCAAGTTCGCACGGACATCATGACTTCACAGTTTCACTGAAAATCATTAAACTTTCGTTCAGTTTCGCTGGACTATCAGTACTTTCGCAGTATGAACTGCGACAGTAAAGAGTCGCAACTTAATCTATCAAAAATGTGCGGTTTAAACCTAGATTAAACTAAAGTCTAGTTTTCGAAACTCACATCCGAAGTGAAAATGAGTATCAAACGTGAAACACAATCTCAAATACACCAAATCGTAAAGCTAGGGCACGGGAGACACACACGGACTCAAGAACCACGATTGTGCAAAAATGAAGTTGTAATTTCGCAAAATGTGTTATATAGGATTTAGTTTCGCTGGCAGTGAAACTATAGTTTCGCCCATATAAACTTTGGTCAGAAATGACTCTGATTTGAGTGAAAGAGTCGGTGAATCTATAATTTCACTATACGAAACTACCAGCGAAAATATAATTTCGCTAGAAACTTAAAAAATAAAAAAATTTATTTTCTTTTTAAATTAAAATAAAAAAAATTATTTAGAATAGAATTAAAATAAAACAAAATCAAAATGAAGAAATTAAAAGAATTTGCCCCACAAAATCTCACCAAACTTCACATAGTTTTTAACACAAACAAATAGGAAAGAAATCAGGAAGAACGAGAAGGTGAATAGATCTTCTGGAGAGTCATAGTTCAGCGGGATTGCTGATATACTTGTCCTTAAAAATCCATGCCTTCTTCTTTTCAACGAATAAACCGCAGCTACAGTTATCATATTTTGATTCATTTTAAGAACACTTGAATGACTCAATCCCCACAGACATTTGGCAAAGAAACTTATCCTGTCCTCATGATATATTAAACTAATGACACGCTCTACTTGACTATTTTTTTAAGAAACAACAAATATCCCTTTTCAAAAGAAGCAATGTCCTTATAGACATCAAATGATGAGAGCTTCAGGTCTATACTTATGTATAACAGAGAAGATCATCATATTTTGCCGATAAGAGCTCCAGGTCAGTACTATCGTATAGCAGAGGAGATCATCACTCCAGGTCAATGTTCATATATAGCAAAAGAGATAAGCACGATGTAAAATATAGCAAGAAGCTTCTTAGATACAAAGATGAATAAGCATATAGCTTTTGAGATAGGATGGGAGATTTAGAAACAAAGATACATTAGATAAGAATAACTCAACGAAGAGATATCACGTTCTCAACCCTTTTTGAACGAGGACTTGAAACTTTGTGAAGGCCAAAAATGTCAAGGGGATTATCCGAGTCAATAGGTTTCTTATTCTATTAGTTAAACTACAAGATTACTGTCTACTTCGCTTTCTGGCTGAACATATCAAGCATATCCCAACACAATACTGTTGACCTTCTTCACATCATCCCGGCAGAGAATTATATTTAGGAGAATTCTGCAAAAGTAAACAAGAGAAACAAAAATTATTCTCCTCTGAAATTTCTACAAATCAGCAAGATGAAGATATTTCTTAATAATCTATATATATCATCAATTATTTTATTATATATATATATATATATATATATATATATATATATATATATATATATATATATATATATATAGGGGAAGGTTCAAATGAGAACCACCTTTTTTGTGAGAACTCTAGGAACCAATCTCAGTATTTTTTTATCTTTCCAACGCCTACCATATTGATATAATTATCTAAAAAAAATCGTACATTCGTTGTTATACACATGTGTAGTACTGGATTTGCACATGTGTAAATCCGATATTACACATGTGTAAAACGAATTTCGTTAAAAAAACGGGAATTTTTTTTTTAATTTTTTTAATTTATTTTATGAAAGAGGGAAAGTAGGGGAACATTTTTGTGTTTTTATTCTTTTTACTTTTATGTTATTTTTTGATTTATAAATTTTTTAAATATGTTTTTGTTAATTATAATTTTGCCATTGAGAACTAGTGGTTGAGATTGGTTCCTAAAGTTCTCACAAAAAAAGCTAGTTCTCATTTGATCCTTCCCCTATATATATATATATATATATATATATATATATATATATTATATATATATATATATATATATATATATATATATATATATATATCTATATATATATATATCTCTATCTCTATATCTATATCTAATCTCTATATCTCTCTATCTCTATCTCCTATATCTCTATATACTCTATATCTATATATCTCTCTCTATATATATATCTATCTATATCTCTATATATATATATATATATATATATATATATATAATTTTTCTTTTTTTTATATAAAAATGATGAAGGACTATGGAGCGTTTAGAAAAACAAAAAGAAAGAAAGAAAAATAACAAAAAGAATATAAACAGTATGTACGTGATATAGTTTTAAGGAAAATGGATTTAAAAGGATATTAATCCTAACATAGAGATCAATTCATAAAAACGAGGTTTATCAAATGTTTTAGTGAAAAAATCTGCTTTTTGATTTTTTGTGTCAATGGGAATAATATCAATAAAACCCTTTTCCTAAGCATCACGGATTGCATGAATCCGTGTCTCAATGTGCTTGGTTCGGGAATGATGAATAGGATTCTTTGCAATGCCAATAGCTTCTTCGTTGTCACAGAACAACGGTGTATGGAGAAAGTTGATCCCGTAGTCAATCATCTGATGTTGTATCCAGAGCACTTGTGAGCAACAGCTTGAAGGAGCAATGTACTCTGCCTCCCTCATAGAGAGAGAAACAGTAGTCTGTTTCTTGCTCTGCCATGATACTAGACAATTTCCTAAGTACTGACAGCCTCTAGTAACCGACTTTCTGTTTAACCTGCAGCCATTAGAATCACTACCAGAATAAGCATGTAAGTCAAAATTCCCAACATAAGGATACCAAAGCCCAAAACAAGAAGTGCCTTTTAGATAACGAAAAATTCATTTTACAGCCTTTTCATTAGACTCCTTCAGGCAGAGTGGTATCGAGCACAATATCCTACAACAAAGGTTATGTCGGGACGACTTGCTATAAGATACATAAGGGAACCGATTATGGATCTATAGAGTTGAGGATCAACAGATTTCCCGTTCTCGTTAGGAGTGAGGCATGTTTGAGCAGTAAATGGAGTCAGTTCAGGAGAAGCGTCATCCATCTTGAATTTCTTCAAAATTTCTTTAATATACTTCTCTTGATGAATGAGAATTCCTTTAGGCTTTTGTTCAACCTGTAACCAAAGGAAAAAGCACATCTCCCCCATCATGCTCATTTCAAAGCGACTTCGCATAACCTCCTCAAATTCCCGACATAGTATTGGATTGGTGGAGCCAAAAATAATATCATCCACGTAGACTTGCACGATCAGCATATCACCATCCACTTCTTTCTTGAATAATGTCATATCAATGGTGCCACGAGAAAAACCATTGCTTAAAAGATACTGTGTTAGAGTCTCGTACCAGATCCGAGGAGGCTGATGAAGTCCATAAAGGGACTTATCAAGCTTGTAGAATTTATCAGGAAAGTCGGGATCGTCAAACCCTGGTGGTTGACACACTTATATCTCTTCGTCAATGTCTCCATAAAGATATGCACATTTGACATCCATCTGATAGACTTTGAATTGCTTGTGAGCGGCATGATCCAGAAAGACCCGAATAGCTTCAAGACGGGCTACGGGAGCAAAGACGTCCGTGTAATCTATCCCTTCTTCTTGAGCAAAGCCCAGAACCACCAATCTAGATTTTTTTCTTACCACAATACGACGGTCATCGGGTTTGTTCTTGAACACCCATTTCGTGCAAACTGGGCATTTGTTTGGTGGAAGATCAACCAGGGTCCACACCTTGACCTTCCTAAAGTGTTGCAGCTCTAATTGCATCGATTCAACCCAGCAAGGATCTTGAAGAGCTGCATGAACATTCTTCTGTACGATTTGGGATATAAAACAAGAGAATAGGCAGACATTAATCAAACCAGATCAACTTCACGTCAGAACTCCATCAATGATAGATCCAATAATGTTATCATGAGGGTGATCTTTCAGGCTTTTGATATCAATGGTTAAGGGTAGGTATTTGAAGAAGGTTGGCTGAAAGGTTGTTGATAGGTGGATGAAGGTGAGGAAGATGGCAAGGTGGAATCAATTGGTGAGGTGGATGGGACAGGATGAGATGAGGTAGATGTAGGTGATGAGGGAAGAGATGCAGAGACAGGTGGGGGTGGAATGTTAAATGATGATGAGGAAGATGCAATGTCAACTGATGTAGCATCATTAGTTGATGTATTGGGCGGGGCTTGATGAATGATAGGTAATGGATCTGGAGGAATGATGTTTGATTGTACATTGGAGATAGACGCATCATCATCAAAAACTGGAAGATTAAATGAATTGAACACCGTATTGGAGTCAAAGAACCATGCAAGTTCTGATCGGACATCAGAGGAATTAGATTCCTGCCAATCTACATAAAAGCACTCTTGCACAATACGGGTTCTCTTGTTATACACCCAATAAGCTTTCTAAGAAGATGAGTAGCCAACGAAGTAACATTCATCAGACACATCATCGAATTTCGTCTTTTGTGCTTGGATATTCAGTAAAGTGCACGAGTAGCCAAATGGTCGAAAGAAGTCAATCAGAGGCTTCCTCTTATGAAACAGTTCATAAGGAATCTTCATTTTGTCTTTTACGATGAGCACCCTATTAAGAATATATGAAGCACTGTCACACTCGCAAATTCCACGTGCGGGGTTTTACCGCGAGGCGTGTGACAAACCAGGATCTCAGACACGGTCATATCAAACGACTCTATATGCATTTAAAATAAACATTTGACTTTGATCAAAGTAGAAACATAACGAAATAAACATCAGTGCGGAAGCGAATAAACGAAAGGTAAACTAGTACTGAAAGTTATAAGTGCTAAGTCAAAACAAAATGTGCAATGCAAGTAAATATGTTTAATGATGCATGTCCTGAGTGCGTTCCTTAATCGTGCATCATAAGCTTAAGTGTTCCTGTTACCTGAGAAAACATGCTAAAGTGTGTCAACATAAAGTTGGTGAGTTCACAGGTTTTTATCACAGATAAAAATGTTTGTAACTGTTTGAATGGTAAAGTAATTAAAGCATATCGATAGGTAGCTAGCCTATAAACAAGTTACTTAGCGTTTCGAACCAAGGCTGACTGTTTGTATGTTCGTATGTTTGTTGCCTTCCCGTCACGTCTCACTAGACAATGACAAATGTTAGGTCAATAACGCACCCGTTTGACCTCCAATCAAGCTAGCGCGACTAGCCCGGGCGGGTTTGTCAAACCCAGTAGTACTACTCAGAATTACCTCGCTACACATTACTAAAGGTTCGAGAATGTAAGGACTTTTCAAGAATGTTTGCACTAACGTAACAGGCGATATCAATAATACTAAAACCATTTTGTAAATACGTTTGCATGTTTTCTCCCCCAAAAAGGAAAGAAAATAAAATAGGGGCCGTGAAGACTCACCTCGAGTGCGTTGCAACAAACAAGTGTAAGCACAAAGGATCGGGTTCCAATTAACCTGAGTTTCATTTAATATTTATTAAGACTAAATATTAGTAATAGAATTAATTACTCGGAATAGAATGGTATGGTTCACGATCACGGTTCGGTTACGGTATCGGCTATCGGTTGACTCCTCACCTACAAGCAAGTACTATCATACACAAGTTCACACATACACAAAACTCAGTTATTCACGCACCCCGGATCATACATGAAGATATTGTTTATATATCTTTAGTTATAAGAGTTTTTATAATAAAACTCATATGTCACACATTTATTATAATTTCTCTAAACACAAATCTATACATTATTTTGAGATAAAACCACTTGGAGGTGCTCTAAGACTCATGGGGTTACTTCTCAAATCATTAACTTCAACCATAACTTTATCAAAATATAAATTATGTATCAAAACACTTGACCTTTTGTTTGCTGTCAAAAAGAACAGTTTTGACCTACCTTCATTAAGATGGCAATAACTTGAGTTATACACGTCCAATTTTAGTGTGGTTGAACTTTTTGGAAACTAGATTCAAAAATACACAATTTGGACCCCAGAAACGCAGTTATTGAGTTGATTATCATCAAGTTACAACGTACACAAGTTGGGTAACAGAATATGCCAGAACACACGATACATATATCTATACTCCTATAACCAATAGTACACATAATGGTAACAACTTACAACACCAACCCACCTAAGCACACCATCATTCACACACATAACTCATCTCACAACAAGTTCTCACATATATACTTACATGCGTAAGCACACACACCTCCACCACTAACCATACCCTTTCCCCCAAATACTTATTCTGTTGAAACACAACATCCATCCATACGCATGCATATCCACTGCCATCCACCAACCACACTTATATACAAACAAATACATTCAAAGAAGGAAAAAAAAACACACACACATACAAACATTCCAGAATATATATACAAAGAGAACACACACACAAGCACCTAGCACACACTCAAGCAGAAACGCACACCACGATCGCACACACCGCCAAAAGCACAACATCACCCAAACGTACAACCCTTAACCCTCGGCCGTATCCAAATCAGGTTAACCGTAACCGAACTCTCATTCGAACGCACGCGACTAAACGAACACAAATACTCAAGCGACGGATCATACCGGTCGATGCAAACGATTCGGTTGATGTCCTGAACTACCGATAGCGACGGCGGTTGCGGGCGGTGACCGGGTCAATAGAATTGGTAAACAGGAATGATAATGCTCACAAGTCGCTTCACGGTTGCGAGCGACGAACGCTGCTGGCGGCGATGCTAGCCGGCTGCAGTAGCGGTTTCGCAGGAGGGTGACGGCAGGGTAACTTTCGGTGGAATTAGGGTTGTGTTTGGTGAAGGTGGTCGACGTGAAGGTGGACACGGGTATAAGTTTTGAAACAGTGAAAAAGATTTAGGCTTAGGTCCCTATAATTCTCTTGATATACAATGAACTTATTTCTTTGAATTCAACTAATTAACTTAATGAGTTTAATTATCACCTTAATTTGGTTACATTTTTGTTTAAAAGTTTTGGGGTTAACATGTATTAATAATTAAAACACTAATCATTGTCATTTAATAATAATTGCTAATAATAATAATCATTGTTTTATCATTTAATAATAATTGTTACAAACGTTGGTTGCCACATAAGGGAGCGAGGTTAACCTGAAAAGTCGGGTTGTCACATCATCCCCTTGTTGAAGGGATTTTCGTCCCGAAAATTAGAACATTAGATGCGTCGCGAAAATTAGAACATTAGATTAACAGAGAACGCCAGATTTAACAGCAACGATAGGAGGTCAGAAGCTCGCTTATGATAGGGTTTCTGAGATTTCTGAAACAAACCCAAAATAAAGAACGTAAGGTTTCGTGAGAGTTGTGACATCATCCCCTTGTTTTAAGAAATTTCGTCTCGAAATTTAAAGGTAAGATATCATAAAACAAAATGAATACCTTAAGATGTAAGTGTTTGATCGTTGAACAGTTGTGGGTACTTCTTCTTCATTTGGTCCTCGCATTCCCAGGTAAACTCTGGTCTACGCTTTGAATTCCAACGGACTTTAACGATAGGGATACGACTATGTTTGAGCGTTTTGACCTCTCGGTCCATAACTTCCACCGGTTCTTCAATGAAACGTAGTTGTTCATCCACATGTATCTCGTCTAACGGAACGATGAGAGTCTCGTCTGCAAGGCATTTCCTCAGGTTCGAGACATGGAACACATTGTGTATTCCGCTAAGCTCTTCTGGTAGGTTCAACTGATAGGCTACTGGGCCAACCCTTTTGACAATCTCAAAAGGCCCAACGTAACGTGGGTTTAGCTTTCCACATTTCCCGAAACGAATCACACCCTTCCAAGGTGACACTTTCAAAAGTATCTTCTCACCAATTTGAAATTCCAACGGTTTACGACGTTTATCTACGTAACTCTTCTGTCGGTCACGTGCCGCTGCCATGCGATTATGAATTTGCACTATCTTCTCAGTCGTTTCATGCACAAGTTCAGGACCGGTAAGTTGACTTTCTCCAACTTCCGCCCAACAAATAGGTGATCGGCACTTACGCCCATACAATGCCTCGAATGGAGCAGCTTTGATCGATGCGTGATAGCTATTATTGTAAGAAAACTCGACCAACGGTAAATGAGTTTCCCAACTACTGCCAAAATCAATCACGCAAGCGTGTAACATATCTTCCACGGTCTGGATCGTACGCTCACTTTGGCCATCCGTTTGAGGATGATAAGCCGTACTCATGTCTAACCGTGTTCCCAATGCTCGTTGTAATGATTGCCAGAAATGTGAGGTGAATCGAGCGTCACGATCAGAGATAATGGAAATTGGTACACCGTGCCGAGAGACTATTTCCCTTAGGTAGATCCGTTTTAACTTCTCCATTCTATCGGTCTATCTGATTGGTAAGAAGTGTGCGGATTTCGTCCGATTTGGTTTCCAGCTGTTTCTCCATGCCTCTTAGTGATTCAGCTTTCAGGTTCTCGCCTTTCAAAGCTTCAATTTGAGCATTACGTATTTGGTCGGGTAATCCAGTGTGAATGGTGAGTTGCAATGCTCGAACTCGTTTCGGCTTAGGTGTTTCCTTTCGACTTAGGGCGTCGGCTACTACGTTAGCCTTACCCGGATGATATTTGATTGCACAGTCGTAGTCTTTCAACAACTCGACCCAACGACGTTGTCTCATGTTTAGCTCTTTCTGTTCAAAAATGAGTTGGAGACTCTTGTGATCGGTATAAATGATGCATTTGGTACCGTACAAGTAGTGTCTCCATATCTTGAGAGCAAACACAACGGCTCCCAACTCTAAATCGTGTGTCGTGTAGTTCTTCTCATGAACCTTTAGCTGTCGGGAAGCATATGCGATCACCTTCTCGCGTTGCATTAGCACACAACCGAGACCCTGAATAGAAGCATCGCAATACACCACAAAGTCTTCGGTTCCCTCGGGTAAAGACAATATCGGTGCCGTGCAGAGTTTCTGTTTTAAGAACTGAAAGGCTGATTCCTGGTTGTCACCCCAACTGTACACAGTGCCCTTCTGAGTTAACGCTGTAAGTGGTTGAGCGATTTTCGAAAACCCTTCGATAAATCGTCGGTAATAGCCAGCCAATCCAAGGAACTGTCGTACCTCCGTCGGAGTCTTTGGCGTAGCCCAGTTCTTGATAGCTTCTATCTTTGCTGGATCGACATGTATGCCCTTCTCGTTGACTACATGACCCAAGAATTGGACTTCTCGAATCCAGAAGTCGCACTTCGAGAATTTGGCGTAGAGCTGCTCTTGTTTTAGTAGTTGCAAGATAAGCCGAAGGTGTTCCTCATGTTCCTCCTTGTTCCTTGAATAGATCAGAATGTCATCAATGAAAACAATAACAAACTTGTCCAGGTAGGGTTTGCACACTCGGTTCATAAGATCCATGAAAACCGCTGGTGCATTAGTCAGACCAAATGGCATTACCAGAAACTCATAGTGTCCGTATCGGGTTCTGAATGTCGTCTTTGATATGTCCTCCTCTCGGACTCTCAATTGGTGATACCCTGATCTTAAATCTATCTTCGAATAAAAGCTCGACCCTTGCAGTTGATCAAACAGATCATCGATGCGAGGTAGAGGATAACGGTTCTTAACCGTCACTTTGTTTAGTTCACGATAATCGATACACATGCGAAAAGTCCCATCCTTTTTCTTGACAAACAAGACTGGGGCTCCCCACAGTGATGAACTAGGCCTGATGAATCCTTTATCCAGGAGCTCTTGCAGTTGAGTAGACAGTTCTTGTAATTCCTTCGGAGCTAATCTGTATGGTGCTCTAGCAATAGGTGCGGCTCCAGGTGTCAAATCAATCTGGAACTCGACTTGACGGTGCGGTGGAAGACCAGGTAAGTCTTCAGGGAAAACTTCAGGAAAGTCGCGAACGATAGGGATATCTTCGATCTTCTTTTCTTCAGTGGTCTTTTCAGTGATTATAGCTAGGATAGCGGGATGGCCTTTGCGTAAACACTTCTGGGCTTTCATATACGAAATGATGCTAGAAACGACACCACTTTTCTCACCCTGTACGGATAAGACTTCACCACTAGGAAGTGGTACACGAACAATTTTCTCGCGACAAAATATCTCAACTTGGTTCTTAGATAACCGGTCCATGCCAATGACCACGTCAAAACTACCAAGTGTAACTGGCATAAGGTCTATCTCAAACTTGTGTCCTGATAGCTCTAATTTACATCCTTTAAGAATATGAGTTGCCTCGATCACTTTACCGTCAGCTAGTTCTACCGCATAACTAGGGTCCATTTCAGTCAAGGTTACATCTAAAAGCTTGCTAAACTTAGTAGATACAAAACTCTTATCAGCGCCGGTATCGAATAACACAGAAGCAAAACAATCGTTCAGAGGAAACGTACCGGTAACCACATTTTGATCGTTTCTCGCCTCGCCAGAACCAATCACGAAAGCTCGACCTCTGGCGCCATTTCCGTTGTTGTTATTTCCATTATTTCCCCTGTTCCCATTCTTCAGTTGTGGGCAATCCTTCTGGTAATGGCCCTCTTTACCACACTCAAAACAGCCTCTAGTCGCTTCACCCTGTCGTTGTTGATGAGGTTGTTGCTTGGTCATCAGTTCACCCCTACAGTCTTTAGCAGCATGGCCCATTTTTCCACACCTTAGACAACGAAAACGATCACACTGGCCATGATGATGAAAGTTACATTTGTTGCACCTTGGATACTTGCCCACATAGTTACTTGATCCCTGACCATTGCTGTTGTTGTTGTTCTGATTATTATTGGTGAAGCTTCGGGAAGAGTCAAACTTTCTGGCTTGTTGTTGCTGAGTGTTGTTCGAGTTCGAGGATTTGCTGGTGGTACTTTCCCATTTTCGCTTGTAGTCAGATGAGCCAGATGTACTGCTACGTTTAGGCAGAGTGCCCTGCGCCACTGCCTGATCGGTGAGTTTGTGAGCTAGTCGGATAGCATGCTGAATAGTCTCAGGGTCCGCAGCGATGACACTAGCTTGGATCTGAGGAGCTAACCCATCAATGTACCTCTCAATCCTTTTGTAGTCTGGGTCTACCATCTGAGGACATAAAGTAGCCAACTCGTGCGAACGAGTCGTATATTCCTCAATGTTGGAGCCAACCATTTTAAGATTCCAGAATTCACTTTCCAGCTTCTGGACTTCGTTCCTTGGGCAATATTCTTCCCTCATCAATTTCTTGAAGTCATCCCATGGCAGACTATTAGCAGCATCAAGTCCTAAGGTCTGGACCTGTGAGTTCCACCATGTCAGAGCGGGTCCTTCCAATGTGCCGGAGGCGTATTTGACACGACTCTCAACAGGACAGTTGCACATGGCGAATACTGACTCAAGTTTCTCCAGCCAACGAAGTAATGTGACAGCACCCTCAGAACCACTGAAAGAGTGGGGCTTGCAGTCCATAAACATCTTGAAGGTACAGATAGTTGGACCTGAATCAAAAGGACATATAATTGTTTAAGAATCAATATATGCTATCGTAGGGAAACTAACGTGTCTGCTGATTCTAGTTTACCTCCTTGATTCAGATTTTGATTGTTCTGGTTCTGATTGCGGGTCTGCTCATAAGCTGCAAGCGCGTCAGCTACACGCTCATTGATGATGGCATCCAATTCAGCCTGAGTCATGTTGATGTTTCCTCGTCCACTCGGGCGTCCAGTTCTTCTTCCAGACATGATTCTTCAATTCACAATACACGACAGTCACTATCAAATAATAACTATTGATAACAATGAATTGTTTCATACTGGTAGGAATGGAGGATTTGTTTGCCTATCGATAGTGAGGTTTTATGAGCACCGAGACCTCATGTCTCCAAGTATAGCAAATGAAAATTTGTACTGATTATGACCGTTATCACCAACTAGAGTTGCCAGAGTTCTCATGCACGACAAATTACAATTACGTGTGCACCCGTGATTCTAATTTGCTTTGCATGGTCACCCATGGTTTCTCCCATTCGAGATAGCATGCCTTGTCAAGTATCGAGTGTTATCAATGATAGAGGTATCAAAGATATGTTTATTATACTAAGGGTCAAATAACTAAGGTTGTACAAAGGATTCGGTTAAGATAACAACGGGAATTAAGACGATCTGGCCTTTTCCCTTTGAAGCTCTAAGCGTCTTCATGTCTAAGCCTGATCCTCTGATAGACTTCAAATCCCTTGGTTGTCCCACGTTTACTGTTCAGACGAGTGAAGATGATAGGGCATGTTGGAAATAGAGACAAGTACGATAGAGTTGGAAAGAGTAATGTGCGTTGTTCTCCTTGTTCGTCGTCGTTAGGTTTGTCGTGTGTGCTAGAATAGTGTTTCGTGTTCCAAATTGCTAATGTTCGATCCAAGTCGTCGTTGCTTCAACTACGAGAGTGAAGAAACAGATGCAGATGTTGGAAGTGAGCGAGCGGGACTCTCCGCCCCTCTGTTCGTAGAGGATGATGCAAGTGTCATAGGTAGTGCAAATGATGTTATGTTCGTTTAGTAATGCAAATGTTAGCATGTCGGGAAAATGTCCGTTCAACAGTTGTAATCATGTAAGAGTGTCTGTGCAATGCTAGTGTTGTGTCTACGGCTATAGTCTAGATGCAAATGCAATCCTAGTTCTCTATAACCAGGGGCTCTGATACCAATCTGTCACACTCGCAAATTCCACGTGCGGGGTTTTACCGCGAGGCGTGTGACAAACCAGGATCTCAGACACGGTCATATCAAACGACTCTATTTGAATTTAAAATAAACATTTGACTTTGATCAAAGTAGAAACATAACGAAATAAACATCAGTGCGGAAGCGAATAAACGAAAGGTAAACTAGTACTGAAAGTTATAAGTGCTAAGTCAAAACAAAATGTGCAATGCAAGTAAATATGTTTAATGATGCATGTCCTGAGTGCGTTCCTTAATCGTGCATCATAAGCTTAAGCGTTCCTGTTACCTGAGAAAACATGCTAAAGTGTGTCAACATAAAGTTGGTGAGTTCACAGGTTTTTATCACAGATAAAAATGTTTGTAACTGTTTGAATGGTAAAGTAATTAAAGCATATCGATAGGTAGCTAGCCTATAAACAAGTTACTTAGCGTTTCGAACCGAGGCTGACTGTTTGTATGTTCGTATGTTTGTTGCCTTCCCGTCACGTCTCACTAGACAATGACAAATGTTAGGTCAATAACGCACCCGTTTGACCTCCAATCAAGCTAGCGCGACTAGCCCGGGCGGGGTTTGTCAAACCCAGTAGTACTACTCAGAATTACCTCGCTACACATTACTAAAGGTTCGAGAATGTAAGGACTTTTCAAGAATGTTTGCACTAACGTAACAGGCGATATCAATAATACTAAAACCATTTTGTAAATACGTTTGCATGTTTTCTCCCCCAAAAAGGAAAGAAAATAAAATAGGGGCCGTGAAGACTCACCTCGAGTGCGTTGCAACAAACAAGTGTAAGCACAAAGGATCGGGTTCCAATTAACCTGAGTTTCATTTAATATTTATTAAGACTAAATATTAGTAATAGAATTAATTACTCGGAATAGAATGGTATGGTTCACGATCACGGTTCGGTTACGGTATCGGCTATCGGTTGACTCCTCACCTACAAGCAAGTACTATCATACACAAGTTCACACATACACAAAACTCAGTTATTCACGCACCCCGGATCATACATGAAGATATTGTTTATATATCTTTAGTTATAAGAGTTTTTATAATAAAACTCATATGTCATACATTTATTATAATTTCTCTAAACACAAATCTATACATTATTTTGAGATAAAACCACTTGGAGGTGCTCTAAGACTCATGGGGTTACTTCTCAAATCATTAACTTCAACCATAACTTTATCAAAATATAAATTATGTATCAAAACACTTGACCTTTTGTTTGCTGTCAAAAAGAACAGTTTTGACCTACCTTCACTAAGAAGGCAATAACTTGAGTTATACACGTCCAATTTTAGTGTGGTTGAACTTTTTGGAAACTAGATTCAAAAATACACAATTTGGACCCAAGAAACGCAGTTATTGAGTTTATTATCATCAAGTTACAACGTACACAAGTTGGCTAACAGAATCTGCCAGAACACACGATACATATATCTATACTCCTATAACCAATAGTACACATAATGGTAACAACTTACAACACCAACCCACCTAAGCACACCATCATTCACACACATAACTCATCTCACAACAAGTTCTCACATATATACTTACATGCGTAAGCACACACACCTCCACCACTAACCATACCCTTTCCCCCAAATACTTTTCTGTTGAAACACAACATCCATCCATACGCATGCATATCCACTGCCATCCACCAACCACACTTATATACAAACAAATACATTCAAAGAAGGAAAAAAAAACACACACACATACAAACATTGCAGAATATATATACAAAGAGAACACACACACAAGCACCTAGCACACACTCAAGCAGAAACGCACACCACGATCGCACACACAGCCAAGAGCACAACATCACCCAAACGTACAACCCTTAACCCTCGGCCGTATCCAAATCAGGTTAACCGTAACCGAACTCTCATTCGAACGCACGCGACTAAACGAACACAAATACTCAAGCGACGGATCATACCGGTCGATGCAAACGATTCGGTTGATGTCCTGAACTACCGACAGCGACGGCGGTTGCGGGCGGTGACCGGGTCAATAGAATTGGTAAACAGGAATGATAATGCTCACAAGTCGCTTCACGGTTGCGGGCGACGAACGCTGCTGGCGGCGATGCTAGCCGGCTGCAGTAGCGGTTTCGCAGGAGGGTGACGGCAGGGTAACTTTCGGTGGAATTAGGGTTGTGTTTGGTGAAGGTGGTCGACGTGAAGGTGGACACGGGTATAAGTTTTGAAATAGTGAAAAAGATTTAGGCTTAGGTCCCTATAATTCTCTTGATATACAATGAACTTATTTCTTTGAATTCAACTAATTAACTTAATGAGTTTAATTATCACCTTAATTTGGTTACATTTTTGTTTAAAAGTTTTGGGGTTAACATGTATTAATAATTAAAACACTAATCATTGTCATTTAATAATAATTGCTAATAATAATAATCATTGTTTTATCATTTAATAATAATTGTTACAAACGTTGGTTGCCACATAAGGGAGCGAGGTTAACCTGAAAAGTTGGGTTGTCACATCATCCCCTTGTTGAAGGGATTTTCGTCCCGAAAATTAGAACATTAGATGCGTCGCGAAAATTAGAACATTAGATTAACAGAGAACGCCAGATTTAACAGCAACGATAGGAGGTCAGAAGCTCGCTTATGATAGGGTTTCTGAGATTTCTGAAACAAACCCAAAATAAAGAACGTAAGGTTTCGTGAGAGTTGTGACAAGCACAATTCACTGCCTTTGCCCAGAAGATGATGGGTAAAGAGGACTCAATCAACATCGTACGAGCGGCTTTAATGAGGGTGCGATTCTTTCTTTCAGCAACACCATTCTGCTGAGGCGTTCTTGCAGCATTAAACTGTCTCAGAATTCCTTTACCAACACAGAAGGAATCAAAAATTTGATTCCTGAATTCGGTACCATTATCACGTCTAATCACCATAACATTCCTCTTGCTTATCAATTCAATAGAAAGAATCAACTTTTGCAGCTCCTCAGCAACCTCTCCCTTGTGGGCAAGAAATCTCACCTAGAAATACCTAGAAAAATCATTTGTGACCACAAGATAGAAAGTTTTTTAGCAATTGATTTAACACTGATTGGGCCAAACAAATCAATATGTAACAACTCGAGGGGATTAGATATGCTATTTTCAAGTTTTGGTTTATGTGGTTTCTTATCTTGTTTTCCATTGGCACAAGCCATGCATTTTTCAACCACTAAAAAGTCCTTTAAAGGTAATCCCCTAACGAGATTGTTTTTAACTAATTTGTTTATATTTTTGAAATTATTATGGCCCAATCTGTGATGCCATAGGAAAGAATCAGATGTGGAAGCTTTTGATAGAAGATATGTATCAAGAAGATACATATCATTCTTTCTTGGAGCCTGTTGACTCTCTAGAACCCATGTCAAGAAGATATGTATCATTCTTTCTTGGAGCCCGCATAAGCACCATTTCTTCTGGAATATTAGAAATCAGAGACATTCATTAGACTTGAACAATACCAATGTCTTTATCGCAAATCTGAGAGACACTCAACAGATTGAAAGCAAGTTCAGGTAAATAGTTGACTTTCTCTAATGTAAGAGAGCCATTGGAAACCTCCCCTTGGCCAACCATTTTCCCTCATTTCTTGTCGCCGGCAAACGCGACATATCCTCCATTGATAATTCGATAATTGGTCAATAAATCCTTCAGCCCCGTCATGTGTCTAGAGCATCGACTATCAACATGCCATACACTTTTTACAACTTTAGAGGATGAGTCCTTCAAAATTTCAAAAGAACAAGTTAACTAGGTGAATCTGGAACCCAAGTTTGAACAACTTTGGGTTTTGGTGACGATGACTTCTTACAAAAGAAATTATTAACCAAATGAGTCAATCTACTCCCAAATGAATTCCTATTAACATGTCTTTGATGTAGCTCAGGACAGTGCTTAACTGTATGATCATTTTTACCACACCGAAAACAATGTGACTTTAATCTATGTATGTTATGCAACAAGGTAGGTATTTTATCAATGTATATTTCCTCATCACATTCAGACAATCTAGAATCAACATCACTATAAGTCTCATACATGTCTCTAGGTCTGTTTTAATTTAGAAAAAGAATGATTATTTACAATAGATGATGAGTTTTCATCTGAAGTATATGTGGTATTTGTACCACTTGTACTTGCATTAGATGATGACATTACCCTTTCATTTAATAGTGAAATATTAGTTGGGGTAAAACATGAGATGGGGTGAGAAAATAATTTTTCAAAACAACTACTTTTAATTTTCTCTTCACTCTTCACAGTGGAATCATTCACAATATTAACACAATCAGACGAAACATCATCATTACAATGCAAATTATATAAAGATAAAATAGAAATATCACTAGAAGAAGATGGAACATTGTCTGCTACAGTTTGTTTTGAAACAAAAACAGAACTTAAACTAGATTTATGATCTAAAACAGAATGCTGAGATTCAGGTGTACTAAGAGTAGTGCATCCAAGCCTGCTAGTCGGTCCATAACCATAGTCCTAACATACGTGCTTAGTGTTAGTATCTATTGTGATCAAATTATTAGAAGGATGAGGAACTATTAGAAAATGAATAACTATAAGTGCCAGGAGGAGGACAAACCTTAACATCGTCATAGCCCAAACCTGTTTTAATCCTAGCCCCCTTTGTGATTTGCATAAATCATCATGTTTCATCCCAAATATTGTCCATTTATCGAGCTTTGACTGAAGTTTGCTTGTTTCAAACTCAGCAAGTGCAACCCTTTCAGCCAGAGTGTTAATTTCAACATTCCTTTCCAAAACAATTCTTTTAAATGATTATTTTCTTTTAAAGCTTCAATTAATTTAACAAAATATTTAGACTCGATTATTTTAAGCTCTTCATTAATTCGTTTTAAATCCTTTTCATTATCGATTAACAGACGATTAGCTTTGTATACCTCAAATAACCTAATTTTGCATGCTGAAGAACACATGTCCTGAATTACCTCATAGGGAAGTCCCATCACCACCTTTTCTGCTGCTAAAGCTTTCTCACATTGACATACCAGAGTACTCAGCTTCTTTTCCTTGACAGTGGTTGCAGCATCATCTTTTTCATTTCTTTGCTATGTGGTCTGACCTCTTGCTCTCAACACCTTCTCATCCTCCCCAGTTTCAGCAGCTTCACTTCTAACTCCTTAAATGGATCAAATTCTTCCTCACTGTTCACCTTCTCATTCTCCTCTAAAATCTCAGCAACCAACGCTTAGTTAATTTCTTCATTCCTCTCTTCAACTTCTGCACTCTAGTCAAAATTGGATATCAAGACAGTCTCTTTCTTCTGTTTCATTTCTTCTTTATCCCTACATGATGGCAATCTTGGGACTCCTGAATTGCTTGGATCAATGACAATTGGCAATGGACATTCTCGTTTGAAGTGCCCTAATTGTTTGCAGTCAAAGCACCTCAGTTTGGATTTATCAAATCCTAATTTGGAGTTAGAGCTCTAAGAGTCAACATTTCCATTTGCCACTGAATGTTAGTCTCTTCTAGATCATCAGGATCCACCTAATACATATCCTTCATTGTCATTCCTTTTCCTTTCAACTCCCCAGCCACCAAAGCCTCATAACTCTGTACAAACATCCCAAATAGAGCCATCGTTTCAGATGGAATTGACATTCCAGCATTTGCATTCAAGTTGGCTTGATCTCTACCAGCACTAACACTACCACCAGAATAATTACCACTATTCACTCCTCCTTGTTGTGATGCTTGCATTGGAGAGCTTGCAGCGGAAGACAATAATGCAGCATTCTAAGTGAAACCAGATGTAGGCATCAAGGATTGAATAAATTCCCTTCTCTTCATGTCTAACTCGAAAGATTTAAGCTTATTAATGATGTCCATAAGCTTGTAGTCAGTGAAACTTCTTTCCTACTTTAACATCATCACCTGTAAACTCTACTGAGGTGGGAGAGAGTCTAACAACCTGTTAACTTGCTCACTGTTGGAAAGTTTCTCATCATATTTTTTCAGCGTGCTGGAAACAGTTAGAAAATGGTTTGTAAGATCAGTGAGACTCTCGTTCTTGTATCCCATAAAAGAGTTAAACTCCTTTTCAGCTTGAATACTCTTTTCTTTTACCAACTCATTGTTTCCATTATAGAACTCACAGAGAGCATCAAAGAGAGACTTAGAATTGTGGTGTTCAGCAAACCGATTGTAGATGTATGGTGCAAGACATAGAGTTAATGCTCCAAAAGCTTTCTGGTCTCCATCAATCTGCTTTAGATCTTTTTCATTGAACGTAGCTGGGTCCTTGTTTTGAGACACAACATCACCAACAGTGACGGTTGGTATGTGCGGACTTGAGATGAATTATTCCCATTGGTTGTGATCAGTGTAGAAAAAGAAAGCCTTCAGACATCTCTGCCAGTCTTCGAAGTTGCCTCCGTTGATGATTCTTAGGGGACTATTGGGAGCCAAACTTTACAAATCAGCTAGGGTGAGAGTAGTCATCTTTGACATGTTAGTTTCGCAAGAGGAATGACAATTTCTCTGAATTTGCTAGTTTCACTGAGACAGTGGTAGTTTTGCAAACAATTTCGGCAGCAATTTCGCTAGTCAAGAGCTTGAAAATGCTTAGTTTCGCCGATAGTTTCGCACGAAACAAGCTTGAACTTTCGTTCAGGGTAATTTCGACAGTAATTTCGCTCGGAAGATGAACCCAACCAGGTTTGAACTTTCGTTCAATATCTATACTTTCGCAGAGAAGCTCAAAACAATCACAAAGTGTAGAACACTTATAGTTTTGCTGACAGAAGGTGATAGTTTCGTTGGATGAACACTAATTTCGCTGGTTGAATATGAAAAACTTTTTCCACACGAAATTGATCTGAAATCACTCAAATCTCAATGAACTTGAGATATGATGATTACCAAAGCTTTCCCAACCAATAACAAACAAAATTCAATCAAATTCTATATCAAATACACTTAAATTTGATCCGGAATTAATGAAATATTGATATTGAGCGAAAACAACCAAAAAACCTCAAACAATCAAGAGCACTAAGGCTCTAATACCATTTTGTTGGTCCATCTTATTGAATTTCAGTACAATTGATATGATGAATCGTTCAATTTCAGAAACAACAACAAACAACCAACACTTTGATGAAGAAGAAGAAGCTAATGTATTAAAATTTAAAGCAACAATGATCTAATACAAAAAAATAGAATAAAGCTCAATGTATTTCACTTAAGAACAAGCTTACAAAAGGCTCTTGCAACAGGATAAAACGATTAGGGTTTTTCCAAGGATACCAAACAATGACAAAGATCAAACATACATATAGTAAGGATAGTTTTGCTAACAGTTTCGCTGTCAGCAAAACTATACTGCCGATTAAACAGTTTCGCCCGGCTAACTGATAGTTTCGCCAGGTGAAACTATAGCTTGCTATGAGCGAAACTACCGTTTTGCTCATAGTTTTGCTGGGCAGCAAAACTTGCCTAAAACATATACTTACAAATGTAAAGTAACATTAAACCTATTACAATGAAATATAAACATAATCTAATCTAATGTGAGTCCAACCTATACATGATCTTCAATTTTAATTGTGAAATATACTGTCGTTATGAGTAACTAGTGACTATGATCCTGATTTGTTCACTTGCCTCGCGGTAAAACCCCGCACGTGGATTTTGAGGGTATGACAATGGCCCTGATGGAACATGAAATCTTCATCAGTTTGGGTTAATAGGTTAGTAAAGGATATAGATGTTATACCTAGTGACCCGAGACCTTGATCAATATCTAATGGCATAGAGCCAATGAGTTGGCTGTCCCTTTTTGGCTACTCAGGGGAGTATTGGGACTCACCCTGAGGGCTAATGGTTTGGGTTATAGGCTCATCAGGTTGACATGAGGACAGTCAACAATGATATTGAGCTCAATAGTGGAGGACGGTTGGACCTCAAGCTGAGTGGGAGCCCATCTTTCCACTCTAGCCTTTTTAGCTTGAATAGAGGGAGTTTGTTCAATAAGAGTAGATTTGAACAAGGGGTTCGTTTGGAACGTCTTTGGTAATTGAATCTAATAGGGTGGGGAGTGATAATTGGCAGTATAATGGTGGTATCTGGTGTGGGTTCATCACCTGTTGGGTTGACAGGGATGTCACCAGGAGCCATAGGCTCAATCATACGTGGACACCCTCTTTAGAACATTGAAGATGCACAGCCTCGTGTGTGGGTAAGAAGAGTGTCTTCACAT